>CM030361.1:120068155-120668155 GCA_017893485.1 Hemerocallis citrina | reverse complement strand
TCAACATGAGAATTATATCTCACATGTTTGTTCAGGTTCAAATGCATAAAGGTATTCAAGCTTTTTCACAAATTCGCTAAATGAATTCCAACATTAATAATTTAAAGAAATAAAAACTTTCAAGTAGATTTGACACAAAAGCAAGAGCACCAGAAATTTAACTACATTACTTTCTTACCTCGACATCATAAAACTTGATATAGAACCTGGAACTATCAACAAAGAGCTTGGTTTGAAGAAGATCGGCAAGAGCAGAACTCAACTTCCCATTCACACTGGGTCCAAGCCCACCAATGGATATAACTTCTCCATATGCAGCTGGTTCTTCACTTCCAGCAAACGCGATAGGCACCCCTCCATTTAGAACTATCATCACATACTGAATGACCAACAAAGCAACAAGAGTATCAGACCCAAAAAATATGATATATCAAAGCCTTTGTCAAAAACCAACCAGTTCATTTTGAGAAAGAACTTCCACTTTTCATTGATCAAATTTCAGCAAGTACTGTTAATGAAAATTGGTAAAATGATTTATAATTGTTGAAAGTGTCCTGTGTCGGCTGGGAAAAAAAAGCTTGTACCATAGACAGGAACATTGTCATCATCACCATCCATACCCGTTTGGCCATTTCGTTCGTATTAATTGGTTACAGAAAAAACACTGTAAGGATAAAGTCTACATGACCAGATCTGGGCAGATCTGAATTATTTTTGTTGATTTTGGCGGCTGTGTTTTGGGTGACATCGATTTCGAGTGGCATTCAATGTCATTTTGATGTGTTTGTTTTTTAAATTCAGATATCAAAATCTAGATCAATTAAGATTATATGCAGATGGTACTTTCATTTACTTAAATGGAATGCTTTGGGGTTAGATCTTATGGATAAGGTGTTTAGCTCAAACTCAAGAGATGATGGATGAATCGAGGCCAACGATTATGAGAAACTACACCTTTTGTTTGTAGGAGTAGCAAGGAGACAAAGAGCAATGCCAACAAGTGGTGTTCTGGTCTCGGTTGGTCTTGGTGGAGTTGGAAGAGTTCCTCTCACGTCCTTGTTTAAGTGTCTTTTCAAGTATGACATTAGTTCCTCTAAATGTAGGTGTATCAACATACCAAGTTTTCAACATAACCAAAAGGTGTGGTTTCGAATCGATGTATGCTATATATGGTTGGTCTAGTATTTTTCATTCTGCATTTGAGAAGTCATTGTTGACCATAATTTGAGTGGAGCTATGATTTTTGAAGGTGGTAGTTTGTGCTAAGCAGAACAACTAGGATATTTTGGTGAAGTTCGATTCTATATTTGGTGGTTGTACCATAATTTGAGTGAAGCTAGAATATGTGTTGTGTTATACCATAATTTGAGTGCAGCTAGAATATGTGTTGTGTTATGAGTATTGGTGGAGTAGGAAAGGGCATACTCGTTCAAACTTTGCTTTGGGTAGGACATCCAATCCTTCAAAGTTTGGGAATTTAATTTACCAAGGAGTGGTATCAATGAGGGTTGAGGACTAATTCTTGGTAAATAAGATTTGGGTGTGGCTATAAATCACATGTTCGATTGAGGTGTCACCAATATACTTTTTGGGCGTAGTTTCTTCTACTAGGATTTCAACCTTGGGTTGTAATGTTATATCTTGAACTTTGGTGATATGTTTTATTAATTTCTTATTAATAAAAATAATGGGGGCTCCTTACCCACGGTTTTAATAGAAAGAAGGAAAAACAAAAAAAAGACGAAGATGAAGTCGACATAAAGAATATTGCCTTGTGGGAGTATGTGAACTATGGTGCATGCAATTATCAAATGCAGAAGATATAAGTCAAATGCATTAGATTAACAATGTAATGACGATGCATGCAAGACAGAGAATTAAGTATAACAGTCTCATGCCATATCGCCATTGGATAAATTTTCTGATGCTACATTTACAATTGAACCAACTACTTATGTTGCTGAACATTGTGAAGTAAAAGCTGAAATTTTCAAATGGGTTTTACAATATTCTTAAAACAGGCGTATGATCAACTTCAAAGATCAAATGCAGCAACTATAAGCCAAAGACATTGACAAACAACGCCGTAACAATGTAAGCAAGAAGAGTATTAACTAATCATAGTCAGGGCCGGCCCCACCCTTGAGGTAGGTGAGGCGGCCGCCTTAGGCCCCCGGCGTTTTTGCGATTTTAGGGCCCCCAAATTTGAAAATCCTTTGTAAATATATGCACGTATTTTGCACGTAAAAGAAAAATATTGTTATTAGGGACTGCCAAAAATAATTATTTGAGCCTTTAAATTTTTTTTAAGAATTATTTGGATTTAGGCTTGAAGACTTTGAATTGAATTTGAGACTTTAAATTTGTGTGATTTAAAACAAATTTGTATATTTTGTATATTTGCTTTCACAATTTGCAAATTTTGTGTATACATGTTTTTTTTTTTTCTGGGGGTATGGGGAGCCCCAATTCGGGAGTTTACCTCGGGGCCCCGGAAACTCAGGGCGGCCCTGATCATAGTTCCATGTTATCATATAAATTTACTGATAATACATTTCCAATTGAACCGACCATTTAAACTACTGAATACAATGAAGCAAAATCCAAAAAAAAATTAAATGGGTTTATGCACACAGTCATATCCATTACTTCAATCTAAACAATTATGCAATTAAACCCCAAACAAAAAATAAATCAATTTTCTCAGAGTAATTCCCTCAAACACCTAACAGTACATAATCAAAAAAAAAAAAAAAGAACCAAATAGGCTTACAGATTCAGGCTTGCCGATAGTTTTGGCGACGATTTTGGTGGCATCTTTGAGTATGTCCGAGGCAATGACAGGGTCAACCGGAACATTGACATTGAGGTTCAAAGTCGGCATTGTATGCAACTTCTCTTCTTCTTATTGTTATGGGTTTGAGCTTCAAAGAAAGGTGCGCTAAATATATGGGCTTTGCTATGCCTCCAAACAAAAAAGATTGGATTTTGATTTGCTTGGTGGCGGCTAAGAATTGAGAAATCTAGATAGATAAGGTACTAATCTACTGTTTTATTACCAAGTTTTTAGAGAGTGCGAGAAGCGTGTAGGGGTAAGATAGCCTTTGGATCAAGTGATAGGTCCTTTAGGATACGTGCTCTTTTGTATGTGGTATTATGGGATTTTCGTTAAGGGATCGATGCAAAAACACCTGGAATCTTGCTAACTGGCAAAGACGCAGAAGAGGCTTACCAGTTTCCACTCGGCAGTAGTGTCTACGGGTGTCAAAAAAAAAACATAATACCGTACTGTATCATTACCATACCGAAAACTTTTTTGATGAGAACGGATAGAGTCTCTCAACTCCAGCCACACCAAACAACATATATTATAAACAATAGTAATGTACAGATCAAAGTTTTACAAGAGGTAAAACCCACAAAAGACACTTAATTACAAACGGGGGCAACAAAATATATACAAAGAGCTAAGTCCTAGCAAAAGACCAGAGCAATGAAGGATACTGGCAACGAAACATCGAAGAGACCGCTCGAGACAGCAAGCTAGCAGAGCAGGTTAGACTTCTCTTGAACAACATCAGGAGCGGATGCCACGACAGAGCGCTAACGGATCGGACTGCGAAGCAAGGGTGCTGCAAGTCGCTACAAGAGCCGAAGCCCAACACCAAAGCCAAGCAGAATCTAAAGCAACAGACACAACAAACCACACTAAGACTAGAGAGAGGATCCACACTCTACCAATGGCCTAAGCATAGAAAAGAAACCCAACAAGCTCCAGAACAGCAAGATTCAAGAGCAACACAAAGAGCCAATGAAGTAAGATAAATACAGAGTAAATGCTAACCCGAGCAGCCAAGCAAGAGCAACAATATGACACCACAATATAACCACAAAACAAGGTTCAAAGTAATCCTCAAAAAGATGCAAACACAGAAGCTAATCGAGCTATAAAAAGTAACCAGGGGAGTAGCCACCAACTTCCCAAGTTCTAAAGGCCAAAGGCCATAACAGGTAACAGGCTAAACAAAAGAAAAGAAGAGATGAGATTAAGACGAAAAACAAACAACCCAGCAAAAACCCATGAGAACAAAAGTAAGCGGGATATGCTATATCACAGCAAAAGACATTAAAGCCAGGATCTCCTTAAAAGAGAGCTCACACCGATACTTCACCAAACTGGCATGAGAACAGCATCCGAAACAGGCACACAGTGATGAATCAGGAGCTCCAAGGCCCCTAAGCTTGAAGAGGGACACCCACCAATATAAATCAATTAACTCAGTAGTTGAGATATAAAGAATCTCCAGAGACACCTAAAACCTCATACAGCAGCCAACGAGCATAGCGCCACCAAAAAATGGCCTCCAAAAATAGCAAATAGATTGACAGCAGAACACACAAAGAAATACCATCAAGTATACCATCACGAATCGATAAACATCATAAACTTAAACCCCCAAACATTCAAATGCTCGTAACCCAGTAGGAGGCAAAAGCATCTAAAGGTAATCTACCAAGACAAGAGATGATGGCAATATAGAAAAAGCACTACTATAATAGAGATGTTGCTGATACAAAACAGCACACAAAAATTACAATTACCATCAGCCAACAAAACAAAAGAAAGGATTTTAAAAACGTTACCAGAACTGGCAAAAATAAAGAGATCAAAGCTCAAACGAGAACTTAATCAAACAGTGAATCAGTGCTGGTAGTTGCATCTTATGAGGAGACTTAATCCTGCAAGAAAGAATGGATGAAGAAGAAATTGGTTATAACTAATGCCAATAAAAATAAACAAATTAAACCGCATGAAGCGAACGAAGACAACAGTAAGCATTTTCTAATAAATTGAGAGAAGTAGAGGCTATGTCTTTGGGTTTCAACTCCGAAGACCATAGTTTAAAAAGGAAAAAAAACTCATCAATCATCGCTGCTAATGAAGACTTGTAATACCATACCGAAAACTTGTAATACCGTACCGATATCTGGATATTGTACCGTGCCGAGATTATATGGTATGGTACCGGTACCCAATATTAATATCATTGGTATACCGTTTCGTACCGGGTTTATTTAATATATATATTTAATTTAAAAAAATTTTGTTCCTTCCGATGTTACTACTAAGGAGTCATTCACACTCTAAGAACATATCTAATATCTAATGATTGTCTTGAGATTTTTGTCATTTTTCTTACCAAGATTTACAGAATTGTGATGCTCTGCAGTCATGGCAAAGGAATGCAATCACCTATAGTTTCACTTCCACTCTACTAATCTGGGCTTTGGTTGTTGTTTCTTTTAAAAGCAATATATACAACTCAAATTGTAACTCATGTTCCTGTAAATACATTTTCTGAATATTATCAATGTTTTGATTATTTATAATTTCATTTTTATTGTTTTTAAATTCGTTTTGGATCTTCTATTAAAATCTTTTCTAATCGAAAATTTTATTTATTTCGAATAATGATGTATTTAACCCCCGTTCCCGTAAATATATTTTCTGAATATTTTCTGTATTTTGAATATTTATAAATTCATTTTTTTGTCTTTAAATTCGTTTTGGATCTTCTATTAAAATCTTTTCTAATCGAAAATTTTATTTATTTCGAATAATGGTGTATTTAACTTTATTTTCTATTCCTAATTAATCGACTATTTATATTTGAACCCAAATCAAATATATTGTCACCATTTGGATTTTTTTAATAAATTTGTTAAACTCGAATCCCATTTTGATATATATATATATATATATATATTATTATTGCTTTTGAATGTTTATTAAAATTCATCTTTCGTTATTTATTAATTTGTGAAAGTCTATTGATCTTGATCTATATGCTATTATTATTGGAGTACGGATTTTATGTATATTATTTGATTTAATTAATTGATATGTACTACTACACTACTTTTTATTATATTTTAGCCCAAATCAAACCCGATTTTATTTATTCTGAAAATCTGTATACTCTATTGTATTTGTTAGTATTTGAGTATTAACTTAATGTATACTATTTGATTCATTGTACTATTGTATTACTATTTATTAATTCATTTAATTATTTATTTTTAATCTAAAACCCATCTTATTAGATCCCAAACCAAATACCCTATAGCCCCTCTTCTATTGGTTCCCGACCCGAAACCTGTTACCCAAACCCACATCCTAATACCCTATATATACTAATCTTAACATTAACCCTAATCAACCCTAACCCTACTATATAACCCTAGCCGCAAACCCCCCTCCACTGTTCACCCTCCTTCCATCTTCATCTTCCTCCCCTGTCTCTACTAATCTTAACATTAACTCTAATAAACCCTAACCCTACTATATAACCCTAGCCGCAAACCCCCCGCCACTGTTCACCCTCCTTCCATCTTCATCTTCCTCCCCTGTCTCTCCAGCTCTAGTCTCCATTCCGTCTTCCTCCTCACACCTGCTCCGAAACCCATCCCATCCATCGTCATTGCCATTCCGCAGTCATCCTCACCATCCTGTCGTCAAGCCGCCCTTCATCTCTCGTCTAGCACCATCCCGTCGACCCTGCCTTTCGTCGTAGTCGCGCCCATTACCACCAGTCGACCTACAGTCCTCCATCAATCCCCAGGTCGACCGTTGCAGCCCTGCGATCCCCATGCCATTGTCGCAGTCTTGCTGCTGCTATCCTTGCTGTTGCTGCGACTGTCGACCACCGACAGCCCCGCAGTCCTGAGCCTTGTCAACCGCCCAGTGCACCACTGCAGATCCCGAGCCTATCAATCTCGCTGCTCGTTGTGGAATCGATGTTTTGCTGTTGATCTCACTGTTTGCTGCATTACCTCCGCGTGCTGCACATATAGTTGTCATCTCTCGTGTACGTGTTGTGGTTGCACGTAACTCGCACGTGCTTCGCTGCCCGGGATCCTAGTCCCGTTATTCTAATCCTTATTGGAATCGTCACCTCATAAGGCAAGTATTATCTTGTACGAATTATATTGTATCCTGTACAAGCAATTTCTTGAAAATCAGCAAGTAGGTTCATCGTAGTTCAATTCCGATCTCATGTTATTTGTGTTGAAATGTTTTGATCCACCGATATTTTGTTTCGATTCGTACCTATCATTCCATGTTGTAAAGATACCATGATTAGCCTCATCATTGCATGCATGACACGACACATGACAAACAACACTATATATATGAACTATTAGAATTGGTTGTATAACTTGGTCGTATGTGATTGTGTGGAATATTAAGGGTGCGTTTGGATAGTTATTCTGAAAATAGTTTTCTGAAAACAGTTTTCTGAAAAGAGTTTTCTGAAAACTGTTTTCTGAAAATGAGAGTGTAAAACCTGTTTGGTAATATTTTTTTCTGAAAACTGTTTTCTGAAAATGTAAGTGTAAAACCTGTTTAATAATAATTTTTTCTGAAAACTGTTTTCTGAAAAGTAGACTGTAAAATGTTGTTTGGTAATGTTTTTTTTTTTTGAAAACTGTTTTTTGAAAATGAGAGTATAAAATGCGGTTGGTAAACCAGAAAATCTGAAATTTTATTTAAAAATAGTTATTGGATAATGTGGTTAGAAAAGGCGTTTGTGTTTAAAATTAAATTCTCAAATTAATTTTTTTGTAGTTTTCGTGACAATGCGCTTATAAACGGTGTATGTTTAATCAATTTGCATTAGTTTTCTTAAGATTTTTTTTTTCTTTGCAGTTACAGAGCAAAGTTCTACAAATATACGAACAAGCAGCATGCGACAATGCAAAGTTTTCTTCGCTTTAAGTTTTTTTTGTTTCTTCTTTGTATCTCCCCATCACTGGCAAGCTTTTGACTATGCAAAGTTTTATCTGAATTGTGTAAGAGTCGGTTCATACAGCAATTGTAATCTACAAATTTTGAGAGGAATAAAATTTGCGGTTAATAAATGCAAGTAAAACTTCATTCTTAATCCATTATAAAGCATCAAATTGTTTCAGAATTCATCATAAAAAGCAGAAGCCTTGAGCAGCATCACAACCCAACCACAGAAAGATATTGGACACAGTATGCAAATATTACAAAGTGAAACTTAGACCTTAACCCCTTATAAACTGCAAGAAGAAGCCATCACAATCCATCAGTAGCCATCAGATGCCATGAACAACACTTGAAACCATCAGAGGAAGGTATTGTACACAGTATGGAAATTTTAGATACAAAGAAATCAAAAAGCCATGAAAATCCATCACAAGCATGAGAAGCCTTCAAATTTATAACATACTAACAATAATTCAATTTTTAATGTGAAAATCACACCTTAACCCCTTACAAAGCAAAAAAGAACCCATTACAATCCATCAGTATCCATCATATGCCATGAGCAGCATCAGAACTCATCATAGGAATGTAATTGTACACCGTATCGAAATTTTACAAAGTGAAACTCACACCTTAACCCATTACAAAGCAAGAAGAAGCCATTACAATCCATCAGTAGCCATTAGCTGATATGAGCAACATCAGAACCCATCAAAAATTTGTAGATAGTGTGGTTCCCTAAAAAGGAGAAATCGATAGCTTTTGTTCAGAATATTAGAACCCAACACAAGTATCAGAAGCCTTCACAGCCTTCACAAGCATAACATAGTAACATGATTATAGCTTTTCAAAGTGAAATTCAGACCATAATCCAACAGAAGCCATCAGAATCCAACAGAAGCCATCAAAATCCATGAGCAACAGCAATACACATCACAGGAAGGTACATGACCAGTAGCAAAACCCATGAGAAGCCATGATGGTTAAAAGGAATGTAACAAAAAATTATTAATTTTGAAACTTAAAATGAAACCTTCAAAAATACTTATACAAATCAGGTTGAAGCCAGTAAATTAAAACCAAAATGATTCGAAGCCATGATAAGCATCAGAACCCATCACCTGCTAGAAGAAACATCATATGACATGAGCAGCATCAGAAGCCATCATAGGAAGAAAATTGTACACAGTATTAGAAAATTTATAGGATCAGAAGCCATCATCTCCTACGTTTTGCCCAAGCAACTCATTCTATTGCAAATACCATGTTTACCTCCTTACAAAGTAGATCATTGAACTAAGAGATGCACAAAGGGAACAAAGACTTTCATCTCAGGCACATGTACAAATTATATTAGAAATTTGTACATGTTTGGTTACCAGTATTTGAGACTAACATAGTAACTTGAAGGTTATTTTGAAAGTGAAACTTAGACCTTAATCCATTTATAAAGGAAGAAGTAACCATTACAATCCATGAGGAGCCATCAAAAACCATGAGCAGCTACAGAACCCATGATAGGAAGGTATTGTACACAGTATGAAATTTTAACAAAGGAAGAATTCAATGGTTTTGGTAAATAGGATCAGAGGCCATGATGTCCAGATTCATGAGAGGCACAGAAAATTGTGTCCAGCAAACTATTTTTGCCCAACCATGAAAATCCATCACAAGTGCATCAGATTCCATCACATTTATAACATAATAACAAGAATTCAATTTTAAAAGTGAAATTCAAAGCTTAATTCCTTAAAAAGCAATAAGAAGCCTTCTCACATTTGAACAGAAGCCATCAATAGCCATGAGCAGCTTCAAAACCTTTCACAAGAAAGACATTGTCTACAATATGGAAATTTTCCAACGGGAAAATCATACCTCACTCCCTTATAAAGCAAGAAGTGTTCAATATAAGCATTCAGAAGCCATCAGTAGCCATGAGCAGCATCGAAACCCATCAGCAGGAAGGTACATTGCGTACAATATGGAAATTTACCAAAATGAAACTCAAACCTTAACCCCTTATAAAGCAAAAAAGAAGCCATCACAATCCATCAGTAGACCATCATCTCCTACCATAAGCAGCATCAAAACCCATCACAGGAAGGACATTGTGTACAATATGGAAATTTTCCAAAGTAAAACTCAAACCTTACTCAAATTGTACAAACCAAAAAGAAGCCATCAAAAGCATTCAGAAGCCGTCAGCTACCATCAGCAGCATCAAAACCCATCACAGTAAGGACATTGTGTACAGTATGGAAATTATCCAAAGTGAAACTCAGTCCTTAATCCCTTATAAAACAAAAAGGACCCTCCACAATCTATCAGTAGCCATCACATGCCATGAGCAACATCAAAAATTTCATTACTCCAAAGAGTATATAGGATCAGAATAAATCATCATCACATCCAGATTTTGAAATACTAGTAAACAAACATTTGATTCTCACATGTGTCTGAGATGAATCTAGAGATGATGGCTTCTAATGCTATTTAACTAAACCATTGATTACTTTCTTTGTCAAATTTCCATACTGTGTACAATTTTCTTCCTGTGATGGATTTTGATGGTGCTCATGGCTCATGAGAACCCAACACAAGCATGAGAAGCATTCACAGTGTTCATAAATATTATATAGTAACAACAAGGTTATTTTGAAAGTGAATTTCATACCATAATCACTTATAAAGGTAGAAGACGTCATCAAAATCCAACAGAAACCATGAGCAGCATCCAAACCCAGCACAGGAAGGTACATGAGCAGCAGCAAACACAAAATCAGAAGCCATGATAGTTATAGGAAATGTAACAAGAAATTAATTTTGAAAGTGAAAATGAAACCTTCAAAAATACTGATGGCAGAATGAAGCCATGAGCAGCATCAGAACCCATCACCTGCTCGAAGAAGCTAACACATAGTAGAATGTATTTAATTTTCTAGTATATGAAATAAATTGTCAATACTTTCAAGGTTATATAGGATCAGAATATATCATCATCATCTCCACAGTGAGTCGTAGGCTCAGAACACATTATCATAGAACTATTGTTCTAATAAATCATAAATATAAGTGTAGGGCTGCTTTTTTTTTAAATGGCATGCCAACTACTACTAATCATGTGTCCACCCCATCCATCACCCGTAGTTGATTTCATTAATCATTTGGTCAGTATAATGGGAATATATCATCATAGAAGTGTTTTCTGTTTACGTTAATATAAAAAAAACTGGATCAGAAGCTATCATATCTATCATATCCAGATTGATCAGTGGCACTTGATGGTAGGGGGTGGATACTCAACCTTTTCATTGATAGTATATTTCATCATTGCCTAGAACGACAGAAATTAAAAAGACTTTTAAATCTATTTAAACGAGATGCAATTCATGTCATGAGATAACTCCATTCATTCTTCTAAAGCATCATAATGCACTACATCAAAGTGCACTGCATGCATTCAAGTGCACTACATTAGCATCCAAGTACAACCTGCAATTGACATCAGTAGACCATGGAAACCAAACATCAATACCCGTCACATATCCCACAATCAGTAAGAAAATAAAGCGACGAAATCATGCAAGGTTGAAGATGCATTATAAACAACTATTTAATTATCATGATTAGATGAAAACTATCTTTAAAAAAAGTGTTTGGTTACCCTATTCTCAAAACAAATTTTTGCTTCTCTTTTCATAAAAATCCAAAATGGTCATACGGTTAATGTGTATCAGATATTTGATTTTGTATGTATGCACCCAACTGAACCAATCATGTGTTCTTAGAGGATTGAATTAGTCGTAGGCTCAGAACACATTTGTATTAGAACATTTGTTCAAATGAAGCATCAAGCTTAGTATAGGGCTGCATTATTATGCCATGCTAACTATATCTAATCTACTGTCCACCCACTCCATCACCCATAGTTAAGTATGAAAAGCATTCAATCAATTTAGCATGAATAGTCCACATGATAACCCATCTTGCTTAACATAAACCATAAGGGTCAATACAAATCATCCCCAAGTATGTTCATTTTGATGGATATTCACTGCTGGTGTTCATTTCCTATTCAAAAGTATACAAAACCAGGGTTGTGAGGGGGGGGGGGGGGGGGGGGACACACATGCCTCTAAATACGATGTGTGGATTTCATCATTGCCTAGGAAGACATAAAGTAAATAGGCTTTGCTATCAATTTCAACAATAAACATGCCATTATAATCATCATCATAACCATCATACTTAAATCAAATTCAGATGCGATTATCAAATAGATGGGCTTCGAAAGGAAGAAAAGCATTTATAACCATATATTGGAATAGCACAATGAAGCCATGAACAAGTACATTGGGGTATCACATTACATTAATGCCTTGCATTCCACATTGCCATAGCAATTTGATCTTTTTTAGTATTCATGCGATTCAATTGAGAAGATGACATATCCAAAGATTGAGATGTGGAAGCATTATCTTCATTGTGTAGATGATTAATTAATTGTTCTTCTAAATCAGAAAAGAATGCATCGTCCGCTGAATATCTACGTATAAAATTATGAACTGCACAACAAGCTGGTACCATTAGAACTTGTCGTGTGAACATGTAGTTTGTCATATACTTGAAAATGGGAAACCTTTTTTTTGAATACACCAAAGGTTCTTTCAATGACATTTCGTAGCCTTGCATGCTGTTTGTTGAAATGTTGCCTATGTTAGGTTGGTGCATGGTTAGGCCCTTCGAAATCTTGCAAGTGATATGGCTCCCTGCGGTAGGGAGCTAAAAATCCTGGCATGTTCGTGTAACCACAATCTACTAAGTAATATTTATCATCGGGAGGGATTTGCAACAGTCCTTCTGTTAATGCACTTTGTATTACCCAGGATTCGTTAGCATTTCCTTCCCAACCTGCATAAACAAAAGTGAACATCATGTCAAAATCACAAATGGCCAGCACATTTTGAGTTATATCGCCTTTCCGGCCACGACAAGTATTTTGTCGACTAGTGGGTACGCAAGCATCTATTAATGTGCCATCGGCAACACCAATAGCTCCCTACATTATTGAATTTGAAACATACTACTTTATTGAACACATTTGAAATATTAGAATAATATGGTGGTAATCATGAAGCTAACAAAATACCTTAAACCATGGATAAAAGTCTGTGGAACTACTGATCCTTTCACGTACATGTGTCATGTTTGGGGGAGTAATGAGAACTGTTGCTGCTCTTGCCAAACCTTTCAACACATCAGTAAAATGTCGTTCGATTGTTTCCAATGAGTGCTGAAACCGATCAGCAGCCCCTCTCATTCTATGACTGTGATCGACAATGTACAAAAAATGGCAACACTTTCCTCAAGAGAGACGTGCCTATGTTGGGTTTCCTCAGGCATTTCCTCAAGGTAGTTGCCATTTTTTATAAATTGACACAAAGCCAGAAAACAATCTTGATTCATGCGGAAAATGCGATTAAACTTATCTGGTGGGCCATCTAGGATTT
Organism: Hemerocallis citrina; assembly: GCA_017893485.1. Taxonomy (NCBI): domain Eukaryota; kingdom Viridiplantae; phylum Streptophyta; class Magnoliopsida; order Asparagales; family Asphodelaceae; genus Hemerocallis; species Hemerocallis citrina. The sequence continues at coordinate 120,654,850 of CM030361.1, read as the reverse complement.
CTTGTAGATATTCACGGCCTAATAGTTTAGAAGTGAAATGGGGACTTTTTTTATATTGCTTCTCTAGTGACTGAAGTCCCAACAAGTCATCAAGCCCGTCATTATTAGAACTTGACGTGTCACTTGACAAGTCCATCAGTATGGTAGCAAGTGCACTAGTACTTCACTCTGAAAAAGTAGAATACATTTGCATAAAGAATATTCGAATTTTAATACTTTATCAAAATAGTGGAGGTTATATAAACAATTACACCAACATTTTATATTATCTACCAAAGTTAAACCCAAAAAAACAGAAACAACAATAGCTAGTGAAGGCAAATGCATCTAAAATTAAACCGTTACCACCGAAAATCCAACACATTGGGACATTACATATTCACAATGTACTCATATAGGAATATTTCAATAAATTGTTAAGACATTTAAACAATACATTGGGTTGGATCCACTTTAACAAATTAGTACTTTTTCGCAAGATTGGCCAACCACATGGGTCTAAGATCCGGTTTCATAAGAATGAAGCCACGACGCCAGCTATGGCTTGTAACTATGTTGTCCATTGCCACACTGAGCTTTTTTTCATCAAGCCCATCCATCGCATTAATTATTTCCATGCACTTATCAATGGAGAACTGATCTTCTGCATCCGAGCGATCACTTCGGTCGCCAATTTTCTTCCTATAATATTCAATTCTTGCAATATGCGATTCAATATTGGCATCAATACAAAGATCCATTCTCGAGCTTTTTGTTGCTCAACCACTAGACCCACCAGATCGCCTCTTGTGAGACCCCGAACGTATTGGTTCGTAACCATCATCATCAACCAAATTTACATGCGGTGCATTGGGGTGGGGTGGGGTGGAGTGGATGAACTCAAAATTGACCCTCCGTTCCTCATCAGAGTCATACACCCTTTGAGTTGAAGCCCTCGAAAGTAAGCCCTGGGCAGTAGACTGACCAAAAATCTTGGTCAAAGCATCATAATTGGGCAATCCCTTCGATTTGAATTGTTTAGCATTAGGGTGTGCCTATTTATAAAAAAAAAATCGAATTGTTAATTTACAAGTACTAAAGTCATGAATAAGTATATTAAGATGATAATCACACACTGTTATAAAAAAAAAGCTATATGTGAACCTTGACATATGTGTCCCAAACATTGGGCTCGGCAGTGACTGTATGGTTGTCTTCATCCCAACCCATACTACTCTGATTCTTCAAATTGTGAAACTCCCTCCACTTCATCCTAAGTCGGGAATGTTTATCTTTTAATTGTTTAACCGTGTATGTACGGTTACACAAGTGATTCAAACTAGCCACAAAGTTTTGCCAAACTTTGGCTTCAAAGGTCGAACTTTTTAAACTATTTCGGTCGACCTCCGCCTCCATCAATTCCACAAATATACGTTCATTACATGCTGGCCAAAGGACAAGATCACTCTCCACCTCCATCTCCTTTCCCTTACTAGTCATCTTGATTAGCCACAGAAACGATAAATATAAAATAACAATCATCAATTGCTCAACTATAACAGCGAACAGAAATAATTTTTTGAGGTTACTATAGCAATTGTAGATGATGTCTTCTTTCCAGTAGCAGCAGCAATAAATATCATAGTTCAATAAAAATCTCCAATTCCAGTTTAGCAACCATCTTTAATCAAGTTCAATATAAATTCCAGTTCAATTAAAATATCCAATTTCCACAAGTATCAACAGCGACGTCGACCATAGGATCAGTATTCATCATCTCCAATTCTAGTTCAATAAAAAAACTGTTAATCGCTCAATTTAGTGTAGGTCAAAAAATTAAAAAATCAAAAAAAAAAAATATTCAGATCTGGAATTAACACATCGACGTCGTACTTCAGTATCAGGATTCATCATCTCCATATCACGGCTTCAGGAAAAATTTTAATTCCTCAAAACAAACCGACAAACAAAAAAAAGAAGGGGGGGGATTTTTTTTTGTTTACAACAGATCTGGAATTAACAAGTGACCCAAACCGAAACCCTAGCAAAAAAATTGGATCAAAGTGAAACATACCTTGGTTTGCTTCCTTTAAAAGGTAAAGAAGTTGTCTCCGACAGATTCAAGCCTCAGCCGGCATTTGATTCGACTGCAACGTTTTCGAAGACACCTTCTTGTATAACCAGATCTGGTCTCACAGACCATGAATCGACTGTCAAGGTTGAGAAGGGAGAAAACAGAGCGAATCGCAGAAGAAAGGGTCGGCTCTTGATGACAGTAAAGAGGGAGTAATGGATACTTGAAGATGGGAGTAAAGGGGTAGTAAAGAGGGTTGGGGTTTTCTAAGAGAAGTCAGCATCAAAAAAGAGAGAGGAAGGGGGTAACCAAAAGAGAGAGAACGAGACCCTAAAAAGAGGGGTTTGGGTTTTTTTTCTGAAAAAAGGCCCCAAAACGAATATCCAGAGCACGTAACCAAACGTGTTTTCAAAAAAAAAAAAAAAAAAAAAAGGCCCCAAAAATACTATCCAAACGGGCCCTGAAACTTGATGTTGTATCCTCGATAGTAATTTTCCCTATCTTGATAATGTTAAAATCATGCTTGAATTGCTGATGTGATAATTCAGTTATCTCTAGTTAAGATTTTATAATTGTTTGAACAAAAATCAAGTTATTATGAATATTTTAGTTCTAGAATACTGTTGTCCTGACTTTGCTTGTTGGTTTCCACCCTGTTAATGACAAAATATTGAGTTGGTTTATAAATATGAATTGTAGCCCCATGTGTCTAGTTTTCATAACATCTAACGGAATCAAATTTCGAGTTTTATTTTGTGAGATATTTGTGTTTGAGTACTGCTAGATCTGGATTTCCAGATTCACAATTTCACTGTATCACCCTGCCTTACAATTTAATTTGAACATGTTATCAGTAATATAATAATATAAAATTTATCTTGATGAGACTAGACATGCTAGGGAATCACACTTAATTTCCCTAGATTTAATTGATGAGCTTTCAGACCTGATTCATGCATATAAACATAACTTTAAGATTATGCCTGTACATGAAAATTTGTGTAGAATGTTGATTTGTACTTAGTTTCTGTGACTTTTATATATTGTGTGTATGCACTGGAATCGGAAGAGAGTCTAGTTTCTAGAACTTTTGACAGATCCAAATTTTCATTTTTGTATCAACGGAAATCCCATGATGGTGCAGAAACGTCCTACTGTCCAGAATTGGAATTCTTGTTGTTTCACCATCTATAAGTTGTTTTATGTCACCAAAACCTATTTTCCGCCTAGTCTGAACCTGTTTCCTGTCCCCTATCATGTTTACATGTCCCTGATTGTGCACCTTCATGTCTGTTTTGGTAAAGATAATAGGTAATCAAGTCGGTGTTTAAGGAAAAGATTTAGTAGTGGACAATATAGTAAAGTGTACTCGGAAGGGGACTCGTGTTTCCCATCTATTTTGCATGAATACATGACTACATGATTCATAAGTGTTTATCCATTTCGGTTTATCTGTTTTGCCTGAATGCATTCTTCCCTATATGAAGGTGTACTCGGAAGGGGACCTATAGGTCCCATCTGTTTATCCGATTCGGTTTATTTGTTTATCTGTTTTGCCTGAGTACACGGCCCTATAGAATCCACCACTAAGTCTAAACGTTCACTTGATTGTATGAATCAAACATGTGGTATATGTATATGGGACGCATGATTGCTGCATTAGTTAGAACTAAATTAAATGAATAGACTTAAGTTGACACCAAGCGCATGCATAATCCTGTCTACCAGTTTCCTGATTTCGGTACAAGTTACATGATTTTGTTACATAATTTTGATTTGACACATCACGTGATTTTGATTTACAAGTCACATGGTTTTGATTCACAAGTTGCATGATCCTGTTTACTTGCTTTCCGGTTTATTTGACTACATTTCCCGTTGCATTCCTTCCATGTTGTGTTCTATGCTCTTGTTCATGTTTCGCATTCTGTTTACCTTGTTCTTGTACCCCTTTTTGCTTGTACTACTTGTGGCCCGTAATTTGCACTAACGGGCAGATTATTTCTTATTCCTCTGTTTCTTTTAATGATAAATGTACAAGTTTTGGAGACGAGTTACCAGAAGGAGTGAATGATTAAGTGTTTTAAGCTAACCTGGAATCTTTCATGCTTTAGTTCATTTCTGTATTGAGTTTATTATTTTCTTTTATTGCTACTTAAAACTTGTATTGGGCATGTTGTCCAGAAGTTTATTGTTTTACTTTCCAGATCTTATTTTTATTTGAGGATTATGTATTTATTTTCAAATAATTCTTTTGATTATGAGATTCGTTTCATATATGCGTGGATGTATATTTCTGTTTACTGTTGAGTTGATCCTTATAGCTTATGGATGATGGAAATTATTTGTTGTGTTTTATCACGTACTCATATTCCGTATTTTTTTGGGAAGCGGGGCGTGACACAAATAATTTATAACTATGATATTTCAATAAAATTCTTGCTTGCACCACCTATTCCTTTTTGGGTGGCAAATGCAGAAAATATTAGGTTTTGCTCACATAATTCTTGTGGATGTCTAATTTGTTGCAAATGACAACATCTAGGTAAAATTCGTGTTTGACTTTGAAAATGTTAGAAGAAAAGTAATTAGATAGATACATAATTTAGAAACCCTGCATGCCTCAAAATTAAAATGGATCAAGTTGAAGATAGTATCATTCTCCAAGAAATGATACTATTTTCTTTTGGCTTACGAGCTACTAAAGTCTTCTTATTTATGGAGGATACAAAAAACTAGAAACAAAACTTTGGTCTTACTGTAGACATTCTTTCTGGCTCCTACCTCTTAGCATTGATGAGCAAACAAGCTACCACTTAAGTTGTCCTAGTTAGGGTAGTTCTGATCTTGGTTCAATTGATCCTATTTTGATAGCTTTTGTTGCTTGGGTGTCGTGCTGGTACCTTGGCACGTGGTATAGACTATATGGTAAGTTGTATTTATATTTTCGTCCTCAGTATTCATGATGCCGTAGTTTGATTATTTTAATGACCATTGTTATCCTGTTTTGGTTCATGCTGCTGATGAGTATTCATGCTGCTATATTTATATTTTTGTCCTAGTATTCATACTGATGCTCGATTTATTCTATCAGGCAATTGCCTGATGTATTCTGGATGTGCTGTCTTTTCGATGCGGCTGTCCAGCCCGAAGCATGATGACATTCTTTTTGTACCTTTTGTTCTTGTTCCTGTTCTTTATACTTCATTTGCTGTGATATTGTTTCTGATTGCTCTTTTTGCCTTCGATGGGGTTGTATTTTAATGCAAATATTGTGTGATGTAGCTTAATGTTGAATTTGTGTGGATGCTAAGTGTCTTATGAACTCTCTGTTTTGTTATTCTCTATCATTTGTAATCGTACGCGTGCCTTTGATAATGAATAATGATTGAGGCTCTAGACACAAAACAAATATTGATTTTTGTGGGGTTAAGAAGCTTTATCAGCACTTGCAGCAACCAAGTTACATCTAAAATTGCTGCGAGGTTGATGGTTCAAGACTTCAGGTATCTGTTTATTTGCTAATCATATATGTATACTTTACTCAACTGAAATTTTCTTTTTCTTTTTAAGATCCAGTAATAACATGGCATTACTATTACCGTACCGATATTCCGGTATTATCGAACTCAGTAGTACCAAAATCTTATATACCGGGTATTCCAGTACAGTAGACAGCAGAGCAATGATGTTATGGTACAGTATACCACCCCTAGTAGTGCTACTAAAAACACATTTGAGTTCTTATGAGTTATTTGTTTGAAGAACTCAAATGTTAGGATTTACTGTATATGTCAATGTCGTGCAGTATAAAATCATAAATTGTCGCATTTTAGAGCATATATGTGGGATTAATCTAATGTTATTCTGGTTTCTTAAGTGCAGATTTTTATTTGTTTGATCTCGTACTTCAAAAATAGACCAAACCATTTTGTCAATTTTTATTTTGCAGATTAACCCCACCCTTTTCTTTTTTTTTTAATAATTTTGTTAAAGGCTTGAGACACTTAATTTTTTTGATTGGTCAGCACTCATCAAACAAATATTGACCACGAGGCTTCTGTGACTTGAGGGCGACGTGAGGGCGGCAGCGCGACTTGGTTTTCACTTCTGATCACGACTTTTCTCAAAGTTTGCTAGGGTTTCGGATTTCTTTCAATAGAGCGATAGGTGAAGGTGATTCTACAACTGATGTTGCATTCATGATTGGCGGTGATCATACGATGGCTGCAACAAGGAGAGTTTTTCTGTCCAAGCCCGGTCCTCAGGGATTTGCCTCGGGTGCTCGTTCCTTTGCGTCGGTTCTTTTGGGTACTGGCCCCCCCCCCCTCCCGTGGATATAATACTAAATATAAACGTGTGGATCGGCTGGACTCTGCCGAAAAACTTACTAGACTTGAAGAATTTTTTACTATTACTCTTATGTTTGATCCAGAGAGAGTTGAAGCATTGAGTTCACATTGGAAGCATGCTTTGTTTGAAAAGTTTTTGGGACGTCGATTTGATGTTAGTTTTGTTGGACGAGTCCTAGGTCAGATGTGGCAACTTAAGGGCGAGTTTGAAATCATCCCAATGTCACGACACTTTCTTTGCAAATTCAATGGTGAAGAAGATGTGAGATATGCTCAAACAAGTGGTTCGTGGGTGATTATAGGTGCAGTTTTGCCCCTTAAGGAGTGGAGGCCATATTTTCTACCATCGCCGGACATTATTCAAATGGCTACGCTATGGTTGTGACTTCCTGATCTTCTTTCAGAGTATTATGAACAAGATATGGTCTTGGATATAGTTCATATTGCAGGAAAACCTTTGGAAATTGATGTGTACACAAGTTCCATGCTGCGATGAGTTTTTGCAAGAGCTTGTGTGGAGGTTGACCTAACCAAGCCGCTTTGCTCATGGAGATTTATTAGTCCGCATGCTGATGCTAAATTTTGGGAGGAATTTGTGTATTTTGTTATAGAAGTGGCCTTATTGGCCATTTTGTTGATGTTTGTCCTTGCCCAACAGCAAGTGAGGTTACATTGAAGGTGGCTAAAGTTGTCGGAGAGCAGTCTGCACATTCTATGAGTGTTGGTACTAACAAGCCTATAAAAGCTACAACATTTCTGAAAGTCAGTACTACACCCCCTATTGTCGAGGAAGTAGTAGTTGAAGCAAAGGATGAGTTGTTTGGACCGCAGATGAAGGTACATAAATGGCATCCTCGCTAAAATCCTCCTAGCGGTAGTGGTAGTGTTCGAAATCTAGGACATGAAAATACTGCGAGATCTTAAGGAATTGTTGGAGCAAAAGTGTGGTTGAATCCAAATAACGAGAATAAATTTTCACAAATCTCACGTATCGATTTCGAGTCAATAGTTACTCACAAGATTTTAGGAAAGATAATTGCAAAGGAGCATGTACCGGTGGTGGAACCCTCTTCCAATCCTTTTCGTAGTGGGAACTTGAAAATGGGTTATGATGTTGGTACGAAGAAAGTTTTTTTTTTTAGTGGTGGGCCTCCTAAATCACCTGTAAAGCAACGACCCACGCCAAAATTTCAAGGTATAGTTCGAATATATCATATTATTGAATCTAACTTTACTGGTCCCCTAATGGATAACCTAAGTAGACCTATTAATTTTGAAAATGGGTTTGACAAGGATTCAATGGGTGGGCCAATTGGAGAGACATCTACTTTGTCTGCAGGTTTAACGTCGCCAGTTGCTCGAGGTATCCAAGTGATTAAACTGAGGGAAGCTTTAAGAAATAAGAAGCAAACACTAATTGAGCAAAGTTTAGGAAAGTTGAAAGTTTTAGAAGTAGGAGGTGTGCCTTTACTAGCATGGTTGTCCTCAAACATCTTTCTACCACCTGACTGCCAGATGGTGCCTTTTGCTCCATCAAATGAGATCATCATCCGGTCAAAGGCAAAGAGTTTGAAGCGTAGGCAAGCACCTTAATAGCCCTACTTGAGTTGATATTCAAGTGGATGAGGCCATTTATGTACTTCAAGATTCTAAGTCTAGTAGCCCGTCGGCATGTGTAAATGCCACCATCTCCTCAACTGTTTCCCAATGTTAGTGACCAGTTGGAATTATCGAGGTGTGCTCAAACCTCATGTACTTCATGTTTGTAAGTCTATTATGAGGTCACACAAACCACAGATATTACCTTTGAAACTCATGATTATTCGATGAAAAGTACTTTGGCCATATGAAACTAAGTAGAAGCATGCAAATGTGTGCTTAGCCTGCTGTCGGTTGCTCTGAAGTATAAAGTTATTATGGAATGATAATGGTGTATCCTTTGAGTGTCTCTGCGGTGATTTCCAAGCCATTCTGGGGTTTAAGAAGGTGGGTGTTAAATAATTTGCTTTTATTGGTATTTATGCTAGTACTTGCCTTGCAAATTTGTAGGCAGTTATTAAGCTTGTTGTTGTTGGTGATTTTCAGTAATGTGCTTATAGAATTTTAATAGTATTTTTAATTCATCAGATAAGAGAGGTGAGTCTGTGGTGAATGGTACTAGTATGTCTAAGTTCAAAGAACTGGTACATGTATGTGGTATGCATGACTTGCAATGTTCTGGAGTGCCTTTTACTTGGTGCAATGATCGAGGTGGCTTAGCTCGCATATGGTAATGACTTGATCAATGTTTGGTTAAGGTGGACAGGCTCGATCTCTTCCCTCTTGTCTCTATGTCTAACCTGGTAAGAATTTCCTCTTATCACTCCCCCTTATTACAGTAGACCAAAGCCATTTCGCTTTGAAATTTTTGGGCTTCCATCCCTCAGTCAGAGAATATTGTGCAATCAGCCTGGAATACAAATAATCTATGTAGTAATCTTTGCAAGCTGGTTGTCAGATCTTGTAATGTGAAGCTTGCCTTGAAAGAGTGGAATTGTAATATTATTGGGAATATATTTACGAAACGGAGAGAATTAGCTAAGGAGGTGGAGAATTTGCAGTTTAAAGATTGTGTTAGCAAGCTATTATTTTTAGACTGCGAACACGTGAGTTGCAGGATAATTTGGCTATGCAAGAACAATTTTAGCATCAGAAATCTAGGGTGGACTTGGATTAAAGGTGGCGACCGTAATACCAATTATTTCCATCGTGCCACTTTAGTTCATCGCACATGTAATTCCATTGGAAAAATTCAAAATCAGTTTGGCGCTTTTTATGTTGTGATAGCAAAGGTTTCGAATTGTTTTGTTGAGTATTTCAAGGATAAGTGGTCATCAACCCTTGTTCATCGTCAAGATTTGTCTATTTCATGCATCCATAACGAGGTTACCAATGAGATGCATCAGCAGTTAATTCGTCCCTTCACAACAAGTCAAATGTTGGGTGTGATCCGTTCGATGTCATCTAACCAATTGCATGGGCCTGATGGTTTTTCAGGTACATTCTACAAGCATTATTATTGGTGTTGATGTTGTTGCTGCTGTGAATGAATTTTAGGGATTAACCTCGCTTCATATTCAATGGAAATCAAACGTTATTATCTTTATTCTGAAGGTTCCTTGTCCATCAACTACCAAAGATTATCACCCCATTGGCCTTGGCAATTTCTCATATATGAACATCGCCAAGTTGTTGGTCAATTGTATCAAGTCTGGTCTTAGCCCATTAGTTTCTGAAGAACATGGTGAATTTTTTCCCGAAAGTTCGATATCAGATAATGTTTTTCTTGCCTAAGAATCGTTTGATATCAGATAATGTTTTTCTTGCCTAAGAAGCTTTTCATTTGATGAAGAAAGCAGGAAAATGTGCAAGATTATGGCCTTGAAACTAGACATAGAGCGTGCTTATGATTGACTTGAGTGGGATTATCCCTTGACCCTCCTTCTGCAATTCGGTTTCCACCCACTGTCACGCCCCACTTCCCAAAAAGAAGATATGGAATAGAGATACGTGACTAAGTCCAATGAATGATTTCCATCATCCATAAGCTGTCAAGATCTTTACAACATTCACAGGAATATCAGAGTAGGAAGCAAGAGAAGTCAACCACGCATGCACATATGAATCAATATACCAACAAGAATTTACTTGAAACAAAATTTAATAATCTCAAATAAACCAGATCTGAACAAGTCAATAATCCTGGGTCACATTGCCCAATACAAATAATCTAAGTAGCAGATACATTATTCAAAATAAGCAACAAAAAATAATAATATAAAAAACTCTAGCATCTAAAATCTCAAATCACCTACTTCATTGGCAGCTAATCACCACAGTCTGCAAATTAATAAATTGCAGGAAGAGGAAAAAAAACAAAACTCCCGTCAATGCAAGTTACGGGCACTTGTAGCACAGGCACAAGTACAGGAAAAGAATAACAAACATAGAGTAACAATGGAAGTAAACATAGCATGGAATAGGCATGGCAACAAAATAGAACAAGTAGTATAAATTATGAACAGGATCAAGTAATATAAAGTTCTGACAGGGTACAGGTAACATGTATCAGATGTCAAGTATCATGCAAGCAGGCAAACAGGTAACAGGTGTCAAGTAGCATGTACAGGTATCATGTAACAGGTAAGCATGTAACAGGTATCATGTTATGTCAAGTCTTGTATTATTACTATCTAGGTAGCACTTCATGCGTCCCAGGTTTTTACCACATGTGTAGAACCCCATATTTTCAAATATTATTTTAATTATTTGAAAATGAATTTAAATGATTTTTTGGAGATTTAATTAATATTTTCTAAGAAATTTATCTTTTGTACACGTGCAAAACACGTGCAAATGACTTTGTAGAAGTTTGAAAAATTACGACTTCTTTATGAAAGATCATTATTTATTATTTAGAATTTATGTAGTATTTTTCCAGATTTTTCGGAAATTAATTGTTACAAATTGCAATTTTGGGAAAAGAAGGACTTATTTGCAAAATCGACATTGTTTGGGTTAAAATGCAAACATGGCATTCTGGACGTTTTGAACAGTGTTGGCATGAGATTTAGATTATATTTCAGTAATAAATCCTAATTTAAATGATATTTGATGGAATTTCAAGACTAATCTATACATATGTAAGTTATATTTTGGGAAAGGATTATTTTGCAAATTGGGTGAAAACCCTAGTATTATATCCGGCATATATAAGGGATTTCCTATTCCCAGCCGTCATTTACAATATTCAGATTTTTGAGATTTGTCTGAGGAGCAAGGGAGGATTTTTGGATCTAGCAAGGAGAAAGCTTTTGTGGATTTTTCTTCAAATCAAAGGTGAGTGGTTTGTTTTTGTTTTGCTTGATTTGTTTCGTTGTTTTGATTGATGAATGACGTAAAGTCTTTTGTTACACTTGTTTGGATCGGTGTGATATTGTTTGTTTGTCTCATTGTACGCATGATATGGATCTTTTATTTGATATGGATGATGAGAGCACTTATTGATATTAGACCATGTTTGAGAAATTATCAAGACTTGTTGAGGAAATAGTGATCTATGGAATCGTATTATTGGAAAGCATGTTAAGAATTGATTATATCGTGATCAGATGATGGACATCTAGATCTTATGATTTTTAAATCAGAAATTTGATTATGAGTTGAGGAAGAAATTTTGTTGAGAAACCCTAATAGGGGATTAGTGATTTAGATCTTGAGAGGTTGAGATTTGAGGAAACGATTGATTGTGTAACGTATCCATGATGAGATTATTTGAGAATTGTTTAATTGCTTGGATACAAATTAATTTTATGATCAATGAATCTTCAGAAAACCCAGTTCGATTTTATGTTCAGACCTATGCTTGAAAACTGTAGGCCGACAGTCGACTGGCCTACTGTGCAGTCGACTGGTACGAGCCTACTGCTGTACTTTCAGTTTTTGAGAATTGTTCGGGACAGTCGACATAGACTGCTGTCAGTCGACTGGTCTGCTGATTGTGATGTTGTTCAGTCCTTTCGGGGCAGTCGACCGAGGAGACTTTCAGTCGACTGATATACTTAGTTTATTTTCTTGAGAATATTGGTATTGGTCTCGGCTAGGTCGACTGATGATCATTCAAGTCGACTGATCATGCCTTAGATTATTTTTGTAAAATTCTGGAGAATTGTCCTCTGGACAGTCGACTTACCTCATCATAAGTCGACTGGTACTAGAGATCTGTGTATTTGATTTTGAGATACTTGTTCAGTATTTGATTTGGAGATATTTGTTCAGTATTTGATTTTGAGATATTTGTTCGGTATTCGATTTTGAGATGTTCAGTTAAGAACATGATTTTGAGATATTCAGTTGAGCCACTTGTTAAGTGGGAATTTGTTCAGTTATTTGTTTTTGAGTCTCTAGAGGTATGTGACCCTAGTATACCGGTGTTGAGTTATTTGTTGAGGCCCATTGAGGCGAATTTCAGTTATTCAGATTTTTAGTCCGGTAGGGTACACTACTCTAGGAGATTTGTTTAGTAACCCAAATTTATAAGGACAGGCATTAGTAGTGTCATGATGAAGGGGAACATGAGTTATGCACCTCAGCAAGGCTTTAGATGTGGGATTTGATCTCCTGAATTATCCAAGGGGTTAACTTGAGATGTGGATTTATCTCCTGAATTATCCAGGAAGACAACCTGAGATGTGAGATATATTCCCTGAATTATCCAAGTACTTGTCTTGAGATGTGGGATTGACCTACGGAATGATCAAAGTCGAGGCGACGCTTTTGGGGTATTCCTGTGATAATGTGTCTATGTTTAGATGTGAGACGATCTCCTGAATTATCCAGGGAAATACCTGAGATGTGGGATCTACCTCCTGAATTATCAAGCATGGACAGATTCTCATAGTTTATCTTCATCCCTTAGTAGTCATCGTTGTCAGCATTTAGTCATCATGTTTTCTTGACTCACTTTTCTGCATTCGGATTTCCTGTTTTTCACACTTGACTTTTGGTTTTGGATATCACTTGTTGTTTACATTTCTTGCTATTTCACACTTTACACTTTTGGTTATTATTGGTTGAATGCTATGATTTAAGTACATTTGTATTGCTATTTGATTTTTACGCCACTCACACCATTTATGGCTGACCCCTTCAGTTTGGGGGTTAGGGTTCAACTCTAGCCTCACATGATGCAGGTTATTGCATAGGGTTGGAGATTGGATGCTTGAGTCAGCTTTTGAGTTAAATGGTTTATTTAGTGTTGGTGTAAAACTTGTAAGGTTTCATTAAGATGATTTGGAGTTGTAAACAAAAGAAATTATTGTTTGAGTTGTTTAGACTTCCGCTGTGTTTTGTAAAAGTTTTGTTGTAATAAAAGATGAAAAATTTTAGTGGTGTTGGTTATGTTTATTGTTGTATTGAAGTGGATCACTGGGAATGTGCCACGTATTTTCTATGTTATTCATCTAGAAATTCGGGGCGCTACAGAGATTGGTATCAGAGCTCTGCTTCAATGGTAATAATAGACATAGTAAGAAACCAACCTAGGTGTGGACACTAGAGAGTGAGTACCTAGGTGTGGACATCAGAGCGTGAGTATCACATAGAGTTGAAATATGATGTTGGTTTGAAATTATGGTTTGAGGCATGGTTATGGTTTTGCCATAGGGCATTGATATGAGTTTGAATTGTGTGTTACTCTAACCTTACCCTCGTTTTGCAGTATTCAAAATGGTTGCACCCAGAGGTAGAAATGGTGGCAACAATGAGGATGGATCAGGTAGTTCTCGTGGAACGGGAATTGACCTGGAGGCTGAATTCGCCAAAGTGTATCAAACACTGAATACGTTGATGGCATTCAACGTGGCGCAACAGCAGCAAGCTCAGCAGCAACAGAATCCGCCGCCAAATCATGGAGCTGGACATGGATTGGTGAATGCCGACCCCATCAAGCAGATTGAATCCTTTAAGAGGATGAGGCCGCCAGTCTTTGAGGGGCAAGCTGATCCAACAGCAGCAGATGATTGGATTCGGAAGATGGAGACGATCTTCGAAGTATCGGAGACTCCAGCAGCCAGTAAGGTGAAATTGGCTTCTATGCAGCTCGAGAAAGACGCTGGTGTCTGGTGGGAGTCACTGAAGAGGAATTTGGGAGATCAGCAGTTGACATGGGAAGCTTTTCTGGAGGAGTTCAGAGATCGCTTCTTTCCTCTGGATGTACAAGAAAAGAAGGCGACCGAGTTCATGAACCTTCAGCAGGGCAGCATGACTGTTCGGGAGTATGAAACGAAGTTTGCTCAACTTTCAAGGTATGCACCAGAGCTGGTCATGGATGAAGCAAAGAAGGCCAAAAAGTTTGAGCAGGGCTTGAGGCCAAACTTGAGGTCAAGGATGGTTCCGTTGGGTATCAGAAGATTTGACAAGCTGGTCAGACGAGCAGCGATGACTGAGGAGGATATGGATCTGTTTCAGAAGAAGCAGGATACATGGAATCGGAACAAGAGGCCAGCATCAGGCCAGAGCGGGAAGGGATTCCCCGCGAAGCAGGCAAAGTTTAGTGGATCGGTGCAGAGGGCACCTGCAGCTCAGGGAGTGACCTGTTACTACTGCAAGGAGGTAGGACATTACAGGTCATCATGTCCGAAGTTGGCAGAGCATATCTGTTCTCAGTGTGGGCAGATTGGACATTCCAAGCTCCGTTGTCCAAAATTGAAGGAAGATGGTTCGGGTGGAAGCAAAGTCCCGAAGAGGCAAGGGCGAGTATTTGCATTGACCGAGGAGGATGCGAGAAACTCGGAAGATGTAATACAGGGTATGCAGGAATTTTGATTCCTTTCATTTTGAATCAGTGTAATGAATAAAACTTTTATTTCAGAACAATTTAAGATTGAGTATCGTTCTTATTGTAACAGGAGTTGTTTTAATAAATGGAATTAAAGCAAAGGTTTTGTTTGACACTGGTTCATCGCATATATTTGTATCGCCAAGTTTTGCAAAGATCTTAGGGTTGGAACCTAAGTTATTTCCAGGCAGAGTTTTGTCGGTGGCAACGCCGTCAGGTGAAGAGCTGGTAGCGGATCGATATTACGAGGGCTGTGATATCGAGATTGGTGGAAGGATGTTCGGCATCGACTTGATCGAACTACAAGTGTTGGGAGTGGATGTCATTGTAGGCATCGATTGGATGGCTATATATGATGCCACAATTGACTGCAAGCAGAAGGAGGTGTTGGTGAAAGCACCAGGTGGACCTGCAGTAACTTTCCAAGGGAAGAAGAAGATTCCGAAGGTGGCTGCAATGGTATCTAAGATGGTAATTTCGGATGAAGTCAAGGGCATTCCGGTTGTTCAAAATTTTCCTCAAGTGTTCTTGGATGATTTTCCAGGATTACCGCCGCAGAGAGATGTAGAGTTCTGCATAAATGTTCAGCCGGGGAGTGCGCCGATTTCCAAGGCTCCATACAGGATGGCACCTATAGAGCAAGATGAAGTGAAGAAGCAGATTGAGGAGCTTTTGAGCAAAGGGCTTATCAGACCGAGTTCTTCTCCGTGGGGAGCGCCAGTATTGTTGGTCAAGAAGAAGGATGGGTCGATGAGGATGTGCATTGACTATCGGGAGTTGAATAGGGTGACTATTCAGAACAAGTACCCACTGCTGCGGATTGATGATTTGTTCGACAGGCTTCGAGGAGCAGCGGTGTTTTCGAAGATTGATCTGAGGTCGGAATATCATCAGGTGCGAGTCAAGGAGGAAGATGTGAGTAAGACAGCATTCAGGACTCGTCATGGGCTGTATGAGTTTTTGGTGATGCCATTCGGGTTGACGAATGCGCCAGCAGTTTTCATGGATATGATGAATCGGGTGTTGAGACCGTTCATTGATTCCTTCGTAGTGGTCTTCATTGATGATATCTTGGTTTATTCAAAGTCGGAAGAGGATCATTCGACGCACTTGACAGCGGTGTTACAGACGTTGCAGGAGCACAGTTTGTATGCCAAATTGTCGAAGTGTGAATTCTGGAAGTTTGAGGTAGCTTTCCTTGGCCATATTCTTTCTAAGGAGGGTGGCTACTGATCCTCAGAAAGTGGAAGCAGTGAAGAATTGGCCCAGGCCGACGTCAGTGAAGGAAGTCAGAAGCTTCTTGGGATTAGCTGGGTACTACAGGAGATTTATTCAGGGGTATTCTCAGATTGCAGTACCGATGACAGGTTTGACCCGGAAGAATGTGGCATTTGTATGGACAGATAAGTGCGAAGAGAGTTTCCTTGAGTTAAAGGAAAGGTTGACTACTGCACCTATATTGGCATTGCCGCAAGCTGGGAAGGATTATGATATCTACAGTGATGCATCTCTCAGAGGTTTGGGATGTGTCTTGATGCAGGAAGGCAAGGTCATTGCTTATGGCTCGAGGCAGTTGCGTCCGCATGAGAAGAATTATCCGACGCATGACTTGGAGTTAGCAGCTATCATATATGCCTTGAAGCTATGGAGACATTATGTCTATGGTGAGAAGGTCAATATGTACACTGACCACAAGAGCCTGAAGTATATTTATCAGCAGAGGGATTTGAATCTTCGTCAGAGAAGGTGGTTGGAAGTATTGGAAGACATTCGTCCTGAGATCAAGTATCATCCGGGCAAGGCGAATGTAGTGGCTGATGGACTTAGCAGGAAGAGTAGTTTATCGAGATTGATCACTACTCGAAGAGAGTTGGCAGCAGAGATCGACCAGCCGGGTATCGAAGTGGTACTGCGAGGTTTAGGGGCATCTTTGGCTCAGTTGAGGCTGCAGCCGTCTTTGAGAGAGAGGATTGTAGAAGGTCAGAAATCGGATTCGGAGATCCAGAAGATGTTGCAGCAGGTTTCAGAAGGTAAGTTATCGGAGTTTCGTGTCTAAGATGGAGTTCTTTGGATGGGCGAGAGGTTGTGTGTTCCAGATAATGCAGAGTTGAGAGAGAGCATCTTACAGGAGGCACACAGTACATTGTTAACAGTTCATCCAGGAGGCACGAAGATGTACAGGGACATCAAACCACATTTTTGGTGGTCTGGTATGAAGCGGGATGTAGCAGATTTTGTGGCAAGGTGTCTGACTTGTCAGCAGATCAAGGTAGAGAATCAGAGACCTGGAGGTTTGTTACAGCCATTACCCATTCCGGAGTGGAAGTGGGAGAATATCAGCATGGACTTTATCACGGGTTTGCCGAGGAGTTTGAAGGGCAATGACTCGATTTGGGTTGTTGTGGACCGATTGACTAAGTCGGCACATTTTCTAGCCATGAAGATTACTTGGTCAATGGAGAAATTGGCTGAGTTGTACATTGGAGAGATTGTGAGACTTCATGGAGTTCCTGTGTCGATTGTTTCGGACAGAGATCCAAGGTTTACTTCAAGGTTTTGGAGAAGTTTACAAGCAGCTTTAGGCACCAGAACTGATTTCAGTACAGCATTTCATCCGCAGACAGATGGTCAGACGGAAAGGGTGAATCGAGTGCTGGACGATATGTTGAGAGCTTGTGTTATGGACTTCGGTGGTAGTTGGGAGAGATACTTGGCATTGGTTGAGTTTGCTTATAACAACAGTTACCATGCAAGTATTGGGATGGCACCGTATGAGGCTTTGTATAGGCGGAGGTGCAGGACACCTGTTTGTTGGTATGAGGTTGGCGAGAGGCAGATGTATGGTCTTGAGATCGTGCAGCAGACGTCAGAGCAAATTGAGCTGATTCGCTAGAGGTTAGTTGAAGCTCAGAGTCGGCAGAAGAGTTATGCTGATACTCGACGAAGAAATTTGGAGTTTGAGGTTGGGGATGCAGTTTTCCTCAAGGTTTCTCCGACCAAAGGAGTGATCAGATTCGGTAAGGGAGGCAAGTTGGCGCCGAGGTATATTGGACCGTACAGGATCGTGGAGAGGATTGGCAAGACAGCATACAGATTGAAACTTCCTGAGGAGTTAGCGCAAGTACATGATGTGTTTCATGTGTCGCTATTAAGGAAGTATGTGGTCGATCAGAATCATCAGTTGGTAGAAGTTCCTGAAGATCTACAGGTGAACTTGAGCTACAAGGAACGGCCTGTTGAGATCGTTGATCGTAGGGAGAAAGTCCTTAGGAGCAAGGTAATACCTATGGTCAAGATATTGTGGAGGAATCAACAGTTCGAGGAGGCTACTTGGGAGCCCGAGGATCGCATGCTGAAGGAATTTCCTGAATTGTTTGTATGAGTGTATTTCTTGTATGTGACTGGAATTCTTTGGATGATTTTACTATTGACTGATATATGATGTATCCTTTTGTTCTGATTGTGATGTTATAAGAAATTGTTTGGATTATGTTCTATATATATGAAACAATGTTTCCTTTTGTTTGGTATGTGTTTGAACTCATTAGTAGTAGTTCTGAGGACAGAACTCTTCTAAGGAGGGAGTGATGTAGAACCCCATATTTTCAAATATTATTTTAATTATTTGAAAATGAATTTAAATGATTTTTCGGAGATTTAATAAATATTTTCTAAGAAATTTATCTTTTGTACACGTGCAAAACACGTGCAAATGACTTTGTAGAAGTTTGAAAAATTACGACTTCTTTATGAAAAATCATTATTTATTATTTAGAATTTATGTAGTATTTTTCCAGATTTTTCGGAAATTAATTGTTACAAATTGCAATTTTGGGAAAAGAATGACTTATTTGCAAAATCGACATTGTTTGGGTTAAAATGCAAACATGGCATTCTGGACGTTTTGAACAGTGTTGGCATGAGATTTAGATTATATTTCAGTAATAAATCCTAATTTAAATGATATTTGATGGAATTTCAAGACTAATCTATACATATGTAAGTTATATTTTGGGAAAGGATTATTTTGCAAATTGGGTGAAAACCCTAGTATTATATCCGGCATATATAAGGGATTTCCTATTCCCAGCCGTCATTTACAATATTCAGATTTTTGAGATTTGTCTGAGGAGCAAGGGAGGATTTTTGGATCTAGCAAGGAGAAAGCTTTTGTGGATTTTTCTTCAAATCAAAGGTGAGTGGTTTGTTTTTGTTTTGCTTGATTTGTTTCGTTGTTTTGATTGATGAATGACGTAAAGTCTTTTGTTACACTTGTTTGGATCGGTGTGATATTGTTTGTTTGTCTCATTGTACGCATGATATGGATCTTTTATTTGATATGGATGATGAGAGCACTTATTGATATTAGACCATGTTTGAGAAATTATCAAGACTTGTTGAGGAAATAGTGATCTATGGAATCGTATTATTGGAAAGCATGTTAAGAATTGATTATATCGTGATCAGATGATGGACATCTAGATCTTATGATTTTTAAATCAGAAATTTGATTATGAGTTGAGGAAGAAATTTTGTTGAGAAACCCTAATGGGGGATTAGTGATTTAGATCTTGAGAGGTTGAGATTTGAGGAAACGATTGATTGTGTAACGTATCCATGATGAGATTATTTGAGAATTGTTTAATTGCTTGGATACAAATTAATTTTATGATCAATGAATCTTCAGAAAACCCAGTTCGATTTTATGTTCAGACCTATGCTTGAAAACTGTAGGCCGACAGTCGACTGGCCTACTGTGCAGTCGACTGGTACGAGCCTACTGCTGTACTTTCAGTTTTTGAGAATTGTTCGGGACAGTCGACCTAGACTGCTGTCAGTCGACTGGTCTGCTGATTGTGATGTTGTTCAGTCCTTTCGGGACAGTCGACCGAGGAGACTTTCAGTCGACTGATATACTTAGTTTATTTTCTTGAGAATATTGGTATTGGTCTCGGCTAGGTCGACTGATGATCATTCAAGTCGACTGATCATGCCTTAGATTATTTTTGTAAAATTCTGGAGAATTGTCCTCTGGACAGTCGACTTACCTCATCATAAGTCGACTGGTACTGAGAGATCTGTGTATTTGATTTTGAGATACTTGTTCAGTATTTGATTTGGAGATATTTGTTCAGTATTTGATTTTGAGATATTTGTTCGGTATTCGATTTTGAGATGTTCAGTTAAGAACATGATTTTGAGATATTCAGTTGAGCCACTTGTTAAGTGGGAATTTGTTCAGTTATTTGTTTTTGAGTCTCTAGAGGTATGTGACCCTAGTATACCGGTGTTGAGTTATTTGTCGAGGCCCATTGAGGCGAATTTCAGTTATTCAGATTTTTAGTCTGGTAGGGTACACTACTCTAGGAGATTTGTTTAGTAACCCAAATTTATAAGGACAGGCATTAGTAGTGTCATGATGAAGGGGAACATGAGTTATGCACCTCAGCAAGGCTTTAGATGTGGGATTTGATCTCCTGAATTATCCAAGGGGTTAACTTGAGATGTGGATTTATCTCCTGAATTATCCAGGAAGACAACCTGAGATGTGAGATATATTCCCTGAATTATCCAAGTACTTGTCTTGAGATGTGGGATTGACCTACGGAATGATCAAAGTCGAGGCGACGCTTTTGGGGTATTCCTGTGATAATGTGTTTATGTTTAGATGTGAGACGATCTCCTGAATTATCCAGGGAAATACCTGAGATGTGGGATCTACCTCCTGAATTATCAAGCATGGACAGATTCTCATAGTTTATCTTCATCCCTTAGTAGTCATCGTTGTCAGCATTTAGTCATCATGTTTTCTTGACTCACTTTTCTGCATTCGGATTTCCTGTTTTTCACACTTGACTTTTGGTTTTGGATATCACTTGTTGTTTACATTTCTTGCTATTTCACACTTTACACTTTTGGTTATTATTGGTTGAATGCTATGATTTAAGTACATTTGTATTGCTATTTGATTTTTACGCCACTCACACCATTTATGGCTGACCCCTTCAGTTTGGGGGTTAGGGTTCAACTCTAGCCTCACATGATGCAGGTTATTGCATAGGGTTGGAGATTGGATGCTTGAGTCAGCTTTTGAGTTAAATGGTTTATTTAGTGTTGGTGTAAAACTTGTAAGGTTTCATTAAGATGATTTGGAGTTGTAAACAAAAGAAATTATTGTTTGAGTTGTTTAGACTTCCGCTGTGTTTTGTAAAAGTTTTGTTGTAATAAAAGATGAAAAATTTTAGTGGTGTTGGTTATGTTTATTGTTGTATTGAAGTGGATCACTGGGAATGTGCCACGTATTTTCTATGTTATTCATCTAGAAATTCGGGGCGCTACAACATGGTTGCTACTTACATGCAGATTTCGTTTAGATCTAGTAGTGGGTTTCTATAGGGCCGTGTACTCAGGCGTCATGTAACATGTAACAGGCACGAATCATGTAGTCGTGAAATCGCGGCAACAGGACAGGTATGAATCATGTAGTCATAGAATATGGCAACATATAGTAATAACAGGCATGAATCGTCATGAATCATGGCAACATATAATCACATAGTAATAACAGGCATGAATCATGTAATCATGAAATATGGCAACAGGTAATGGAAAACACGAGCCCCCTTTTGTGTACACATACCTATATTGTCCACTACTAAGGTCTTTCCCTTAACCCCGGCTTGGTTATTTGTCATTATTATCAAACAGGCATACACGTGTTACAAAACAGAGTAAGAATAACATGGCATGAACAAGTAATAGATTCTGGTTGGAAGATAAACATGTACAGGTAAAAGACAACTCATAAAAGGATAGAACAACGAAAATTCTAGTTCAAGACAACAAGACAGTACTGCACTAAATCTGGAATTTCCATTGCTACAAATATGCAAACCTGGATCCGTCAGAAAATCTCAAAAATAGATTCTCAGCCGAATCCAGAAAATAAATATAAGTCATATGGTATTTCACAAAAATAAGTCTCAAAACATATTTGTATCCAGAAAACATGTTCAGCCAGAAATTAGAAGTTTGTATTCATAAACAGGAAAACGACATCAAAACTTACTGATTAAATCCAAGAAAAATCTGGGGTATTCCCTAGTATGTTTAGTATCAGAAAATAAAGTTTTATAATTTTCCAACATAGATATAATAGTCAGTTAAAATCAGAAAGCAGCAAGATACAAAAAGTTTATAAATCTGGAATCATAAACACAGCAGTACTAAAATAGCAATATCTTACAAAATATAAATCGAAAACCAGATCCGTCAAAAGGGTGTTAAAATAAATACAGATGGCTATAATTCATATTCACAAAGTTTTGTTAGACAGCAAGTAGAATCAAGTTGAAATTATGTATCTTTACTGAACAGTATGAAAATTCTGCATGTATAGTAGTTGTATGCAAGCATAGAATAGTTTATAAAAATCATTAATTAAATCCACAAAAATTAGGGGTTAATACCAATCAAGTCTAGTTGTACTCAGAAAAATATTGGATCAAAATATTATCTTTAACATCAGTTAAAAAAATAATTTACTCTCCAGATTTCATATAAAATCGAATCTGTAGTTTTCTACACATCTGTAGTAAAATAGCCATAACTTGAAACTCATAAATCGAAACTAAGATCTGTTAGAAAATATGGAAAGTAGACAGAATTCTCTATAATTCACATTCACAAATAATTTTCATATACTGATCTTAATAGGATCTAAAATACTGCACAAATGGGGTAACAACAAGGACAAAACTATTCTTTATGTATAAAATCAACTAGGTCATATGTAACACATCAAAATCATAATAAAGTGTGAATTATAGTGTACTATATGTCCAAGCAACATGGTATAGAGTATTTTACAAGTCTACTACGAGTTATACTACGAATAACACATCAAGCATGCAAGATCATAAACACTTCATAATCACGAACACATGCATGTATACGAGAATTGATTATCTCTAATTCTAAATTCATGTTGTGTGTGTAATGAGATGACAACGGGCGGGTCAACACATACAGACAAGATATAACAGGGGTTTTGCACAAGAATTGTCTTTAGAATACAACTACACTATATGCAGTATTTAGTACTTGTATTATATAAAGAAAAGAATACAAGTTACTTGCCTTATAGCCGGCGACAAGAACGAAACAAGAACAAGAATAATGGGAATGGATTCCCTGCACGAACTCAGGCGAACGAACCACGAACCACGAACACAAACACACGAGATCCAACACACGCACACAAGAGCCAAGATGACGGTACCCACGGAGGATGACGACAGCACTGATGCTGTTGTCGTTGGAGGAGAGCCTAGCACGGGGTCTGTTGGCATCGAGGTGAGGGAACAACATAAGGGGGTGTGTGGGCTGCTGCAGGGGCTGCATCGCGATAGGGAGAGGGCACCAGGGAGCACAGAGCAGGAGCGTCGGCGATCTGTTGCATCGCTGGCGACACCGCAGGAGGGTCTGGGTGTTGCTGGGCGGCACTGCATAGGAGAGTTGGGGGAGCACAAGGGCCAGGACTAGGAGGTCAGGTAGGGGACAGGAACGAAGAGGATGAGAGGTCGGGGATGGGTTTCGGAATATGAGCATAGGGTGCATATAGAGGATCGGGAGGGAAGGTAGGGGCGATCGGGAGACGGGATGAAGAGGAGGTCGGGATGAGATAGGCCGGAGGTGGATCGACTGAGGGTGCAGGATAAGGGAGGATAGGGTATAGGGATGGGTTTAGAAGAGCGGCTAAGTTAAATGAAGATGAGCAGGGGTAGATGAACATGGGTGTTTATATATGCAGGGAGATATAGGGTTTAGATGCTTAATGAATAACAAGTGTGAAATGGGTAATGGGGTAGGAGAGAAGGCACAGGCAGTGGCTAGGGTTATCGGGAATACACAGGGTAGGAGGCGGCTGAATAAACATGGCTTAGGGTTAGGGTTCAAGGGTAGGGTTATATATAGGGGAATGGGTATTAGGGTATTAGGTGTTGGGTATAATAAGATCCAATAAGAAAGAATAGGGGTTTAGGGTTTTAAATCCAATAGAAAATAATTATAAAAATATTAGATAATTAGAGTATGTTTAGGATTAAAATAAAACAATAATAATGATAATATTAACAATAAAATGATAATAATAATGCAAATAATAACACTGACTAAAATAATACTCATAAAAATAATAATAACAAAATTAATAGAGTTTATATTACAATATAAAAACCATAGTAAATAGTTACAAATAAAATTATTGATTAAAAATAAACTTTAATAGGAGATCCAACAATACATTTTAAAAAAGAAGAATTTGAAAGCGGAAAAATAATTTACAAAAATTTTAAATACAGAAAATACGTATTTACGAAAACAGGGATTACGCCCACGTTTTGTTCAATGGATTATGGCATGCGTTGAGAACCCAAGAGTCGTTGTCCTGATTAATGGATCCCCCTCTGATTGGTTTCAATCCACCCTCTCGTCGTACTTATTCATTCTTTATTCTGAAGTGTTGGCTCACCTCATTAAACAACATGTATCTTCTTGAAAGCTTTCAAGGATTTCTATAGGAAATCATGAAATATCTTTCAGTCATTTACTCTGGCCATTGTCTATCCCCATCCAGGAATCCGGTCACAAACCAGGAAAGGATGAGGGTTGTGTTAGGTAGTTGACAACCAGCATAAAATTTTGTCAAATCCTATAAACATGAATCCTAAAAATATACGCGCAAATGCTAGGGCATTCCCTGAAAGCGATGCGTTGTACCTGCCTTCGGGTGCTTCGAAAATATACAAGAGGCGTCGCACCGGCGCCCGGGTGCAGTGGAAAATGGCCAAGGGTTCCTGCACCATTCTGGACGCGTGTGGGTAAAGAAGCTAGTCCAGAAAATAGGCTTAGGTTAGTAACTTGGAATATATGAACAATGACAGGAAAATGCATAGAACTAATAGATACCATGATTAGAAGAAATATTAATATAGCATGTTTACAAGTAACAAAATGAGTAGGGGAGAAAGCCAAAGAGATGGATGGTTTTAAATTATATTATACAGGTAAAATTCGAAATAAAAATTGAGTATAAATTTTAGTAGATAAGAAATTCAAAGAAGATGTAGTAGGTATTAATAGGAAATGAGATAGAATAATACAAATTAAGCTTATATTAGGGGAAAACATAATTAATATCATTAGTGCTTATACATCCCAAGTAGTATTAGATGCACAAGCTACAAATAAAATTTGGGAAGATATGGATAAGATAATTCAAGGAGTATCCTTAAGTGAGAAATTATTTAAAGGGGGGATTTCAATGGACATGTAGGATATGATATCATGGAATATGCGAGCATGCATAGAGGACATGGATTTGAAAATAAGAACGATGGTGGAGAGGCTCTATTAGATTTTGTGGTTTCGTATGATCTTATACTAGAAAATACTTATTTTAGGAATAAGGAGGAACATTTGATAACCTTCAAAAGTGGGGCAAATAAGAGTCAAATTAATATTTTCATTACTAGAAAATTGAATTGCTTGACATGTAAAGATTGTAAAGTTATATCGGGAGAGTGTTTAACCTCACAATATAGATTAATGGTGTTGGATGTTAAGATTGGAAAATACATATGTGGTAGGAAGGGGACTAGGAAACCAAGAATTAGGTGGTGAAACTTGAAGGGAGAGAAACTAGAGGTTTTTAGAGATAAAATCTTTAAAGGAGCGACATGTAATTGGGGAGGGGAAACAAATGTAATGGGGACTAAAATGGCGATGTGCATAAGAGAAATTTCAAATGAGGTAGTTGGAGAATCTACAAGTAGAGAGTTGCAAACTAAAGAAATATGGTGGTGGAAAGATGAAGTCCAAAATATTGTGAGAAAAAAAAGATCAACCTTCAAAATATGGCAGGAGTAGAAATGAAGAGGATTTGGAGAGATATAAAACTGTTAGAAAAAAGTTAAGAAATCGGTAAGAGATACAAAAGAAAAATCTTATGATGATTTATACACAAAATTAGGAATAAAAAAGGTAGAAAATAATATTTATAAGCTTGTTAAACAAAGTGATAGGAAAACAAAAGAATTAGATACAATCAGGTGTATTAAGAGCGATGATTGAAGAGTGTTAATAAAAGATGGCGAAATTACTTTGAGAAGTTATTAAATGAAAATGTTGTGGGCAACTTAAATATAGAGGACTCAAGGGAGAGTCAAGAGCATATGTTTTTCCGTAGAATTAGGATCTCAGAGGTTCGAAATGCTCTAGGAATGATAAATATAGAAAAAGCTCTAGGATGGGATGATATACCCATTGAAGTTTGAAAGTGTCTTAGGGATGTAGGAGTGAGTTGGCTAACAAGATTATTTAATAAGATTTGAGGACTAAGAAGATGCCCGATGAATGGAGGAAGCGTATTTTAGTACATATATATATAAATAAAGGAGATGTACAAAGTTTCTCCAATTATTGAGGGATTAAATTAATGAGTCATATAATAAAAATTTGGGTGAGAGTGATCAAATATTGACCGAGACTAAAAACTATAGTGCCTGAGAATCAGTTTGGATTTATGCCTGGGAGATCAACAATGAAGCAAGTCATGTACTGAGGAGACTTATGAAAAAATACAGGGAGAATAAGAAAGATCTACATATAGTGTTTATAGATCTAGAAAAATCATATGATAAAGTCCCTAGAGACATACTATCATGGGCGTTAAATAATAGAAGTGTAATTATTCAGTATATTGAGATAATTAAGGATATGTATGAAGGGGCAAAGACCACAATTAGAACAATCTCAGGGGAGACCAATGATTTTTCTATTATAGTAGGTTTACACCAATGTATGGCTTCAAGCCCTACCTCTTTGTTTTGGTTATGAATGAATTGACGTGAAGAATACAAGATGAGGTGTCTTGGTGTATGCTTTTTGCCGAAGACGTTATCTTAGTAGACGATACTAGTACAAGAGTCAATATTAAATTAGAATTGTGGAGAGAAACTTTGGAAGCTAGAGCCTTTAGAATAAGCTGAACTAACATAGAGTATATGGAGTGTAATTTTAGTGATATTCATAACACAAATGAGAAAGTAGTGAAGCTTGATGGTCAAGATATATCTAAGAGAGACCGTTTCCAATATTTTGGCTCGATTATACAAAGAGATGGGGAGATTTGTGAAGATGTTATACATATGATCCAAGCAGTGTGGCTTAAGTGGAGAAGTGTCAGTGGTGTTTTGTGTAACAAATGTATACCTTTGAAGTTGAAGAAAAAGTTTTATAGGATGACTGTTAGACCATCAATGATGTATGGAGCAGAGTGTTGGGCAACAAAGAAACAACATGTCCAAAAAATGAGTGTAGCGGAGATGAGAATGCTAAGATGGATGAGTGGTAAAACTATAAAGGATATAATTAGAAACGAGCATATAAGAGACATGGTAAAGGTAGCTCCTATCCAAGATAAATTAAGAGAGAATCGTCTCAGGTGATTTGGACATGTCACACGTAGACCTAGTAGTACCCCCGTTAGAAAGAGTGATTTGATAAGTATTGAGGGTAAAGTTAGAGGTATGGGAAGACCTAAACTTACTTGGGTGGAAATGGTGAGAAAATATATAATAACTTGTGGCCTTGTAGAAGATATCGTGCTAAACCGAGCATAATGGAAAACTAGAATTCATGTTGCAAACCCCAACTAGTTGGGAAAAAGGCTTTGTTGTTGTTGTTGTTATTGTTATTGTATCCTTTAGTTATTAACTATATGTTGATGATAGTTTGCTTTTTGCAAGAGCTAATGTGTCTGAGTACAAGGTGATTAAAAGCATCCTTGATACGTATTGCTCGCTAAGTGGTCAGAATGTGGATTTGAGCAAATCAAATTTCTTGTTTGGTGAATATATGGGCCTCAACAAGCGCCGACAGGTTCTTAGATTACTGTAGATGGATTCAGGTTTGATGCATTTCAAATACATTGGTACATTGATTAGTTCTTCATGAGTTCCATCCTCTAGCTATAATGACATCATTGAAAGGGTTCATAAGTGATTATCAGGATGTAAGACAGACACCTTACTCTGCAGGTAAGATTGTTCTTCTTAAATTAGTGGCCTAGGCACTTTCTATGTATACTCTTGCCTATAGTTGGGTTCCCAAGCCAGTCTTCAACAAGTTGGAGTGTGAATTTAAATCCATTTACTTGCTGAAGGCAATGGCGATAGTGTGAACCACATGATAGCTTGGGAGAAAGTTTGTAGGCGTATTGATGATGGTGGTCTCGGGTTGAGGATGTTAGAGACTTTGCAAGAGAGTACATGTCTTATGGAAATGACTTAGCTAAGGTGTATAGCAAACCCCATTCTGTACTTCTTAAGTGGATTTCGATTAAGTATAAACTCTTCAACTCAGTGTGTGATATAAAGTATCTGAAGAATTGCTCTAGGTTGTAGTGCATCTTTTGTGTAATGGTCTTCATTATGAGGTGGGGTGTGGCTCGAACATTGGTGTCTATTCAGACCCATTGGTTTTCTGCGCCCTCTAAATAAGCTTGGGTTTATGGCTACAACTGATATGCTTAGCTCTTTGATGATGGTTTTGAACTCATCAAACCATTCCGCGAGTGGAATTCATCAGTGCTTGAGGATCTATTCCCACCTTCAGTGTGCAATATTACCCTTCGGCTACCTATACGTATTAATTCTATTGCAGATCGTCTCTTGAGTTATGATTTCCCCTTGCATCTATGTCGTTGAAAACCCTTTACTTGGAGGCATGTGAGACTCATACCAGGCCACTTGGTTTCCCAAACAAATTGATTCATAAGTTGAAAATTGCACCGAAGGTGGTGATGTGACTTCGAAAAGTTGCCAATAGGAGGATTGCTACAAGATTTGAACTTGGTCATCGTGGTTTGGATGTGTCACCATGTTGTCCTATTTGTGATATTGATGGTGAGACCATCGACTACCTTCTGTTTAATCGTGCATTAGCACAGTCTGTATGGGATACGTTGTATACACGTACTGGCATCACCTTTGATGTCTCAACCTTGGTTGACCTATGGTCTTTGTTGGCAGGGGATGGTCTCGGGTCTGGGTGCAAATGACATGTATTTCAGTGCTTTATTGTCAACTTTTTGTGGCATACATGGAAGGCTCATTGTAGAGTATGCTTTGACGAAGTATGTCCTCTCCCGCATACAATTGTTGCAGCTGTTGTCGCTGAGGTTGTCGAAATGTGAGATATCCTTGGTGGTTTTTCTCTTGCATGTGGTTCATATAATGAGATTCAATGGTTAGGTATCAAATCGATCGCCGCTCCTCGTCGTGTGCAAAAGTTCTTGATCAGCTGGGATGCACCGCCGAAGGGCTCAATCAAACTCAAATTTGATGGCTCTTTAGAGGGTAACTCAGCAGGTTGTGGTTTGTTCTTCGTGACTGGAGGGGGCAAGTTGTTATTGGTTGGTGGTGGGCATGGTGACTTGAAAGTCATTTAATGTCATTGAAATGAGAAGTTTGTGGCTGACTTTGAGGGCTATACGCCTATACACCTGCTTTCTCACGAGGGTTCAGTCTTGATTGAAGCATACTCTAAGGTCGTCATTCAAAAGGGTACTGAAGGCATAACAAGTGATCACATGATATCATGCAGTTGATGGGTGATGTCACTATAGGTTGAGTAAATCACATCCATAGGGAAGATAATTTGTATTGATTATGCGGCAAAGAAAGGTCAAAAGAGTGTTCGAAACTTTTTATGGACTACAGTTATTGATGCCGAGCTTGTAGCTCTTGCGGAGGAGGACGGTAAAGGGGTCTAATGATCTCGTTTTATTAATACTTTGTAGTTAGTTTTATTTCCTGGCTTAGCAACAAAAAAATAATATATTGGATGTGTAAGACTTGTACTTCTTGAGTTGCATGGAATCTATTGTTCTTTGCCCAAACAAACATGTCTTGAGAACTCGAAATCCTAAGATGAGATATAAATTATAGAGAAAGATACTTTTATTTGATTAAATCATTATAATTATTTTCCGCTTATAATTTGGGTTTCCAAGTGGCAACTATATTTTAAATTAAATACATTAAAACAAGTCATCAAAAAAGAAAATTTTAGAAGGAGCGTTACAAGAACACATACTAGACCTTAAAAAAAATGGTAGCGGTATATAACTTTTTTACTAATCAAATGGTTGTATCATACACTGTTGTGGGAAAATGGCCTTAAAGAGAAGGATAAACCTTAGGCCTTAAACACATACTAGACCTTCTAACTTTTCATAAACAAAACAAACAACCTACAGACAAAACTTTGACAAACTTATGACATGGAAAAATAAGAGAGCCCATAACTAGAAAAGAAATTTAAGATATCAATATTTTCCCCTATAACATAATAACAACAACCAATATAATAGGACAATATTTAGTGCAAATACGAGCTGTAGCACCTCTATTGGAAAATTCTTAATATTATCATATCAAACTCTGCATTCTCAAGCAAATTAAAGCTAAAATATGAGTAGCAAAACAAAAAGAAGCATTTGTCAATATTTTCATTAATGAAACCAGTACAAGATGCCATCAATTCAAGCAAACACACGAGAATGTACAGTGCAACGAATTTCTCAACATAATTCCAAACTCCCAATTTTCTCCCTATCAAAACATATCAAGTAGGGCCCTTCCACAGTTCCACTGTACTCATCAACCCACCATTGTAGACAAATTACAAATGCTCTCAAACCTACTAACCGGGAATAATAATATAACAAAAAGGAAAACCAAACAAAAGAAAGAAAGCTATACACTCGAGAAAATTTTTGACAAAAGTACACCACCTGCCAACTGAACAAATAGAACCCCCAAACTTCCTAGCTGACTATTATAAATTTTATACTGGTATTACATCGATCTTTGATGTGTCTTCGCATCTCAACACAATGCCCTCGAGGCTCATGGGGAGTATGCAGTTGGACCACTGGCAGCCAGCAGACAATGGTTCGGATGGGGGAACAATCATCAACACGTTGTCGTGTCTTTGCACTACACCCATTACACTCACCGTGCTGCCTTCTTTGATATACCTGAATCCAAGAGAGAAGAAACCGAAAAAGTGAAAGTTACTATATAAAACATGAGAAAAATTTGCTACGAACCCATAATCAGATGTACTAAACCGTATCTATATGTTTGATTAAATTGTTGAAAAAATATTTGATTGTGAAGAGTTGGTTACAAATGCGAGAAAAAGAGACCTAAAACACAACGATTGGAACTTCAATACAGACAATAAATACAAGTAAATTAGGAAAGAAATCCCATATAATTTCAAAAGGCAGAGAATATAGTTTCAAAAGGCAGAGAATTGAATGGAATACTAGTTTACTTAACTGTAGGCCTATTACTAGGGATACTCGGATACGAATATATCCGATCCGATCCAAATTCCAATCAGAATGTCATGCGGATTCAGATATTAAAAAAAATCCAGATGCGGCCGGATTCGGATTCGGATACCCAAACCAATAAAAAGATTTTGGATCCGGATTCAGATATTTAAAAAAATCCGGATGGATTAGGATATCCGATATATGTGAAATTGTCCTCATAATTTACATAAACCAATATGTGGCCCATTGGTCCTCCGCTATTTATGTGAACTCTTATTGTATGGGGGTTGGTTACGGGTTTGAATATTGGTAAGATTTTTTTAATTTTTCGATAGTGTAAATTTTGTTTGTAGTATAAAATTCAATTTAGAACCTTCCTAGTTGATTCGTTTTTGTCTCAATTTTTCATCAATTTTTTTGATTTCATTTTGTTCCGATTTTTTCGAAATATCTTTACTACTATAAAAGCACAAATAAAGTATTTGTTTCCATTGAGAGCAAATCCCAAACGTTTTTTTAAATCTAATTGATTAACAGTCAAAATTAGATGACTTAACATAATTGTGTATCACACGTACAATAAATCTCTATTTTTTGAATTAAATATACTTCAAAGAAAACTTGACTCCAATTTTTTGATAATAAACTTAACATCAAATCAAAATTAAAATTTTGGTTTTATCAAAAAAAAGAAACAAAAATAAAAACTGTTGAAAAATCTCATCAAACCGTTTTTTAAAAAACAATCTATTAATAGATTAACCTAAATTTAATAATAATAAAATAAATAAATATTAAAAACTAAATAGGAAATTCTCTTTTCTCTCACATCTCAAGTCCCTAGCCACCACTCGCTTTCTTTCTTCTATTTCGCAATCCACCCTGAGAACAGTCCAATATCCCTTCAAGGTGAATTAAACCCACCTTTCTATATATTGAAGATACAAGTATTCACATTTGTATCACTCAAGTTAAGTCCATTAGCCCACCCTCCAAGGAGAAGCCCTACGGCCTCAGCAAGATCCCAAAAGGGTCGAAAGCATGTGCAACTTCAAGTTCATGAATTCACATGTTATGCACATGCCATGCAAAAAGAAAAAAGCACTCTCAACATCTCATGATTAGCTATTTTAAAATCATAACAATTTTAAGAGTGCCTAGGGTCATAATTAATTAAGTTTGATAGGAAGTTTTTTTTAAAATAAGTTTATTTGATTTGACTGTAGCATTGGTTTTAATAGTTATCATTCTACTTTTAATATAAAAGGCTTTTTTAGGTCTATAGGTTTTTGGATTGACCAGTATGGCAGCATATAGTTTCGGTTTTAGAAATATCCAGAAGTTTTATTTATTTATTTTTTAAAAAGGGTTAATCCCTTCCATTGTAATTATTATTGATTTTTTTATTATTGAGAATTATTGAATTGAATTATTTACAAATTATTTTAATAGAAGTTTGAGCCTTTTGTGCTTCCATTGCTTTCTTGTAAGATTGTCCACGTTTTCGCAATCCTAGGCCTCAACCTTATTTTTGGTGCTTCAATTGATCTTATATAAAAATATCATCTTTACTGAGTTCTATGAAACATATAAGTTACGAATAAAATTTAGAACAGGCAAACTTCTGGTTATTGTGTTCAATTTGATAATTTTTGTCAATGATTCAATATTATATTCGGCTGATAGTGCCAGAAAAGATAATTGGCATTGATTGCTACAATGAACAATGAGTTTTCTTTATTCTTGTT
This sequence comes from Hemerocallis citrina, assembly GCA_017893485.1. NCBI lineage: Eukaryota > Viridiplantae > Streptophyta > Magnoliopsida > Asparagales > Asphodelaceae > Hemerocallis > Hemerocallis citrina. Next base: position 120,621,909 of record CM030361.1, on the reverse strand, counting down.
TTCCTAGGGATGGCAACTGGGCCGGGTCAACCGGCGACCCACCTGCGATCCGGCCCGCGAACCCGGCCCGTCTAAGTAGTTGACGGATTCGGGTCGAACCCGGTGAACAGTACCGGGTCGACCCGGGTCGCAAATAACGCGAATTAAACTCGCAAAACCTGGCCCGCGAACCAGCTAAGTACGCGAATTCAACCCGCCAACCCGCGGGTCGACCCGCGGGTTACGACCCGTTGGACCCGTACGGGTCGACCCGCGGGTCGAACAGTCGCTGGCTTCAACAGAGCCGTTGGTAACAGCTCTTTAGCCGTTATTTTGGTTTTTTTTGGGTTTTTTTTTATTTTTTCCCACATTTTTAGCTTATAAATACCCCCAAAAATCTCCCAAAAAATCACACCTTACTCTCTTTACTATTATACATCATTTCTAAAGAATTTTTCAACAATTGTAGTATTCATCAAACAAGTCTACAACGAGGCATATACACGATCAAATTTCGGTCGTATCGAAATCAAAATTCAACGTCTTCAACTTTCTTCAACCCTCGTCAAATCTACTTCAAGCTCTCCTCAACTCTTCAATTGCGAAATCGGCAAAGCGCTTCTTTCTACTTCTATTCTATTCTTATTTTTACGGTTTTTTTTACATACGCGTATTCCACGGTGAACGGTATCAAAATTTCATACCTCTCTCGTTATATTTTTTTTTGCGTTGTAGTTAAAATTATTGTTCGTTTTTTGAACTTCTCTATCTCAACCCTCTTGTTTTTAAAATTTTTTTTTTTATAATTCACCGTTCCTACATTGTATATTTTTTTTACATACTTTAGCACATTACTACATTATGTCTAGATCACGCGGTAGCGGTCGTAGTGGGCAAGATTCATCCTCCTCTTCCCGTAGGCCACCAATTGTCCCAACTAGTGAGCCCGCCCAAGAATACCATGATCCTCCTATGGAACAATGGGGTACACGCGACGTTGTTGTAGGTGACATACAATTGGAAGAAGAAGAACAACAACAACCAACCGAAACCACACAACCCCGTAGTAGTAGGAAAAGTAGAGGAGAAACTAGCGATTGGCATAAGTTTTATGATTATATCCCGGACGAACATACTCCGGGTATAGGTTTGAAAGTATGTAAAACATGTGATAAAACATACAAATTCAAGAGGAGTGACGGCACCGGTACAATTAGTAGGCACATCTAACATAACCATAAAGAACTTCTTGAACAACTACAAGGCCAACAAAAAATCAATCCTAGGACCGGTCTAGTTGATAGCCACCCTTATGATCCCGATCTTGTTCGTCGGGAAATGGCCCGATTAGTCATTAAGGAAGAGTTACCATTTTCCTATCCCGAGAGTAGGAACTTGAAACATTTTAATCAAACGGCCTTAAACCCTCATTTTAAAAAAATTCCGAGAAATACTTGCAAATCGGATTGTTTTAAAATGTACATCGAAATGAATGACGCTTTGATTGCAATTTTATGGAGTTTAACTTGTAGGGTTAGTTTAACTTCGGATTGTTGCACGGGTCTCAACAATAATCCAACGATGGCAATAACCTGTCCTTGGATCGACAATGATTGGATTCTTCAAAAAAGAATCATATCACTTGCCGCGTTGCCCTATCCCCATAGTGGCGCTGAAATAGCAAATCGTATTATAGAAATTTGTGATGTTTTTCATATTTGCGATAAAATTATGTGTATTAGTTTTGATAATGCATCTAACAACAATGTAGCAATTACTACTTTAAAATCAGTATTAAACCCTCCATCTGACAGTATTTTTCATGTTAGATGTGCATGTCATATTATAAATTTATGTATTCAAGATGCATTAAAAATAGCTGATCCATATATAGTTAAAATTAGAAATTGTGTACATTTCATTGCATTAAGTCCAAGCATTTTTCAAGAATGAAAAGCTTGGTGTAGGGTTAGAAATGTTCCTTTTAGAAGATTTCCAAAGGATGTTAGACACCGATGGAATTCTACTTTTGATTTAATAAATGTTGTCACCGAATATAAAGCAGTTGTAAATGATTTTTGTATCGCAAAAAATATGCACAATTTTGAAATGACTCCCCCCGATTGGTTTTTTGCCGAATCTTTGTTGAAATTTTTTGAACCTTTTAAAACCGCAACTTTAAAATTTTCAAAAACATATGAATCTACTTCTAGTAGTATTTTTATTGAATTAGTTAGCATGATACAAACATTTAACGAAATGTTAAATTATCCCCATGTTAGTGAGATTGTAAAACCTGCATTTCAAAAATTTTTGCAGTATTATTTTCCTCCTCCTATGTTGATTTGTGTTGCTACTGTTATGGATCCTCGTATCAAATTAGAAGGTACGAAGAGTTTGATAGAAATATTTTTTTGCATTACTTGAGGAAAATGTAGAATTAGTAATTGATTGCGCTACTTTTTTAGTTCAATTTGAATCTACGTTAAATAACTTGTATGATTATTATGATAGACGTTTTGCTTCTAGTAGTACAACTTCTGTAGTTAGTTCTTCTTCTGGTAGTTCTAAAGGTAAGGGTAAAAGTAGAATTGGTGTTAGAACATTTAATTTACTTGAACAAATTCAATCAAAAAAACCTAGGACTAATCAACCAAATGAATTAAATTGGTATAACCAACAAGATTCTGAGCCTTCTACTTCTCCACTAGATATTTTACAATGGTGGAAAGACCATGAACACACTTTTAGTATTCTGTCAATTATGGCTAAAAATTTATTAACTCCTTCTGTCTCTACAGTTGCTTCTGAGAGTGCATTTTCTACAAGTGGCAGGGTTCTAACTGATTACAGGAATCGTTTGAAGCCCGATTCGTTAGAGATGCTCGTTTGCACAGAAGACTGGCTGAAGGCTGAAGATAGGACACAAGGAAAAGCACTATCAACGTCCACAAGTGGGAGCAACTCGCCCGAAGAACAACAACAACAACAATAGCTTTGCTTATTATGTTAAATTAGAAAAATTGTAGTCAATTAAAATTGTATATAAGAAATATGTTATTGTATAAAACTTATTTGTGAATTGAATTCTTCATTTCATTAGAAATTGTTACAATTGTATAACTTAAATTCATATGAATAATATTTCAAAATTTGTAGCCAATTTCACTCTTTCAATCTTATTATTATTATTACGATTTTTAATGTTTATTAGTATTATTACTTACTTAGTATTATTATTATTATTATTATTATTATTTTAAGCTACAAAAAAAATTAAAAAAATAACTTTAAAAAAAAATTCTAACCCTATATAAACGGGCCAACCCGCGGGTCGACCCGGCCCAACCCGGGTTGAACCCTAAAGGGTTCACGGGTTGGGCGGGCCACCCAAACGAAGTTTCAGCCCGGCCCGGACCAGCCCGTATAAGTGGGCAAACCGGCCCGAGCCCGCCCACTATACGTGCCAACCCGTACGGGTTGGGCCCAGCCCGGCCCACTCGACCCGTTCGCCATCCCTATGTTTTCCTTTTTCTTTAAATTTCACTTTTAAGGTGATTGCTATTTTAGAACATTTTATCTCTTACTTTTCCCTTCTGATTATTATTTACAGATGGATGAGCATCATAGTAGTTCAAAGAGTCATTTTGGAACCATATCCAAGAGAAAGGCGAACTTCCGCTAATCACCAATCCAAGTAAAAAGAAAAAAACTTTTCCCATCTCAAAGTTTCTATTATATTTAAATTAGTTAAGATTGATCAACAACAATTTAGATTTTACTATATTTGACTAAGAGAAAGGGCCCAATTCGTTATTAACATTTAATTAAAAGATGCTAGATGTTTCCATACAACCGCCTGCCATTTTTCAAGAGAATTCTGAATGGATCAATGTGAATTAGAAGAAGAAACTCCACGTCCATAGTTCTTTGCAAGTTGCAACAACCTGATTATATTGTATATTGGGTTTCAGTTTCTTTTTTGTTCTTATCTCAGTCAAGGGGGGAAACTAGATTAATGTTACTATTGATGCACTTCTCTCTAACTTGATTGCAATAATCACTTTTTACATTCTGTTGTGTGCAAAGTTGTTTCGGCCAAATCCAGAATCTACAAGGAATTTAGAGCTAGCAAGTAGAGCAAACCTTGACGATTAAGGGAGTTGTTCATAATAACATGTCGACAAGTATTTATTCTTCAGGCACATGATTTGTTATATGGTTTAGGATGAGTAAGTAATCATGTATTTAGTCCATACATTATATGGAATGATTCAATAGGGGCGGGTTGAAGTGTTTATTTTAATGAGCAATAAAATTTACACATTTTCAAGAGTTATGTTATTCATAATTGTACTAATTACTTCTGTAATGATTGCTTCCACAAGATATCGTGAACCAAGCCTCGTGCACTTGGTGCACGGCCAATTTCATATATATATATAGAGAGAGAGAGAGAGAGAGAATTAGACTACATAGTTTTCATTAACTCCAAAAAGTAGTAGTTAACACTTTTCTAGCCAAGCATTCACCTAAAAGCCCACAATGTATTATATCCACTACCTACTTTTCCTCTTTTGAGAATTTTATCTTACAACAAAATGAAAGATGTACAATGTGTTCACTACAACTTTTTAGAGTTAATGGGAACTATGTAGTCAACTCATATAGAGTTGGACTACATAGTTTTCATTAACTCCAAAAATATAGATAAATAGATATTAAACTTTATTTTTTATATACCCTCGAAAATTATTTATTACTAATTAATCTTATTTATACCCATATCTATATAATAAAACACAAAGAAAAGCTATCAAGTGGCTCTCCTTCAATAGTAAGGAAATCAATGATCCAGATCTAAGCTCCCAAAAGACATTTTTCCCTCCAAAAGTTTTCCCTCAAAACTCAAATTCAAATCCTCCCAAAACAACTCCTTTATTTATTTAATTATTTCTCTCTCTATATACTTATGGAAACATAGACTTTTATACCCCCATTTACAATTATTTTTCAACATATACTAATGGAAACATGGATTTTTATTTACAACTAATTATAGTCATACTATTCAAACTTGAGCTACATAATTGTTGATTTACTATTTACAAGGCAAATCCTCCCAAAACAACTCCTTTATTTATTTAATTATTTCTCTCTCTATATACTTATGGAAACATAGACTTTTATACCCCCATTTACAATTATTTTTCAACATATACTAATGGAAACATGGACTTTTATTTACAACTAATTATAGTCATACTATTCAAACTTGAGCTACATAATTGTTGATTTACTATTTACAAGGCTTTTCATATGCTGTATCATTCTGAAGACCTGCCGTAGGCACGTGCACTGCCCACGGGCAAATCTAGTTATATATTAAAATACAATTTTCTTTATATTTTCTTTAATACCTAAGCTACCCTTCTCTTTCCTCTCTTCCATATATACATTCCTTTCGTTGGTTCTAATATGTTCTGCATTTTGACCAAGTATTATCTTATTTTGTTAACAGTTTAAATTAAAATTAAAATTGATCATTTTTATTATATTTTATCTCGTTTTTATTTTCTTCCCCATTTCTATTTTTTAAAAATATTGGTTTTGACGTCCGAATTCATATTTGTATTCAATACACCATATCCAATTTGTATCCATATCGAAAAATTGCGGATACGGATAATTTTTTTTACAGACCCATATTCGTATCTGCATTCGTATTCGGGTTTGGAGTGCGGATACGGATATTGGTATTGCCCATATCCGATCTGTATCCGATCCGAATGCATCCTACCTGAAACAATTAAGTTCGGCTTCATTTAGAAACTTGGATACTAGTCAATCTTGTAGGTGATCTTTTCAAGAGAAACAAGAAAGAAAATAGGAATAGTTATTGGTGAAGTTGTTAACTTGCACTTCCAGTTTCAGTAATTTGGTAGTTAACCCAACTCAACACAGTATTGTCCTACTTAATTTGCATCAAGCAACTGCACTTTATTAAATATCAACCAACCAATGATAGAAGAGCATAAATATTTCTGGGGAATAATATTTAACTTTCCTGGCTGACAACTGTCTTCGGAAGGCAAAACAATCTTATAAAAGAAGAGGATCTCAAAACATCAACAACACCAACAGTATCTACGTTTAAGTATAAACTTCTCCATTCAAGAGCAGATCATAGATCATAAAATTATGCAGATAGTACATGAGGCAAAAACATCCTTTTAGTACTGAACAATGAACACTGTGTTTTTAAAATTACCTTACCATGTAAGAAAATTAATGAATTTTTTGTCAACCTGTGTATAGCATAAAAACTTGAGAACAAAGAACAATCAAACTTACCCTTCTTTAAGGCGCATGACACGATCGTCACTGGAAAGGTTCCTATCAGCCAACCACCTGAGGAATTGAGGAGACAAATCCTTGTTGCTAGGATCAATGTCAATGACAGTGGACTCATCAACGTAGGAGGTCACCCTGGCACCATAACCAGTCTTAACCAATGCTCTTAACCCAGACTGGAAATCAGAGATATAGAAGTCCACAGCATGCCTCTGCAACATAATTATTCAGAAAACTCATATAAATATCAGTTATATTTATCATAAAAGAACCGCTAGTAAACGCATGGGAAGTTAAAAGCAATCTGTACAATGTTCAGAAGAACTGAGATATGGTTCAATCACTACAAACAGACTTGGCAGTAAAAGTCGAAAATTCATTTATATGAATGCGGTTACAAATTTGAAAATCGTTTATATTTAAAAATGTAATATTAGTCATTTCGACGAGTGTATACATTCATAAATATATCAAGACTCAAACTCAGGAGCTTAATGGAATTCCTTCGCATGATTTTCTTTCTTAAAAAAAGAAAATAAAGAAGAAAAAGAGCATGTAATACTATGAAAAGTAACAATTAAATAAATTTAAATATTTTGCTATTCAGAAATAGAGACACAATACTGGATATTAAAAAAACCAATATCCATTTTTAAAGAACTCAAAACCAACAATAAGATCATGGTCATCACCTCCACTGATCTGAGCCCCCAAGTAAAATGGTGATGCTGGGAATTGGCAGCCTTTGAGTCCCAACCCCTGTACTCATATAAGCTTGAAGAAGTATACACACATCTTGGAACCTTCTGAAATGATGATTCAAGAGGAACATTTCCACAAGTAACTACCTGCAAGAAAATTTGAAGTTATCATGAGCACTGACTAATAAGATGATACATGGAACAAATTTTAGAAAAAAAATCATAAGTAGCCCAATACTTGAGAAACTGAAGAGCCAAAGAATTTCTTTATTTGATTTAACATTATGGAAGCACGGCAAGTTAGTTATTGGAGAGATTTGTGGTCTAAATCAAGAAATTTCTAGCTATTTATTATTATCACCAACAATTAGCCAGTTCTTTGCTGAATATATTATTTGCAGAAAACATATCAATTATCTTAATACTTTATTAGTGGATGTGTCACTATAGTGATATGATTTTTTGTTACTGATTTCAAATTCAAAGCAAGTCTAAAGAGTAAGAGAAAAAGAACGGTTGAGAAGTCTTTCTCTATCTAAAAAATGTAATACTATGGTTAGGAAACCATTTAACTCTAATTAAAATGAATAAGAACTAGAAGGTGAACTATGATTGGTTTGCTTAGGAAATAATGTATTATGGATATGATTATACACTTATGAACATATTCATAAAATCTTCACAATTATTGTGGGCCCAATTGAAAATAATGAGGGAGAATCTGTTGAAATGCTAGAGCATTGGCAACAGAGGCACTAATTGCCATAGTTAAAAGTAGTTAAAAGGACGGGTAGGATTATTAATGGAACGAGGATAAGTAGGGTGAAGATATTAACTGATTGAGGCAGTTAAAACAGATATGACTTGATCATTACAAGAATCCATCATTATTACAGAAACTGATAATGGTTATGCATGGCATTAAATTAGTAACCGACAAAAAGGAATGAGGCATGAGACATGGTGTATGACAATCAACAAACTCATATACCAAAGGAAAGAATAAAAGAAGAACTTCAAATAAGGAATGAAGTACTCCAGATACAAAGTATGGAAAGGTGTCTATAACTTCCGTATAAAAAGCATTCAGTTAAGGTGGCTTAGAAGTCATGCATACCCCAGAAACTTTAACATATTGGCCATCTTTTGCAGTTCTAAGCTCAGCATCAGGATAACGGCTGATAAACCCAACCATGGCTCTTCTACCCCAGCAAGAGTTCCAAGTGAAAAGTGCAGCAAAAGCACCAAAGATAACCACAACAACTATCAGAAGGATGGCATTGTGAACAGCCCCCAGGATAAATCCACCAGCAACAAACCCCATCACAAATAGAAGAATCACGGACCACAGTATTGCCTTGGGGAAGCTCTTCTTAAATGAATACTCCTCCTCCTGGCTTAAATTAGTGACAGCTTGGTTCTGAGTAATTGAGGTAGCATGCACCTTAATTGACCCCATAGATTCCAAAGAGCCAGATATTTTACGAGGGCCACCAGACGAGTTAAGAGGGCCAGAATAAATCGGCCCAGATGTAATGAGCCCAGTAGCCGGTAGCATTGGCGGGATGGAACCCGAGTTCTGACGAACCATTGGGGTGGGTCCACCAGATTGAGGGCCCGAAGACTTCTTCATTGATTCTCCTTGTCTATTTAAAGGTCCAGAATTGGTTCTTTTGGAGCCTCCAGAAACCATTGACGCAGTGGAACCAGGAATTGAAGCAGATGGAATAGGACCCGAGGAATAGTTAGCCCGACCAGAGGAGTTGGTTACGGGTCCCGATTGAGCAGCAGCACCTGCAAATGATCCACTTCTAGAAGGAGCATTTGAAATGGGGCCTGATTTTCTTGACTTGGAGATCTCTACATGAACATCAAACATTTTTCCAAGTTCACCAGATTTTTTTATATCTCCACCCGTGTAAGGCATAGCAGTGGAGCTCATAGTTGGAGGCTTCTCCTTTGCCTGCTCAGGTCGGCCAGATACATAGAGGCCATTGCTAAGCTGATGAGATGGAAATCTTGAACCCATTTATGTATTTTGTCTTAACTGTTTAGTTGTTTTGTTGTGTGAGGCAATGGGCTTTGAAATTGTACGGTATTGTAGCTAATTACGTGCAATGGATCACTCTAGTCCATTAATGTCTTGTGGGTAAATCTGAATTGCAAAGAGCCAGAGATTAGCTCACATGGAAGCACAAGAAAACAGAAAGTATAATAGAAAAGGAGACCAACAATTTATGGTTGGTGGAAGATCAGTGATCTTCTAAGATGAAAAAGAAACTGGTGAATATCAGTATAGGTTACTTAGCATAAATTGTCAAGGGGTTGAGTAATAGATCACACTGGTAACAATTAAAATTGTACGTATGATAACTATAATTGATAACAACAGATATGAGCATATGCAGTAGTATTGCACAGACTGTCAAGGTACTAATTAGCTCTGGGCAACAAAATACAGGATACAGCCGCGATAGCAATCCAGATATGAGAGTAGATTCCTATAAAAGCTCAAATTCTCGTCTTTTTGGTTTGCACTACACATTCACATATCATGAAATACATCTAACCTTTTAGTGAATTAACTGTACCACTATCGAATGAAGCAAACAATACCAAAGCATTAGAGATTACACATCTGTACTTATATCTTCGCCCAGGTGACCACATGTGGTGTATGTCCAGTCACCATGTATTGTTTTATATAATATTTTTCAAAATTAAAAATTAAAAATTAAAAATGATATAATCTTAAAACAAGAGATATGTATAAATATTAATTTAAACTGCATAAAAATCAAAGATAAAATAAGCATTCATATGACATATTATCCTACATGGAATTTCTTTCAAAAAAAATATCTTCTCTTATATAATCTTAATCCTAAAAAGAAATAAGTACGTATATCTAATATCTAGCTCAAACTACACAGACATGAATTTAGTGAAGTTCCTAACAACTTGTCACTTTCTACAAATTATTTAGTTGCAAATTTGACAACAGTTTGCACCTCAGATCTCGTTGTACTCGGCATGGGACCAGGAAGAAGGGCTTTGATACATGCAATTTTTTTGGCGAGTGAACTTTTAACTGCATTTAGGTTGCATTTAGGTTTCAGAAAGTGTGTAAGCAAAAGAAGCATTAAACTATTTATTAAATAAAAAGAGGATTAGGGCATTTGGAGTAGGTGCATTTAAGTATCGTCTATGGGTTGGGTAGAAACAGGTAAGAAACTAAGTTAACCAACCTGGCGCCGGTTTTATTCAAACTCAAAAATGACGCTAAAGCATCTTTTTAAGCTTCTTAAACACACATTTTAGCGAGTTTTTTATATTAATTTACTTAAAATCAGCTCCTGCCACTTTTTTAACACCTTTTCCGTAAATTAAATGTTATCTTGCCTCTACACGCTTAACCGATGCTTAATCACAGTTTTTTTCAGCATTTCGAAAACTTCTATTCTTAATCTAAAGCCTTAGCCAATTGATCAATCTGATGAGAAAAGCCAAAGGTTGAAATTTGAAATAGGTGCACAACTAGCAAAAGTTTCTTCGTATTTTTACACGTATTCATTAAAATTTAAAGTGCCTTGCTTTAAGCCTATTTTTCTAACAATATCTGTCTATCATTATCTTTAAAGCTAGATACTTGGTGTCATACACTGAGACAGTGTATGCCCAAGTGCAACTGGAACGAAAGGTGGATGAAAGTCACTCCCCCACTTTCACATTGCCACATAAGTACTGAAAGTGAAGTAGGTGTTTGTTTGATAAGAGTCAAGAGCCAACATGAGCGTGGTTTGTAGAAGGCAAATGAAAAACACAATACATGCACTTTCATACTTTCTAGACCAACTCTCCCACTATTTTGAGCTGTAAAATTGAAGTGAAAACTCTCTCCCAGTTGGCAAAAGCGCAAGAGTCGCTTTCATTTTGCATTTTCATCCCATCGGACATCTAAAGCAGCATAATTGTGTTCACTTCACTCTCACTTCCCTCTTGTCAAACGTCCCTTGAATTGGGCTTAAGGCTATTTTTTTTTTTAAAAAAAATCTAGAGGTATTCATTCACTTGTTTTGTTAAGAACTCCTCAACAAAATGGACGGAGAATACTCCCAAGCCCCTAACTCTCAACAAAAAACAGACCTTAGGAACACCCCCGATTCGAGATCTGTCCCATGCCCTATATTCTGCGACAATTCAGATCCCAAATTTCAAATTCCATCCAAAAACACGAAAAAACTTCAACAATATTCAAATAGGGGTTCAGATCTGCAACAACCCACCTACAAGAAGCAAGACCTAGATCACCAAATATGAACTAAACAAACTAACATATCATCTAATCATATATCAAGCTGTACCCTACAAAAAGTGAGCAATCTACTAAACTAAAATAACTGAAACTAGATCTCTCAATTAAAACCAATGAATCAGACAATTCTCAATTCCGCAAGCAGTACCACATAAATCCACACAAACAAACAATCCTTACAAATTCAACCCTAAATACAAGACCCCATATCTCAAAATCAATCCAGTGATAAACCCAAACATTCTAAACTCTAACATTCCTTTAAAATATATGTATGTATATATATATATATATATATATATATATATATATATATATATATATATTAAATAAAATAAAGTAAAATAAAAACTGCTTTCACGAGATGGGCACATTAGCAACCAATCCAAAACCCATCAAAATCAAAAAACTTTTCACATACCCAGATTCCAAAACACTGGAAAATGAAATACCCACATTTCAATTTCCAATTATAACAAGTATTGAGAAATTTCAGGAAATCAATTACCTTGAGAAACCAATTAAAATGCATCTAGGTTTGGTGACATTGACGATCAGCAAAGAAAGGAGAGAGAATGAAGAGAGAGAGAGAGAGAGAGAGAGAAAAGGTTAAAACTCACCTTGCACTTCCAAGTTCCAACCTTTTTTTTCTTCTACCTCTCCCTCCAACCAATTCCCTACTGTACTTTGCCTGGAATGACTAAAATACCCCTAGTTCTTAATTTTTTGGGGGGGATAATTTAGCAAATACCCCCTTCAAAATGTGAAAACTGACATATATCCCCACTATTTTAAAAAACTAATGAATATCGTCAATTTGGATGGAATCATTAAAATCTCCGTTCAGTAAACTCACGTGCGTCGCACATGATAAGTAAAATGACCTATATACCCATGATAAAATATATTTTAGCAAATGCCCACAATCAGAATGTGGAAACTAACATATATACCTCCACTATTTTAAAAAAATGATATTTGGGATATTTCAGCAAACGCTTTCATTAAAAATGCGGAAACTAGCATATACCCCCACTATTTCAGTGTTAGGTATTGTGAAAAATATGAATATTATGTGTTGTTACTCAGTCTAAACAACTTTCTTCCTATACTAATGATAACAATAGAATGGGAAGAGGTTCTACATCAAATTTTGACCCTAAAACACACACAAAAAAAAATCATCTATTACAACGGATTGTTGTGCATCATCACTAGCTTGCGTACCATCATCTATTACAACAGATCTGTGGTCTCTCATTCCATTCTAGACTGTGCATCATCATTTCCATTATCTTCATTCACAATAGGTTCAACAGTAGCTTATGTATTACCCATAATCACCAATTCGTTGTTTATAAATAATTCAACAAGATTCAATATTCAGAAATTAACAAAAATTCGACAAATTCAGGGAAAAAATCAGCAGATGTTCAGAAGAAAGAAATACAAAATGTAATACATCTAAGTAGCTAGTACTTATCACCTAAGTAAAAATATATAAAAATCCATAAACAGTATTGTCCTAAGTAAAAATATATAAAAATATATAAGTAGCTAGTACTTTGCAAATTATTCGCGAAGCATTCGTTCAATTTGTGATTTTTGTGAATAATCCGTGAACTGCGGAAATTAAATGCAAACTTGCAAATAATTCATGAATCCGTTTGGCAAATTTATTTCTTCTGCATAATTTGCGAATTTAACGAATTATTCACGAACTTTGCTAATATGGTATTACCTACAATCACACTAGGTTGTGCATCATCTTTAACAATACCCAAGTTGATATGTGGAAACAAACCATTGATGTTTTTTTTGTCAAAACAATAAACACATATTATATACTATTCAAAACCATAAAACTGTTCCGTCCAAACTGACGGTATTTCTTAGTTTTTTTTAATAAAATAGTAGAGGTATATGCTAGTTTCTGCATTTTGAATGAGGGCATTTGCTCAAATATCCATTTTTTTAAAAAATAGTGGGGGTATATGCTAATTTCCACATTCTTAATGGTGGCATTTGCTAAAATGCATTTTATCATTGGTGTTTGTGTCATTTTATATATCACGTGTGCCGCACGTGAGTTCACTTAACGGATATTTTAACGGTTCCGTCCAAACTGGAGGTATTTCTCAAATTTTTTAAATGGTGGGGGGGAGTATATGCTAGTTTCTATATTTTGAATGTGGGTATTTGCTAAATTATCCCATTATTTTTTGCATTTATTTTGTTTATTAGTAGGGTTTTTTTAGAAAAAACACCAACAATTCTTTAAATTACAAAAAAGGCACTCAAGATTCAATATTTTCATACACAACACTCACAATGTTGTGCTCACTCAAATAAAATTTTTTAGTTTAGCATTAGTAAAAAGCGAGCCATGATTGACAAATGATTAGCATGACCTTCAATTAAACATACCTCAAATATATCCCACATTTACTCAGACTAAACATATGAAATGAGGAGTTTGAAATAATTTTGGATTTTTATTAATAAAAAATAAATAGCTAAAAGCTAAATCTAGAATAACAAGTTGGATAAACACTAAAGTAATGAAGATAGAGATCGGTAAAGTTGAAGAAGAATATGGATGATATTTCTTAGAGAAATGAGAGGGATTACCAGCGTCAGATATAATTAGAAATGAGGGAGTTATTCAATCATTGAATATAAGAGACTTCAGATTAAGTGAAGAATATATGTAATTTAGACATTCTACTCCATATCCTTTGAAATTAACATAATATTTCACCATTGTTTAACATCAGATAACTCGAGTGTCGTTTTTGGAGTGACTCCAACGTTATAGATGTTGTATACATAAATAATAAATTTTGGGTGTCTTATTTGAAATTCAAAAAATTGTGAGTGCCCTTTCTGGAAGAAAAAAAAGCTATTAGCAATATACTTTGCATGATTTTAATATAGGGAGTGAAAATGGAAGGATTCTCAATGGGGGGTCTCTTGGGTATTTATTCTTATCCTTTGTTGTTATTTTTTTTTTTTTTGAATTTTTTTTATGATGATTCTTAGTAATGTCATAGACTCTCTACAGCAATCTCAAATGCAAGTGTTATCGTGGTATATGTTAGAACATGAAATTCATAAAACAGAAAATACTAACAATATTTGTGAAGAGTTACAAATACAGAAAATGAAAGAACAAACCATACAGTACAATACAGAGTCGAGATTTTAATATCTCTGTCTTAAAGCAAAATTCGCCCCGTAGTGTGATGGTGGTTGACGAATTGCCTCCCAGGATACAACTGTATTACCTTTCCCTGAAGAGCAGCACCCTAACTTCAGAAATCTTAGCGAACCGGAGCTGTGTTGTATTCTCAGATTGTGACTCAGAGGAAGAAGAAGAAGAAGATTCAGAATGGTTTTGAAAATTGTGTGTACTGGCAGACAAAAATTGCTAGTTTTATAGGACAATAAGAGTAACTGAAGTTGTCGGGGCCGGGCCGGGCGCGCGCGCGTGTTTATTATTTTGGCTAGGTCCTCTCCCCACTACACGTTAGTAGTAACCCCAGGGCTATGCCCTTTAGTCCATTTCTTTAGCTTATATACTAGAGAAAATCTTTCCCATCTTTCGATGTGGGATTATTCATTCCAACTGTCCAAGTTAGTACATTTAGAGTACCCAACTTTGGACCTACATTTCTTATTCATACGGAAACCGTTTTTGGCAAGTGAGTACATTACGGAATAGTACTCGACGAGAGGAACATGATCCAATCAATTTCTAGTGCCGCCGGTGACTGGAACCCATCGGAATTCGGCCCGGAAAATATACAAAAACTTTTCCAACAATCCCCCACATGAATGGAAATGACCAGACCATGTAATTCAAACACGACAGAAAGACACATGACAGAAAAAGACTCTGAGAATACAATCGGAAAATCACTGCATCAGGAATAGTAGTAATTTTTCAACTTTGAACCACCCTTAGTGAGTAGCCATCGGATTCACTTGACCAGGTAGTGAACATGATGTCTTGAACTATCCGGGCTTTGATGTGAATGTAGACAATAACTATCACACAGTTTCATCTCCTCACAGAACTAGGTTCTCTTGTTGTGTTCATTTTGGCCTTGAACAACCCTGGTTAATCGTGAGTGAACTTGGAGAATGTAGCATCTCTTCATTCTCCTAGAAACGGCCCCATTTCATACTCACAAGGTGATTGCCCATAAAGAGTATCCTTCCATACCCTACTTTTATTTCAAAGCTATGGGAATCATTAAAAGCCAAGCTTATCCTAACTCTTTGAAGGCAGCACTGTTTTATCATCCTAAGAGTGGGTATGAGATTTTAATATCTCAGTGCTCCCGTTGATTCAACAAGATTTAGTTGTCTCCTTGAACCTAGATCTTGAGATCTCCAATTCCTAGGAAGGGTTTCCATCAAGTATCCTCTTTCGTCATAGGCTTTAAACCCATTTCTCTTGATGATCTCACAACTTGTTCTCATTGTAAATCACCCTTAGGGGGGTGAATAGGGTGATCGTGCGGAATTAAAAATTAAAGAACTAAAGTAAAGTAAATTAAAGTAATGCAAGAGAGGCAAGAAAAGCAAACTCAGATGACGCAGCGATATAACGTGGTTCCACCCCCAGGTCTACGTCCACACCACCCACTTGTAGCAATTCTCCGCTACAAGCGTTCCACTATACTCAAAAACCCTTAGTACAGTGATTTTCGGATTCAGGCCGAGAGACCTATTATACCCACATTACTTCTAATCCAAGTCCCGTCAATCTCACGGAAGTGGAAAAGAAAAGAAAATGAAACTCAAGATCGTTTGAGATCTTGACTAAACAATACAACCAATTCAACGCTCACACTCAGATTGATTATCAAGAGATTAGTTCAAAGTAATTTTCTCAGAAGGAATAGGTGAAGTAGACATAGTGGATTCGTTCGATTAAATAGAAGAGGAAGCATATCGATCAAAAGAAGAAAAGATACATTCCAAAAAAGATATACAGCCGAGTTGCGGTCGACCAGTCAAAGTGTGCGGTCGACCATTCAACTCTCTGGCGTAGCTGGAGAGTTGAAAGGTCGACCGCAATCTTAACTCATATAGGTTGCAGTCGACTATGACGGTCGACCGACATAAGGTACGGCCGACCGGTCGTTGGCTGTATAAATCGAATCCACTTTGTTTTCTTACCATAAACTCATCTCTCTTTAATCAATTAATTACAATAAATATCTCACGAAAATATTGCTAAAAATCCAGACTAGATAGATTGCTTGGAGGCCAATTAATTGAGAGCCTTCTTCTCTTTAACTTGTAGATGCAATCTCCCTTTATTTAATTGAGAGCTCTTTCCTCTTTAGCTTGTAGATGCAATCTCCCTTTATTACTTTCCTTGTTTGTGTAACGCCCCGCCCCAATACTCAGACAATTTTAATATTTTTAGAAGACAAATTAGATACTATGTAGTACAACTGCCCACCACAGGCTGCCTCTCAAAAGGTGGTTAACCAATTAGGTGACTCTTGATCCTTGGCTAATAGTATTTATACTCAAATTAGTCTTTGTAAACCTCCCATGTGGGACTAAATTTCTCAATCTTTTCTCAAATTTATCAAATCCTGCGCAGACCAGTCGACTGCTAATACTACCAGTCGACTGTTCGCTCAAGATCTGGGGTATTACATACACCCCCCCTTAGAAATCAGCGTCCTCGCTGAGTACAGGGCACACATCTCGTGTAGGACCGCCCTTTCTAGCCGATGTAGTATAGTCCTCGATCTCGGAGATCAATCACTCTCAACACCGCAGATCGGATACCCGGCTATCAATCACTACCTGTGACTCTCAACACCGCAGAGTATACCCGACCCCGGAGATCAATGACTCTCAACACCGCAGATTATACTGAGGCCCTCTTTTACACCCGGTGTCGAAAGTCGGCTCTGATACCATTTGTAACGCCCCGCCCCAATACTCAGACAATTTTAATATTTTTAGAAGACAAATTAGATACTATGTAGTACAACTGCCCATCACAGGCTACCTCTCAAAAGGTGGTTAACCAATTAGGTGACTCTTGATCCTTGGCTAATAGTATTTATACTCAAATTAGTCTTTGTAAACCTCCCATGTGGGACTAAATTTCTCAATCTTTTCTCAAATTTCTCAAATCCCGCGCAGACCAGTCGACTGCTAATACTACCAGTCGACTGTTCGCTCAAGATCTGGGGTATTACAGTTTGTATATTTGTGAATCTCTCTTGGATCTCTTTTTTATATTAATTAATCCTGAAAACCTGATGCACTAAATTCAAACTTATTAGTATAAGTGAGCACGTTTTGTGCACACCAAACCAAGAGTCAACACTCGTGACAAACCTTTAGTAAATGGATCCGCTAGGTTGTCGGCCGATTTTATATGCTCTATAGAGATTATTCCATTAGAGAGCAGTTGTCTAATGGTTTTGTGTCGCCTTCTGATATGACGAGACTTACCATTGTACATACAACTCAGTACCCTTGCTATAGCCGATTGGCTGTCACAGTGTACACATATAGCAGGAACTGATTTTTTTCACGTGGGAATATCCTCTAAAAAGTTTCGAAGCCACTCTGCTTCCTCTGCCGCTTTGTCTAAAGCAATAAACTCGGATTCCATTGTGGATCTGGCTAGTAGCGTTTGTTTAGAAGGTTTCCATGACACAGCTGCACCACCAAGAGTGAAGACGTACCCACTTGTGGATTTCGAGTTCTTGGAGTCCGATATCCAGTTGGCATCACTGTAGCCTTCTAGTACTGCTGGATATCTGGTGTAATGCAGCCCATAACTCTGAGTATGTCGCAAGTAGTTCAATACTCTAGTTATTCCTCTTCGGTGACTTCGTCCTGGATTACTTGTGTAGTGGCTCAGCACATTTACTGAATGTGCCAGGTCCGGTCTTGTACAATTTGTTAAGTACATCAGACTACCGATTACACGTGCATATTCCAATTGTGATATGCTGTCACCAGTATTTTTGAACAAGTGAAGACTGGGATCCATTGGACCTTTGGCAGTCCCATTGGAGTAATTCTTGAATCTTTCAAGTACTTTCTCAGCGTAATGAGCTTGAGACAAAGTAATTCCCTCAAACGTCCTGGAAACTCTGATTCCTAGTATGACGTCTGCAACTTCCAAATCTTTTATATCAAACTTGCCACTAAGCATGTTCTTAGTTTGTTTGATGATGTCACCAATAATGAGCATGTCATCTACTTAGAGAAACACCAGAATGTATCCATTTGGAGTATCTTTGATGTAGATACACTTATCACATTCATTTATTTTGAAACCATTTGACATCATAACATTATCGAATTTTGTATGCCACTGCTTTGGAGCGTGTTTAAGTCCGTACAAGGATTTTACAAGCCTGCACACCTTATTTTCCTATCCAGGAACTACGTAACCCTCAGGTTGTTTCATGTATATTTCTTCTTCTAAATCCCCATTTAGAAATGCAGTTTTAACATCCATTTGATGTATTTCCAGGTTACGTAGAGCTGCAATAGCTATCAATATTTTTATAGAAGTTATTCTTGTGACCGGGGAATATGTATCAAAGAAGTCTAGACCTTCCTTTTGCCTAAATCCTTGTACCACATGTCTTGCCTTATGTTTCTCTATTGAACCATCTGGTTTCAATTTTTGTTTAAAAATCCATTTGCATCCTAGAGCTTTACATCCAAAAGGTAAATCTACCAACTCCCATGTATAATTTTGCATAATGGAGTCTATTTCACTTTTTATTGCTTCCTTCCACATCGGAGCATCAGAATAGACATGGCTTCCTTGAATGTTCTGGGCTCATTCTCTAACAGAAAGACCGTTACAAAGTCAGGACCAAATGACTTTGATGTTCTAACCCGTTTACTACGTCTAGGCTCATCATTATCATGTTCTGGTTCACCAACCGAAGTGCTTGCATTCCCTTGTTCACGTGTACGTTTGGGATACGTACTATCCTTGCACGGAAACACATGTTCAAAGAAGGAAGCATTCCTTGATTTCATTATTGTATTGACATGGATATCCGGTATATCCGATTTATATACCAAGAATCGATATGCACTACTGTTGTGTGCATAGCCTATGATAAGCAATCAATGGTCTTAGGTCCTATTGTGACATGTTTTGGATTAGGTACTGCCACATTTGCTAGACACCCCCACACTTTGAAGTATTTATACGAAGGTACGTTACCTTTCCATAGTTCATATGGTGTCTTGCCAGTTTTCTTGTGAGGTATTTTATTAAGAATATAGTTGGTAGTCAGCAACGCTTTCGCCCACATGTTTTGGGGTAACCCAGAATTCAACAATAAGGCATTCATCATCTCATTTAGAGTTCAGTTCTTGCGCTCGGCAGTACTATTTGATTCAGGTGAGTAAGGAGCAGTTGTTTGATGAACTATTCCATGTTCAAAGCAGAACATATTAAATGGTGCATCATATTCTTCTCATCTATCACTCCTAACGATTTTAATCGTTTTGCTAAGTTGATTCTCAACCTCAAACTTATATTCCTTGAATTTTCCAAAGCCTCATTTTTGCTATGTAACAAGTATACAGAAAAAAATTTTGTGCATTCGTCTATAAATGTCACAAAGTACTTTTTGCCACATCTTGTCTGCACGTATTTTAAATCACACAGATCCGTGTGAATTAGACCTAGAGTTTCTGAGTTTCTTTCTACAGAACGTGATGGAGTTTTAGTGAGTTTGGCATATGTGCAAACTTCACATTTTTCGGTGTTGTTTACCTTAAATTTTGGTAGCAAATTCATGTTAATTAATCTACGCATAGAATTGAAATTAACATGGCCTAGTCTTTTATGCCAAACAGAAGAAGACTCAACAATATAAGTAACAGGAGTAATTCCATTAACTTTGGGAACAACAGGAACAATAGTTTTACGGATGACTGTCATTACATTAAATTTTAACAGTCTATCCTTTACATATCCTTTACCCAAGTACACCCCATTCTTAGACAATACAAAATTATCAGAAGCAAGAACAACCTTATATCCATTCTTGCTTAGCAAAGATCCTGATACCAAGTACTTTCAAATATCTGGAACATGCAACATATTTGTGAGTGTTAGTTCCCTGCCTGAAGTCATCTTCAACACTATCTTCCCTGTTCCTGCAAATTTGGAGGTGGAAGAATTACCCATGAATAGCTGTTCATCCTTGTTGCAAATCTGGTATTGATATGGCTAAAAATGGGGTTAAATCGGAACCGTCCAGATTGGGCACGAATCTTGATGCTCGGGGGTAAAATGGTAATTTCACATACAAGTGGATCCAAGGCGGGTACTGAATTTCCTTCTCACGGATCCAATAACCCGCGAACGGATCCACACCTATCGGGTACGGGTCCCGACCCGAGGCGAACCCAAACCAACGAGAGACAAATCAGGATCCCTGATTTGGCCAAATCAACGGCCCTGATTTGCTCCCACCAGGAATCAAGGAAAGATTTCCTAAACAGACTGAGGATTTCACTCCCGGCTGTTACACAGGAAATCAAGCCCCTTAAACAACTCCCCTGGCGACTATAAATACAACCCCTCTGCCTCCATAACCAGGTTAATCACTTTTTCACCACTTAAGCTCTTTCTTAATCTCTTCTGATTACTGACAAGAGCGTCGGAGGGTGCGTCGCCGGAATCAACCCCGGTGTTTCGCACTCCCTTACAGGTCGCGGCAGGAGCAAGAAGGCTGTGTCAACTGTTCAGGTTTTTCTCGGACTCACAAATTCTATCTGTTTACCCCCACACCGAAATCAGCGGTAACAGGTATGAAGTGAACATCTCCTTGTCCGAGCAGATGTGCTTGGTGGCCCCAGTATTGTACCACCACTCTCGAGGATTGCTCCTCACCAGATTCACCTCTGATACAACAGCACAGACGTTCAGGTCAGAGAGATCGGTGGACAAGTTCTCAGCTATGTGTGCATGGGACCTATCAGTCCCTTTTGCCTGTCCAGTTCTAGCACGGTTGTTGTCCTTGCTGCAGCATTCAGAAATTCTGTGGCCCAGCTTACCACACTTGTGACATTTTCCAGCAAACCTCTTTGCTTCAAGTTTTTTGTTCGAGGCTTGTGGCAAGAAATTTCTCTTTTTGCCTTTCTGTTCATGCTCCACCATGTTTGTCTTTTCTATGGACTGATTTCCATAGAACATGTCAGCCTTGCAATTATTCTCTTCGATACGCAACTTGATAATGAGGTATTCAAGAGACATCTTCTTTCGCCTGTGCTTGAGGTAGTTCTTGAAGTCTTTCCATCCAGATTGAAGCTTCTCGATGAATGTTGCAACCTGGAACGGTTCGCACAGCGTCATATTCTTTGCAGCAATTTCATGAATTATCACCTGCAGTTTCTGGATTTGACTCACAACTGTCTTGGAGTCAACCATCTTGTAGTCCAGAAATTTGTCGAGTACAAACTTCTTGGAGCCGGCATCTTATGTTTTGTACTTCTTCTCCAAGGACCCCCACAGAAGTTTGGAAGTCTTGAAGACACAGTAGACGTTGTACAGCGGGTCTACCAAGCCGTTCACGATGTAATTTCTGTAGAGATAATCACCCTGAGTCCATGCATTAACTGCCGCAACGGAGTGTTCATCCATAGGTGCCAGCATAGGAGTAGATTCAGTGAGAAACCTGTTCAGCTTCAAGGTGGTCAGGTAGAACTGCATCTTCCCTTGCCACTTCTTGAATCTAGTTCCATTGAACTTCTCTAGTTTTTATCCCACAGTTACATGTGTGGGCAGAACGACCGTCTGTGCCGCAACCGATTATGCTGTCACAGTTTAGGTCACTTGTGTTTGTTCACTGATAAGTCCACTGACATTATCGTTCTGTGTGTTTTCCATGTTCTGAAACAGTTGAAATAGAACTGTTAGATGTTTTGTTTTTTCAAAGTGATAACAGTACCTGTAAAGAATCTTCCAAAAAACTGTTAGAATAGAGGAAAAATTTTGCTTTAAGATTGTTAGAACATGAATTTCATAAAACAAAATTTGTCCCGTAGTGTGACTGTGGTTAACGAATTGCCTCTCAGGATACAACTGTATTACATTTTCCTGAAGAGCAGCACCCTAACTTCAGAGATCTCAGCGAACCGGAGCTGTGTTGTATTATCAGACTGTGACTCAGAGGAAGAAAAAAAAAGAAGAAGATTCAGAATGGTTTTGAAAATTGTG
The DNA here is from genome assembly GCA_017893485.1 of Hemerocallis citrina. NCBI lineage: Eukaryota > Viridiplantae > Streptophyta > Magnoliopsida > Asparagales > Asphodelaceae > Hemerocallis > Hemerocallis citrina. The sequence continues at coordinate 120,599,309 of CM030361.1, read as the reverse complement.
TGTGGTTCAAAAACGTAATTGATGAGCCATTACTCTGTAATAGCAGTTACAGAATTTGAAAGCCGAAACCGAAGCCGGGCCGGGCGAGCGCGCGCGTGTTTTATTTTGGCTAGGTTCTCTCCCCACTACACGTTAGTGGTAACCCCAGGGCTACGCCCTTTAGTCCATTTCTTTAGCTTATATACTAGAGAAAATGTTTCCCATATTCCGATGTGGAATTATTCATTCCAACTGTCCAAGTTAGTACATTTCGAGTACCCAACTTTGAACCTACATTTCTCATTCATACGGAAACCGTTTTTGGCAAGTGGATACATTACAAAATAGTACTCGACGAGAGGAACATGATCCAATCAATTTCCGGTGCCGTCGGTCGCCGAAGCCCACCGGAATCCGGCCCGAAAAATATGCAAAAAACTTTTTCCAGCAGTATAGTAATAAGTCTTTTAGATAGTGAAGGCATCTCCAACCCCACTCTAAAATGGCGCTGAGGTCGGGTTTGGTCTCCAACCCAGTGCCATTTTGGCGAGGAAGGCGCTGGGGTGAACAGTGGCGTGCCATATATGGCGCGCTACTGTTCACCAGCGGCATTTTTTTACCCCCCCTAAAAGTTTTCAACTTTTTTTATTAAACACTAATTCAACATTTTCTTAAAAATTTTTTGTTTGTGGCTAACTGGTTAATTGGTTAAATAGTGGAGAATTAGAAGAGAATTAATTTTAAAAGTAGATAAAAAAGAATATGCCGAGAATATATTTATTTTTAGAGTTAGAAATGAAATTATAAGTTGGAGATGAAGTTACTATTTGATGTGACTACTCTACTTTGGAGTAAAGGTTGCTCCAAATTAGAGTTGAGGGCTGGAGATGGTCTGAGCAAGGTAAACCCACCCCCCCCCCCCCCCCCCCCCCCCCCCCCCCCCCCCCCCGCACACACACACACACACAAAGTGTTCATCCTAATCCAACACTACCATATCATTAGACCACGCTAAGTTTAACTGCATTTCCTTAACCAAATTAGACACTAACTAATTTTTAAGTAAGTTTATTATATATGTTTAGTTACTTGGAATTTAATATCGTCAGGTTTAATTAATGTGTACACTGGAATTAATAATTTTTATTAGCTTCCTTGACGTGGCATAGTGATTACGATTGCTAAATCACACTGGGTTCTTCTAATTTTTGAACAGCATAGTCATGTACATTCTCATCATCCAGTAGTAATGGATTCAGGGTCGGCCCTGGCTCCCCAGGACCCAGGGAGAAAGACCCAAATAATTAGTTGTTAGGGTCCCAATTACAATATTTTGTTTACGCACATAATATGTGTCTGTATTTACATATTTATAAAGAGAATATAAATTTAGGAGTGCCTAAAATTATAAAAAAATCGGGGCCTGGGACGGCCGCCTCACCTGCCTCAAGATGGGGGCCTGCCCTGAACGGATTTATGCAATCAGGTCTTGTATCCCCAACATCCCGCTCCAGTGACTTCGAGCATCTGTAGTCGTTGAAATTTAAAAATGGGTATATGGATATTTTGAAAATAGCAAATAGCTCAAACGCTGCAATTGTCTATATTCAAAAAATAATTTTTTTGGATGAAACGGAAGATCATATACCATTTGAAGATCTACATATTTTTTTATTTATATTTAAATAGTGTGAAGGACGGCAGATGGTCCCCAAAAAAAATGTCAACTTTTCTCTCTCTTCGTGAAACGGAAGAACATCTTCCGATTTTTATTTTTTTATAATAATTCAACGGCAAATTATTTTTCGTCCACTCATTTCGCTATTAAAAAATTGGTCGCAGACGACATATCATATACCGTCTGATGCTAAGACGGTAAATTATCTTCGATATCTAAAATATGCATAATGTCATTTCTGCTGTTAAATATAGACGTTTTCTGTTCATCCAAAATCTTAAAAGGAGCATTTAGACGACGGCGGTTTTTTTTATTCTTCAAAATATTCATTTTAAAAATATATAGCCAACCATTATATATTCTTCTCTTTTTTCCGGCTCTCCACAACGATACCAGATTCTTTTAGACCACACTAGGGTACGTGCACATGTGTATTTCACAGACAGTGATGGAAATGGGTGAGTATATCATTTATTTTTATTTTTTTATAATTTATTTTTTTGTAATTTTGTTGAAATGACTGAAATGCCACCGAATTTGTTGGAGTAATTGCGGAAGAGTGAGGGTTACACAATTTAATGGTGTGGTTATTGGTATGGTGTAGCAATCACATCTCTAATCATTAATATTATAATGGGAAAGTCAGAGTTGTAATATTGTCAGTATACAAATTCGTGCGTTGCACGTACAACTCCAACTCACCCATTAATTATAACAAAAATATTAAAAATGAAAAAAATCTACCTATTTAAAACGTGCAACACACGTTCAAAACAATTTCAAAATATTTTTTTAACGCTAAACATACACATATGTTGTACATACAATTCAAATTCTATTTATAAACACATGTAAAAATTATAGTTTTTTCTTCAAAATATTTTTACCAATTACGTGCAACGTATGTCCAACTTCCAAAACTATTTTTTACACATAAATCGCACGTGCTAAAACGTGCATCACACGTAAAAAACACTGATCACACGTAAAAAACACTGGTTTGTTTAGAAGGGAAATTTGAAAGATCAAGCAAAGGTTGTATTTTTTGTCATTTATTGTATGTATTTATTTTCCACATTGTTCATGCATGATGGTACAATTTAATGTTGATAGGTTAACTTCTTTTTGTTTTTAATTTGATTTTGATTAGGAGGGTCAATTTACTATTAGTGGGTTTTCAATTTGTTAGTAATGAGATTGTGATGGTGGTTACTATTTTAAATGGTTACTATTTTAAAAAGCTCCGATCAAATTTGAAGGTTAAATTATTGGGTAATGCTACACCTACTATCAAATTAACTACATTTCTCTTTATTATCTTAGGTGCCACACTATTATTGTATGATTTACTACATACTCTACAATAACTTTCACTAATAGTGTGTCATTAAGGTAGTAAAGAAAAAAATAATAGATTAGATAGTATGTGTAGCATTACCCATAAAATACATCATTATATCAACAATTCTATTAATAAAATTAGAATTAGTAATCAAACAATTCACAACAAGAAATTTTTTTATTTTCTAAGTATTCAGATATTTAATATTTCAAACTTCTCAACAGGGCTGGTCCTGAGGAATTTGAGGCACTGGGCGAAAAATAAAATTGGGCCCTCTATAGACACACATGTATTTTATATATATTAATAAAATATAATATAACAGTGGGGGACATAAAAATAATATTCAGAAAAATAAAGATTACCTTTGTTTTGCTTTATGACAACAAATACTCCATATTTTTCATTAAGCATAGTGACAGGCTGACAGCGACTCTTGCACCTGAAATAAATAAATAGATAAATAAATAGAAATAAATAGAAATAGAAATAGAAATCAAAATCAAAATCAATATCAAAATCAAAATCAAAATCAATCAATCATTCACATATCATCTAAAATGGTTTTTTCTTGCATTTTTAGATCCCTTTTAAATTCTTTTAAGGAGCATTTTATCTAATAATTGTATAAATAAATAAAAAAACAAAGAGAAGGAGCATTTTATCTTCTTTTAGGCATGGTCGGCCTTGGCCCACGGTTGGCTGGGCGACCGCACAGGGCCCAACATTAGGGATGGGCACAAATTTTTGTAAAGTATAATGGATTAATGGGTTTGTAATTAATATAATGAACTAATGAGTTTGTAATTAATATTAGGGGAGGGCCCAATTCAGATCATATGCATAGCAGATCTCTCTTTCTCCTTCCTTCCTGCACCACTTCATCTTCTTCTTCAAAAAAAAAAAACTATCTCTCTCTCCTCTTCCGGGTCAGTGACTCAGTGGACAATGGGTCACTTCATCTTCTTGACTTCTTCAACCATGTAAGTTACTTTGTTTTAGCTTTATATCTGCTCATATTGTTTTGGATTTGGGTTGTGACATTGTGTGCATTTCATTCATGTCTCTGATGGTGTTTTACGGAATAATTTCATTTCATTCATGTCTCTGATGGTGCATTCATTCAAGTCTCAGTCCATTTCATTCATTTTGTCATAGATTTGGGTTGTTACATTGTTTTAAATCTGATGGTGTTTTTTGGAATAATTTTTTTGAAATTAGTTAATTAGTTAAAGAAGAAAATTTTGCGAGCAAGATATTCATGATTAGAAGTTTTCATGTCACGAATGAATAATTACAAATACAAACTCTAATTTATGTTCACACTTCACACTCGCCAGACAGAGACAGCATATATATATATGTACAAGTTCAAAGGTCGTTCATGATACAACATACAAGAAGTATGGAGGGATGAGGGATCCATTTCTTTTCACCCTTTTCCAGAACACAACAGAGTACTAGAGTAGCTAAAGTGAACTCAATCTTCTAACAGTATAAGCAGAGAGTCAGAAACTGTACAGAGTTGGCGTAATGATCCTGTTATCACTCGCGTAAAATTTCTGATCGAAAAAATATCATTTCTCAATGCATTTAACATACAAGATTTAAGAGGACCTACATTTAACACGCAATGTATCTAACTTCTTTTATTAACTACTTGTAGAATGAAAGATAAATAGATACATGTAGGTGTAACAAATATTGCTACTCGTTAGCTTAACCTATGTTGCAATACAGCTTTACACAGTAGGCCAGATACACATTTTGCTGATGTGTTAAAACTTGAAAACCAACATTATTGAAGTTATGTTCAGTTTGCAAGTTCTACTAGAATCTGGTGAGTTTCCTGGACTGCAGATAGATACATCAGTTCAATAGAATACTGAGTTTGATGCATAACGATTGGAGTACTGGAAAATGGCTTGAATGATCCAAGTTGCACCAAGAATGTAGTAAATGCTTAAAATATATTTAGTTTGTTTAGAACAACAACATATACACAGGCATTTTTTATGATTCCAATTAATCTTCACCATCAATATTTCTTCCCTAAAAGAAGATAAAATGCTCCTTCTCTTTGTTTTTTTATTTATTTATACAAGTATTAGATAAAATGCTCCTTAAAAGAATTTAGAAGGGATCTAAAAATGCAAGAAGAAACCATTTTAGATGAGATGCAAATGATTGATTGATTTTGATTTTGATTTTGATTTCTATTTCTATTTATTTCTATTTATTTATTTATTTCAGGTGCAAGAGTCGCTGTCAGCCTGTCACTATGCTTAATGAAAAATATGGAGTATTTGTTGTCATAAAGCAAAACAAAGGTAATCTTTATTTTTCTGAATATTATTTTTATGTCCCCCACCATTATATTATATTTTATTAATATATATAAAATACATGTGTGTCTATAGAGGGCCCAATTTTATTTTTCGCCCAGGGCCTCAAATACCTCAGGACCGGCCCTGCTTTTAGGGAAGAAATATTGATGGTGAAGTTTAATTGGAATCATAAAAAATGCTTGTGTATATGTTGTTGTTCTAAACAAACTAAATATATTTAAGCATTTACTTCATTCTTGGTGCAACTTGGATCATTCAAGCTATTTTTCAGTACTCCAATTGTTATGCATCAAACTCAGTATTCTATTGAACTGATGTATCTATCTGCAGTCCAGGAAACTCACCAGATTCTAGTAGAACTTGTAAGAAAACTGAACATAACTTCAATAATGTTGGTTTTCAAGTTTTAACACATCTGTAAAATGTGTATCTGGCCTACTGTGTAAAGCTGTACTGCAACATAGGCTAAGCTAGCGAGTAGCAATATTTGTTACACCTACATGTATCTATTTATCTTTCATTCTACAAGTAGTTAATAAAAGAAGTTAGATACAATGCGTGTTAAATGTAGGCCCTCTTAAATCTTGTATGTTAAATGCAATGAGAAATGATATTTTTTCAATTAGAAATTTTACGCGAGTGATAACAGGATCATTTCACCAACTCTGTACAGTTTCTGTCTCTCTGCTTATACTGTTAAAAGATTGAGTTCACTTAAGCTACTCTAGTACTCTGTTGTGTTCTGGAAAGGGGTGAAAAGAAATGGATCCCTCATCCCTCCATACTTCTTGTATGTTGTATCATGAACGACCTTTGAACTTGTACATATATATATCCTGTCTCTGTCTGGCGAGTGTGAAGTGTGAACACAAATTAGAGTTTGTATTTGTATTTATTCATTCGTGACATGAAAACTTCTAATCATGAATATCTTGCTCGAAAAATTTTCTTCTTTAATAAATTAACTAATTTCAAAAAAATTATTCCAAAAAACACAATCAGATTTAAAACAATGTAACGACCCAAATCTAAGACATAATGAACGAAATGGACTGAGACATGAATGAAATGCACCATCAGAGACATGAATGAATGCACCATCAGAGACATGAATGAAATGAAATTATTCCGTAAAATACCATCATAGACATGAATGAAATGCACACAGTGTCACAACCCAAATCTAAAACAATATGAGCAGATATAAAGCTAAAACAAAGTAACTTACATGGTTGAAGAAGTCAAGAAGATGAAGTGACCCACTGTCCACTGAGTCACTGACCCGGAAGAGGAGAGAGAGATAGTTTTTTTTTTTTTGAAGAAGATGAAGTGGTGCAGGAAGGAAGGAGAAAGAGAGATCTGTTATGCATATGATCTGAATTGGGCCCCTCCCCTAATATTAGTTACAAACTCATTAATTCATTATATTAATTACAAACCCATTAATCCATTATACTTTACAAAAATTTGGACCCCTCCCTAATGTTGGGCCTTTGTGCGGACACCCAGCCAGCAGTGGGCCAAGGCCGACCCTGCTTCTTAATATATATTTGTATGGTAAACAAATCTCATTTTGCGAAATGATTAGGTTAATTAACTATCTAGTTTAATGAAGAAGAGATGACATCCTAATGGGGAGACAAGCAGTTTTGTTAATTACTCTGATTAGTGAAGCACTATTCCTTAATAAGATTCCATGATTAAGAATTAACTAATTATATAGTACTTTTTGAAAATCAATTTAATAATTTTATGTATTTTATGCTATATGTTTAGAGCATCCGCAACGGTTTCTTTCAAATATGGCAAAATGACAATTTGAAAAATAGCATATAGTGAATGCGCACGCAACGGTTGTTTGCCAAATTTTGAGAAAATAATAAAAAAAAGAATCTCGGACGGAACATGTCTAAGAGGTTTTTTCGTAATTTTTTAAAAGATTAAAATGGCAATAGTTTTAAAATAATTATTAGTGTATTAATTAGTTACTAATTAATACTAAAATTTGATTAATTAACACTAAATTCCATTAATTAAGTCTAAATCCATAATTAAGTGGGTTTGCTAGTCAAAAGTCTACAAACAGGGCATGTTGTCCTCGTTCGAGAGTTTTTCTCTTTTTAACCTTTTTTATTTAATTTTTTTTTTTTTGGGACGAAACAAGTTATTCCGTCCGACATATAAAAAAATAATAAAAAATTATAGGACGGCACATGTTGTACCTTCGATCCCTTTAAAAAAAAAAATTAGGAACGGAACAATATGTTCTGTCCCCTATATTTTGAGAAAGACCAAAAAATTTTTCAAATATGAAAAACTACTATAGCGATTTTGTCTAAAAATAACAAAACAGCAAATCGGTGTGGCTGCCATTTTGCCCTTTTTTTTTTTGACAAAATAAATATAACAGACCAACTGTGGATGCTCTTAGATGTCATTTTTAGCTAATATGTTAGATGTCCTTATAGCAAGTAGTTTTGTTAATTATGACTAATGCAGCACTAATCCTTGACAACACATGATTAATAATTAATTATTATTTTCTGATAATCAATTATTAATAATTTATTTATTTTAAGCTACATGTTAGATCTCTTTTAATTTTACTAGCATAATGTACTCCGATGCACACCTACTAAAAATATAGTTATTAAATTAAATTAATAAAAAAAAGTTATATTTGAATGTATTGATTTGAAAGATACATGCGGTACATGTATATGTATATATTGTTGGATATAGTTTGGATGTGTATTGCATGAGTTTGTTTAGTTACAAAGTTAGGGTTTGTTTGGTTACAAACCCCAACCCTCCCATTAAAACAGTACTAGTAATTTACACGTGCGATGCACGTTTTAATAATTTTAAAAAATGAAAATAAAAACTTTGACGTAGGGAGGATTTGAACTGGAATCTTCCTTTATATTAGTTATGTATGTGCGTTGCACATGTTGGTAGAATGACAAAATGACAAATGACACTAAGGCCTTCTCCCATTATAATACTAGAGACTAGAGACTAGAGATAAGTAAAGATTTTTTTCCAATTTGATAAATGAGATGTCTATTTTTGGCATATCTGTTGTTGGATGTATATATATATTCTCATTATAATAGGATAATATTGTGTATATTATTCTATGGGGCAACATGGGTTTACACGTGTTATGTTTTAATATTGGAACGGGTTGAGTGGGCTAAAAGCCCAGTACCCTAAACCCAGTCTAATCTCTATATAAGCTGGTCTAGAGGTAGTGCCCTGTGATATTCCAATACTGATAAGCAGGGTGTAATATTTTAAGCGGCTAGAGATTAACCCTAACCCTAATTTCCCCAAATCAGATTTAACAATCTTAAGATATTAAAAACTACCTCTGACGGCGCTACCTCCGATCACGTTGGCCGCCGCCATCGCCGTCGCTGATCTTGATCTGAGTCGACAAGATCTCGAGCGCCGACGTCGCGATCCAGATCCGAAGCCGTCGCGACCAGAGCGAAGCCGTCGCCGAAGCCGTCGCGATCCAGATCCGAAGCCGTCGCGACCAGAGCGAAGCCGTCGCGATCCCGCTCGCCTTCCGGTCGTCTTCCTCCTCTCGATCAGTTGCATTTGATCAGATCGAATCCAGTGGCTTGTTTCTCCATTGCTGTTGGAGTCTGGGGATAGATCAGATCGAATCAAAGGGGGATCGAATCAAAGGGGCTTGTTCTTCATTGCTGTTGGAGTCCAGGACTAGATCAGATCGGATCAGATTTGGGTTCTTTTGATTCATTGCTGTGTGCTCTTCAGATCGGTCCATTCTAAACTCTTTACTTTCTCTTTACTAAATCAATAAGTAGTAACTGTTTAGAAAGAACTCTCTACCGTTGGGAATTTATTGTTTATTCCTTTGTGATGGAAAAACATAGTCGTCCGTACGAGGTTCCCAAATTAGAGGGATTTAGTAGTGCTGAGTTTAATAGTTGGAAAAGAAAAGCCCAATACGGGATGAAATTCATGAAAATATTCTACACATGTCAAACAACATATGATGAATGTGTTGAAGATGTTGACGATGCAACATGGGTAACTGATGAAGACTTATGTAGAGAATTCTTATTGAATAGCATATCAGATCGCCTTGCAGACGTGTATATGAAATATGAAACTGCTAAACAAATTTGGGATAATCTACTAGATGAATTTAAGAAAGAAGAGAAAGTTTCTAAGGCACATCTAGTTGATAAGTTCATGGGTTTCACTTTTAAAGAAGAAAATGCAATCCTTCCTCAGGTAACAGATTTAGAAAATCTGGTAGGGAAACTAAAAACTGAAAACATTACTGTGTGTGATGAGTTCCTTACTGGAGCAATAATTTATAAGTTACCTGCTTCGTGGCTATCTTTTAAGACTGAGATGTATAGGTTGCTTGAACAAATTAAACTTGCACATCTAAAACGTTGCATCAAAGTTGAAGATGAGACTAGAACTAGGATGAATTTGGAATTGGTTAATAAACAAATTTCTACTGCTAATGTGTTAACCAATTCCAAACGCACTCCTAAGTTCAAGAAGAACAAGTTTAATTTTAAAGGTGAACCAACTAAGTTAGAAGTCACGAAGAAAATTGCTAAAAAGAAAGGGAAATGCTATAACTGCAGAAAGTGGGGACATCATGCCTCTGAGTGCAGGCTACCCAAAGTGGAACAACCCAACATGGAAAAGGTGAACTTGTTAGAGGGAAAAACTGAGCCCACCAATTTTTTTTGTGTTGTTGGTGATGTAAAGGCCAGTACCTCTGCTAGTTGGTTGTTGGACTCGGGAGCCACCTGTTATGCTTGCAACGATGAGACCCTACTATCTGATCTGAGAGCTGCAAATGAATCAGTTTCAATGGCAAATGGAGAATCAGTGAAGGTGCTTCAGACCGGGACAGCGAATCTCAGTCTCTCCTCAGGTAAAACTTTAATTTTACGAAATGTTAAATATGTACCTGCTTTAGCTAAGAACTTGATCTCTATTAGCTTACTAAATCATGCTGGTATGGTTGTTACTATGATTAGTGGTAAAGCTATCTTGTTTGTAAATTCTTTTTATTTTGGTTGTGCTTATTTAGTTAATGGCATGTTCAGAATTAGTTTAGCAGATGAAGTAATCAACAATATTAGTTCCAAATTGTGTAGTCCACATACATGGCATAATAGGCTGGGACATGTAAACTATGTTAAGATTCTTAATGTTGCTAAAACTTTTAACTTGCCGATTGACACATCCATTAAAGGTGACAAATGTGAAGTGTGTGCTCAAACAAAGATAACTAGAAGACCTTTTCGTACCGTCTCTAGGAGTACACAACTACTTGAGTTGATACATTCTGACATATGTGATTTCAAGAGTTTTATGACACAAGGAGGTCGAAAGTACTTAATCACCTTTATAGATGATTACTCTAGATATTGTCACATTTATCTGTTAAAAACTAAGGATGAAGCACTAGAAAAATTCAAAGAATTTAAGGACCGTGTTGAGAATCAGTTAGATGCTAAAATTAAAAGATTTAGATCAGATAGAGGTGGCGAATATGTTTCATTAGGATTCAGAGAATTTTGTAACTCACATGGAATCATAGCAGAAACTACAGCACCCTACTCACCACAGTCAAATGGTATCGCCGAAAGAAAGAATCGAACACTCACAGAGATGTTGAATTCTATGTTATTGACTGCTGGATTACCTTCACATTTTTGGGGTGAGGCTGTATTAACTGCTAATAATATTTTGAACATGTTGCCACACTCTAAGTTACCTGCCACACCGTATGAACTGTGGCATAAGCACACACCCAATTTTAATAAATTAAGAACATGGGGCTGTATTGCTTTTGTTAGGATACCTGACCCTAGAAGGCCTAAAGTGGGACCTCGGACAAATACGTGTGTGTATTTGGGTAGTGCAGTTGATAGTGCTGCAGACAGATTCTTCGATCTATCTCTCAACAAAGTAATAGAATCAAGAGATGCAGAATTCTTTGAAGATATGTTCATCAAAGATAAAGGCATCTCATTATCTGAACCTGCAGACACTAGAAATGATCCACAACAGGAATCTAGATACATTTCAACTGACACTGAACCCTTACATAATGTTGAATTAAGAAGACTCTCTACAAGAGATAAAATACCTAGAACCTATGGTGATGACTTCGTGACTTATGCACTAGCAGCTGACCCTGTTAGTGTTAAGGAAGCCTTAAGGTCTAGGGATGGTTTGCTTTGGAAAGAAGCAATTGATGATGAAATGGATTCTTTATTGCAGAACAACACTTGGGAATTGGTTAATTTGCCAGTAGGGGCTAAAACTATAGGAAACAAGTGGGTTTTGAAGAAGAAACTTAATCCTGATGGAACTGTAGCTAAGTATAAAGCACGCTTAGTAGCTAAAGGTTATACTCAACAAAGTGGGGTGGATTATTTTGATGTTTATTCACCAGTTTGCCACATTGCTACAATAAGGATTCTTCTAGCCATAGCATCTATTGAAAAATTTGTTATTCATCAAATGGATGTTAAGACTGCTTTCCTAAACGGTGATCTCAATGAAGAAATCTATATGAATCAACCTGAAGGTTTTGTACTTAAAGGTTCAGAATATAAGGTTTGCAAATTAATAAAATCCTTATATGGTCTAAAACAAGCACCAAAACTGTGGCATGAAAAATTTGATAAAACAATAAAGAGCTTAGGTTTTGAATCTAGTAATTCTGACAAATGCCTTTATTATCGTGATGAATCGAATAAAATTGCCATTATTTGCTTGTATGTTGATGACCTGCTAGTTGTTGGAAGTGACCTCTCTATTGTTATAGAAGTCAAAACCATGCTATCCAAACAATTCAATATGAAAGACCTAGGTGTTGTGGACACCATATTGGGTATGAGAGTGGGCTTTAGAAGGCAAGGAATAACCCTTAGCCAATCCCACTATATTAAAAGTGTGTTGAAGGACTGGGGATACAGTGATTGCAAAAGGTTTAATACACCTTATGATAATACCAAAAAGTTGACACCTAACGATGGTGCAACAGTGAGACAGTTAGATTACTCTAAACTTATTGGGAGTCTCATGTATGCAATGACATGCACTAGACCTGACATAGCCTTTGCGATAGGCATGCTGAGCAGGTTCACTAGCAATCCTAGTCAATTACACTGGAATGCCCTTGAGAGGCTACTGGGATACCTAAACGGTACTCAAGAGTTTGCTTTGTGCTACTCTGGTTATCCTTCAGTACTAGAGGGATACTCTGATGCATCGTGGTGCTCAGGAAATGGTGACAGTAGATCCACTAGTGGTTATGTGTTTACACTAGGAGGAGCAGCTGTGTCATGGAAATCTAAAAAACAACCTGGTCTTGCCTTTTCATCCATGGAGTCAGAACTCTTTGCGCTATCTTCTGCTGGTGAAGAAGCGGAATGGATAAAAGAGCTATTGTTAGATATTTCTTTGAGAAGGTTTAGAGTAACCACTCTCAGTCTTTATTGTGACAATCAAGCTGCAAATATTGTAGCTAACAACACTCTCTACAATGGTAAGAGACGTGTTGTGAGCCTTAGACAGGCCAAGTTGAACTATCTCATTAAACAAGGGACAATTGCCCTTATTGATGTACGATCAGAAAAGAATGTGGCTGATGCCTTTACAAAAGGACTAAGCAGAGATCTAATTATCAAAACTGTGGGGGAAATGGGGTTAAAAACTTTTGAGGATAAGTTTTAACACCCTAGTTATTTTGATAAATTAGAATCCAAAGTTGAGAGCCATAGAGTAGTTCAATCTTTAAGCATCAATCTTGACAGTTGACATGCTTTAGATAATTAAAAAAGTTCTATGTATTTATTGTTGATATATAACTTCATTCCAAATTTGATGACGTTATATATGTTTCAAAACTTACATAAAATTATCTTTTATTCCAAAAGAAAGCATGAAAATTTGTCGATGTGTTTCCGATGTTTAGAACTGTTGTTATATCATTCCAACTTTGATGATATATCTCTTTTATGGGGTTTATGTTTCATTTCAATCTTGATGATTCAGAACTTATCCATAATTGATCTAACAATTCTATCATTCCAACATGAAACACAGTATAGTTCTTGTGTAGAAACTATAATAGTTCTTGTACTTTATTTTGATAAAGATACTTGATTGTGATGCTTATGATGTACCTTTGCATATCTATGTTGAATTGTACTAAGTTCTTTAGCATGAACTAGATACTCTTATACATTTCATTTGAACTCTAAGAGAAGCGACTCATGAGATTTCTATGTGTTATGTTTAAAACAGATGGCAGCAAAGGCAATGGAAATGAATCAGTCAACTTTGATTTTGAGAATGATGATTTGCTCGATATGGAGGAGTAGACACAAAAGAACTCGCAAGATTTGTTTGTCAATTGCTTGGAGAAACTTCTATTTCAAGTTTAAGACTCTTTATTTGATTGAGCTTAAAACTTTTCGTTTATTTTAAAGTTTATTGTTTTGGTTGACTTGAGATTATGATTTTGCTTTGTTGGTTTAGTCTTTGTGAACTATTCATTTATGGTTTTAGAACTATTTGATTATTTTGGTTTAGTCATATTTGAACTATTCAAGTTATAATTGATTTAGTCTATGATCCATGTTCTTTATGATTCAATAATGTTTGAATTTTTGTGATCCAATATTATAACATTGCTTAGCCTAATATACTGAGAATATAGGAGGAGATTGTTGGATGTATATGTATATTCTCATTATAATAGGATAATATTGTGTATATTATTCTATGGGGCAACATGGGTTTACACGTGTTATGTTTTAATATTGGAACGGGTTGAGTGGGCTAAAAGCCCAGTACCCTAAACCCAGTCTAATCTCTATATAAGCTGGTCTAGAGGTAGTGCCCTGTGATATTCCAATACTGATAAGCAGGATATAATATCTTAAGCGGCTAGAGATTAACCCTAACCCTAATTTCCCCAAATCAGATTTAACATCTGTTACATGTTTAAGTAAAATGTTAATAATGGGCCTTATTTGGGCCGGTCTACTTAACAGGTAAATTTGGAAAGATGAGAAAATGCTAATATGATAACAGTCACTCTAATTCTCTAAAATCCCGAGTATATGGTTGGGCCATGGTCCAGTAGTTTCAAAGTTGATGGGCCTGCTCTTCAGTTGTTGGGTCAATGTTTGGACCGGTTCGGCCCATTTAAATCCTGAGTTAGTAGTTGTTTTCGTGTTAGCTGTTTTTTCGACTAGCAAATAATAATAATAATATGGTTCTGCGCAGGTACGACTATACCAACTTTACAGCACTTAGTTCCGAAATTGAGCAAGTCTGGGTGAAAGTTATACTGATTTTACATGCTCAGGAGTTCGAATACGAGAAAAGAAAGTAACAAGTTGAATTTCATTTTAGGTTTTGAAAGCATGGAAGATTCATAACCGACCAAGAAGGGCTTGTGGCAATATTTGGATTTAGAGAGTGGAAGATAACTATATATGGTAGGTTGGTGGCAAAGGAAAAACATATGGGCACGATGTATCAACTCACAGGAGGTGACTCAAATGATATCATCGCTACGACATCAACAGGTATCACCCTCAATCTTATGATATGTCAGGTTGGGGCACCTGGCGAAAAATATGTCAAACAGCTTTGTTATAGAAATCTTTTACCAGTGCTAAGATGGATATTTTGTGATAATTGTGTCATGGGTAAACAAAAGACATTTAGCTTTCGGTTGGGTGGGCGTGAAAAAAAGTTTGGTAAGCTATAGTTGGTTTATACAAATGTGTGTGGTTCGGCCGAAGAATTCTCTTATGGTACTAAGAGATACTTCGTCACATTCATTGATGATGCTATAAGAAAAGTTTGGTTTATGACAATTCGTAAAAAATCTGAGGAATTTGAGACATTCAAGGCTTGGAAGGTTAAAATTGAGAAGGTGACAGAGTGTAAAGTTAAAGCATTGAAACATGACAATGGCAGTGAGTATACAAGCAAAAAGTTTATTGACTATCTAGCACACAAAGGTATACACAAGGAATCAAGACTATTCCTGGAACTCTACAGGAGAATGAAGTAGCAAAAAGAATGAACCGCACGATACTCGAAATAGCGAGATGCATGAGATTTCACTTGGGTCATCCTATCCATCTTTGGGTAGCTACAGTGGATATATTAGTGTATCTAATCAACTGTTCCCCGTATAGTGCCCTTAATGGGGGCATATCTCAAGAATTATGGTCAGGTAAACATGTTAATTATTCGCATTTTAAAGTTTATGGTTGTATCACATATTTACAAATTGATACAGAAGAAAGGAAGAAACTGGATTTAAAATCCAGTACGTGTGTCTTCATTGGCTACGACAGTCATGAGTATGATTACAAGCTTTGAAATTTTGGGAATAACATGGTCATTTGCATCAGGAATGCGGTATTCAATGAAGAGCTCTTGTACAAAGACATACACACGGGTCAGGGAACTAAAATGGGTTCAGATTCAGATTCAGACTCAAGTTCTGAAGCCGATCCCAATGGTGGGGCCCCTACAGTGCATCATCAGCCAGCACAGGAGGCTTAGGAGGAGTCTAATGAGAATGAGCAAGAGAGCCAAGATGAACAAATACAACCAAAGACATTAAAGGATCCTAAACCGGTCGGTGAATCGGTACCTGCTTTGAAAATATTAACACGAGAGATAAGGAAAACAGTGAAGTATGATCCATCAACCAACACAGTTCAAGAGCATGTTCTGTACAAAAATTCAGGCGAGCCAGAGACTCATGAAAAGATTTTGAAAGATAGTGTTCGAATTCGGTAAGAGATTGTCATGAGGGATGAGGTGAACTACTTGACACAGCACTAAACTTGGGAGTTGACCAAGTTACATGCAGGGAAGCGTGCTCTTATGAACAAGTGGATTTTAATAATAAATGATGAGGCAGATGGAAGTAAGAGGTACAAGGCAACACTTGTTGTTGAAAGTTTATATCAAAGGGAAGGTGTTGACTACAGTCAAATATTCGCTCCAGTTGTGAAGATGACTTCAATTAGGGTTCTGTTTAGCTTAGTTACAGTTGAAGATTTACACTTAGAGCAGTTGGATGTCAACACAACATTTCTCCATGGTGATGCAGAAGAAGAGCTATATATAAGACAACCCGCAGGTTTTGAAGTTAAAGGAAAAGAAGACATGGTTTATCGACTGAAGAAAGTCTATATGGGCACCACAACAATGGTACTTGAAGATTGATTGTTTCATACGAGGAAAGGGATTCGAGAGATGAGAATCAGATCATTGTGTCTCTGTGCTCATGTATGACGATAACGACATGGTAATTTTAGCATTATATGTGGATGACATATTGTTAACATGTTCATGTATGAAGAAAATTAATGAGATGAAATAGTTGCTAGCTTCTTAGTTTTCTATGAAGGATTTTGGTGAAGTAAAGCAAATTATCGGAATGAAAATCAGTAGAGACAGACAGAGGAAGAAGTTTTGGTTGTCACAAGAGGACTTGATAAAGAAAGCGTTGAAGCGACTTAATATGGATGGCGTGAGGCCATTTACTTATCCCTTGGGTGCACACTTCAAGTTGTTTATGAATTTGTGTCCTACATCGGAGGTAGATATGGAGGAGATGTCTGCAGTCCCTTACGCCTCAACTGTTGGTCGTCTTATGTATTTGATTGTATGTACAAGACCAGATATCGCACATGCAGTGAGAGTTGTCAGCTGATACATGATGAATCCATGCAAAAAGTATTTGTATGCAGTAAAGTGGATTCTCAAATATCTTGCAGGTACTTCAGATCATTCTCTATGTTTTGGGGGTGATTTTTTGCATATATATGGTTATGTTGATGCAGACTTTTGTGGTGATTATGATGATTGTAGGAGTACTACAGAAAATATGTGTTCATAATTTGAGGTACAACTGTTACTTGGGGTTCACAGTTACAGAAGGTTGTAGCATAATCAACTACAGAGTCAGATAATATGGCACTGACAAAGCCTTCGAAGGACATGTTGTGGATTTCGAAACTCATGGATCAGTTGCATAGGAAGCAGCCCACAAGGGTTATATGGTGTGACAGTCAAAGTGCAGTATTTTTGGCAAAGAACTCGGCGCATGCTAGGACTCGGCACATCTAGATGAGGTATCGCTTTATCACGATGGCAGTTGAAAAGAAGTGGTTGAAGGCTTGAAGCTATGGAAGATTCTTGGCACTAAAAATTCGACGGACATGCTTACAAAGGTAGTGGACAGTAGAAAGCATCAGTTTTGCTCTTCCACTATCGGATTATCGCCAGGTTAATTGTTGATGAGACTCGCAGAGGCACATGTCTTGATAGGCCAATAGAGAAGTGAAGAACAGGTTAAAGACTTCATGTATATGTCTCCAAGTGGGAGATTGTTGAGATTTGTGGATCAAATACATGTCACAATTGGTTTGAAGAAGATCAAGAATAAGCGCAACAAGAAGAAGCAACAGTGGCAACAAACATTAGCAGCAACAGTCGA
The DNA here is from genome assembly GCA_017893485.1 of Hemerocallis citrina. Lineage (NCBI taxonomy): Eukaryota > Viridiplantae > Streptophyta > Magnoliopsida > Asparagales > Asphodelaceae > Hemerocallis > Hemerocallis citrina. Next base: position 120,581,403 of record CM030361.1, on the reverse strand, counting down.
CCACCCGTTGACTGTTTCGTCGACTGCAAGCTCTCTGTTTGGAAAAGACACAATTGCGGTCGACCACAAAGAGAGCATTCTGTTTGCTCGGGGGCTATTTGCGGTCAACTGCCACTTCTTGCAAGTCGACCGCGTAGCGCTGTATGATCAATGGTTGAAATCTAATATTTTATAATCTTACATATATGTAAGATGTACGATTATTAGGGAAAAGTAACTAATATTCCAATCGAGAAAGGGAGATCTAGCAGTCGTTCTTAAGCGAAGAAGAAAAGAAAAACCCTACACCTTGGTGGTGAGATCTAGATTAGATTGTAGTGGAAATCGCAGGAGTAGCGCCGTGTGGAAAAGTAGCCATTGTATTGGGTGAACCTTGAAAATAATCTTTTGTGTTCTTGTGTGCTTGATTGATTTATTTGTTCTCGTTTATTTAATTAGTTTCTTTTGTTTGCATTTTGAGTTATTTCACATTAAACTCAATACTAGAATGTAGGCAGTAAGATTCGAAATTGGGTTATTCTAGTTTCTCGTAATAATATAGTCACTGTACCAAAATTCCAAAGTTGAGGAAGGATGAAGGAATTAGCACTTGTATATATCCTGGCACAAAAAATTTGAAACTTTTTTAAATCTGCCTCTCTCCCTACTTATGAACTACGAAGTCACATGCAGCATGGAGGGTGGAGATTAATGTCATCCTTGGTGGTGTTTATCCAAACTAGAGAAGAAGCCACATGAGATCTTTCACAAAATCAACCAATTATAAATGAAGGGATAAGGTGCAGCCACAATACAACTCAACTTTTTGTAGGATGTACATGATTAACTGTGGGGCAAAAGCTAGCTAGGGGCAAAATATATAGAAAGTTTTATTGCCTCTTTATTTGATCTGTAAAGGTTCTTTTAATAATGGCATGCATATATATATGGATTACAAATTTGTTTGTAGGATAGGGACTGTGACACCTCCAATTAAGTTGATAATTTCTTTGTGGTTAGGAAAATTTTAGGTTAGAAATTTGAATCTGCTATTCATTACTCCTAGAAACTTCCTAAATCAGTTTTCACATATTGATTACAAAACTCCATATTAGTATTCGGTAATTGGCTGCCATTTTTAGATAGTATCATACATACTGAAAGTATGCACTGGTACGAAAAAAAAAAATAATCAGAATGAGATTTGAAAACATGGTGTTAATTAATTTTATATATGTTCACCTATTTTGTTGCTGAGCTAAATTTGATGTTGTTAGGCAAAAAGAAAAACGTTACTAGGAAAAAGTAGTACATACCCTTAGGTTTAATTAGATCCACATGAACCTAGAGGCTGAGGTGTTTGGCTCTCTACATATCACCTGATGGGTTATCTGATCTGTAGTTGAAATTAGCAACCTCAACTATAAATGGAGGTAAACAAGGCACATGACCAAGTATGCATAGTGTCATATATTGCTCATTATAATTACTTAATAGTGCATTTAATCTTTGGTTTTCTCTTCAAGTTGAGCAACCATTTTTAAAACAATATATACTTTACGTATCCCTTAACTGTATTATTTGGGGGATCAAGAGTTCGGCATCTGTGTTCAGCTGAACTATCTTGCCCCTTTGTATTATTTACCTAGTTACTTCTATATTAACACAGAGCGTTGTTAATGGAATTCGAATCTAAATTGTACTAATATTATTTGAGAGAATCCAAAACTCCAAAATGGTGATAAGTAGTGACACTTATATTCTACCAATTCAAAATTAAACTACATATTTAGTGAGTATTAGATTAAGTAACACCAGCAGCTCGCAGGCATGGAATACCCATCACACTAAAATTATACATTCTCAAATTAAGCTTCATTTTGTCATATATTAATTCAAGAATTTTCTTTAAATAATTAAACATAGATGACAAATATCAATCATAATGCATGTCTCACCATAACAGGTAAGAAAAAATCAAGGAGATGATATACCTAGTAAAGATATCCAAGGCTCTCCAATGTCTAATATCCACATACATAATTTTGGGTAGCCACCACTAAAACAGATCATATTTTGGAGGTATCCTACAAAATAACATTTGTGGAGGGTGAAAAGCTTTTCCCTCATCATTAGTGAATGAACCTCACAAACACAACGTAGGACTCAGGCACACCACACACATATATCTTATATTTATATACTAACATAAATCCAAACTAATTTATGGATGACTTTCTTTTAGAGCCCTCGGGGGCCTTCTATTTCTTCCTGATATATTCTTCATCGATCTCATTCCTGCTTACTTTATTTATGTCTTGCCATGAATGTAAGTCATCTTGATCAAACTACTTAAATCTGATGTACTTTGTTGGCTGTATTTTACTTACAGCGACAGAGACTTAACAGTGGATGTAAGTACCGACTGAAATAGTACATTCGGTGATTTTTATTGTCAATGAAGGCTTAGTAATAAGTGGAAAGATTTGCTGTACTACCCACTTTTTGAAAATATTTGGGGTCTGACCAACTTCCAAAAACAATTAGAGATCTGAACTAGTTTTGGACACGTCAGCATAAACCGTTATTGAGAAATAACGGCATGTGCCGTTATTGGATGCCGTTATTTCTCAATAACGGCGTTATTTTACATTTTTTTTGCATGTCGTTATTTGGAATAACGGCATCAGTATATTTTTCATACGTGGGAACAACGGCAACAATTTATTTTATTATAACTGATGCGGTTATCTCCAATAACGGCATCCGTAATTCGAATGCCGTTCTTGGGGATAACGACATTATTTATAAGTTGTTTCAACATTTAGATTTTTTTCCAAGTCAGAAGATTCACACTCGTATGAGAAATATACTAATGCCGTTACTCCAAATAACGGCATGCAAAAAAATAAAATAAAATAATGCCGTTATTTTTAATAACAGCTTATGCTAATGTGTCCAAAACTAGGTCAGATCGCTCATTGTTTTCGAAAGTGAGTCAATACTAATAAGTGACCACCGAAGCCGTGGAAGAGGTTTTTAAAGAAAAATCAACCTTGGTGATAGGAAAATTGCATAAACCCCTTACATAAATACTTGAAACTAAAATGTTTCAACGGTTGACAATCGACAGTCTTTAAAAGAATCATATGGAACTTGAGGATCATACTCCACCATCGAACAAAAACAACCCTGCATGTGTAATACAATGGGGTATCGCAAAATATTTTGGACAGTAAGAAGTTAATGACATACAGATTAAGATCAAATGAGGTGCTTGGGGTTGGATTTTCCCATATATAATTTAATCCCCAAGTTGTTAGGGTTTCCATTTTCCAACTTTCAAATCAAAATCAATCACTCATGAAACCTTGGCTTGCTACTGCCCAGATCTCAAGACAGAGAGATTATACTTGTTCCTCGGGTCACGTGATTGCATGCCAATCAATTAAGCTAGCGCCACGTAGGGCACAGAATCCATGTAGCCAATGGGAAGGTGACACCTCAGCAGATAAGCCTTCTTTCCAAATTGATGGACATGGGGGTTTTAGGATGATGGGAGGGATTAGGGACATGCATTGCATGGGGAGGGGGACAACTAGCTGTGGGTTTTCAGAAATGCCATTTGGACCACTAGATACTCTCTGCGCTTTAAAATATAATTTATTTAGTCTTTAAAGAAAAAAAATTACTTTAGATTTTTAATGTAAATATCTTGTTATTTTTAAATATCTGTTAATTGAGTAATTTTTTTAATGAGATTTACAATTTGATCCTTACCTTTTCATTTACTCATACTGCATATGTTTTTATAGAGAATGGCAAATAGGAAATTTCACAATTGATAGGTCATTTATGAGTTTTCAAAATCAAGAATGTATAGTACTTTTTATTTCAATCCTAAATTTTTTTTCTTAATAGTCGTATCGAAACCTAGAATGATACTCATATTTTGAAACTGACGTAGTATATAGTTGGGATTCAATTTTTTTTTCTTTCTAAATTATGTTAAAAAATTGTTTAACCTTACTTGATTTACTTTTGTACTAATTAAAAAAGTGAAAATCTTAAGGAATTTGCATTGATGTCTAGAGTTGGTATCGGATTCTATCGGGTCCTCCACTATCCGGATCTGGACCCGATACCTCATCGGTCAAAAAATTGGATCCGGACCTAAACTTGCAAGAACCATGTCCAGGTCCTAGTTAAAAAATATACCCGTCGGATCCAGTAGCGAGGAATAAATATATGCTCTTAAGTATTTTTGCACCGAATACTCTACGGTTCCAACAATTCTTGTACTCAAATACATGAATAAATATTATTACACATCTATCTTCAACAATTATATATACCTATAACCCTAGTATTTAAATTCATATTTTTGGGGTATTTTTTAACGGGTTCGGATCCGAATCGGGTCTATTTTGAGTGAATTTGGATCCGGACCTGGACCCGGATCCGAACCCGGACCTGAAAGTACATCGGGTCTTATTTTAGAATCCGGACCTGTATAGATCGGGTTGGTTCCGGTCCATTGCCGAATCCAGATTCAGTCCGGATATCGGGTAAATGTGACAGTGCTGTTGATGTCTCTCTCAAAGGAGGTGTTTGGATATCCACAGTTGCATAGTTACATAAAAGTCAGCTGCAATGGAACCTAAAAAATTTGTAAGGAAATTATGTTTATTTTATAAAACATAGCAAACAAAGAGCATTGAAATTTAATATTTATTTCAGTTGTTGAACATTCTAGTTTTAGCCATACCAATCGTGCAAAGCCATTGTCATCAACTTACAAATCTAGTATAAGATCCTTCAGCATGTCCTGTGATTTTTGTGTCTCCCATACTAAATGATTACTTACTAGTTGTTTGTTTTTCCTAATGTTGATCCATTTTCGACGAGAATAAGAACGCCAATATTTTGATTATATTTCTTATACTTTTAGTTATTTTTCTTACAACAAAACTGCACAAAAACACATCTATTGTACGTGAAAAATGCATTTAGTTTGTCGTATGGCAAAGTGAAAGAGAGACAAAACCACTGCTCAACAAACAAGAGGTCCCCCGTTAGCTTTAGCTAAAGACGAGCTTTCTTTATTTTGGCTAAAAGATGTTTTATTACATGTTTTGGGATAAGTTTCAATTATTTGCATGTAACACCCTGAATTACACAATAATTGAACTTATATTCTATTATAGAAGAAGCAATTAATGTATATTAAGTGGATGATTAACAAGAGTCGATGCGAATTGCAAGTCTTCTTCTCATAATATTACAGAATAGAATGAGGGAAGAATTATTTATTAGGAAATAAGAGACAAAGTACAGCATCACAAAGAGAATCAAGTGTGTGTTTATTAAGTACTCTAACTAATAATTAAATATGAAACAAGAGACAAAAGTACAATGACTAAGAGAGAATCACACATACACATCTTTAACGTTAGATTATTGTTCCTACCCTCCAGGGGTTTATTGGAAGACTTATTATATTTTATTGGAAGGCTTATATTTCATTTTCTGAACTATATTTTATCCCAACTTACGAAATTTTATTTTATTAAACTTTCTTTAATGAAATATTGTTGGAATTGAGTATACATTCAAAACACTCATCTTGTTATCAATACTGTCTCATGGCCTAATGGTTAAAGTTTTGAGTTCACAAGAGGTTGGGGGTTCAATTCCTACATTCTACATGATATATATATATACTAGGTTTGCCCGTTGAGACGTGTTTGTTTGATCATATAAAATAGTTTTGGAGGTCCAGCAAATTAATTGAAGTAGCAAACATAGAGCAAAAAACATATTATATGATTTTTTTTTGAATTATTTTTAAAGTTTTTAAAGTTTTATTTTTTTAGTTTTTTAATTTTTAATTTTCTTAATTTTTTGAATAGAAGAGGGGCGAGGGAGAGAGAGAGAGGAAAAAAATAAATAAAGGAGTTGTTTTGGATGGGGGATTTGAATTTGAGTTTTGGGGGGAAAACTTTTGGGAGGAAAAATATGTTTTGTGAGGTTAGATCTAAGCCTTTGATTTTTGGGGGGATTGAAGGAGAGCCACTTGATAGCTTTCTTTGTGTTTTATTATATATATATATATATATATATATATATATATATATATATATATATATTTATATATCTATGACCGGGCCGGGCCTTCGGGTCTTGGGGTGGGTCTATTGAAAAAAAAAAACATAACTTTTGTTTTTTTAACTTTCAGAATTCAAAACGTTTTTAATAAATATAGCTGTTTCACACTTAAATAGACTTTATGTTATAGCAGTTCCAAAAATTAAATGGTATTCGTTATATAGCCGTTTTTGGATTAATGCACACACATTACAGCTTCCTGGTTACAAGCTATAAGATGAGTATCTTTGGGAAGAAAACAGACACAGAAAACAGAAAAAGAAAAACAAAATTCTATCATTCAAAATTTTCTCAAAAAAATCCATTTTCTGCGGTTTTTGCTGGTGCAAGTTGGTACGTGCTGCAATTGGAGTCTTGGCAGCACTGTAGATCAGAAGCTCGTTGTATCCCGGGAGAAGTGTTTGGTGATCAACGATTCATCTCCAGAATCGGCCAAATAGTTTCTTAAAGAAAGTGCACCCCATGCCTCGAGCTACTTCTCACTTTCTTCCTGTTGCAGATCAATTCCAGAAAGGTCACTTGGTACACTCAGGTCCAATTATTCCTAACAAATATGGTGATCTTTTTCCACCATTTTGTTAAAAAAAAATAAAATTAGCATCATGCAACTAAACTGGTTCTTGACTCTATTCACTTGTTTTTCAAATAAATAATCCCCTATTTTGCCAATTCACTATCTAAAATTGAGAATTTCTTTTATATGCCAAAATTTGAAACTATTTGTACTTATTGGACAGTTGCCAAAGAATTTTGCGCTCATGGACTCAACAACTAAACTTGCCGTTTCCAACAACGAGTTTAGTTGTTTCATTCTCACCGTTGGAACACAGGATGTTTAATGCTAATTTTGAGTTCAAAATTTTCAAAAAAGACTCGCCATTCCCAACGGCGAAGACATTTACACTAGACTTGCTGTTGGGAACAATGAGTTTAGTTCAAAATTTTCAATGAAGACTCGTTGTTCCCAACGGAAAGGACATTTGCACTAGACTCGCTGTTGGGAATGACGAGTTTAGTTCAAAAAAAATATACTACGGAGTTTTTTTTTTGTTTGAAAATTCACTAAGTCCAACAAAATATTTCATTCTCTATAAAAATTCCTACATCCTCCCCGTTCCCAACAGCTAGTCTAGTATAAATATCATCGACGTTGGAAAAAATGAGTCTTCTTTGAAAATTTTGAACTAAACTTGCTGTTCCCAACAACGAGTCTAGTATAAATGTCCTCGCCGTTGGGAACGGTGAGTCTTCATTGAAAATTTAGCACTGAACTCGCCGTTGGGAACGGACGAGTTTTTCAAAAAAGTAGTACTAAACTCGCTGTGTCCCAATGACGACCATTAAACAACTAAACTCGTCATTGGGAACGGCAAGTTTAGTTTTTGAATCCATGAGCACAAATACTTTGACAATTGTTCTCTTTCTGCAAATAGTTTCGAAAAATGTCTTATAAAAAAAGAATCCTAAAATTGAAATGATTATCCATATATAATTCGTTAAAAATTCAAAAAGCATTCCCCAGAATTTCACCTTAAATCAATAGAGCAGTCATTGTTCATTATTGGATCACCTTCTAAAAAACTGAGGTAAAACAGTGGTGAAAACCATTGTTTTAGAGCATTTGTAGTAGCTGGCTATTTACCCATTTTTTGCAAAATATAGCCAAAAATTTGCTGCAGTTGTTGGCTATATACCTAAAATTTGGATTGGGGATGAACAGTTGTCTGCTATATTTGGCAGATGAAATGAGATTTTGCAAAATATAGCCAACAGAAGATAAGATCAATCTTTCATCCCGTTATTTTTTATTTATTTAAATATATCAGATGGTAAATGATTTCCCGTCTAATAATTAAAAAAAAAATTAAAATTAAAATTGGTGGGACGGGAGATCATCTCGTCCCAAACCCAATTTGATTTTTTTTTTAAAGAACTAGGCCTGTACATCCCATTATGGGTATATTTCCAGGGGTTTTTTAAAAAAATTATTCATTTCCCGTTCGTCGATTTTTTCGGAAAAGATTTCCCGTCCATTCGATTTTTTTAAATTAAAATTTTTTTTATGTGAGACGGGGAATAATTCCTGTCTGTCGATTTTTTAGTTTGAAAATTCAAAATTTGGATTTGAACGACTGCATCACAAACCCAAAATTTCTATTTCTATATGTCAAATACCCAAAATTTGGCATTCAACGACTATAGATGCTCTTACAAAGACCATAGGACTTTTTCCCTTCCAGTTGAACCTTAACATCTTGTGTCGTTAGTCAACATTTTACACTCAATAAATTTTTATTATTTTAAAAACAATTTAACCCCCCAAAAAAGTTATTAATTTGGTTTAATTTCTAATCTCTAATATTATAATAGGAGAGTTGTTATTTGTAGACAACCTATAATTTGTATGCATTCAATCTCAATTAAATCTACACAACACAATTAGAAACCTGTGATTTGTATGCATTCAATCTCAATTAAATCTACACCACACAGTTAGTCTAACCCTAACCTAACTAATTCTAAACGACACATCCTAATCTCACCCCAACCTAATTAAACTCCAATTAATTATATATATAAATAAAAAACCCACCCTAGCTCCTCTTCATCTCTCCCGAAACTCCCCCTCTCTCCCTCCAAAAAACACAGATCGATCGCGTATCCTATCTATCTATATTTTTTGTAGGCGTGCATCCCACGTACAGATTACTAGTAACTATGTAGTGGGGCCCACTTAAATCATAGAAAAAAGTACTTAAATTTTTGGTTTTTTTTATATGTCATTTTTTGAAGCTATTTGTACTTATAAGACAGTTGCCAAAGTATTTGCATTCGTGGACTCAACAATTAAATTCGCCGTTTCGAACAGCGAGTTTAGTTGTTTCATGCTCACTGTTGGGACACGGCGAGTTTAGTGCTAATTTTTATAGAAACTCGCCGTTCTCAATGATAAGTTCAGTTCAAAATTTTCAATGAAGACTCGCCATTCCCAACGGCGAGTATATTTAAACTAGACTCGTTGTTGGGAACAACAAGTTTAGTTCAAAATTTTTAATGAAGACTCGCCGTTCCCAACGGCGAGGACATTTACACTAGACTCGCTATTGGGAATGACGAGTTTAGTTCAAAAAAAATTCCATGGAGTTTTTTTAAAAAAATTTCAGTAAGTCCAATAGAATGTTTTACTCTCTATAAAATTCCCTACATTCTCGCCGTCCCAACACCGAGTCTAGTATAAATGTCATCGCCGTTGGGAACGACGAGTCTTCATTGAAAATCTTGAACTGAACTCGCTGTTGGGAACGACAAATTTCTCAAAACATTTGCACTAAAGTCGCCGTATCTCAACGACGAGCATGAGACAACTAAACTTGTCGTTGGGAACGGCGAGTTTAGTTGTTGAGTCCACGAATGTAAATACTTTGGCAACGGTCATCTTTCTGCAAATAGCTTCGAAAGGTGGCACATAAAAAAAAATCTAAATTTCCAGTAAAATCTGATTTTTTTAAAATATAATTTTCTTTTTTCACTTGACTTCGACGCCAATGGCAATGGTGTCAAACCCCCAAAAAACAGGGGCATTGCCAATTACTGCAATGGAACAGAGCAAAAAAGAGGAGAGAGAAAGTAGAGAGAGAAGAAACCTGCAATAGTAGGGGTGGACAACTATTATCCGAACCGACTGGTTTTTAACCGAACCAATTGGGAGTTTGGGTTGACCCAGTTCTTGATCTTCAATAATGAACTGGATCGGTTCGGTTGTTGGATAGAGCTTTCAAATAACCGATGAAACCGAACCGACCGTACCTTTATGCATAAGTTCATAAAAAATCTAGTTCTCCTTTAATATGTTGAATATATAAATAGTCATTTCTTATTTTCTTGGAGATGCAAACAGTCTTCTTTAATTTCTTTAATACAAACCGAGCAGTTGTTCTATTTATGTTTTGATTCTCCATAATCCTGTGTGTTATGTTGTTGAGAAATACTTGATTTACAGTGTGGCTCAACTTAATAGAATTATGAAGTTGATGTAACATTTAGTAGTTACTTTAATCAAGTCAAACAGAAATTATTTTCTTAATCTTTTTTTATTGTACCTGAAATTCAATTAGATATGGTTATTGATGTTTCTTTTATAATAATAAACTAAGATTACAGAAGTATGCAAGTGAAAAAGTAGTTTATCTCACCCATTTAAATGTCATCACCGCAAACAATTAATGCAAAATTCATTAACAACTTGTGGTTTTATAAATCTTCATTTTAAATTCATTTTTGAAAAACAAATAGCAGGTTGCTTCTTAAGTTTGATTGGAGTTGATTCTTTAAATTTCAACAAAATTATGAATGATGTTGAAAGTGAAAAGTAGGACGCCAAACCGACCATCCAGTCCAATCCAAACCGAGCTTAATCGGCTTGAATGGAAACCGATCCAATTAAGATTCGGATTGCTGCGAATGAGAAAATTAAAAAACCGATTTTCTTTGAATCGGTGATAGATGATCCATATTAAATCGGATACCGAGATACCCACCCCATGAGAGAGAAAAGAAAGGAAGGGGGTGGGACCCACAAACTCCCGGCTGATGATAGGGAGATTTGTCCTATCTACTGTTCTCTTCTCTCAAAAACTCCCCTGCTCTCAGCTAGCTCTTCTCGAATTCCTCAACACTCTCAATCCTTCCTTCCTTCCTTCCTTATTTCTCTCCTCTTCTAAATTGGCTCTCCACTTCACTTCTATTCATTTGCTGACCCTTTCTTTATTGAGCTACCTGCTCTGTTTTTTTGTGTGCTGCAACAGAAAGAAGGGAAAGTAAAGGAAAGCAAAAGAAGCAAGTTTTGGGTACCTGCCGTCAGCAAAACCGTCGCCTTTGATTCCACACCCATTTAGACCTCTTTTCTCTTATTTTCGAGGTTTTACTGTCCTTGGGTTCAACCCCTTCCTTCTTTTCCATTTCCAAATCCCTCAGACAGAATCTCCTCTGTTTCTCCATTTTTTTTTGTCGTCGGGTTTTGGGTGGTTTTTTGTTATTGTTGTTTGGTTTACTGAAGAATTGGGTGGTTTGGTGAGTTGGGTTTGTTATTGTTTAATTTGGTGTTGAATTTGGAGAGGATTTGGTTTAGTGATGAGTTTTTGCAGGGGTTTTGTGAAGGTTTAGACACTGAAATTCCTGTGAGTGAAATAAGATTTGATTTTTAATGATTACCCAGATATTTTCTATTGAAAATTCCATCTGGGTTTCAAGAAAGTTTCAGTTTTGGTGAGCTCTGTATGGGTTTAGATGTTGCTCAGGGTTTAGGGTTTTAGACGGAAAAACCCTCTGAATTCTGCAGTGTTTATACCTTAAGAAGGCATTTTAACAATGTCAATTCTTAGTGGTGGTGGTGGTCGAGCTTCCGGTTTCGATTTAGACCTTAAAAAGCTTCCATCCCCTTCGCCGGGGCGGTCCTCTTCCTCTTCCTCCCCTTCGTCTACTATCTCTGAATCTTCAACTTCACCTCTTGCTCTCTCTACTAAAAGAGCTCGAACTCCTCGGAAAAGACCAAACCAGTCCTACACTGAAGCCGCCGCGCTTCTCTCCACTATCTATCCCAATTTGTTCTCCACCAAGAACCTCCACAAACTCTCCAAGCAATCTAAACCATTCACTTCTTTGTCTCACTCCTTAACATCCTGTTCCGACCTTCTACCTCCTATTCCTATTTTAAGAGAAGCTGGGTTTCTCATTGAAGACTCATCTCCTCATGGAAAGCCTTGTTTTCGGTTTGAAGTCAAGCCCGCTAGCCCGAGTGAGAAGTCTTGCATTGAGTACCAAGAGCCTACTTCACCGGAATCCCCGGATTATGATGTGGAGTCGATCCTAGATGAGGAGGTTGGGGAAGGGATTGATAGCATTATGGGCAATTTGAGTATGGAGAATTGTGTTTCTAATTATAGTTCCTATGTCAATCCTCATCTTGGAAGTTTGTTGGGGTTTGGACTTGGAGGGAAGGTTGAGCTCGGATTCGGGTATGGGATAGGTAGGAACAATATATATCACGCGCTCCGTGGGGCTCATAGCGGAGAATGGTGGAGGCCTACAACCGCGGTGGTGCCTGTAGGCAAGATTGTTCCAAAGTTCAATTCATTGCCACCATTGGAGAAGAAGAAGAAGAAAACGAAGAAGAAGAAGAAGAAGGTCGAGAAGGAGGAGGTGAAGAGTCAGCCTGAAGACACTGTGACTGCGAAGAAAGCAGTAGCAACAAAGACAATGACAACAACAGAAGCTGCAACTAGTACTGTAACAAGTACTGATACTTTAGATGCAGAAGTGAAGTGTGGTTTGGGCCTCAAATTGAACCATGATGATGTGCTCAGTGCTTGGTCAGACCGCGACTTTCCATTCAAGAACAAATCTGGTGCTCCCCAATCTTCTGCTGATATCCATGTATGCTTTTACCCCTACATCATTTGGTTCTCATAATATAATTCCTAATTTAATTAGTTTAGTCTGAAGTTTGTATAATTTTGGTTTTTGAGAAATTACTGCCAGATCTATGGCAGTGAGATTTAAAATTTGTTTTTGAGGAAAATGACAGTATAACTTGTGGTCCCTAATTGAGTTTTTCCCCAATTTTCAATCTTAGACATCTATTCAATTAGTAGTTGCATTTTCTCATATAGTTCTAACTACAAGATTCCAATTAATGAGACACTTAAATATTTTTTATATTTCACCGTCTACACCGTGTTTTATTCTTGTATCTTAAAAATTAAATGAACCCATAATGCCACTATCTGTTTGGCATCCAGGGAAACACACAAATAGATCGCATCTTACATACAAATTCATTGATAAAAATTTCTAGCAGGCGATGCTATCTATACACTGTATTGTTGACTGTAAATGCTTGAGTAAAATGGGGAGCATTTTTTGGTGCATCTATGTGTTAGTATATGAGATACTTGGGTCTGTACACATGTGTCAATTGAAGTAATTTAATCTTATATTGAAATGAAAATAGCTAATCTAAAATTTGTGGTTTTAAAGTGTTTTAAGAAATGGAATTTATGATGGGGTTATTTGGCAGGCCAGGCTGGCAGAGATCGAGCTGTTTCCAGACAATGAAGGTGGAGGGGTGAGAGAAGCTATTGTTCAGAGGTACAAGGAGAAGCGAAGGACCCGGCTCTTCTCCAAAAAGATCCGATACCAAGTTCGCAAGGTTAATGCTGACCGGAGGCCTCGGATGAAGGCAAGTGTAAGATTTACTAAGCTCTTCTTTAGTATTTTAAATTTTTTATCATTTACTTATTTGCAGTATTATGAAGAAAATAATTTAACATAGTTATGCCCTGATATTGGATAATCTATATGATAATTTGAGAGCAACTTCAGACAGTAAGATGTTTTTGATATTCAATTGTGATCAGATTTAGAATGGCAGTGTTGTCAGCTCATAATGGTTGAATTTTAAACACAAACTGAGGCATATTAGTCAGAATACTTTCTTGAATCTAAAGCATGCAAGTAATTTGCATTTAGTGGTGATTACATATATATCAGATAATGAGTCAGTCAGTCTATCTTATTTCTGAATCTTTGAAACCCGGCCCTTTCCTTCTCCTGCTAATTTAGTCTAACAAAACAAAGTTGGTAGCGATTTTGAATTGCTATTATCGTGCTTCTTTCCCTCCCCCTTTCATCCCTTGTGCACTTAAAACAGTATCGGACATCTTCTGATTCTTTTTTTTTGTTTCATGCAGGGACGATTTGTTAAAAGGCTCGATCTTCTCCAGGAAGCCATCGAGGAAGAAAGCCAATGAGATCTTAGTTTATGAAAAGTTTGCATTTATAGATTTTACAAGGTTTTGCCACTTTAGTTGGAAGGGACGAAGGAACACTCTTGAAAGTTTTTGGAGGAACATCATCTTACAAAATTTTGAAAATTCTCAAATATAGTTTTTTCTCATCAAGTTCAAAATGAATGAGAGGGATATAAGTTTGATATTTTGTAGCAAAGCAAGTGTCTAAAGGATTTGTAGTTTTAATCTTTTATTATAGCAATCATCAATTTGAGCATACTGGTATATGAATGAGGTAAAATGGTGGTCTCTTTGTTAAACAGAATAGTAACTTGTAAAGCTCATAATGATCAGAAGAGCAACCAAGATCCATTACTTACATTGTCTAAAAAGTTAACAACGCTTGCAAACCATTACCAGCTTCTCTGTACTCTGTAGTTGCAGATGTTTTCAGTATCCGCATATATGTCTTATCTTCCTAAGTACAGCAGTCTTAAATGAGCCCTGATTTCATTCAAATTAAGCAAATGATCCCCAATACAGTTGTACATATCTGCTAATCAAATTGGAGCAGGACGGTCAGATTTGAATAGTATATATATGTAGTAATCCAAAACCAAGAACTTAGAATCAATTAAGGTCCTGTTAATTAACCTAATTGTACAAAAAGAAACACAAGACGTTAGAGATAATGCTAAAAATCTGAAGATGAGAAAACCACAAGTATATGCATCTCATATAAGGACAGAATGTTGAGCAAGCAGGGCAATTATATACCAAAACTAGTGAAAAGTTAATGAAATTGATATGAGATGGAGTGAGCTATTAACTGTCTTAAAAACCTTGGAAGTTGAAGCATAGCTTTGCTTACTAATTTGGTCGTCTTTATTGTTTTTGAGAGTATAGTTTGCCGTCTTAATTTACTAAAAGAAGATTTGTTTATCATTGGTTATCATGTGTCTGTGCATACCCTGATGACATGCATACAATAATAGTTCAGAGATTTGTTGACATTGTATGGTTGTATGCATGTCATCAGAGACAAAATATACGGCAAGGGTGACTACATGCATAGGATACATATCTGACGTATAATTTGGTTTCCAAGCAAGGAATAGTCTTACTCTATTTCAGATACGCTGAGAACTGGGCCGAGCCAACCTAGGGCCGACCTGATTAGAGATGGGCTTGGGCTTAGTAAAATTTTTAATGTTCGAGTCGAGCTTAGAACTAGCGTCTAAGTCCATTTTTGAGCGGGAGATTTGGGCTCAATGTACTTAGCCCAATGGGTCCAAATAGATCTGCAGTTCTAGCTTTATAGTTCTAATGTAAAGTATGGGTCATGTGAATCATTTGTATTTTTGTGGGTGGAGAAGCAAAAATGATTTACAAATGTTTATATATAAGAAAAAAGAATTTTAATAAAGTTCAGGGTAACTGGCAACTAGATTCTACAGGTAAAATATGGTTGTTTTCTACAGACAGAGATATGGTTTCTTACTTTCTTTTCTCCTATTTAGATTTTTAAACTATTATTATTATTATTATTATTATTTTGGATCAAAGAATAAAATCCTAAGAGATTCCAGCCAAAATATCATAAAAGCGAAAATATAGTTCCCCTAAATCACAAACTGGAGCAAACTGAAGCACAACCACATTAAACAAAATAGCATTCAGATGGAGAGAAAGTATCAAATAATATAGTAGCAAAATAAGAACCTAAGATAACAAAAGATTAGAGTCTTCACAGATCTAGAACCACCAAAGGATGTCCTTCATTTGTAATCGCATTCCTTTCGTACGCAGTTTGGAGAGAAGTCACTAGAAGAATCTCCGAGATGCACTCTTGTTGATGAGGGGTCAAAGCAGCAATAGAATCCAGAGTTGTAGAGATAGGATCAACAACATCGGTATTAGCAGCAAAGTTATCAGTAACTGCTTCTTCATCCACCGTAGCTTTATCTTCCACATTCACATTGTCTGCAGCATCAAGAGATTCTGAGATCTCTACTACTATAATGGGAGAAGGCTTTAGTGTAAATTGTCCTTAACCCAACCCGTGCAACATATGTGCTGGTAGATTTTTTTTTTATTACCCTTTTCATTCCTCCAATTTTCCCCACGTGCACAACACGTGTATAATACTAGTATCAATAATGTCACCTTGACTAGGATGATGGGGTTGTGCTCACTGATCACTATGAGGAGTCGAAGTAACAATATGATTCACTGCTGTAACTGATAAAGAATTAATAATATGTTTTTTTTATAACGTGGATAGAATCATAAGATTCCAGCTCAAAAATAAAAAAAAAATGTGAGTACAAAGAGAGAACGAATTTTACAAAAAGTAAAATGATAAGAAAGCTAACAAGACAACCCACAATGAAAGCAGGCGCAATTGAGCTATTTGCCGCTAAGGCCTAAACTAAATACAAAAGACAGAAACTAAACACAGGTTGCAAAGAAGACGACAGAAGCGCTGGCGCAATGAAAGGCGCTCCATCACGAAACACAGGCAAGGGCCCAGAGAAGCTAACTCAGCGAAACTGGGACAGCACATAGGAGCTCTCCAGCCAGATGAGAGACCGGCACCGAGGCCACAGGGAGGCAAAACCGTCCCCCAAGCGAAACAACCAGTATGCATCGACCTCGGAACCTGGAGCAAAAATTGAAGCATGCCAAAAAACCAAGCTAGCGACAACAAAAGCCACAAAACAAATCAAAGCATCCAGACATCGCTCAAACGGAGGGCAATGGCAAAATGACCACCTCGGCAAAGAAATCCTAAAAAGTCGATCAACAAACAGGTATAGAATTGGATCCAAAAGAGAACGAGCAGTAAGACCAAAAAATAAAAACAGGCTCCAAGAGAACTCAACCACAGAGGAAAAGCTAACAACACTACTCATCGATGGAAATCCCATCGAGAGAGAAAGCTGAATCGTCCACCTGCACATAGCTAAAAAACCCGCAAGACAAAATGCAACTACAGACCCAGGCAAAAATCATACCACACATCACCATAACAGGAAGATCACACAACATCAGAAACAGGATGGATTAATGTCACCTAAGCCGACCCGCAACAACCCTTAGCAGCCGGCCACAAAAAACAAAACCATAAAGCACTTCAGAACATGAACATAACAAAACACAGCCAGGCCATATAACAAAAAGAACATAATCCATCACAACATGAACATAACAAACCAAGAGCCGGGAGAAAACCAATCCAGTAGAGCTAGGAAGCCAAGAGCCGAACCAAGAAGGCTTAACATGGCCAGAACTACCCACAAAACCTGTCGGAAAGGAAGTAGAGCACCACCACAACAGATCAGAGCTGCAGGAAAAAGGAGGATGGGTTATAAACAATAAGCAATGAGCACTACGAGGAATAAATGTTAATGGCACGATAAAAGCTAGTCGCCTCATCCAGGCGACCAAGATGCAAAGCTTCTACTTTATCGTGCGATAAAATGGAAGGCCAAAATTTGGTAAAGAATAAAAACTCATCGATAATGGTATCGATTGAGGAAGAAGAATGAGTAAAAATACGTCTGTTCCGTTTCTCCCAAATCACCCAAATAATCGCCATCAAGGACAGGAACCAGGAGTAACGAAATTCGAACTTAAGATCATGAGACCTCCAACAAGAGAAAAAGTCACTGGGGATAGCGGGTACTTGCCAAACACGGGTGTTAATAATCCACAATCGTTGAGTAAAGCTGCAATGGAGAAAAAGGTGGTCGGCGTATTCATGAGCTGAAGAGCAAAAAGAACATAATTGACCTAGAGCCAGGTTTCTGTTATTGACAACCTCAACAGTGAGAATTTTGTTGTTGAGAGCAAGCCAGGTAAGGATCTTCACTTTTAGGGGAGCGCAACTACTCCATAAAGGCTTAGCAAGCGGGGAACATATACCACCAAAATTAAGAAAATTGTAGAAAGATTTGACCGAGTAGTTACCGGACTTGGTTCAGCGCCATTTAAAATCATATGTGGGGAACCAAGGATAAAGATTAAGGATTACGAAAAGCTCTTGAAGCTCTAGTTCAAGAGAAGAGGAAAGGACACAACTAAATTGAATAGACCAGAATTTTTGATTATTGAGTATGATAACATGGTCCGCCACTGTGGCAGAGAGGTTGGAAACCAGTTGGAATAACGAAGGGAAAGCCAACACTAGCCTAATATTACCGAGCCAAAGGTCGATCCAAAACTTGGTTTTAGAGCCATTAGCGCAAACGTGAGAGATACCGTATTGAAAGGGACCCACCACCTTCCAAATCTCTTTCCAAAAAGGGGAGGAATTTCTAGAGATGGTGGGGGGAAATTCCCACACCTTGCGACGGAAAAAACATTTAATGGAGATAATGCGAGCCCAGGATAAATGTTTGTGTTTCAGAATTCTCCATAACCATTTACCAAGGAGAGCTAAGTTTTGGTACCTAAGGTCAAGCACCCCAAGGCCTCCTGCCTCTTTGGAGGTACAAATCAACTTCCAGTTGCAAAGATGCGAACCGACTCTAAAAATATTGGCTCTAGACCAGAAAAAGTTCCTACGAATTTGATCAATCCTCTTGATAACCCAAGACGGAACGTAAAAGAATGACATCATATAAAGCGGGATAGAAGAGAGAACTGAATTTAAAAGAGTAAGTCTGCCTCCACGAGACAAATGTCTGCCAGACCAAACGTTAAGTCTAGATTCGACTTTTTCGATCATTGGCATCCAATCCGATCGATGGAGTTTCCCCCATTTCAAAGGAATGCCCAGGTCTTGAATAGGAAAGGAAGCAGGAGAACAGTTGAAAAATTGTGCGATTTCAACTTGGCGGTTGGGATCCCCACCAAACCACAAAACCGAAGATTTTTGAAAGTTGATCGATAAGCCAGAGGCATTTTCAAATAAGTAAAGGAGTTTGAGGTTACATAAGGTGAACCCGTTGGGTTTGGCAAAAATGATGGTATCATCAGCATATTGGAGGTTCAGTACTCCATGATAGCTTTGAGATCCCCCAAGCCCATCGATAACACCTGCGTCCCAGGCGTTACAGAGCAGCTTACTGAAAACATCAGCCACAAGAGAGAACAGGAGAGAGGAAATCAGGTCACCTTATCGCAATCCACGCTTACAGTTAAATTTATAACCTTCCGAACCATTAATAATAATGGACGAGGTACCAGCGAAAAGCCTGGATTTAATCCACGCAATCCATTTCGGAACAAAACCACGGTAAAGAAGGATTTCAAAAAGGAAGTCCCAACTCACATTATCATAGTCTTTTTGAAAATCTAATTTTAAAAGAATACCCTTCAAATTGGATCTATGGCATTCCGAAATGATTTCTTGAGCCGAAGCCATGCTATCTAAAATAAATCGATCTTTAATAAAGCCCGACTGCGCTGGGTCTATCATGGGGGAGATGACCACGCTGAGCCGAGTCGACAGAACTTTTATAATGATCTTGAAAGTCGTGTTAATAAGGCTAATCGGGCAAAAGTTAGCAGCCGAGTTGGCACCCAAAATTTTGGGGATGAGAACGATATGAGCGTAATTGATCCTATCAAAAGAGAATGACCCTTGGTGAAGGTCCGAGAACATTTTGAAGAGATCATCTTTCAGATAGTCCCAGAACCGTTGGAAGAAGAAAGCTGGAAATCCATCCAGCCCTGGGGCAGAATCACTCTTTAAAGAGAACACCGCTAACTTTATCTCTTCTAATGAAAACGGATCTTCCAGACTGGGCAGATCGTGAGATTGCTATCCGTATAATTGTACCCAGTCCAAATGAATGGAATGATGCTTATCAGTACCCAGAAGATCTTTAAAGAAACGAAGGAAGGTCGCATGGATTAGGGAGTCAGAAGTCAATTCAACTCCATTGTCGATAATAGACGAGATCCGATTACATCTTTGGCAATGGGAAGCGAAATTGTGGAAAAACGAAGTGTATCCATCACCGTCCTTGAGCCAACGAAGCATATTCTCTCTTACACGACACACGTTCGGCTCTAAGTGCATCCGAAATGGGTCCAAGCTCCTTGAGTTTATCGATGGAGTCAATGGAAGAAAGGAAAACATTTTAAAGAAAATTCGCATTGGCAAGTCTCTCTTTGCGCCAAATCTTGCAGCCATGCTTGATAGCATGAAGTTTAAGAAGGATTCGGCCTAGACCGGACGATCCTGAGATAGCGGAGAGGCACTCGGTAATGAGGTTAACGAAAATTTGATCTTGCAACCAGAATTTTTCGAAGCAAAATTTGAACGATCTAGAGAAACTATAATTGGAGAACAACGAGATAGGCACATGGTCAGACGACGGATTGGGCAAAGCAGTCGCGAAGGAGTTATGGAAAAAGTTAATCCAATCGAGGGAAACGAGAAAACGATCGAGATTAGCCATGGTCGGAGCCGACCGCATGTTAGACCAGGTGAAAGCTCTACCGCTGGTAGGAATTTCAGTTAGTTGAAGGGAACTAATACAGTCATTAAAATGGGAAGAAGCTGAAGAGGTCGATGTGATTCTTGATCTTTCATAGGAGAATCTGATAACATTGAAGTCACCACAGAAGACACAGAAGCCTTGGATAGAGTTTTGGAAAGAGATAACTTCATTCCAAAACTCGTCCCGATGTTCAGCGGAGGACGGCCCGTAAACCGAGATCACGGTGAGAATACAATTAAATTAAACCTAGAGGAGGCGTACCTTGAGAAAAAAAAGTTAATCTACGAGACGAAATGAGAGAGGATCGGTCATCTTTAAAACCAAATAGGTTCCCACCTCTTGATCCAATTGCATCAAGAAAAATCCAATTGGTAATTAAAAATCCTCCGATCGAACGATAGATGGAGGGGGACGGGGAATCTAGTTTAGATTCTTGAATGGAAATTAAATCACAATGTGAAGAGGACATTAGTTGGAACACAGCTTGTTGCTTGGTTGTATTCCCCAAACCTCTAACATTCCAAGAGATACTAATCATTAAACTCCTTATTCGCACAAGCTGTAGATAATTCATGACAACGAATAGAATCAAAATCCACAAAGTTGTCGAAGTTAGGCAGAAACCCCATCGCCGCAGCAAGGCGAGACATTTCAAGATTTGATAGCGAGTCGAACTGAACTTGGTAGATTGATCTAAGATGATCCTGACCAGACATAGAGGACGAGGGGGAGTAGCACTCAGCCTTAAGAGAATGAGCAGCCGGGGATACTTTCCCATCACTAAAATCACCCATTGTTCTTTTAGCTCGAAGGCGAGCACTAGATCGATTAACCGAGAAGGGTTTTTTATCCACAGAAATATCCAGAGATTTCAAAGGTTTAGACTGCTTACTCCTATGAATTCCGGCACAACTAAGTGGCGGCGAACAATCCAGATATGCAACTAGGGAGGAGGGAGACAAGTCCAAACGTCCACTATAACCAGATGGAGAAAGCGAATGTGAAGGGGAAGTAGGAACAGGGAGAATAAATGGGGAAAGAGAGAAAGTGGTCATCCGCCGTCGACTGATTAGGTTGGAACCCACCGAAATCGATGTCGACAGCCACAGATGGGAGTTAGAACGAAAATAAGAGACTAAATGATACTCCGGCATATAGGTAGTCGGAAAAGACGAAAAAATGCCAATACGAAGCCGAAGCAAGTAATAACAGTTAAAAAAAGAACATGTGAAGAAGCAAATTTAACAATCACAGATTAAAAAGAAAAAATTACCTTCTGATTAAGATTGGCCTGATCCAGATCGGCAACTTCATCACCCAACAGATCGTCTTGCTCAGTCCAGTCTTTAGCCATCGGGTAGGAAGAAGAGAGACCTTTAGTATTAACAGGTTTGGATTTGGAAGTAGATGAAGGAGAA
This sequence comes from Hemerocallis citrina, assembly GCA_017893485.1. Taxonomy (NCBI): domain Eukaryota; kingdom Viridiplantae; phylum Streptophyta; class Magnoliopsida; order Asparagales; family Asphodelaceae; genus Hemerocallis; species Hemerocallis citrina. The sequence continues at coordinate 120,559,596 of CM030361.1, read as the reverse complement.
CGGTGCACTGAGCTCGTGTACTTGTCCCAATCTGCGGCAAAATGAGATTTCACCTCCCAAACCGGCCACTTATCATCCGCCTTAACCAAGGAGGCCCCTGAAGGAACGGTGGAAGGAGCATTCACCGCAGCTAGGGGATGAAGAGAATGGTGCTTTAACGGAAGGGGGGTAGGCGATTTATTCAGTGGCACTAACTCACTCGCTTGAGAAGAGGAAGAGTGCTTCGAAGCAGCTAAGTCTAGATTGATCCAGACTAGATTATGCGCTTTAGATAGAGAAATTTTGTTTTTCGAGGGAGAGATAAAGCCACTACGATTGGCAGGGAAGAACTTTTTAGTCGTTGCTTTGTGAGCCGACCTCCACCTAGACGAAGGAACCTTCGAGTGAGAAGAAGAGCCAGCCATGAAAGAGGTAGGAGGGGGAGAAGCTGCTACAGAGGGCTTAGTAGCTTCCAGCCCAACACGCGCTGAGAAAGTACCCCCCGAAGCTCCATTTTGGTAAATTACTGAAATATTGAAGGATGAGCAATTACTCTTAAAGAGTAAGCTTCGACCCTTTCCTCCCTAGGGGGACAATAGAATTCGGCATCAACCTGCAAACATCCAGAGGCCAACATGGTAGAAGATGAAATGCGGCGAAGCTCACCCACACATTTGGACATCTCCTTCACGAGCCGGTGAGAATCACAAAAAGGCGGCAAACCAAGTAAAGTCACTTGAACTGGGGATTGAACCAAGGAGGGGATCGGCTGCCCCTTATAAACCCATTTACGAATAGAAATCTTAATTGCACCGATAGCTAGGGAGGTGGTGGCAATGAGATCTTCAAGCATTTGAGTGGATGGGCATAGGATCACCACTTCCCCGTTAGAGCAAGTATTGATGACCCACCCCCAGTCATGGACATTACAGAAATTGCATAGAAAGGAATCAAGAGACTTGTTTGAAACCGAGCCTCCAGTGAACGATACCGCGCCATAGCATTCAAACATTTTAATTCTGTCCGAAAGCTCCCCAGAGGGAATGAACACTACAATGACTTGGGGCTTGATCCCCTTAGTCCGAGGGGTAGTAGGAACATTGGGGGTGTGTTTTTCCGCACCGGTTAAACTTTGAGCAACCGGTGGCGTGGGGAGGAGAGGCGCTATAGAGGACATTCTCGCCCTCTTGGGCTTTTGAGCTTGAAAGTCTGCAAGCTTGGTTTGCAGCGAGGGGAAATCAAGAGCTGCTAAAACCTGATCGGAAATGGGCACACCCAATGAAAGACCCAAAAAAGAAGAGAGAAAGAGGGAAAAGGGGGAGTGGGCAGTAAGAGAATGGTGACTCACGTCCCAGAACATTCTTAGATTTGGGCTTTCCACAAAAAGAATTTGATGGGCCCTGAGAGGTAATAGTTGTGATTTTTTTTATTTCTTTTTTTAACAACCTCAGTCCAAGAAAGGCCCATTGCAATACAGGCCCAAAACACCAAACGGTCGAAAGGAGAAGAATAACAAGTGGGGAAAAGGATAAGAGGAGGACCAACACTTACTGTAGAGATTGAAGGGGGGAATCAAGAAAGAAATCTAATTTCCCCAAAAAAGAATAAAAAACGCAATAAATGATAAACAAGAATAAGAACTTTAATCGAAACAAGAAAATCAGAACACCAGCAACCTCCTAAAGGATTCAGAGATCCAAGCAAAGAGGGCGGTGACAACAAATAATTTAGAATGTAAGCCACAAACTCGGTGCTAGGTCTCTGCAAAAAAGAAAAGACTGACACGATGGGAGAGAATAATAACGAGGGAAGCGAGAACGAGATCTAAGAATAGTAAAGGTGACTCAAAAATGGCTCGACGTTGGACAATCACCACAGAGAGGAGCCAGAAGAAAGAACGAAAAGAAGAGGAGAAAAAATAATAAGAATTACTAAAAACACCAAAACTTACAGGGGTAGGCTTTCTGCTAATCGCGGGAGAGCACAGAGGTAGACTCAACCAGGCAGATCTGCGACCAGCGAAGACGCTTGGAAGGATGGGCACACCGATCTAGGGGGAGCAATCGATAGTAGGAAATAACAGCGGGGGAAGACGCACAGCACCACCCCCCCGGAAGGCCGATCCAGAACCTCCCTCGACAACACCGAGGCAGGGAGGCGAAGAAGAAGGAGATGCAAAGCCTCAACTCCCGAAGAGGCAAGGCGAGGAACCATCGCAGACCAAGGTAACGGAGTGACCTCCGTCGACAAGGGAAGGGTTAACGAGTGAGAGAGGAGGAAAATGGGAGATGGGTCTGTAGAGGATCGCGCGCTGAATAGAAAAGGTGAAGGGAGAGGGCTGAGTAGATAGGGGGATTGGCGGGATCTGGCAGAGGCAGATGGAGGGGGAAAGCAGGATCAATTTGAGCTTTTTTGCCTTAACCCAAAAAGAAAACCTCAGAATTAATAATATGTTGAATAGCAAAAATTGATACAATGAAAATCAACTTTCATCTTTTTAGAAGGAGGAAGAATATCAGACCATGTACACACATAATAGTAAATAGATTCAAGAATAATTGTAATATCAGTTATTTTCTTCCAAAAAATTCTCTGATTTTTTTCATTCCAAATCACCCAAACAAATGTCATCATAATAATATCCCATTGTAATCTAATTCTAGGTTTAATACTTTTCTTCCTCCAAACACTCCACCAGGATTTAATAGAAGAAGGGAATCCTTTAACTTTCCATGCTTCTTTCAAAAGAAGCTAGATTTGTCTCACAAAACTGTTGAAGAATCTACCATACAACTCGTTGTGCTAATAGTGGAAACACACCACAAGCAATAGAAACTCCCAGGACTTAGATGAACCAAGAACAAGCCACCACAATATATGCAAGATCTCACAAGAACACAATCAATATGCAGAGATACCAATACTTCTTATTCCCCAAGAAATACAAAGATTACAAAAGAGATTACAACTCTCAATCTCTCTCTTTCACCTTTGAAACACTCAGCACAATCCCCTCTTGAAGTTGAACAATGATAACGGCTCATCTCTTTATTTCAAAAATTGATGGATTAGATCCACACAAACCCTAGAGTTTACAGCCATATATATAATTTCCAAGTAAATCCTAAAAAATAAACACAAATCCAGCTATTGGGCCTTAAACTCGTAAGCCCAAAAACAACCAGTGCCGAAGTCGGTGGACCGCACCCCCAAGGTCGGTCGACCACAACGTGTAAAGCCAAACACGAGACTTGACCGGTCAACTGCACGGTTGACCGTCCCCCCTCTGTTGGACCCTGTACACTCGAAGAACTCTCAGCAGCTTGGGTCGGTCGACCGCAGACTACACTTCTTCTACTTGTTGTCTTTGTCTCCTCCTTTTCTTCTCCAACTTCAAGTACTCTGTGCCTACGTGTATTTGAGGCCAAAACCCTAACAGAAACTATATTTGATAAATAAATGAGCAGCTGATTCAAAACCAGTGGAACAAAGAACACATTTTGCCCCAAAGCTAAATTTCTTTTGTTAAGATTCTCAACAATGAGTAGTTTGTTATGAATGGTAAGCCATACCAGAATTCTCATTTTCAGAGGTGCAGTATTTTGCCAACTGAATTTGTAAAAAGAACAAATTTCTCCTCATGAGTTAAAGAATTTATAGAAAGATTTAACTGAGAAAGTACCATTTTTATCCCATCTTCATCTTATATTATTTCTCACTTTCCAATCATAATTACAAAGAAGATGAAGCAATTCATTGAAACCATGAGTTTGAGAAAGAGAAAGATATCTTCTAAAATGAATATTCCAAACCTTACCAAAATTGTTAGAAAGGTATAAACAAAAAATAGTAGCTTTAGGATTACTAGCAAGTCTATATAATTTAGGAAAAGGTGAAGCTACAGAGCATTCACCAATCCATATATCTATTCAGAATCTAACAGTTTTACCATCTCCACAAATCTTTTGAATCCCGCATTTGAATGGATCAACAACTTTCCAGATGCCTTTCTAGAAAGAAGCGGAAATGGAAGGAGGTTTACTCTTGAAATCCCAAATATTACTTCTATGAAAATATTTTTGTTTAATAATTCTAATCCAAGTTAGATTATCAGAAGTAATGTTTTTCCATAACCATTTACTTAATAAGGCCAAATTATGATTTTTTTAAATTAATAACTCATAAACCACCTTCTTTTTTCTCTTTACAAACTATACCCCATATTATAAGGCATTTACCCATATTAGAATTAGAAGAATTACCAATCCAGAGAAATTTTCTTCTAATTTGGTCAATTTTCTTAATGACACAAACATGAAGATAGAAATAAGAAAGAAGATATAAAGGAATACTTGACAGAACAGAGTTGATAAGAGTTAATCTTCCACCTCTAGATAAAGATCTGTTAGCCCAAGAATTAAGCATATTTTCAATTTTTTCAATAATAGGGTTCCAATCAGACTTATGAAGGCAACCAATTCTAAGATGAATGCCAAGATAAGTTAATGGAAAAGTGCCTCTAGGACAATTAAAGAATGTTTTCTATCATCATCACCTCCCAACCAAATAGTAGAAAATTCAGAAAAAGTAATCTTCATACCTGAAATGTTTTCAAAGCAGTATAGGATCAATTTTAGATTTCTCAATTTAGAGTCATCACAAGAAGAGAAGAGAATAGTATCATCAGCATATTGTAGATTAAGAATACCCTTGAAAGATGGAAAGCTACCCAAGCCTTCAATAAGATCATTGTCCCATGGGATAACATTCTATGGAAAACATCAGCAACTAATACAAATAATAAAGGGGAAATATGATCATATTGTCTTAAGCCTCTCTTACATTTAAATTTTTTACCCTCAATATTATTCACAATAACAGAAGAAGTACCATAATTAAGACTATTAAGTATCCAAGTAATCCATTTGTCACCAAAACCTCTAGTTTTAAGGATAAGTTTGAGAAAAGACCAGTTCACTCTATCATAAGCTAATTTCAAAATCCATTTTAAGAAGAATTCCTTCAGATTTTTCTTGATGGACATAATGTATAACCTCTTGCAGCAGCTACACTATCTAGAATGAATATGACTTTAATAAATCCCGATTAGGTAATATCAACCAGATTACTAATAACAATAGTCATTCTGTTGGCTAGAACTTTCATCAGAATTTTAAAAATAACATTCATAAGACTAACTGGTCTAAATGGAGTAACCTTATTAGCACCAGCAAGTTTGGGAATTAAAATAATCTTAGCATAATTGAATCTATTGAAATCTTAAGTATGATTATAAAGTTCATCAAAGATGCCCATAATATCATCTTTCAAATCCAATCAAAAAGATATAGGAAAAGTAGGAATACCATCTAGGCTTGGAGTAGAGCCTAAAGGTAGATCTTTAATAACTTACCTCTTCTTCTATGAAGGGTAAATCTAAATAAGATAAATCAATCCTAAAGCTTTGGGGATATAATTTATCACAATCAACATTAAAAAAAGCCTCACCTAAACATCCCATTAAGTCTTTATAATAATTATAAATTTCAGAATGAGTAAGATCAATATCATAAATGTCTCCATTATCAATATGGATAGCAGTAATAGCATTGCATCTTCTTCTATGAGAAGCATAATTATGGAAGAACTTAGTATATCCATCACCTAAAGTGTGCCATCTAATCTTAGCTCATTAAAACCATTTAACTTTTTCCATATTTAAAAGGTGTAAATAATCTCTCTGAAGTTCTATTCTTATAGCTCTATTAGACATGGATAATGGAGAATTCTCCTCAAGACCATCCAGATAATCAATCTCATCTTTCAAATTATTCTTTTTTTTCCATTAAGTTGACCAAAGATATCTTTTTTCCAAATTTTACATCCATTTTTTGACACATTTAATTTTGCAAGAATTTTCCATTAAGTTGACCAAAGATATCTTTTTTCCAAATTTTACATCCATTTTTTGACACATTTAATTTTGCAAGAAATCTCTTAAGACCAGGATCAGGATTTCCATTAACATTGTGAATATAGTTAATAATCATGTTAGAAAATGGAACATCTTCCAACCAAAACATTTCAAATTTTGAAGATTAAAAAATTAGGAGTAGAAGCATTTATGGATAGAATAATAGGAACATGATTAGAAATAATATTATGGCCAGATTTCAATATAGAAAGAGGAAAAGAGTTGTTCCATTCTTGTGAAACAAAAAATCTATCCAATTTTGCAAAACCTAGAATAATCCTCTTGTTAGACCAAGTGAATCTTCTCCCAGATAAATGGTAATCAATGAGACCTAAATCTCTAATAATGTTATTGAAATTATCAGCATCATTTCTGCAAAAAGTATAACCATTTTTTACTGAAAGGAATCTAATTGAGTTAAAATCCCCACAAAAAATAACCCATCCATGTATGAGATGATCACAGTCAATAAACTTTTTCCATAATTCTTCTTTTAATTCAAGGATTCAAGGACCATAAACTAATATAAAAGGAAGATTACGATTGAATGACATGCATTCTAGTTGTATAGCAAGATAATATTTCTTTTGACTCACATTCGAATATTTGAATAAGTTGTTTTTAAAACCAATAAGCATACCTCCAGATGCACCACATGAATTAAAAGCAATCCACTCAGTGATAATAGAACTGTTAGATATTATAGTCCCATATTGGGTATTGGGCTAATTTTGTATTTGGTTCACTCCTATATATAGGAGATATTGTACTCAGCTATTTCTCAATTCAATATCCAGTATTGTTTTCATCTCTCTGATTTATCTTAACATGGTATCAGAGCCAAGTTATAAAAATTTCTTCCCAAAACCTTGGATCTCAAAAAAAAATAAAAAAAAAAAAAAAAAAAAAAATCTTCAACCTCCCGTCGAGATCCACTGTCGTCGAAACCCTACCACCACACACCATCGTCGTCCTTCATCCCGAAGACCCAAATTGCCGCCTCCATTCATCGAGGCGTCCACAGTTCTCGACGCCTCCAGTCGTCGAGGCCTTCAATCGCCGCCTCCCAAACTCCCATTGAGATCCGCAACCGATCCCAAACTCCCGTCGAGATCCACAACCGCTCCCGTCGAGATCCATTCCAACGACCCACACTCCCGTCGCCGCTTCCACAGTGGTCGACAACCTTCCTCCCCCCCCTTCGTCACTTTATGTTCATTTATTTATATATATTATTTATTTCTTTCTTTCCACTTTTATCTGTTTTGTTTTTCAAAAAAAAAGAAAAAAAAATCAAAAAATCAAAATAAAAAATAAAAAATTACAGGTACTACTACTACCACTGGATGGAATCTCAGTATCTTCCATATATTTTTGCCTCCACCGACTTCCCCGCTGCAACCGCCTCTCGTTCCTCCTCCAGATTCAAACAGCAGCAGCACCACCTTGAGTCTGTGTCCGGCCTCTTACCTTCTCCCAACATCATTCCTCACCCTACCATACCTCTACTTCTACCACCAGTAGCACCGCCCTACTCCCTACCCCGATCCAGACACCAGCAACATCTCCCTCCACATTATGCTCTCAGTTACAGCAATGCTAGTCATATTTCTCCTCGTAGTGCTTCTTCCCTTACATCCTCGGCCATGCCCGTCACTCCAGCCTTACCGTCTCCTGCTGATTCGGCTAATCTTTAGCAATACCTCACTCAGCTGGAACTACAGCTCATAGGTCAATCTATCAATGCTGGCTCCTCTACTCCTGCACTTTCTGCCACTCCCGGTATGAATTGTAACACCTCGAATTTTAAAATACCGAAAATACCTGTTTAATATCTTTTGACGTATATTTTAATTTAAATATTGATGCTGGTGTTGATATTTGAGTTGGATCAGTATTATTGATATATTGGGGTTATGAGTTGAGTTTTATGTAAAGAAATATTGTTTACTTTGTTTTCTACGGTTGGAGGATTATTATGAGACAACTTTATGTATTTTATATTGTTAGCATTTTTAAAGTGTAAGAGTTGGGGGTTTATTTGAAATAATTTGGAGATTTGGGGCTTATATGTTAATATACCTTATTACTTATTATATATATTATTTTAATTTTCTAACCCCCCTCCCTTTCCTCCTTTCTTTCTCCTGTGTTTTCCCGACCGAAAAGAAACCCCTGAAACCCACTTTCGGTCTAACTCTCCCCCACCCAAATCCACTCATTTTCTTTGTAATTTTCAAAATAATTCCAGGGGATGGCTAATTGAAGGGTGCTCTAGCTCGTGGTGGAGTCAATTTGGAGAAATAACTGCGGGAAGGTATCCCCTATTTTATTTTATTTGTATAAAATTAAGTGTGGTTAATTTATATCGACTAGAAATATTATGGTAGGGAGATTGGAAGATGTTAGGAATAGTAGAGGCGAGAAATTAGCCTGTTATGGGAGATCTTGCAAGTTGCTAATAAATTAGGGTTTTGGGTTTATAAAAAGAGAAGTAAATATGTGAGAAATATCTCTTTCATAGAAGTAGAATTTTAGTTGAACTATATAGAGATGAAAATCACGTAGGAATTTGACTATTATGTGCATCGCACGTGTGCATCCCAGACGTTCAATAAAATGCCTGTGTGATATTAGGATTGGTATTATTATTTTCCTGTGGCTGGTTTGGATGTTTTGAGCCCTAACTACTTTGGAATTTGATTATAGGAGATGTTAGCGACTTCAGATACGTAATGGAGAAGTGGTGCTTCGATTCTTTGTGAGATAGCAGGTGAGTATGATTTTATTCATGTATTTGAAGTTTTAAAACAAGTTTGAATAAACTGAATTGTTGAAATGATATATGGATGAGGCGTATTGAGATAAAGTGTGTTGGTATAGATTATGGATAATGGATTAGTTATGAAGATGGGGATGAGTTACATTTATATAATGATATCGAAATATGGTGAGTATGATTAGACTAAAAATATGTGTATTGTTGTGACCAAATCTTATGCGGTTTTGAAGCGATCCTTGTTTAATTCAGCTAAATGAAGTTTTAATCTAAAATACGGAAAGTTCTTATAAGTTAAAAGTTTGTTATATGGTAAATTGGAGCGTATATGGTGATTTGATGTGTTTTTGAATATTCAGCGTGATAATGATATTATATATATATATATATATATATATATATATATATATATATATATATATATGGTGTTGTGATGTGTTGATCTATGGGGCATATGTTCGTACTATATACAGGTGATAATAACATTAACAAGTGAATGTGTATAAGATTGTAATGTTTTATGTGAGACTAATGGGTGGTCATATGATAATCATCCACTTAGTTTGGCATGTGCCTATGACGTTATAATTTGAGTAAATAAATACTTCGGTGTGTTTATCACACAGAATAATATGAGGTATTAATGTTTAAAAAAGGCAATAACCTGATGTATGTGAATATGTGGGATAACACGATAATAAATCGTACTGTTAAAGCTCAAGTTGTGGTAATTTAGTGAAATGAAAGATGAGATGTTCTGTGGCAAAAAAATGAGATAAGGCGATGGAATGAAACTAGAAATAACAGATAATTTTGGTTGACCAGTGCAGATACCTCCGGATAGACTGGAGAGAGAGTTGATACCTCAGGGTAGACCTGAGAGAGAGTTGATACCTCAGGGAGACCTGGAAGAGAGTCGATACCCCAGGATAGACCTGGGAGTGCAGATACCTCCAGATAAACCAGAGAGAGAGTTGATACCTCAGGGTAGACCTGAGAGAGAGTTGATACCTTAGGGTAGATCTGAGAGAGAGTTGATACCTCAGGATAGACCTGAGATTGAGTTGATGCCCAGGTTAGACTTGAGATACTGTGGCTTACTGGTCTACAAATAAAATGACTAAGTGTGAAATGAAAAGAAAGATAACAAAGTAACAAAAGAGTATAAAGAGAATGAAAAGTAAATTATTACCCACGCTATCGGCTTTGGGGTGCGGAGTATATTACCCAAACTATGTTTGAGGTGCGGTGTATTATCTAAAAAGAATGAGAGTTAAGGTGAATTGTATTATGAGATGGAAAATGAAAAGTAGAATACCTTGTGTTATGAAATGAAAATGAGAAAGTAAAGATAACGTATGATATGAAATGAATATGAGAAAGTGGAGAAAGCAAGTGTATGATGAGATTGAGGTAGTAAATAAAGTGAATTAATAAAGATGAAATGAAGAAATTGTGTGATGAATTATGCACCTTGGAATTGTGTTGGGGAATTACCTGCCTTGGCACAATTCGCAAAGTGAGCTGGTGGGTTGTTAATTTAATATCGGTAATGTGTAATGGAAATGAAGAGTAAAGTAAATTGTAAGGTGAAAAGAAAAGTAAAGTAAATTAATAACTAAGCTATTGGCTTGAGATGTGATGAGTTATTATCCAAGATCTACTTGGGGTGTAATGATTATTACCCAAGCTATCGGCTTCGGGGTGCAATATATTATTACCCAAACTATGTTTGGGATGCGGAGTATAAATTTATGAGAATGAAAATAAAGTTAATTGTAATATGAGATGTAAGTGAAAATTATAGTATGATTTATTACCAATAAGAATGAGAAGTAACCAAAGCTGTATGTAGGAATGAGAATGCAAATGAATAAGATGCGATGAAAACAGACGCATGGGATGTTATGCAATAAAATGAATACCTGTAATGAGATGTTATGAAGATATATGTGACATTATTGATTGTATGATTGTGATGTATGTAATATGAGAATGAAAGTTGATGTATTACGAAATATTATGGCAAGTGTTATAATAAATGACTGAATGTGGTATTATGAGATTGACCGCATGTGGACATAATGTCTTGAATGCGAAGGGATGTAAAGATTTACGGTAGAACAATTATATGTGATAAAATACAATAATTTATGATGGAATAAATGTGAAGTTACGTGAGGAGAATAAATATGATAGGAATAAGTATCCGCATGTTGCAAGATTGATGAGTGTGATGTTATGTGACATGAGAAGGAGAAAGAAAATGAAAATGAATGAAGATAAGTATGAGAGAATATGAGTTATGAATAGGGTAAATGCCTTAAAATGGGTGCGGTGAAGGTAATTAGGGAAAGATGAATATATGTGGTATGTGATTAAAAATGAAGAGTAAGCAGAGCTATATGTGAATTAAGTTAGTGTTTTGTATTTGGGTATAAAGTGAAAGAGTGGTATACATATATTAGTATGATGCGGGGTTTATGAGATTAAATATTAAGGATTGCGTGTATAATAATTTGTGTGGTTAACTCACACAAATTGGGATATGGAAAGGAGAATAAGAAATAAGGAAAGCGTGTATATGTGATATAGTATTATGCGAATGTAAAATAAGGTTATATATGAGGTTAGTGTGATGCACATAGTGAAATGTGTGAAGTTATGGATATACATACAAGTGATGACTTAGAGAGTATTTGATATGAAATCCCATTTATGATGTTTACATGTTCAGATTTCAGGTAAAATTTGATTATCTTGGCATTCGTAAGTTCGTTCTATACTTATTTATAAAGTTTAATTTATTTGCTTAATTAGTAAATTATACTCACACCAGAAATGACTAACCCCTTAGTGTTTGGGGGGTTAGGGAGTCCCTGGACTCCTTAGATCCCCTACTATTAGATCCCCTACTGTTATCCCCTACTGTTACAGATCCCTTAGATCCCCTACTGTTATAGGTCCTCCACAGTATTGTAGATTCTGTGGAGTGGAGCTTTTATTTTAAAATTGTTGTTTAAGTTTAATTATGTGAATAGTGAAATTTATGATTTAAATTGTATTTTAGATGTATAAGTATGTGGATGATGATGATGAGTATAGTATGGAGTGGCACGATATGTTTTTGACCCATACTCATTTCGTTGTGGAGTACCAGGCCCTGTGGTATGTTTTGTAAGTTATTTTCTAAAAACTTTACTACGTTTTCAACGGAATTTATGGTCTTTAATTGATAATTGATATTCTATTCTGAGTTTGGTCCCCAGAGCATGATATTTATATTATTTGTGTGATTCTGCTCATTATGGCCTGGGGAACCCATGATATTATTGCCTGTTGTTACTGCTAAATCTGGTGTGGGGGTAAACAGATAGAATTTGTGGGTTCGTGGAAAAACCTGAATAGCGAGTCCGAGCCTGTTCGTCGGAGTTGGGCTGCTGACTCCCGCCAGTCACCTGCAAGGAAGTGCGATACACCGGGGTTGATCCCGGCGACGCACCCTCCGACGCTCTTGTCAGTAACCAATGATATGATTAAGAAAGAGCTTTAGTTGGAAAAAGAGTGATTAACCTGTAACAGTGGTAGGTGGGGGGTATTTATAGTCGCCGTTGGGATCAGATTAGGAATGTGATTCCTGTGATCTGATAAGGCGTAAAATCCTCGTAATCAGATTAGGAATGTAATCCCTTAATTCTCGGTGAGAGGATAGTCGCGAATCAGGCCCGTTGATTTGGTTCAATCAGAGACCCTAATTCTATCCTGTCAGACTGGGTTTGTATCGGGTCGGGATCCGTACCCAGTTGAGGTGGAACCGTTCGCGGGTTATTGGATCTGTGGGAAGGAGACCCAGTACCCGCTTCGGACCCGTTAGTAGATGAAATTACCGTTTTACCCCTGAGCTTTAAGATTCGTCTCTGATGTGAACGGTCTCTATTTAATCCTATTTTTAGCCATATCACGAGCCCCCCACTCCTAGAGACTAAGTTTTTCAGTCTTTGAGGAGTAGTTTTACTGTTCTAATGGCGTACGAGATTTTATCGATGTTCTTAAGGGAATTTTGGATCTTGCTTGGGGTGTAACGGTGTTATTCTGGGCTTGTAAAATGCCCAAAAATATTCTCAGAATTTTTTGGATTTTTGATGAATTTTCCAATTTTTTCTGGATTTTTTCTCATTTTTTCTCATTTTTTATTCATTTTTCGAATTAAATAATTAATTATCGAAAATATTAATTAATTATTCTAATTTAATAATTATTTTTCCAGAATTTTAAAATAATTTTTCTGAATTAATAATTATTTTTAGAATTTTTAATTAATTTTTTCGATTTTTTAAATATTTTTTCGGAATTTTTAAATAATTAAAACGATTAAATAAATAAATAAATAATTTAAATATACCTGGACACGTGGCGCGATCTGTGCCATCGGATCCCGGCACGAATCTCGAGGAGGCGCGTTTCCCAAAAAATCGTTATCTTGTCATTTAGCGCACGTGGCGCGATCTGGACCGTCCATCACCAGAAGCGCGAATTTCTGGAAGATCCAACGGCCGTAGTCGCTCGGTGGCTTTTTTCTCCATTTTTGAAGCTCGGATGGGGACTTGCTCGGTCAGCCGACCGGGGGGTGACGCCCAATTTCGCGCAGCCAATGTGGTGAAGCCACGTGGCATAAAAAAAATATTATTATTATTTTTTCTTTTCTCCCCACCCTGTTCTTTCTCTTTTTCTTCTTTGTTTCTTCTCCTTCTCTTCTTCGTTCTTCGCCTTCTTCGTCCCGTCTTCCCTCTCCTTCGTCTCGGCGCCACCTCAACGACGAGGGGAGCTCGACGTCGGTGGCGGGGAGGAACTCAGCGGAGAGGAGGCTAGTTCGACTCGGCGAGGTGGCAAGGAGAGAGAGGAAGGCGGAGCTCGGCGACGAATGGAGCTCGTGAGAAGACCTCGGAGCTCGGGAGTGGGTTTGGAGCTTCGAGCGAGCTTGACGAGTGGAGAGGAGCTCGTCGGAGGCGGAGCTCGACGACGGAGAAGATGGGTTCTTCGTGTAGGTTGGAGATGAGCTTGCGAAGGTGATGGGGAGTTCGACGGGAAAGGAACTTCGGCATATTGGAGAGCTTCGGCATGGAACTCTGAGCTGAGAGAAGCTCGGCGCGGAGTTAGCTGAGTTCGAGTTTCGACTGTGGTGGAGCTCACTCGAGGTGGGAGCTCGACGGAGCTTGAGTTCGGCGATGGAGGTTAGCAGAGGAGCTCGTAGAGGCCATGGCGGAGCTTGGAGGGCTCGGAGATTGGAAATGCTCGGCACTGTGGGGCTCGCGGAGGCGTAGAGGCCATGGCGGAGCATTGTCGTCGGAGCTTCGAAGCTCGACGTTGACGGGGTGGTGCCGAGCTCGGGGATCGACGAAGGAGGAGCTCGAGAAGCTCGTGCTCTTCATCGGAGCTGGCGATGGCGTTGGGTTCGGCCACGGTGAAGCTTGTTGGTGGAGAGCTCGGAGCTCGTCTCTTTGAGCTCGCTCGTGGAGAGCTCGGAGCTCGTTGGTGGAGAGCTCGGGGCTCGCTCGTTGGCCATGGTGGAGCTCGGAGCTCGGAGTTCAACTCGTGGAGGGCTCTGAGCTCGTGGCAACGATGGGTTCGTCGAGGAAGGAGCTCGGAGCTCGGAGCTCCGGAGTGGGATCTCGGCTCAATGGGGAGGTTCGTGAAGTTGGAGTTGGCACTCGACGGTTGGGTTTTGGATCTCGACGTCAGTGGAGAGCTCGGAATGGAACTTGGAGCTCGGAGTTGAGGAGAGCTCGAGCTCGTAAAGCCGGCGAGGGTGGACCTCTGGATTGTGGGCTTGATGGCCGAGTTTTGGCCATGGCAGGGCACATAGAAGCTCGCTGAAGGAGGAGGGAGCTGGGCTCGACCTGGAGAACTCGGCGGGGCCTCGGAGCTCGTGAAGAAGACGGAGTCGAGCTCGGGAGAATGGGCGAAGAGGTTATAGGAGGAGTTCGGCCATGGAGGCGGCGAGGCACGGAGGTAGAGATCGGAGTTTGAAGGTGAGCTCAGGTTTTGTTCTCTTGGTTTTGGCGGGAATGAGCGGAAGAAGAAGAAGGAGAAGAGGGTACGGGTCGGTTGTGGAACCCGACCCGTTATCCTTAAAAAATTATTTATTTTTTCTTCCCCGCTGTTTCTTGTTCGGCAAATCCGAGCACGGATTTCGAGGCAAATCTTTGGCCATTTTGTAGCTCGGTAGGGCAGTAGCTCGGATTGGAGATCCGAACTATGTGGCTTGATCTAGACGGTTGATCACGATTGTGGCGGGAATCTCGAGACGGGCTCAGTTACCAAGAAAACACTATCTTGTCGTTTAGCGACGCTGGCAAGATCTGGACCGTCCGATCGAGATCTTACACGAATGTTGAGGGAAAAGTGATTTTCTCCGTTTTGGGGCTCGGATGGGCACTTGATCGGTTAGCCGACCGGAGGGAAGAGCTCGGATTCGATTTTGACAGTTGCTCGGGTTCGGTTCGGATTTTTCCCTTGCGCGAGTGGCTCGGCTCAGATTTCCGAGCTATTCGGCGCAGCAGTATTGAGATCCACTTTCATGGTGCTACGGAGGTCCGATCGGGGCGTGCGACCCCTCGTTTCGAAGCTAATTCGAAGATCTACAACTTCTCTTTAGGAGGGGGATGAAGATTCACCCTCCTTCATGGTCAAAATAGCCCCGCAACATCCTTATCTTCATGAAGTTGAGGAGTGTTTTGGTCTTGGGGATTTTGGCAGAGGAGCTCCACTCCTAGGGGCAGAGAAGATGTGCTAGGAAGACCCTTGTAAGATGTGCTAGGAAGACCCTAGGGGAGAAGAAGGGGCGCGAGCGGCTCGGATCGCTAGTCGCTCGGCTCGGAATACCGAGCGACGTGGAGCGATCTGAGCCGTTGGATCTCAGCGCGGATCTCGAGGCGGGCACAGTTTCCAAGAAAACACTATCTTGTCGTTTAGTGCTGTTTGTAATACCCTGATTTTTCAATTAATGGAAAAATTATTTATTTTGCACGTGTTGTGCACGTGCAATATTTTTATTGGATTATTTTATCATGATGTGTATGTTTGAATATGATTTTCTCAAATTATTTTAGTACAAAAAGCCTTCTTTAAAAGCCTTATTTGATTTAACTAAAAAGCCTTTTCTTAAAAAGCCCAAAAGCATTTTATTTTATTTATCTTTATAAATTATTTTGGCCCAAAAAGAAAGCCCATGAATTAATTAATTTTAATTAAACTTGTCATGTAGAAGACTTTTTTTTAACAAAATTATTTTTTATACAATTTTAGAATGTACAAAATTGGCCTAGTTGCATGCACGTGCACTACACGTACACGTGCAATGCACACTCTCTATTTTGGGCCGGTAGCATTCTTTTGGGAGGGAAAATTGAATTTTTGGTGTGGAGAACATGGGGGTAGTTTCAAGGAAGTGGGTAGTTCTTGTAACTTCTACTTTGATCTAAACCCTCCATCCAACAACCACCAAGATGATCTTAGCCCTCCATTCCCCTCATTTTTTTGTATAAATACCCCCCCCCTCATGGCTAACTTTTCATATGCAAAGTGTATTTCTAAGTTATAGTATTATTATTATTGTGGGAGTTATAAAAGATAAGAGATTGTGTGGGCTTTTGTGTGCTTGGAGTGGCCGGCATCATCAACAGGGATTCGGTTGGAGCTTGAAGGAAGCATTCGGCATAGGCTTGGAGGCTTGGAGCTTGAGCGCTTTTGGCTAGGAGGTGGTGCGTTCATCTACAAGGATTCGATTACTTTTGTTTGTGTTTCTCTCCAATTGAGGTGGGTAAAACATTTTATATTTCTAAAGTAGATCCATGTTAATTTTACACCATTAAAGTTGCATGAAAAATATTATAAAGAGCCCACTTAAATTGAGTAGTTAGCATGTGAATTGATTAAAATGTGTTGATTAACTTATATGGCTCTAATGTTAAGATTAAATTGTGTGTAGATTGCCCCATGTTTACTAGTGTAAAGTTGTGATAATGATTAAGTTAAATTAAGAGTGTTGTTATTATGACTAGAGACATAATGTACACTTGTTAATTGTGATAGATGGACTTTCATGTTGATATGAATGTGGACTATGGAAATCATATGTGATTGGTTGAATTAAGAACTAATAACAGTAGATTATCTCCATGAAATTATTTAATAAAAAAAGACTAGTAGATTGATTGTATGGCAATGTCGAAAATGCAATAATATATTTTAATAAATAATTTTTGGGTCTTGTATGTGAAAAATACATTGTATTAGCACCAAAAAAATTATATTATTTTACTGGTATGAACTTTTATGACTGAGGATTTAATCTGGAAGTTTTTATAAAATTTTACTAAAGTAATAAGAAGCTATGGCTTATTGAATATCGAGTTATTTTTAAAACAGTACGAAAATAATACAAATGGGATTTTATTTGGGTTAGTGACAACCCGAGCCAGTGGCTCAGGTGGTCGGGACCCCGGTTGGCTTCTCTGTGTCGCACGGTTCGAACCCCAGGCCGAACACTTCTTTTTAAAATTTCCCTAAAAAACTATAACAGCGAACTCAGGGGTATAAATATACCCCAGTCGCTTATATGACGTGAGCCGAGATCGGCCTAGTGGTCGGAGCTCTGTTTGGTCTTGGTGCGGCGCCTGGTTCGATTCCTGCCTTCGGCATATAGGGAAAAATTATTTTTTTGGGTGTTTTTGAAGTCCAAAAATTATGACATAAATATGGTAATTCTCATAAAAATACAAGGAATTTTCTAAGAGTGATTTGGGTATTTTTAGAATGAAATACAATATGGTTTGTGAATAAAAGGCATAAATGGAGCCTTGAGTTATGAGATATACACTTGTGATTTTTATAACTTATAAAGATAGGCTATTATAAAGTAATTGGCATACGTGCTTGTGGCGTGACATGATTTTATTTATTTTCATTATGAGTATTGTGCAAGATATGAAATATGAAGGTTGAAATGTGATTTTATGAAGTTGTATAAATTCATGTATGGTTAAGAAATAAAAACCATGATTTATGAAAAAGGAAAAGAAATTGTTGGCTATAAGCATGAATTGTTTTCTTTATGAACTCTTGAATTAAAAGTATTCATCATGGACTTGTGAATAAAGTGTAATCATGAATTGAAAGAGAATGAGTATAAAACTCGACATGGAAATTGTCAGGAGTTAAAGATTGTGAAATGAAATTTGAAATAGAGTAGCTAAGTCTCCCCGGCATTGAGAAAGATGAATTGAATTGAAATTAGACCAAGGTTGGTCATGTTGAAATAAATGAATAAGTCCGGTTGATGGAGAGGCTAACTCTAGTGATTATTTTGTTCATGATTTTTAAATAAAACTAAGGACTAGTACATAGTGGAGATGTGATGAAAGTAGAAGAAAAACACGAGTATGAGGGCCAACGGATAGCGGTGTGAGAGCGATTCACAGGTTGCCTGCTTGATGCGTCAAGACAGTGCGTGGGCGCTACTCCGGAATTATCGTCCCGGTGGCGACGCTCGTGGGATGTTCGAGTGGCTATGGGTGGTGCCATTGTTCCATGGCGGAGGCTGAATTGTCCATAGGTTGCCTGCTCGATGCGTCGTGACAGTGCGTGGGATTCCCCTCCAGGCTGCCTGGACATGGGCTCATAGATCATAGGACATCTAAGACACTACCGTAGTTACAGTAGTAGTTAAGGCATATCGGGGGATTGAACCCTATCAAGATGAAGAACGAGTAAGGGCTTGCCCTCGGACCTATGTAGTATGGGATGCATAGAATCCGAACAAGTGTGCATTAGTGTCATATAATTAACTGCATTAAGGACTAAGTGCACAATCACAACACGACATCAATAGGGTAGTCCCTTTAGTTTGAAATGTGACAAGTTTGTGTTTGCTAAATATGAAATGTTAAGTTATACTACTTTCCGGCAAAGCGAGGACGGCCGTGTATAATGATCGTCGGTTGAATAAACTGACGTACCCACAGTCTAACATGCAGGTAAATGTTATGCTAAAGATTAAAGAGACGGATGCTTAAAGATTTTATCAAGCTGTTGTACTTGTATCAAATTGTTGTATTTTACTTCCGCTGTGCAAAAAAAAGATGTAATTATGATGTAAACTCTGATGTATGATGCAAAGTTTTAATTTCCCTGTAAAAGTGTGCTAAGAAAGTGAAAAGATCCTGTAGAACATCTCGAATTCAGTGTATTTGGGATTCGGGGCGTTACACTGTTGGAGCGATCTGAGCTGTTGATCTCAGTGCGGATCTCGAGGCGGGCACAGTTTTCAAGAAAACACTATCTTGTCGTGTGGTGGTGGTGGCATGATCTGAGCCGTTTGATCGAGATCTTACGCGAATGTTGAGGGGAAAGTGAATTTTCTCCGTTTTGGGGCTCGGATGGGCACTTGCTCGGTTAGCCGACCGGGCTCTTTGATGTTGGGTTCGGATCGGCACTTGCTCGGCATCCGAGCGGAGGGAAGAGCTCGGCTCTGGAAGAGAGCCATTTGTGAGACAAGTGTGAGGAGGAACTCTAGGAGAGAGTTGTGCTCCAAATTTGTCGAGAAAGGGTCCGCTTTGGAGGCGAGCGGAGTGAAGAGCTCGGATCTGGAAGAGAGCTATTTGTGAGACAAGTGTGAGGAGGAACTCTAGGAGAGAGTTGTGCTCCAAACTTGTCGAGGAGAGGTCCATCTTGGAGGCGAGCGGAGTGAAGAGCTCGGCTCTGGAAGAGAGCCATTTGGGAGACGAGTTTGAGGAGCAACTCTAGGAGAGAGTTGTGAGCTCCGACCTCATTGAGAGGAGGTCTACCTTGGAGATGAGCGGAGTGAAGAGCTCGGATCTGGAAGAGAGCCATTTGGGAGACGAGTTTGAGGAGCAACTCTAGGAGAGAGTTGTGAGCTCCGAACTCGTTGAGAGGAGGTCCGCCTTGGAGATGAGCGGAGCGAAGAGCTCGGCTCTAGAAGAGAGCCATTTGTGAGATGAGTTTGAGGAGCAACTCTAGGAGAGAGTTGTGCTTCAAACTTGTTGAGAAGAGGTCCGCTTCGGAAGCGAGCGGAGTGAAGAGCTCGGCTCTAGGAGAGCCATCTGGCAGACGAGTTTGAGGAGGAACTCCAGGAGAGAGTTGTGAGCTCCGAACTCGTTGAGAAGAGGTCCACTTCGGAAGCGAGCGGAGGGAAGAGCTCGGCTCTAGGAGAGCCATCTGGTAGACGAGTTTGAGGAGGAACTCTAGGAGAAAGTTTTAGCTCCGAACTCGTTTGAGAAAAGGTCCGCCTTAGAGGTGAGCGGAGCAAAGAGCTCGGCTCTGGGAGAGAGCCATTTGGAAGACGAGTTTGAGGAGCAAATCTAGGGGAGAGTTGTGCTCCGAACTCGTTGAGAAGAGGTCCGCTTCGGAAGCGAGCGGAGTGAAGAGCTCGGCTCTAGGAGAGCCATCTGGCAGACGAGTTTGAGGAGGGACTCTAGGAGAGAGTTGTGCTTCGAACTCGTTGAGAAGAGGTCCGCTTCGGAGGCGAGCAGAGCAAAGAGCTCGGCTCTGGGAGAGAGCCATTTGGAAGACGAGTTTGAGGAGCAACTTTATGGGAGAGTCGTGAGCTCCGAACTCGTTGAGAAGAGGTCCACTTCGGAGGCGAGCGGAGTGAAGAGCTCGGCTCTGGAAGAGAGCCATTTGCGAGACGGGTGTGAGAGCAACTCTAGGGGAAAGCTTTAGCTCCGAGCTCGCTGCTTATGTGAGAGAATCAACGGTTGTGGGAGCAATTCCGAATGGCAAACCACTTCTAACTCGCTGAAGAGCAAGTTATTTGAAGCAGAATCGAGCCAAGTGTTGGACTCCGAACTCGTCGTTTGAGAGATTCAACGGTTGTGGGAGCAATTCCGAATGGCGAACCACTTCTAACCTGCTGAAGAGCAAGTTATTTGAAGCAGAATCGAGCCAAGTGTTGGACTTCGAACCATCGGTAGAGTTGTTCAACGGCTGTGGGAGCAATTCCGAATGGCGAACCACTTCTAACCTGCTGAAGAGCAAGTTATTTGAAGCAGATTCGAGCCAAGTGTTGGACTCCGAACTCGTTGTTTAAGGTTAGTAAGTTGCGGGAGCAGCCATGTAGAAGAAGCTGGACTCCGAACCCACCATTTAAGAGAGAAGCAAGAGCAATAATTTTCAATGAAAAGATGTAAAGTTTGAAATAAACTAAGTGGCCACTTCAATAGGGCGAGCCATTATTACATGCTATCGGCCGGGTTACAAGCATCAGCATTATTGAAAATCAGGGTCCTACTTCTACAATAAGGTGAAGACCTCTTGGGAGGAGCTGGGAGATTCTGAGTCTTAAAGCTCGGCGGGCCCTTCGGTTCGTTTGTTGGCTCCTCAGGGGGGAAGCTCGGCCCCCTCTTTTTGGACGAACTTGGTCAGGTGCCCCCGCTGTATGAGTTCTTTGATCTCCCCCTTCAGAGACCGACAATCTTCCGTGTCGTGGCCGTGGTCCCTGTGAAAACGGCACCACTTATCCTTGTTCCTCTTCTTGCCAGGTGTATTCATTCTCGGGGGAGCGCGGAGGAGCCCTTCCTTGTCCACCCCCATAAGAACTTCTGATATATTGGCAATGAGGGGGGTGAACTTCTCAAACCGAGGAGTCGGGCGACGCTGTCTATTGCCGTCCTTCTGAGATTTTTGGGAGCCCTCTTTGCTTGTGCTCTTCCGTTTGTTCCCGGAAGACGTCTCTTCAAAGCCCGGGAGATTCTCGACTTCTTCGGCCCGAATGTACTTCTCGCTCCTAAGAAGGAGGTCGGCGAAATTATGTGGGTGCTTCTTGGCAAGGGAGGAGCGAAGGCTAGAGTTGAGGACGTTCGATTGGAAGGCAGCCGCTGCAACAGGCTGGTCAAGGGAAGCAATGGATCTCATTTCTGCAGTGAACCTTCTCACATAGTCTCTCAACTTCTCTCCCTTCTCCTGGCGGAGCTGGAGTAACGAGATGTTAGTCTTCTCCGTGCGTCTGCTACTCACAAAATGAGTGATGAAGAGGCTCTCGAATTGCTCGAAGGAGAATATGGAAGACGGGGTGAGGCGGGAGTACCACTCCCGAGCCGAACCCTTAAGAATGGCGGGGAAGGTTTTGCACAGCAAAGCATCGGAAGCTTGGTGGATTAGCATGAGGGTCTTAAAGCTTTCGATGTGGTCCACGGGGTTCGACTCCCTCGAGTAAGTTTCGAACTTCGGGGGTTCGAAACCTCTTGGGATAGGAGCTTCCATGATGGTCCGGCAGAAGGGAGGTCTGCTCGGGCGGATGGTCCTTCCTCTTAACTCCTCATCCTTGTCTATTCGGCCGATGCGCCTCTCCATCTCGTGGAGACGGCGATAGAGAGCATCGTCCCTTCGACGATAGTCAAACGAGCCTCTGGATTCGTCTTCATAGGAAGGGGAGCGACGACGGTAGCTCTGGGAGTGGCGAGGGCTAGGCATGCGCTGTTGGTTGCTAGGAGCCGGAGGAGGAGTTATGGACCGATGGCGAGGACTTTGGACCCATGGAGGGGTAGGAGCCCTCTGAGCATTGTTATTGTTGGATCGGAGGTTGAGGGCTTGCAAAACCGTTGCTTGAAACTATTGGAACTCGGCACGAGTGATGGGTGCCTCATCATTCCTTGACTGGTGCCGACCGGTAGGGGAGTGGTGTCTCCTCTTATGATGCTCGGGGGACTCTCTCCGTCCTCTTCGGGTAGGGGACCCTCTATAGTCTCGGTGGTGAGGATTTCGCTCATCTGGACGTTGTTGGCGGGAGGCTCCCTCTCGGACCCGCTTTTCATCCAGACGGCGGCGAAGATCCTCATCTTTCTGCCGGTTGAGGACGGTATTTCGAAGGTCGGGGGCCTGAGGACTGTGGGAGGCATAAGAGTCCGTAGAGGCATTGTGTATCGAGATGCGGTCCTGATGGAGAGGTTGCTTTTGCTTCTACGGGTTAGGACCAGCGGGACCGTTAGGGGGTTGCTGATTCAGAAGAGGAGGCTGGTCCTGTTGGAAATGGTCCTCGACCAGAGGAGGAAGTTGCCCCTGCTGCGGAGCGGGATGGACGGGGACTTCCTGCTGTTGATCAACAAGGTTGGGTCCACGGTTGGACCCCCTGGATCTTACTTTTCTGGGTGGCATGGCTAGAGAAGAGCTAGTCGACGAGGAAGAGGCGGAGGCTATTCGTATGGTTTCCCACAGATGGCGCCAATCTGTTACCGCTAAATCTGGTGTGGGGGTAAACAGATAGAATTTGTGGGTTCGTGGAAAAACCTGAATAGCGAGTCCGAGCCTGTTCGTCGGAGTTGGGCTGCTGACTCCCGCCGTTCACCTGCAAGGAAGTGCGATACACCGGGGTTGATCCCGGCGACGCACTCTCCGACGCTCATGTCAGTAACCAGTGATATGATTAAGAAAGAGCTTTAGTTGGAAAAAGAGTGATTAACCTGTAACAGTGGTAGGTGGGGGGTATTTATAGTCGCCGTTGGGATCAGATTAGGAATGTGATTCCTGTGATTTGATATGGCGTAAAATCCTCGTAATCAGATTAGGAATGTAATCCCTTAATTCCCGGTGAGAGGATAGTCGCGAATCAGGCCCGTTGATTTGGTTTAATCAGAGACCCTAATTCTATCCTGTCAGACTGGGTTTGTATCGGGTCGGGACCCGTATCCAGTTGAGGTGGAACCGTTCGCGGGTTATTGGATCTGTGGGAAGGAGACCCAGTACCCGCTTCGGACCCGTTAGTAGGTGAAATTACTGTTTTCCCCTGAGCTTTAAGATTTGTCTCCGATGTGAACGATCCCGATTTAATCCTATTTTTAGCCATATCACCTGTGATGTGAGCTACGGAAATTAGAGCAGAATTTCGTAAGCTTTTTGTGTTTCGGGGCAGAAATTTTAAGGGAAACTCTGCCAAAATTTTCTTTGAAATATAACTATCTTAGTTTATGTTTAAAGTGTCGTAGAAATTGAAAGAAATGAATTTAGAGGTCTAGTTAAAAAAAATGTGGTGTTACAGAATTCGTTCTGGATTTTAGATTCTGGTGCATCACATCATCTCACTAGTAATCAGACACTATTCACCACCTGCACAACACTTCCCTCTTACTCTCCATCTCTACACACAGCTGATGGCTCACTTCTTATTACACACTCAGGGAAAATTAGCTCTCCCACTCTCACATTACCATATGTTCTTTATGCTCCTCATTTATTAATAAACCTTATTTCTATTAGTGCATTGTGCGATAGTGGTCTTGTCGTTACTTTTGACTCTTTAGGTTGTTCTATTACTGGTTCCTCCACCGGTGAGGAGTTTGGGTGTGCTAGTCGTTAGAGTTGTCTATATTATCTAGATTTTCTTCGTGCACATCACTCTCCTTCTAGTTTTGCCGGTATTATTTCCTCTGATGCTGATCTATGGCACAGACGTTTAGGTCATATTAGCGCATCACGACTCCAGACTATAGCTCGCAGTGGTGCCCTTGGTTCTCTCATTTTTAAATATTTATCTGATTATCAGGGTTGTCATTTGGACAAACACATTGCCTTACCCTTTAGTCACAAAAGCACTTCTGAAACCACTCTTCCTTTTCAACTTGTTCATTCTGACATATGAGGACCCTCCCCCGTACCTTCGTGGAAAGGCTATCTCTATTATGTTGCCTTCATCGATGACTTCACTAGACATACATGGATTTTTCTTATGCGTCAGCGATCTGAGATACCTGATATTTACCGATTTTTTACAACTATGATTCACACTCAGTTCGGTGTGCGCATTAAGAATTTTCGATCGGACGGTGCACATGAGTACACTTCCACCACTATGAGATCGATCCTTCAGTCTCGCGACACCCTTTTTCAGCAATCATGCCCTCACACACATGAGCAGAATGGTGTAGCTGAATGCAAGCATCGTCACATCCTTGAGACGGCTCGCGCTCTTTTACTCTCCTCTTCCGCTCCTCGTTCTTTCTGGGCTGAAGCTATCATGACCTCTGTTAGTCCCATCAACATACTCCCTCGTCTGCCTAGCTGGTACGACACCTTATGTAACACCCCGCAAAATAAAAAGATTTATTTTGCATTACTAAATAATATTATATTGGTAAAGTTGACTACTTTGACTATTTTCTTGAAATTGCAATTCTGCACGTGCAACACACGTGCAAAGTTAGAAATTTTGAATTCTTAAAATTTTATGGTTAATGATTGGTTTTTCTCATTTATTTATGATATTTTACTTTTCAGATTTATTTGAATTTATTTGACTATTTTATGATTTTCTCAATTTTACACGTACAAAACACGTGCAAATATTTTTGGGGTGCGAATATCCACTTTTAAATTTCTGGATACATTCTCCTATTTATAATTAAGCATATCCTAAATTTTGGGATTTTTCTGAGTAAAGAAACTATTTTTTATAAATACTTCGAAAGAGAGGGGCTTTTATGTAAAAAGCTGTTTGGATCTCAAACAAATAATGAAAATTCGTTTTTACTAATTATTGGGCTTTCCATGGTTTACCATTGAAAATATAATCTATTTAATTTTTATTTAGAGTTGATTCGGTAAAGATTTAAACAAATATGGTGTTTTTGTAAATATAGAATTTAAGTGGATCTTGTGCAAATATTTTCTTGGAAAGTAAAAGTCATATATTTTAATTGTAAAATCTAATATGTATTAGTAAATATTATTTCTGATTTTTCTGCATTTTTACGAATATTTTATGACATATTTGCAAATATTACAAAAAGAGGGACTTTTGTGCAAAATTGCCACTCTGAGTACAAATCCGAATTTTTTTAAATTCTGGGCTGTACTGGATGGCTGAAAAACTCAGTAGTAAAAAGATTTGGTTTTATTTTAATTTATTTAACGTATTTAACTACTTTTTTAAAGAAAGGTTTATATATGTAAAGTAATAATTTGTTAAGGGATGTTTCCATAACTTGTAAAACCCTAAAAAACTCCAGATTTCAGCCTATATTATGCCCACTGCAGCTGTCCCTCTCCTCTGCAAAAAACAAAATATATTTCTACTATTAATTTCTTAGAGTTTTGAAGAGATGATCTTGGATTTTGCAAAAGAAGGGTTTTTTCTCATTCTTTATTAATTCAGTTGATTTCTTCAATGAGGTGAGTGATATAAATTGTTTTGCTTCGTTCTTTGAATGTTGTTTATGGTGTTTCATCTATTAGAAAGCATGCTAGGGATTGGTAAGAATGTATATGATGGATTGATGAGTTAAAAATTAGATCTTTTATGAAAACCTAGTTATTTATGATTAAAATTGCATATGGATGATTTGAGATTGTTAAAAAACCTATTATAAATCACGTGTAGGCTTTTCCTTTTGAATTATTGCTGGTTTGATTATGTATGGTAAATTTTATGCATAAATTGATTAAAGAAGAGATATTGACTATTAATGGGTTTGGATGAGTGCAGCTTGATCATGGTAATGCTAAATCTGTTTATGTTCATGAGTTAACTATCGAAAAAAATAGTGATTGAAAAGGACTAATGAATAAAGAGACCATGTCTTGAGAATTGGATTTGTTATAATTGAATTAGGTTTAATGCAGTGTGGTAAATTTGGGGATTTGAGATTTTGTGAAAGAGTTTACTTGAATTTGGATTTCTCAAATACTAAGATTAAATCTAAAAATTTTCTTATTTCTAATTGATGGATTTGTGAAGTTTCCTTAGTGCACAAACATGCACGAACATTTTACATGAATATCGTATTTCATTGTTTTTGAAGAAATTGAGTCTTTGAGTGTTTTCGGAGGATTTGACTATATCTCAACTTATTTTCGTATTGATATGGTTTGAAACATAATATGAAGTTAATTTGATGTATGATCGATTCTTAAAAACTCTATTTTTGGATATGTGTACAAATTCATGTTCTAATTGGAGTAAATCAACAAATTGTGATTTTTATTAATTCAAAGTGGTTTTGATTGTTTTATGACTCTTTTATATCCTACAAGTCGTATTTGATCATATCAGAAATATACTTTTCACAGAATTCATTTTTATAAATTAAAACCCCGTATCAGTTGAAATGTGCACAACTAAAAACTGCAGTCTGCAGGTCGACAGTCGACCGGTTAATTTATACAGTCGACCGTCGCTACCTAGCTGCTGTATTTTCTTGAAGTTTTAAAATATCACGCGGAATAGTCGACTGACCCATTTTTACAGTCGACTTACTCTGCTCTGTTTTGATGTTTTCTCGAAGTTTTGGATTTTCGCTCTAGACAGTCGACCGATGACTCTTACAGTCGACTGCCATTACTTAGAATTATTTTTCTTGAAGTGTTGCGTTTTCGCTCTGGACAGTCGACCGATTATTGCTTATAGTCGACTGTTACAGCTCTGACTGATATTTTCTTGAGTTATTTCGATGTTCTTTTAAACGATTGATTCTTTAAATGTTTTGGGAACTATAACTTACTATTCTAAACACTATTTCTCTACAGAACGTACGTTTTCAAGTTATTTTATTAAAGTTTTGATTAATGAAAGTTGAATTTGGATGGTTGAGTGTGAGTCTCTAGAGGGTGTATGGGACCCTAGTATATCGGCAATTGAGATATTGTGTTTTGGCCGGTTGAGGCATATTGTTGATCAATTGTTGAGTTAAGTCCAGTGGGGTACACCAACTCTAGGAGATTCAAAATTAATTAATTAACTTAAATAAATAAGGACATGCACTAGATAGTGATATGATGAAATGAGAACATGGGTTATGGACCTCAGTATGGCTTGTGGTGTGAGATAATCCCCAGAATTATCGAGGTATGAGTGAAATAGTCTCTGGAATTACCTGTGGTGTAGGATTGGTCTCCGGAATTATCGGGGTCGAGGCGACGCTCATGTGGTATTCGTGTGATGAGGCGCCATAGCTTGCGGTGTGGATTATTTTCGAAGATTCCCAGGTGTGAGTGAAATTGTCTCCGGAATTGTCTGTGGATAGAGATTGACCCCCGAAATTATCGGGGCATGGGCTAATAATCACAGTTTATCTGTATCTCATAGTAGTCATCGTAGTAGGATTAGTTGCATAGCGGGAGATTAAACCCTATCAAGTGGAGAACGATAAGGGCTTGCACCGGACCTATGTAGTATGGGATGCATAGAATCCGACAAGTATGCATTAGAGAGTCAGCATATAACATTGATGTTTTCTTGACTTGGTTTTATGCATGTTATTTCATGTTTTCCTACACTTGATACTTAGTTTAGTTTTACTTGATGTTTTCATGTCTTACAATTTATTATTTCATATTCCTTGATGTTTTTTATGTTTTATTTATTGCTGTTCCTTATTTCATTTATTCTTGCTGTTGGTATATGTTGTTTATGATATCATGTTTCATGTTTATTTATGTTGTATTTATTTTTATGTCACTCACACCGTTATGGCTGACCCCTGTAGTTTTGGGGGTTAAGGTTATCTCTAGTCTCATGTTTTATAGGTAGGAAGGAGCCTATAGCTTTGGATTTGGATGCTTGAGATAGAATGATATAGAGCTTATGTAAATTCTAAAAGAATGTGTTGTAAAGAAAAGAAAATGTAATTCAAGGTGTTTTATCTTCTGATGTACTTTGTAAACAATTGATCCAATAAAAAGTTTTAATTTTCCCTGTATTTGGTTGCTATGTTTATGATTACATTGAAGTTGATTCTGGAATTGTGCCACGTATTTCTGAGATATTATATTGGAAATTCGGGGCGCTATAGAGTTGGTATCAGAGCATGCTTCAATTAGTAATTTTAAACATAGTACGGGGAATAAATATCAATGGACATTTGATATGTGAGAACCTAGGTGGACATTAGATGTGTGAGTACACAAGGACATTAAATAGAACCTAGGTGGACATTAGAAGTGTGAGTACCTTGGTGAACATCGGATGTGTGTGACTTGATTGTTTGGTCATGAAGACCTGTAATGAGATTTAGACTGTTTGTAGTCTTAGACTTAAATGAAATTTCTTTATCGCAAGTGCATTGGTTATTTTTGCATAAAGTATATATTTTTCTCACTAGTTTTTTTTTTTGACCTCTTTTGTCCACTTCATGCATTTAATATTCTATTATTACCCCCCCAACTTGTATATTTTCTA
Organism: Hemerocallis citrina; assembly: GCA_017893485.1. NCBI lineage: Eukaryota > Viridiplantae > Streptophyta > Magnoliopsida > Asparagales > Asphodelaceae > Hemerocallis > Hemerocallis citrina. Next base: position 120,530,682 of record CM030361.1, on the reverse strand, counting down.
TCTTACTTACTAATATTCATTATATCTTTTCCTATTTTACTCATTGTGTATAATTTTTGGATTCTATGATTTTCACCAATATTATTTTATTCTAATCATTTATTTATTTATTTATTTATTTTCAGTTATTAAATTCAATTATCTTCCGCTACATTCCTTAAATTATTTATTTTCTTGTATACTTTTTTAAAATGTTCCTTAGTTTGTATTTCTCACTCTTGTATCCTATCACTTTTACTGTTGTATATTTGTTTGCTTACTAGATAACTTTTGTGTAATTAACTTATTTCTACCTTTTATTCGGTTTCTTTTATTGTCAGTGATTGATTTTATTTTTAGTTTGTAACTGAGTTTATATTATTTCTATTCGTTAGTACAAACATTAAGCTTTCACTAATTGTCTTGTTTTCTTTTAAATTTGTTTCTATGACTTTACTATTGGTTCTTACTTTATCTTTTTGTCAAATTATTATTTTTGCAACTTTTGTGTAATTCAACAGTGCGTCCTTTAGTATTTCACAAGCTCATTTTTATTTTTGCAACTCTTACTCATTTCTTTCATGACGTTTTCATCCTTCTTACTTTCATGTGCTTTTTCGTTACTTGTGTATTTTGCTATTACTTTTGCATATTACATTGAGTTTTGAATTACTATGTGTTAAGTTATTATTGCTACTTCTATTTCCTTTCATTTTTTTTTGCTATATTATAAAATTTGGTTTTGCGTATCTACTTTCATTTTATATATATACTTGGATTTTTCGATACTACCATTATTTTGTATTGTCTTATTTATTTTGGAGCATTTAATCTTGATTGCAATATTTTACTCATATAAATATGATATACCTCTGCACATTTAAATTTTTATTATTGACTATGTTTTTGCACCTCATATTCAATACCTTTATTATTACTTACTGTTGACTATTTTTGTTGTAATTACTTTTTATAGCTACTTATTAATTTTTGTTGTTGTATGCTTCTCGAATGTACTATATATATGCACCCACTACTTATATTTTACCTTATTTCAATTTTTATTGCCATTACATTCTTGACTTCTACGTGTACTTCCTATTAATTATTACATATATGTACCATGTATTTCAACATACTTACTATGCATATCATTTTATACTTGTTTAATTCCTTCATTACTGTATATTTTTATGATATATTTATTGTGTAAATTTGCTACACTGCATAGTTATTTTCTCATTTACATTTGCATTTATACTTATGCATGTATTTCTTTCCGTTTCTCCCGACTTTTATAAATTATTTTCACTACTACTAATTTATGATATTTGTGTTTGATATTTATAATCTATACTTCCATTTTAATATTTCGTCGGGTGATTATCAACTCCATTTATTACTTTTGCTACTATTTTATTTCATAAATTTCAAAACATAACTTCATACTTAAATTAAGAAATCAATATCCAAGTGCGTGTGGAAGATTGCATCATCATGTTCATCATTTTGTTTTAACTGGATGTCGAGATGGCAAACATGCAACTAGACGTCAATAGAGGCAAATTGCAGCTGGATGTCGGGGAGACAAAATGTGCAACCGAATATCCAGATGGCAACCTGCAACCTGATGTCGTTGAGGCAAACCTGCAACTTGACGTCGAGAAGGCAAGTCTACGGTTGGACATCAATGAGACAAACCCACATCAAAGAATTTCTACTATGATAACCCCACCAGTGTTTTATGTATATATTACTTATCACCGCCCTATTCTTTGTACTGGTTCATACCATTTTATAAGATTTTAACATTTGGATGCTTGAGATAGAATGATATAGAGCTTATGTAAATTGTAAAAGAATGTGTTGTAAAGAAAAGAAAATGTAATTCCTGGTGTTTTATCTTCCGCTGTACTTTGTAAACAATTGATGCAATAAAAAGTTTTAATTTTCCCTGTATTTGGTTGCTATGTTTATGATTACATTGAAGTTGATTCTGGAATTGTGCCACGTATTTCTGAGATATTATATTGGAAATTCGGGGTGCTACACCTTATGAGGCTCTTTATCATTCACCTCCCAACTACAGTATGCTCCGTACCTTTGGGTGCACCTGTTACGTCTTTCTCCCTCCTACTGAGCGCATGAAGCTCTCGATTCGTGCTGCTAAGTGCGTTCGCCTAGGTCTCAGTCCCGAACACAAATGTTATCGTTGTTTCGATCCATCAGCAGGTCGTGTTCGCATTTCTTGACATGTATCCTTTGTGGAAGACTCTCCTTACTACCTGACTCTCCCCGAGGATACTAGATTTCTCGATTCCCCAATTGTTGCTAGCCCCCCGCCTTCATCTTCCCGCATTTCTTTTTATCCCACTCCTCTGGCTCCATTCACATCTCCTGCAGTCCTTACACCTGTTGTTCCCCCTACCGAAACACCACATGCATCCCTACAGTAGCCAGTACCCACCCCACCTACTTTCCCACCGACACAAGCACCTACTCCACCGTCCTCACCCCCACATCCTGTCAGTCCACCACCTCTTCGTCAGTCTACCCGTTACACTTCTGGTATTCCTTCGGCTCGGTATACACCTGATGCCACTAGTCCTTCTGACCAGTTTGGTTTTGCCACCCTAGCTTCCTACTCACCACAGTTTCATGCATATCTCACTGCTATACACTCTACACATTAGCCCAGAACCTATCAAGACGCAATTCAATATCCTGAATGAAGGAAAGCTATTGCAGAGGAATTCAGTGCATTTGATCAGACTGGCACTTAGGATGTTGTTCCTCTGCCAGAGGGCATTTAGCCTATTAGCTGCAATTGGATCTTCAAGGTCAAATATTAAACTGATGGATCTATTGAGCGACACAAGGCTCGTCTAGTAGCCCGAGGATTTACTCAGGAGCATGGCATTGATTACGATGAGACCTTTGCTCCCGTTGCACAGATGACTACTGTTTGAACTCTTCTTGCTGTTGCAGCCATCCGCCAATGGCCGTTATACCAGATGGACGTGAAGAACGCTTTTCTTCATGGTACCTTATCTGAGGTTGTTTATATGGATCCTCCTCCTTGCCTCCCTACTCCTCCTCGTCATGTTTGTCGGTTGTGTCGGGCTATATATGGTTTGAAGCAGGCCCCTCGAGCCTGGTTTGAGTGTTTTCGCCTTGTCATCACCAAGGCTGGTTTTGGTTAGAGTTCTCAGGACCATTCTATGTTTATGCGGTCATCACTACAGGGGAGGGTACTTCTACTACTCTATGTTGACAATATGATCATTACTGGGGATGACTCTGCGGGCATTACATCCAACCAGAAATACCTTCATCAACAGTTCCATATGAAAGACCTTGGCAGACTTCGTTATTTTCTGGGCTTAGAGATTGCTCATGGATCTCAGGGGATACTCATCTCTCAACAGACATACACATCAGATATTATCTCCGTTGCATGCCTTTCTGACAGTTGATCAGCCGATACACCCTTAGCGCTTCATGTGAAGCTTCGTCCCACTGATGGTGAGCTCCTTCTTGATCCCACTAGATACAGACAGATTGTTTGACAGCTTGTCTACTTATGCATGACCAGACCCGATATTGCTCACGCAGTTAGTGTTGTCAGTCAGTTTGTTTCTGCTCCTACATCAGTTCACTACGGTGCTCTTCTTCAGATTCTCAGATATCTTCGGGGCACTATTAATCACTCATTATTCATGCCTACTACATCCAAACTAGAGCTGAGTGGATATTCTGATTCAGATTGGGCAGGTGATCCTACTACCAGACGGTCTACCATCGGTTTCTGTCTATTTCTTGGTGATTCGCTGATCTCATGGCGAAGTAAGAAACAAGCAGTTGTTGCATGTTCTTTGACTGAAGCAGAGTACAGAGCAATGACAGCTACTACTAGAGAGACTGTTCATGTTCGTTGGCTTTTATAAGATATGGGTATCACTTTTTCAGGACCTACTCCTCTTCATTGTGATAACTGGAGTGCACTATACATTGCAAGCAACCTGATCTTTCATGAGCGAATGAAGCATATAGAAATTGATTGTCATTATGTTCGTGAGCGCTTTGAAGCAGGGACCATTTCTCTTCATTCTATTACCTCATCAAAGCAGACGACAGACTTCTTTACCAAATCTCATACTATTCAGAGATTTCAATATTTAGTAAGCAAACTCACACTGTTTGACCCACCATGAGTTTAAGAGGGGGTGTTAGATATTATAGTCCCATATTGGGTATTGGGCTAACTTTGTATTTGGTTCATTCCTATATATAGGAGATATTGTACTCAGTTATTTCTCAATTCCATATTCAGTATTGTTTTCATCTTTCTGATTTATCTTAACAAGAACCACCTAAATCCCTATAAAGGATAGGAGTAGGGGAAGGTATTTTAGATTCTTGAATAGCAATAATATTACAGTGAGAAGTATTATAATAATGTCAAATAGACCCACCTTTATCACTATCACCTAAACCTCTAATATTCTAAGAAAGAATATTCATTTAAAACAATTATATAACCCTCTAGATTTCTCTAAATTGATCAAAGTATTAAAATCATCCTCAGAAAAAACATCTAAGCCTATCTTAGAAAAGTTAAGTAACTTAGAAGAATTAAAACTACCAAAATGACATGTAGAACCAAGCTGATTACCTTCAGAAGAAGATATAACCATGGGAGCAGAAATTTCCAAATTTCTAACTTTGGCTATCAGAGCTGCCTTCTCCATAATCGGTTGATTAGCATCACTTTCATTTTCAAATCTTAAACTTCTACGAAGAGGGCAAGAAGTGTAGCCTTTCCTTCCCCCTTTTCTACTGTAAACCTGAGGTGTAGAACTAATACCCTCTTCCAGAACAATAGAGGGGTAAGAAAAATTCTGATTGAAGGGAAAAATCTCCTTAGATTGAGGGTAGAAGATAGATAGTGGAATTTGGATATGCTCCTGAGAATTCATTTCCATATAATCATTGTTCTCAAAGTTATCTTTGACCCCACCTTCAAATTCATCTTCATAAAGGAAGCTAGCCAATTGAAGGTCCTCTTGGTGCTGAATAGGAATGATTTCCAACTTCAAAGGGTAATCCTCCTTATAGAGGACATTAGAAAGAGAACAAGGCAGATCATTCTGCATGAACAGAGGGAAACTTCAGTGATTCTGAGAAACACTCTTGGAAATAGACTGATTATTAATCTTCCAACTAAAAGACTTCATAGCATCTCCTTCAAAAGATAGGCAATTAATCAATTCCTTCCACTTATCCCCCTGAGGTAAGTGCTTCCTTAAGGTCAGAAGGGTTCTTGACCTAGCTTCTTTCTGGTTAAGAGATTTCATAGTACTGGAATCATGCAGAGATACAAGCACACCACCACCAAAATATTGGGGTGTTGTGATAGGGAGAGGAATCTCACCACAACTCTCGTTGAGAAATTTCGTCGAACACCTCTGTCGCAGTCGAACTAATTAGAGCAATGAGAATGACGAGGTAGATGAGACAAATTAAGAACAAACAAACAAATAGGTCCACCAATCTAACATAAAACACACGTAAAATTTATCGTGGTTAGCTTTCCCTTAATCCGAAGGAAAATATAGAGAGATATAATATTAGATAAGATTACAAGGAGTTACAGATTCACTCAATACAAGGAAACAACTCACTCACTAAGAACTATCGCTCAAGACTCACTTGCAATGAAGAATAATATCAATGAAATACTTGACCTCTCATATTGGAGGCCATTACAATAAATAGAAGAAGAATAGAGAGAAACCTAGGTTTGTCTTGATATCTCAGTCGTCCGATATATCTTGTAGAAGAAGTCACTGAATAGGAGCCGTACGATTTAACTTGGAGTTGGAGATTGGGCTGAAATGATTCCCAAGACCTAGGCCCAAAACAATACAGCCATCACGGGCGATCGACTGCACCCAAGTGAGATCGACCGCAACTCAAAGTACCTGGACCCGAGTGGTGTACAGTCAACTGTACATGCCTCTATTGTTGTTGCTGCTCTATTTTTGTCTTTGTCTCTCTTTGACGCTCCGATCTCCGTGCTTCATCGTCTCTTCTTTTAATTGAACAAGGAGTATGCAAGACATAATCCTTACATTCTCCACCTTGGATTGCATACGTATGATATCAACACGATATGATTAATCATCTCTGAACTCTACTAAATTTTACGTGGAACAATAGTTTATTCATCTAGTTGAACAAATCTTCTACCTAATCTCACCGATCAGGTACCCCCCTCAAAGGCACACCTCAGCAGGCGTTAAAACGGAGTTGCCAACCTCCGCACGAAATACACCTACCTTGAGGCACTCTCCACCTCTCGACGATATTCAAACATCGTGGTCTCGCCTTGATGATGTTTTGTTACAGCAGAATAGATGAACTTTTGGGGATATAGGGAAAAGAAACAACACATGTGCAGGTATTTTGGATCCCCCAAAGCTTGTAGAGATTGCGTTGGCTTGGCCCAACAACTCTTATACCTTTAATCGCCTTATGACAACCATGAAAAATAGACAGAACTTCACCTCAAGCTGTGTAACTACAACCATGTGCTTCAAGAGTTTCTAAGGAAATCAAATTCCATTTCAGTAAAGGATTATGCAAGACTTTCCTTAGAGTGAAACTGTTCCCACCTAGCATCTTCAACTCAATTGTCTCCTCGCCCACTACTTCACAAATCTCCCTAGTTCATGTTCACACACAATGCCTTGTTGTAGACTTATAAGTAGAAAATAACTTCCTCTTGGAGCAAATATGAGTAGAACTCTCTGAGTCAAGAAACCAACCAGAACCCACTTCTAAAGAATTTGAAACAAGAAGACACAAATCACCTTATTCAGAAGGGTAAACGACATTTGCGGTAGTACTGTCATCCTTGGTGTTCTTCTGCTTCTGCAATTTCAAACAGTCTTTCTTGATATGCCCTGACCTCTTGCAATATCAAAAACGGATCGATTACTTTTGCAATGCACTTTCACTTTGAATTGAAGGACCTTCCACTGCTAGACAACCTGTGGGAGTATATGATGATTTTTGTGTCTTCTTCCTAAGTTTATTTTTCTTCAAAGCTTTGATTACACCATCCACCGTAATACTTTCCTTGGTAGATTTACTATATAGCATAGTAGTTATCAAATGCTTATACGAATCCGGCAGTGAATATATCAAGTTGAAAGCTTTATCTTCTTCACTTACATCCGCGTTTACCGCCTTGAGTTCAGATAAAACCTTGTTGAACTCTATGATGTGATCTTGAATATCAGTACCTTCCTTCAGTGATAAACAGAATAACTTCATCTTCTAATGCATTGATCTAGTAACGACGAATCAGAGTAGTCAGCTATGAGTTTTTTCCCCAAACTCTTTGTGCTAGTTTCTTCAAAAAACTTGCACCTGACCTCATCTGCCAATAATAGTCGGATTTACGGCTCTTTCACAAATATCATTCCAAACATCATCCTTCATATCAGATGGCTTTTCCTTCTTCTTTAAGACTAACTGTAGACATTTTTGAACTAGGACATCATACATGTCCACCTATCAAAGATTAAAGTTAATCTTTCCATCGAACTGCTTGATCTTCAAAAGACTGTGACCCGTCATCTTCACTAAGGGACTCGACAACCTGAAGCTCTGATACCACTTTATTAGGGTGTTGTGATAGGGAAAGGAATCTCACCACAGCTCTCGTTGAGGAATTTTGTCGAATTCCTGTGGTGCAGCGGAACTAATTAGAGCAATGAGAATGACGAGGTAGATAAGACAAATCAAAATAACAACCAAACAAATAAATCCACAAATCCAATACAAACACACGAGGAATTTATTCGATTAGCTTTCGCTTAATCCAGAGGGAAATATAGGGAGATATAATATTCAACTAGAGAAGATTACAAGGAGTTACAGATTCACTTAATATAAGGAATTAAACCACTCCTTAAGAACCATCTCTCAAGTTTCACTTGCAATGGAGAATAATATCAATGAAGTACTTGACCTCTCATATTGGATGTCATTACAATAAATAGGAGAAGAATAGAGAGAACCCTAGGTTAGTCTTGATATCTTGGCCGTCCGATATATCTTGTAGAAGAAGTCACTGAATAGAAGTTGTATGATCTGAGATGGAGTTAGAGATTGGGCCGAAACGGTCCCCAAGACCTAGGCCCAAAACACTACAGCCACGGGCGGTCAACCGCACCCAAGTGCGGTCGACCACAACTCAACGTACCTAGACCCGAGGGGTGTACAGTCGACTGTACATGCCTCTGCTGCTGTTGTTGTTTTGTTTCCATCTTCGTCTCTCTTTGATGCTTCGACCTCCGTGCTTCATGGTCTCTTCTTCTAATTGAACAATGAGTATGCAAGACATAATCCTAACATAGAATCAATAAAGACATTCTGATTAATCCCAATCATAACAGAATCATTCTCATTGAGAATTTATCCTTTCTCAGGGTTTGAACTAGAAGAGGCCACCCACTTAATATGAGAAGCATATCCTTTGCCTGTATCAAAATTAAGATTTTCTTCTCTGTTGAAACATGTATTATGAATGTTGGAAGCAAGTGAAGGACCACTAGGAGAAAGATTACCCCATTTATCCCATCCAACATTAGGAGTAACAAATTGAATAGGAGCATTGGACAGAGATTGTTGATCTAGATTAAAAGGAAGATCATGATAAGATACCAGGGTGGAGAAAGCCCTGGAACCTACCTAGAGAGTATACTCCTTAATCAAAGGTAAAGAAGCACATCTAAGAAAATCAGCAACAACTTCCAAATGACCATTACTCATTTTGTTCTTAGAAGAAAACCCAACAAAATCACCATTACATCTAGAGATAAGGCTGAAAGATGTAAATGAATCACAAAAAAAGGGGGACACCAGAAAGGACACATTTAGTTTTAGAAAGACCAAGAGATTTTTTTAATAACCCCAAATTGTGGGCAATTTAACCCTAAAGATCGATTTACCAAAACAAAGATCCTGACCTTTTAGATTTTCACGACATTGAACATTAGGACATTTGCAAACAAAATCCCCATTGGGTAACATCCAAAAATATTTTAATTTGAAAATATCTTTCCAAATTAATTACCGTTTGAATGATATGTTTAGCAATTTTTGTATTAACTTTTTTTTAAAAAAAATTGGAAACCCAAAATTGGCCCGAATTCGAGCCATTTATTCTGTAATTGGACTTCGGCCTAGAAGTCCAGAAACAAATGGTCCGGGCTATGGATCAAGAAAAATTGATTAAGGTTTCAGACTTAGTTACAAAAGGTTTGCAATAAAAACAACTTTGATTTACAGGCACAAAAACAAAGAAGGAGAAGAAGATGTTGAAAATCGAACAAATTATAAAGGAAATGAAATAACAAAATATAAAATCAAATCGATTAAAGCCGAGGCTTGTGTATTACACAATACCCTTACAACATATTTGCCTCGTCCGGTGCTGGAGTTTGCAGAGGCATCCGTCTCCCAGAGTACAAAGGCTGAGGAGCGTTGACTGATGCACCACATCGCACTCCCGAACTGAAATAGGTTCGAACTCTATCTTCGACCTTGAACAAATAAACAGAACATAACAGAACATAACAGAACACAGTAGAGAAGAGAAGAGATTTTTCTGATGTGTGGAAAGAGGGGAGAGGGGTCTCAATTTATAGGGGAGAGGGAAAACATGTGAATGAATGCACATGTTGTGTAACCCCCTGTAACATCCCGTATTAAATTTTTTAAATAAACATACATTAATTATTTTTACACATGCAACGCACGTGTAATTTCATCGCATTATTTTCATTCTCAATTTTATTTAAAAGTCATGCACAATTTCCTTTCATTTATTTTTGTTGCCTATTAAAACCCATAGACCTAATAGAAGACTCTAAGCCCATTAAAATAAATTAAATAAATAAAAATAGACCAAGCCCACAAGAGGAAGCCCACTAAGTTAATTAAAAGAGAAGCCACTAATTAAAAGAAAAGCTCATCAGTTAATCTACTTTTTTATCCTAAACTTGTCATGTAACAACATGTACAGTCAAAGAAATAATAAGTATATACAGTTAGGCTATAAACAAATAATTAAACAAATGAATGAGAGATGTGCACATGTGGAAAATCCAAAGGTTAGCCATGTATGAGAATATGAAGAGGTGGGAGTTTGTGGTAGTAATTGTGAGTGGGCATTTAAATTGGATAATGGGTATTTAATTTTGGGTAATGGGGGTTTCTTCATTCACCCATTTGACCCTATAAATACCACCCTCTTTTCTTCATAATCTTGCACCAAAGATCAAAAGAAACAAAGGATAAGAAAGAGAGAATTGTTTGAGTTCTTGCTTGGTGGAAGGAGAGCTTGCTAGGAGAAGAAGGGAGTCCCATTCTTGGAGCTAGGAGCAACTTCTAGGAGTCTTCTTCTCCCTTAGAACCTTCATTGAGGTGGGTGTCTTCTTGAACTTTCAAAATTATAGTGTCATGCATGTGTAGGTAAATTGATATATAAAATTGATATGCATATGAGTAGTGGTTAAATTGTGATGATGATATTTAGAATGAAAATATATGCTAATTGAAAAATTTTCATGAAAATAAGTTGAATTGATGTTGTTTGATTGCATGGTAGTACATCATGATTAGATTAAATGATATGAATATAGATTTGTACACAAAGTTACTAATTCATGCTAAGAAAAGTTACTATTTTGAATTTCGTTTGCACTTCAGAAAATCTTATCTAATAAAATAGTTGGAATCTAGAACTAAAACTTTTTGGGGAGTATCTTGTATGTGTTAGGAACATCCCTTTAAAATTTCATAATATTTGGAGTTCGTTTACTATTTTAATAAATTCTAAACTCAAAACTGGTTAGTAGTTGGCTGGTTGCAGGAATTCTGCATACCTTTCGGTTTTTAATTAATTTAGTATTGTAAATAAAATAATTTGAGAAAAGTCAGAACTAAGAAATTATATTAGACACGTTAACATTTCTGAAAAGTCCAAGAAATCAAATTTTCACAAAGAACTGAATTTTATATGAATTTTACAAGACTGTACAGTAGTAGTATTTCAGTATCTCGACCCCTTTGTATATTTTGAAGAATTCAAGGTTATAGATACAATATTTTGAGAAAACTTATAACTACAAAATTAAAGTAGACATGTATACCTTCAGTTCTATATAAAGAACTCTAAGTTTCGTGAAGTATACAATTTTCTATGATTGTTACAAAAAGCATGAAATGCAGTTTTCTAACTTGAATTTACTGTTTTGTAAATGATACTTAAACGACTTGATTGAAAATATATTCTCGCTATTTTAAGTTATATTTTGGGAAAGTAAAGATCATATTCATGCTTAGATGATATGTGAGCTTAAGAAAAATATATATGTATAGGATTAAAGATGTTAAGATTAGTTCAAAATAAATCAAAGAAAGACGATGAGATAAATTTTCAAAGATGAATTTTACAGAGATTATGTCTTAATCTTAATTAACTTGTATTGAGAAAGTTTTAATGAATATGAAAAGTGTATTGTGAAAATGAATAGGTTGAGATTGTACTCATTGATGAATGAATAAGAATGAATGAAAGAATTTGAATAAAATATGAATACATGAAAATTGAGAACATGAATTATAAGGGGATGAGTACCCCAAGTTGTTGAACATGAAAAGATATTTATTCTAGAGGTTTAGTGAGACCCAGGTATCGGCAAAGAAATGAAAATGAAAAATTGATTTTGAGAAGTAACCAGTATGGGTTGACTGTCTCAGTATTTTATTTAAGACCGGTGGGTAAGCTAAACTTTAGTTTTTCAAAACTATAACTTAAACTTAAGGACAGGCACTAGTTGGAGATATGACGAAATGAGTGCAAACGTGAGTTAAGGACTCCAGAATAATCCTTGGAGACGGTCCCCAGTATTCCGGGACGATGGACGCAAGGGCCACAGAATGATCCACGAAGTGGGAACGATCTCCAGTATTCCGGAATGAGAACGCTGCTCATGGGATGCTTGTGCAATGAGGGCTCCAGAATGACCTGCGGAGTGAGACGATCCCCAGTATTCCGAGATGACGAACGTAAGGGCCACAGAATGATCTACGGAGAGGGATTGGTCTCCAGTATTCCAAGGGCGAGAGCCAATACTTGCAAGGTGTCCAAATCTTGTAGTAGTCATCGTAGTAGGCTGCATGGCGAGGGATCTAACCCTACAATGTGAAGTACGTAGGTGCTTGCCCTCAGACCTATGTAGTATGAGATGCATAGAATCCGAACAAGTATGCATTAGTGTCATTGTAGTATAACATCTGTATTAGGCATTAAGTCATATCATACATTGACATATTTAGGATACTCACTCTTTACACTTTTATATGCATTCAAGTTTGTTTATGGTTATTATTATCATTAAATTTATTGTTTATTGATTTTTGAAAGCCTATAGACCGTGATCTATATTTTATTATTACTGGAGTGTGGATTTTATGTATACTATTTTGTTTAATTAATTAATATGTGCTACTATATTGCTATTTATCATATCTTAGCCAAATCGAATCCAATTTTATTTATTTCATGAATCCATACATTCGATTGTATTTATTAATAGTTGAGTATTAATGTAATGCATATTATTTTATCTAATTGTTATATTACTATTGATTTATTTGTTCAATTTTAATCTAAATCCTATTGTTTTTCCCTATTGAATTTAAACCCGATAAGCCCATACCCAAAACCATATAACTCTCCCATTGGATTCCAACCCAAAACCCGCAACCCGCTACCTTATAACCCACCATCCTATAATCCCATATATATATCCATTTAACCTTAAACCTAATTAATCTCAACCTAATTACTCTCTAAATTACCCAGCCATCACCCGCTACCCTATTCATCTTCATTCACCCCCCCCCCCCCCCCCGCGACTCTTTATCTCTCTCTCCTCTCCCTGTGCTGCGTACCGCAATCCACCACCTCCTCACCTTGTCCCGATCTCCTCCTCCAGCCCGTTGCCCTTCATCTCCCCTCCTCTTGCCCTCACTCGTCGTCAGCAGCACCAGAGCGCCAGAACCCATCGAAGTCCCCTGCCTTCGTCGACTTCCCTCTCCACCTCATCGCCAGCACCCGCGACCACCCCTGCAACCACTATTGCCGAAGTCCCCGCTGCTCGGCCCTTGCTGCAGCCATTGTGTCCAGGGTCGGTCCGGAGATCCGGGTTGCCCTAGCCGAACTCATGTTTTGTTGCCCTTTAGTAAAAAAAATTAATACTAACAACAAAAGTAAAAGTAAAAGCAAATAAAATAAATTTACGCAAAGTCATGGAACAAAGTTATAGAACCCCAAAACTAAATCTAAAAGCGTAATTTGAAGCAATCATAGAACCCCAAAACTAAATCTAAAAGCGTAATTTGAAGCAATCATAGAACCCCAAAACTAAATCTACTTACCACACTATTGCAGCAATGACAATATATTCCAGAATCTTTTATATACCCATCACGTAGTTTCTGTCAATAAAAGGAACTCGTTAGTGAAAAAAAAGAAGCATATAATGGTAAACTTAAGCAATAAAAACAGTAATTGATTAATAAATACTTGGCCTCGAACATAATACCTACTTTGGTTCCCTCATGTAACATGTTATCCATGAACACCAACTTGTGGAGGCCCAGATCCCTTTACAAATGACAATTCAGAGAATAATTAAGTTTAAGTTGAAGCACAAGATTTGTGAAAATCAATGCATATTAATTAAAGATACCTACTTTTTCTGTGAAGATGTCCTCCTATATAGTACAACACAAGTATACCGACAAATCATTCTAAAATATGTTAGGTATGTTGTAAGGACCTATCTTTATATTTCAAGGATCTATCTTTGATAAAAACACGATTACATTGTTTTTTTAATCTTGAACAACACGATAAAGTCAAACAAAATATGATTACATTTGCAAAATCAAAATTACATTCGGATTACAATTTGGTTCAAAGAAATATGCTTCTCCTTGCATTTCTTGAAGCAAATTCTTCAATTAAGTCATCATAGTTAAGCTTCTCCAAAAATTCATTCTCGATTGAGATCATAGCCAATCCACTCAATCTTTCTTGTGACATGGTAGTCCGAAGGTAAGTTTTTATCAACTTTAACTTCGAAAAACTCCTCTCCGCCGAGGCAGCTGTAACACGTATAGTCAACAAAATACGATAAGAAAACCATGCACTTTAGAATCCACCTTCATCCCAATAAGATCTAATAAAGTTAAGAATGTCAATTAATTTGATTATCTCCTTTGGTAATACTTTTTTCAACTCTCTAAGATCTTGAAATAACTCTTTCCCATAAATATCACATTGTTGGTCATGTTCCAAGAAGCTTTGTAGTTTAGTGCAATGCTCCCTTAATTTCTCTTCACTAACACTTACGAACTTCACATTAAATAAAAATCCAAAGATTTCTTCATAGAGCTCAAATTGTTTAAATCGGTCATTTAATGATGTAAGAGCTTGATCTATGATGTGGATAAAGTATGTAACTCTAAAATCATCCTCCGGTGATTGGCTTCCTTCGACATTCGCTTCCATATCCTCATCAAAGTGCTTCTTTCTACGAACAATTCTTTTCATTGGAAAGATCAGATCAATGCCAACATCATTAGCAAGTTCCTTCGCTTATTTCATCAAGTCTTCGAAACCATCTTCTCTAAACTTTTCAAAGAAAATAATGAGTTCCTTTTGAATAGTAATTGCATCTTCTAAATTCATCTCTTCTTGTTGAAGTATTTTGCTAACACGATTAACTTTGTCTAAAATTTTGTACCAAACACATAAACTAATCAAGAGCTCAAAATCTTCTAAAGCATTTTTACACAAATCTTTAGCTTCTGCCATCACAACATTCTCTTTAGAACTATTGGCGATTTGGATTAAGGCATCTCTCAATTCCGGTGCTTGATTTCTTATTGCTCTAACACTTTCAATGTGACTTTCCCAACGAGTTACGGATAATGTTTTGGTGTCAAACCCGTCACATATGTTTTAAGAATATCCCACCGATGTGTGGACCCCGAAAATAAAGTATAAATCTTTTGCACATATGCAAAAAAATTCCTAGCTTTCACACAAGACTTTGCCATATCACATAATGCAAGGTTTAAGCTATGACATCCACATGGTATATAAAAAGCTCTAGGATTTATATCAAGAAGTCTCTTTTGTACTCCTTGATGTTTACCTTTCATGTTTGACCCATTGTCATAACCTTGACCTCTTATATCATCAATGTTGAGTTTAAGTTCAACCAAAGTATCTTCAAGCCGTTTGAAAAGACCAAGTCCCGATGTATCATCAACCTTTAAGAAGCCGAGACAAAACTCTTCCATCTTAACTCCACTTGCATCCTCAACATCCACGCATCTTATGATAATTGACAATTGTTATTCATGACTTAAATCCGGAGTACAATCAAGGATAACCGAGAAGTACTTTGCTTTTAAAAAATTTTGGAGAACTTTTTCTTTGATCTCATTAGCTAATAAGCTTATCAACTCATTTTGAATCTTATGACTCAAATAGTGATGTTGCATTTCTTTATCTACCACACGCCGAAGATGGTCTTGCATGACTGAATCAAATTCAGCAAGAAGCTCAATAAGTTGAAAAAAAAGTCCATTGTTCTTCTCATAAATCTTTTCATTTGATCCACGAAATGGCAAATTATTTCGAGAAAGGGTCTTCACAACCGCAATAATGCGAACGAGTACATTCTTCCAATGAATTTTCTTCTTACCAATTTGTGCTTCCATTTTTTTAATCAATTGTTTCCTTTAGGTTTAGTTTCCTTTGCAAGTCAACCCACTTCACAATATTTGCCGAATGCTCCCTATTGCTTTCATGGTCTCTAAGCTTTGTAGGAAGGTTATGCCAATCATCTATCCCATTTTCGGACAAGTTACTTGACATTGGTTTATGCTTGAACAACTTGCAACAAAAAAAAAACACCTTATTTAACTCATTTGAATAGACAAGCCACTTCCTTTCATTTTTCTCTCCATTTGGAAAATTACGTGTGTAAAGCTTGGATGAAAAACACCTACCACTCTTTTCGTCTCTTGAAAACTCATCATTTTCCTTTAAAATCTTAATAGGGCCTCGTTGAACCAACATTACTCTCTTAGAATCATTGATACTTTCCCACAATCCCATATCGTAATTCACATCAACATCTTTCGTAAAGTCCATGATGGTTTCATTATGATCCTCCTTAGATTTTTCATTTACTACATGAATACCTTCATTCATAGGCTCCTCATGATCTTCATCACTAGCTTTTTCATGAGCATCTTCATCTACATCAACATCTTCATGTTTATCAAGAAATCCATCTCTGTCTTCAACACTAGTGCCAATAGCTTCTCTAACTTGACTCGAATGTACAGACTTTTTAGATTTTGCATCAAATAATTTATAAATTAAGCCCATTAGTGATTGTGCAATTACATCTTTATGTTGCTTGACCCTCCTATTATGCGATCCGAAATTTTGTTTTCGAAACCTCACTCGGTTCTTGTCAATTTCATCCTTTGTCATTGCACCTATAGGATATCACAATAAGAATTAAACCTCACTCGGTTCTTGTCATTTTGAAAACTTGAATAATGTATTAAAATAAGTAATATCCCTAAAAAAAATTAGTGTAGTAAGATCATTAATATCCCTAAAACTTGAATAGTGTAGTAAGTTAATTATTTCTTATTGCATGAAAATAGCTGAGGAGGGTATTCGGAATTTCCTCACTCAAGTGAAGAAAAAACAAACAGTTCACATAGGGCACTGCTGAATATGTTTACTTTCAATGGCCTAATATATGTTCGCATCCTGATTGTATCTATACCATAATGAAAAATCTGTACAGTTGATCATTTGATATTGGGGCATACTTTAATACTTAGTCATTCCATAGTAATTGAGAAAATATTGGCACTGTGTAAATAATAATTCAATTAATGCATTAGCAGGCCCACCCATGTCCCACGAATTAACACTTAATACATCATACAATGAAAGGATTTCAGTACACATGGGCTAAGTTCAATTGTCTGGACAATGGTAAGTTGGGCAGAATCCTTGTGCAGTTAATTTTTTTTATAGATTTGCCTGTTTTAGAATATCTTGGAAATCACAGTAGGTTTTTAGATGCTTTTATATATTATATACATTCTAATATTTGAGTATTTTTTGTTTCAAATGGACATATTGTACTTATCGATCAATCTATAGGTTTACTTGGCAATATGTTGTGTTCTGGGAGCATCGGCACTTGGAGCTTACCTACACATCATGATGAACATCGGTGGTCGCTTGACCTTTTTCGCATACGTTGTGGCAACCTTATTGCTGAACATCACTCCTCAACATGAGGGGTATTATTACTTTTTATCATTATTATTATTGTTGTTTTCCACAACAACAACAAAAAAAACTCTTTAAATGGATGATAAATCACAGAGTAATTTGATAACCAATGTTGTTTTATAGCGCAGAAACAGAGGAAGAGATTTGGTCTTTTGATTGCTATTGCTTTCTTTGGAGGAGCTACTCTGAGTCTTCTTCTAATTCGACGTGCTACTGACATTGACACAATGTAGGGAGTTGTTCTCTAGAAGATTTAGAAGCTGATAACATATATCAAAATGTAATAGCTTAGAGAATCATATATTTTGATTGGTTTCATATATCACTGGCAATCTTACATGATAGAAAAACTGCAGCATACTGGTGACTACATTTGTGAAAACAGCTATAATCTTTGGGTGTCTCTCAGTAACACCTATTGTAAATGAGAATGTTGGAGGTCTTTTCCTGGGAGCAGTGGTCGGTTTTCTCCTCTTAATCCTGTATTAGTTTGTTTCTTCCTACTTAGGTTACTTGACCAATCATGGAAGGAAGGGATTGGGAGTGATTGATGGAATGTATCACTAAATGAGCCAGCTAGCTAAGCAACAAGCACAAAGTTTAGTCCCAAATGGTGTGGACATTTTTCTGAGAGAAGGGATTGAACCCAACTACCCAAGTCGGCCACTTAGCGATTTCTAAAAGTTCAAAAATTGACATTCACAGTAAATCACAATATTCATAAATCATAATGCTCACAAATCACAATATGTAAAGCTTTCGTAGTTTCACAGTAAATCACATTCACAGTAAATCAAAATTCGCAGTTAATAACATTAAATTGAAAGAAGAAAATGAAGAGAAGAAGAGTAGATATAATACCGAAGGAGATTAAGGACTTAGGGTTTCAATTAGGGCTAGGGTTAGGTTTAGGGTTTTGATGGAAAAGATGAGCCGTCACGTCGCCCGTCGGAGCCTTAGTGAAGAAAGAGGCAAGGACCTACGAGCCTACGATCGGAGGTGCAGAGGAGCGGTGGAGCGGCTGGAGCCTTCAGCCTTGGAGGAAGTCGGGTTTCGGTTTGGGGATGGGAAAAAGAGAAAAAAAAGAGAAAGAGGGGATCGATACTGGAAGTGGAAGAGGAAGAGAAAGAGAGAGATGTGAGTTTTTAAAAAAAAATTAAATTTTACACATAGGCCCCTTATAAATTTTATTTTACTATATAAATATATATATTGATTTTTTTTTATTTTTTTGCCCCATTAAAGGGGTTTGCCCAATCCCATTGGCTTGTTGGGCTTACCCCTGGGCCGGGCTTGATTGTGTTCTCCATCGACCCTCACCTGCGGCCACCACAGGGACACCCCCGACGACTTCCCACCATTGCCGGAGCGCTGCCCCTGTGCACCGCCGCTAGTCATCGTTGCGCTTGCTGTCATTGCTGCTTTCTCTCGCATGCACGTGTTTGCATGTGCTGCAGTCGGTGTTTGTTGTTTGGAGTTCCCTGCTGCTTGCTGTTGTAGCCACTGTTGTGTTTGCTACCGTGGATTGCTGCTCGTGCTCTTGTGATTCCGTAGTATGCACGTGTTTTCCCCGTCGATCGCGCGTTGTTGAGATTGCACGTAGTTCGCACGTGTGTCCGTCGTCACTCGTCTCATTCCGTTCACCATCTCGTAAGGCAAGTATCTTGTACGAATCTCTTTTGTTTCCTCGTACAAGCACTTTTTGAAATACCACAAGTAGATCTTCGTTTGAATCGTTCTTTATGTTTTACCTATTGATGATCTTGATCCTACTCATTTGATTTGTTTCTATCCATTCCGTAATCATAAAGGATCACAAAACAATTTGTTATTACACCCATCACACAAACATGAAGTAGATTTAGAGATTTATCCATATGAATGCATATTATAGATGTTTTGTTGTATATTGAGCATGTGAATGATTTTTCCCTCTTAATGAGTTTGAAAATAGACATGACTCGCTGATTTGAATACCTGTTATATTCTGATTTGCATTATATATCAACTTGAATCCATCGTAGTTACTAGTTATGTTATAATACATGCAAAAAGAAATTTCATTTACTGTCGTCCTGATTTGACATGATGAATTAAACCATGTTAATGTCAGAATAATAATGAAGTTTGTGAATATGAAATGTAGGCCTCTGTTTCTAGTTTCCATAACTTTTGATGGATCTGAAATCCGATCTGTAACTTGTGAGATATCACACTTCTAATACTATTGTGTCGCAGTTTTTAGATTTCTGATTACAAGATTTTTTGGCATGAATGATTGATTAAAATAGATGCTAACAGTAAAATTTAGAATTAATATTAATCTGGACATGGTTAGACATGATTAGGAGTCACCCCAATTTTTTGTGGAATTTTATAATTTTTTTGACCTAATACATTTATGCAAACATGATTATATAATTGCTGCCTACATTCTAGTTCAGTAAAGGACCTCAGTTTTGACCTGATTCGATTTGTCATTGATTAAATTTTATTGAATGAGAATTATAGATCTGTGTGTCTGGAATCCAGAACATCTGACAATTTTACAATTCGATTTATGAATTACAAGATATTCAGATTTTCGTACAGTGACGTCTGAATTCCAGAATGCAATCTGAAATATGCATCACCCTGCTTAATTAGCTGAAACAGTAGATTAATTTAAATATTAAAATCTGAGATTAATTACACTGATATTTAACACTGTTAGGAGTATAGATATAATTTTTATGAAAATTTTAAATAATTTTGCAAGTTACTTTTTTTTATAAGTATCCAACTCTTACATGCTGCCTGAACATGCAATCTGTAAAGAATAAAAATTCGAACCTAGTTTCTGTGATTTTTATATGTCGTGTGTATATGCGCTGGAACCGGTAGAGAGTCTAGTTTCTAGAACTTCTGACGAATCTAGATTTTCTTTTCTGTAGCAGCAGGAATTCCAGTTTTGGCGCAGCAACGTCTTGCTGTCCAGATTGGTCTTTTGCTATGTTTAAATATTTGCATGTTATTTCTTGTATTTTGCGATCCAGAACATGTTCCTTGCATCATATAAGCTCTTCATACATCCTTGTCATGTCCCAATTTTGTTCTCGTTATCTCATGATCATGTTTATTTTGTAATAAAAAGTAACAAACCGGGGTATAAGGGAAAAAATCTAGTAGTGGACAATAGGAAAGTGAACTCGGAAGGGGCCCCGTGTTTCCCATATGTTTGCATGAATACATGATTACATGATTCATGAGTCTGTTTATCCATTTCGGTTTATCTGTTTTGCCTGACTGCATTCTTTCCTATAGAAAGGTGTACTCGGAAGGGGACCCATAGGTCTCATCTGTTTGCATGAATACATGAATATGTGATTCATGAGTCTGTTTATCCGATTCGGTTATCTGTTTAGCTTGAGTACATGGCCCTATAAAATTTACCACTAAGTCTAAACGTAACTTGATTGTATGCATCAAACATGTGGTATATATATGGGGTGCATGATTGCGGCATTAGATAGGATTAAATAAAAGACTTAAGAAATAATATGTTTCACCTGCACGTTCCTGTCACCTGTTTCACATGTTTATCTGAAATTTGTTACAAGTTTATTTGTTATCTGTTTATCTGATATCTGTTACAAGTTTATCCGTTATCTGTTTATCTGACATCTGTTACAAGTTTACCTGTTATCTGTTATCCGATTCTGTTATCTGATTCTGTTTACTCGCTTATTAGTTTGTTTGCCTCTGCTTATCTGTTACATTGCTTTCATGCTAATTTCCGTACTCTTCTTTCTTGTTTCCTGTTCTGCATTCTGTTTACCTTGTTCCTGTATCCCTTTTGCTTGTACTACTTGCAGCTCGTAACTTGCACTAACGAGCAGATTATTTTCCGTTTCTCCGTTTCTTTCAAATGATAAATGTACAGGTTTTAGAGATGAGCTACCTGTAGGACTGAGTGACCAAGTGTTCTAAGCTTTACTGGAATCTTTCATGCTTTAGTTATTTCTGTATTGAGTTATCAGTTTTCTTATTGCTACTTGATACTTTGTATTGGGCATGCTATCCCGGAGTTTATCATTTTTTTCCAGATCTTGTTTTATTTGAGGATTATGTTGAATTCTAATTGCAGAATAAACTCAACAACGACGACGAGATGCAAGAACTATAGAATCAAAACAAGAGAACAAAGAACAACCAAAAGCAACACACAAGAACACACAAGATTTTTATCGAGGTTCACCCAAATAGTGGCTACTTCCCCGTGCAGAGGCACTCCTGCAATTTCCACTAGAAATATGAAGATTAGGTTTACAAATCTCTCAAGAACTCACCACCAAGGTGTAGGGTTTCTCTCTATCTCCCTCTCTCTTAATGACGCTATAGATCTCTCTTTTTCTTTTCAGTTTTCCCTAAAATCGTACACAATACAATATATATAGGATTTCACAACTAATCATAGCTGTTCATCTATTCAGCATCGGGACGGTCGACCGGTCCATCCCGACGGTCGACCGGTCTTATCCCTCGACTGCACGAAATCCAATAGAGAGCTGGTCGGTCGACTACGCGGTCGATCGGTCATTCTATCAAGCTACAGAGTTGAGTCAGAGAGCGGGACAGTCGACTGCGCGGTCGACCGGTCTTCTTGCTTGGGCGGTCGGGGGGTGCGGTCGACCGCAACTCTACTGTAGCCACTTTCTACTCTTGACTTGTTGCTCCTACTTCGACTCTCCTTCCCGACTATATTCTTCAACTCATTATCGTGTAGTGGATCCACAAACCCCAACAATCTCCCACTTGGAGATATATACACGAAGTCTCTAACCTGTTCTTCATTCTTCCATTGGCCTAGTCTAGGCCTGTGCCTCCTCAACAATTAACCTGGAGACAATCCAATAGCGGTATAGCAAAACTGATGTTTTTTGCTATCCACCACCTTAGTGAGCATATCCACCGGATTCTTAGTACCAAGAATCTTAGTTAGTTTCAACCATTTCTTCTCAACCGCCATTCTGACAAAATGATACATCATTTGAATGTGCTGAGTCCTAAAGTGATATGCCGAGTTTTTCGCCAAGAAAACTGCACTTTGACTGTCATACTATAGTTCACCTATGGGTTACTTCCTGCCCAACTATTTCATAAGCTCCGAAATCCACAACATGTCTTTCGTCGCTTCTGTAAGTGCTGTGTACTCTGACTCCGTGGTTGACTGCGCTACAACCTTTTGTAACTGCAAAGCCCAACAAACAGCTATTCCACCAACTGTAGATACATACCCTGTAGTACTTCTGCAACCATCACGATCGCCCAAAAATACCGCATCTACATAACCATGTATATGCAAAGAATCTCCCCCAAAACAAAGAGAGTGATCTGAAGTACCTGCTAGATATCTAAGAATCCACCTTACTGCATCCCAATGCTGTTTACTTGGATTCTTCATGTAATGGCTGACAACTCCCACTGCTTGTGCGATGTCTAGTCTTGTGGACACCATCGCATACATCAAACTTCCAACGGCTGAGGCATAAGGAATAGTAGCTTTTTCCTCCATCTCTGCCTCTGTCTTAGGGCACAAGTCCATTGATAACTTGAAGTGAGAAGCCAAGGGACAAGTGACTGGCCTCGCGCCATCCATATTGAATCTCTTCAACACCTTCTTCACATAGTCTGCTTGAGATAACCAAAGCTTCTTGCTACTTCTGTCTCTACTGATCTTCATGCCGAGGATTTGCTTTGCTTCACCCAAGTCCTTCATTGAAAACTCCGAAGCTAGCATCTTTTTTACTTCCTTGATCTTCTCCATACATGAACCTGCCAATAACATGTCGTCCACATACAATGCCAAAGTAACTGTATCATTGTCCTCGTATCTACGAACATACACACAATGATCCGTTTCGCATCTATCGAAACCTTTTCCTCTCATGAAGCAATCAAACTTCAAATACCATTGCCGCGGTGCTTGCTTGAGCCCATAAAGACTCTTCTTCAATCGACATACCATGTCTTCCTTTTCTTTAGCTTCAAAACCCGTGGGTTGTCTCATGTACAGCTCTTCTTCGACATCACCATGGAGAAATGCTATCTTCACATCCAACTACTCTAAGTGCAAGTCTTCAACTGCCACAACACTGAGCAGAACCCTAATAGAAGCCATCTTCACAACCGGTGCAAAGATCTCACTATAATCAACACCTTCTCTTTGAGAGAATCCTTTCACCACAAGCCTCGCCTTGTACCTCTTACTACCATCTGCCTCATCTTTGACTCTAAAAACCCATTTGTTCATAAGAGCGTGCTTCCCTGCAGGTAACTTGGTCAACTCCCAAGTTTGGTTCTGTTCCAAGGAGTTCAACTCGTCCCTCATAGCTGACTCCCACTGAATTCGAGCCTCATCCCTCAAAGCCTCCTCATGAGTCTCTGGCTTTCCCGAATCCGTGTACAGAACATGCTCGTGAAAAACACTAGCTGATGGATCAAATATCCTGGTTGGCCTCCTCTCTCGTGTCGATCTCCTCAATGTGGGTACCGGTTCACCGACAGGTTCAGGTTTCCCGAACTGTTCTGGCTGTACCTGTTCGTCTTGGATAACCTGCTCATTCCCAATAGGCTCATAATGAACCTCCTGTGCTTCCTGTGGTACCTTTACCTGCTGCTGCACTGTAGGACCCCCACCACTAGGGCCGCCTTCAGAATCTGAATTTGAGTCTGAGTCTGAACCCCAATTTGATTCTGAACTAGTTGTACCATCTTGACTTGTGTGCCTGTCCTTGTATAGAACCTCCTCATTGAACACTACATTCCTGCTGCGAATGACTTTGTTATCCACAAAATCCCAAAGCCTGTAACCATACTTATCGCCGTCATAGCCAATGAACACACACCTCTTGGACTTAGAGTCCAACTTCTTTCTTTCTTCCCTGTCAATTAGTGCATATGACATACAACCATAAACTTTCAAATGCGAATTATTAATAGTTTTACCTGACCATAGTTCTTCTGGAATGGACCCATCAAGGGCACTAGACGGGCAACGGTTAATCAAGTACACTGCTGTATCAACTGTAGCAGCCCAAAGATGGACCGGAAGATCGGCATGAAGTCTCATGCATCTCGCCCTTTTGAGTATCGTGCGGTTCATCCTTTCTGTTACACCATTCTCCTGTGGAGTCTTAGGAACTGTCTTGATTTCTCTGATACCTTCCTTTGCCAGATAGTTAACAAACTCTTTGCTTGTGTACTCACCTCCATTGTCTGACTTGATTGCTTTCACCTTGCAACCCGTTTCATTCTCAACCCTGGCCTTCTAATCTTTGAATTCCTTAAATACTTCTGATTTCTCACGAATTGCATAAATCCAAACCTTTCTTGTAGCATCATCAATAAAGGTGATGAAGTATCTCTTACCACCATAAGAGAATTCCTGAGCTGGACCCCACACATCTGTATGTACCAACTTTAGCTTCGCAAGCTTCTTCTCACGTCCACCCAATTGAAAGCTAACTGACTTCTGTTTTCCCGTCACGCAATTCTCACATAAATCCATCTCAACCTTCTTCAGCCCCGGCAGAAGATCCCTAGAACAAAGCTGCTTGACACATTTTCACCAAGGTGCCCCAACCTGACATGCCATAGAATTGGAGAGGAACTGCCTACTGATGCTGTAGCAATGATATCACCTGAATCACCTCCCCTGAGTAAGTACAACGTGTCACCATGCTTTTCTTTTCCTACCAACCTGGCACCTGTAGTCACCTTCCATTCTCCATGCCCAAAAATTATTGTAAACCCTTCTTTGTCTAGTTTGCTGGTCAAGATCAAGTTTTTCTTCAAGCTCGGAATATGTCTTGTATCATACAAGACCAATTACCCACCATTGCGAGCCTTCACTCTCACAGTGCTTCTACCCACAACTGGACATATCTGCCCATTACCAACTAAAACTGCACAAAAATTACCTGTCCTGTAATCCTCAAAAACATCCCTCATAGGGGTACAATGATAAGAAGCAACTGAGTCTACACACCAATCATCTTGCAAAATATTGAATCCAGCCGATAAACACAATTCATCTAGACGTGGTTCAATACTTACCACATTGGCTACCTGTGACCCTGCTTGCGTTTTCTTATACTCCTCGCATTGGTCTCTCCTGTGTTCTGGCTTCTTACAGTACCAACACCCACCTGTGTGATGTCCTGTTCTTGACTTGGACCTGTGATTCCTGCTTTGCGACCTCCCTCTGTTGTTACTTCTACCACGGTTATTAACTGACAGCGCGGTATTGCTAGGATATGACACCGAAGTCTCTCCATATCTCTTCCTCCTTGCATCCTCATTCATGATGCTGCTTATAACATCCTTTAGGGTTGTCGTATTAGTCATAGTGCTAGTAGTAGTCTGCTCTACTGTGCCGTAACTATCGGGAAGACTGGATAACAACAACAACAATTGTGCCCTCTCCTCAAACTTTTAACCCGACGATTCCATCTAATTGTAGACCGTACAGAAGTTGTTGATGTGCTCAGCAACCGAACCTTTTTCTGACAACTTCAAGTTAACCAAATTCTTTAGATGTAAGATCTGGCTCGCTGCATTCGGTTTCTCAAACATGTCTGTCAATATCTCCATTGCCTTCTTTGCGGTTCTTGCCTTCTCAATATGAAATAGCGCCTTCCTGCTCAGCTACAACTGAATCTGCCCAAGCACTTTCTGATCAAATCTATTCCAGCCCTCCAACGCAACTGGATCGGCCTCCGCCCCCTCTAGCTTCACACCAAACAACGGATCATCTAGATCCTTCTGTCGGAGATACGCAATCATTTGGATCTTCCACATTGTGAAATCCGTTCCATCGAACTCCTTGACTCTACTCTTGTCCCCCATCTCAATCAAGACTACCACCCTGTAGCTCTGATACCACTTTGTTGAATTCTAACTGCGGAATAAACTCAACAACGACGACGAGATGCAAGAACTATAAAATCAAAACAAGATAACAAAGAACAACCAAAAGCAACACACAAGATTTTTATCGAGGTTCACCCAAATAATGGCTACTTTCCTGCGCAGAGGCACTCCTGCAATTTCTACTAGAAATATGAAGATTAGGTTTACAAATCTCTCAAGAACTCACCACCAAGGTGTAGGGTTTCTCTCTATCTCTCTCTCTTAATGACGGCTGTAGATCTCTCTTTTTCTTTTCAGTTTTCCCTAAAATCGTACACAATACAATATATATAGGATTTCACAACTCTAATTACAGCCATTCATCTATTCAGCATCGGGACGGTCGACCGGTCCATCTTGATGGTCGACCGGTCTTCTCCCTCGACTGCACGAAATCCAACAGAGAGCGGGTCGGTCGACTGTGCAGTCGACCGATCATTCCATCAAGCTACAGAGTTGAGTCAGAGAGCGGGACGGTCGACTGCGCGGTCGACCGGTCTTCTTGCTTGGGCGGTCGGGGGGTGCGATCGACCGCAACTCTGCTGTAGCCACTTTCTACTCTTGACCTGTTGCTCCCACTTCGACTCTCCTTTCCGACTATCTTCTTCAACTCATTATCGTGTATTGGATCCATAAACCCCAACAGATTATGTATTTGTTTCAAATAATTCTTTTGATTATAAGATTTGTTTCATACATGCGTGGTTGTATCTTTCTGTTTACTGTTGAGTTGATCCTTACAGCTTATGGATGATGAAAATCATTCGCTGGGCTTTGTCATGTACTCGTATTCCGTATTCTTTTGGAAAGCGGGACGTGACAGGTTGTAACGGCAGACATCAAGAAAATAATAATATTAGTATCACTAAAATACCCCCTAGATGGGGCTAAGCGAAGCGAAAAGGGTTTTCCATGAAATGGGAAATAAAAATTAGTAGCCTCACACAAGGTTTGTGTATAACTGATTGTCTGATAATGAGCAAGGAATATCCATCTTTCTGCTAAACAGGATCTATTGAACTCATAATTCATTAGATACTTTTTCTGAATGTCAACTAAGTATCGTAAGTAAATTGATCCGGTTGTTCAATTATTTGATAACCAAAGTCATTCTTTGATAAAAGATTACTATGAGTCAGACTCAATAGAATTTGATCAATCCTTTATTTTGTCATTAAGGTGGAGAACTGAACTAAGATTTTTTTTTCTTCATCATCAATTGAATCACTGTTCGCGACCGAAGATTATATTTTATCATCAATCCAATCATCGTTCACGTTTTTTTTCTTTTTCTTATGAATGAATATATCTCTTTACTTGTACGACTTAGATGTCTCGTATTTCTCGAAAAAGTGATTTGATTGATGGGATTTGGTATGCTACTTATGAGATTGGTGAGGTTGATATTCAAATATTTCTTCTGAGAACATATTGATTTGACCCCATAAGCAGGATCCCCATCCAAAAGCATGTTGCCACCAGAAACAGAACCCCGTATTTCTTCCAGATAATCTTCTAATTGTTCTAGTGCAACTAGAAAGAGATTCTTTAACAAGAAAGAATTCAGTTCAGATGTAGGATACCTATCTAGAAGTTTTTGCAATTTAATCATGTATGAGGAATCATCAAAGATTTGATATTTTCTAACTCTGTTTGTAACTCATTAGAGGCTCGGGAAACAAAGAGAAGATGGATACGAACGAGATATCTAGCAACAAGAAGAAGGAAAAGGATTGAATAAAGGAGCTCCCGAGCATTTCTTGATCTCAGATGTGCCCATATCAATGGATCGGGTGACTCATTATTTCAATGAATCATTTCTTCGGACATAAGAAGATTCTGTAAAGACTTATTCGAAATCTCACTTATCAGAGTCCGTTGTGAAAGAATCTTCTGAGAAATTGGCCATGATATATCTGATCCATACATAATATCATGAAAAATGGATGCAAATTTTTGACTGCTACTTAGTATCGGCAATGAGTCTGAAAAAGTATCTAAAAGGGTGAAATTTAGATATTTGCACCCTGTCAAAGTAAGGAACCATGGCATATATGTTTGGAACAGACTTCATTTTGAGAGATTTGAAAAAGCACTATCTCGTTGAAAGGTTCGATACATTTGCCCTTTCTCAATGCATTTCTTTAGACAAACTTTGTTTTTTTCCTCTTTCCGAATGGAAAATATTTCTTAGAACATGGAGTGTGAATCAAAGCCATGTTTGAATTAAAACTGAGATACTGATGCAAGTTCTCAGATAGATTCATATCTAATAGAGGCCGACAATAAGTTCTTTCAAAATTGACTATTTGTTCCTTTATTAGAGGTGTTACAGAAATATCTGCGATCGAGTAAATAGCACTACGAACGAATGGATCAGATCGAATTGGAAAATGGACAAATTTGAACAAGTTATACATTTCGTCACCACTTTATAGAAAATTGTTAGATATGAATATGTCAGATACATGTGACTCGATTGATGAAACAGTCTGTCTCTCCAAAAAATATGTTTTTTACCAACACACAAAGAAAATATTTTGTTGCGAATGAACAAGATATTGAAAACTTGTTCATATGTAAGATCATCCTTATTGATATGAGTCTTTTCCATAGAAAAAGGGATCCTTTGTTCCAATAAAACCAGAAGTGATGTGGCCTTGTTCTTAAGGGCTTTCGTCCAAGGAGGTCATTCAAGAATCGAAGTCGATTTGCTTTATAAAACGAAGATACCAATGAACTTCTATGAAACAGTTTCACGTGATTCAACCAATTGTCTCGATTGTGGGATATCAGTGAGAAATAGGAATCCGTGCTATCAAAGGATTTCCCGCAATTATTTCTAGTCTGGAATGAGTCAATCATCCACTTTGGTATCTTTTTGAACAAAAATGGTAATATTGTTCCTCCATTGATTAAGAATTTTTGTCTTTGGGAAGTATCATGATCATCCAATAAGAAGGGTTTCAATTTATTCAAGTGAACGATTTGAACACCTATTGATTCTAACAACGGATTGCAGGGTTGATCATTCAGACCTTTCAATTCATAGATGTGGATCTCAAACCTATGAATGGGGAGATTCCCGATACTCATAAAGCAAAAAAAAACGAAGTGACTTGGACCAAAAGAAATGAAATGACTTAGAAAAATCCCGTTTGTCGATAGCCTCGGACCAATCAATCGATTATTGATTAATACGTAATCGATCAAACACTACTTGAAAATGGTTCTTCTGTTCAGAAATGTAATGTTCCAAATGTTCCTGGAAATTCTGGCTCCCAATGGACCATTTGTATCTATATGCATTAGGATCCCGATTCATGGATCTCTCGGTTCAAGAAAAAAAAGGATCAAACCATTTCTTCTTACTCTTTTTCCAATTTGATAAATGTTGGTTTATCGTATATTTCATTATAGTTATATGATTCAGAGTATCATTTCCTATTTGATCCCTTTGAGTTCCATATTCGAGGTTGTGATTAGATCTGTTCATTAAAAAGAATCGATTCGATACAATTCTTATGTACCCATAGGTGCTATATTGGATTTGAATCAGATTTCGGATCAATCTATATTGATTGACTGCCTCCATGATGTTGTTGCTAGCAAATACCACTGTTTTTAGTTTTGGATCTTCCAAATCATTCCCACAGTAGATCCGAGCCGATTTTTTGGGATCCAACCCGTAGTAATCAAGGAAAATCCCCTATGATACACCAGATCCTTTTTTTGGATCCAACCCGTAGTAATCAAGAAAAATTCTCTATAATACACCAGATCCGGCTCGGTTATTGATAGAGTGAATAGATCTGTCATTTCTTGAAATCTCCTTTCTGATTATTGTGGTGTAACAGGTATCCCCCTTTGTTTCGGTCATGGAATAGATGAAATAAGTCCAAAACTGGATTTTTGTTCAAGAATGAAATTTTATTGGAACTATCCATATATGGTTCATCCTTCAGAACCATATCACATCCCGGATATGATGAAATAGGATGAATTGAGACGATATTTTGTATATACGTAATTATCTTGAATATATAAACCATTTCTTGATTTTCTGATCGCCTGGAAGGGACAAAAGAACATCTTATTTTTTCTTCAAAAATTTCTGATCTCTAGTGGACCTCTCAGTAGGATTCGAACCCAGATGAAGATCCAAAAAGGTATTTTGGGAATTGATATGATTCTATCTTTGTTCGTTCCATTTGAAGAAGGGAGGATCCCAAAGAATCGATCTTTCTTTTAGTTGCTGAATCTCTGTTTGATCGATCAATGTGTGATATTCTGAATCCTCATTTCTAATGGAACTGAAATGATCTCTGGATTGATCAGAAGATTCTTTCGATTGGCTAGAATCCATTACTTGAATGAAAATAGATCTTGTGGAATCATATTGAATATTTGACAATACATTCCGTACCCTGCAAAAAAATTGATGCTTGTTTACCAACCACACATCGTCTAAACAAATCAAAATCAAATTCTCTCTTGATATGTTCCCCAAAAAATCCGATTCATGCTGATTCTTTCCCCAACTAACGAAGAGATCTTAGCGGAATTGCCACTTATGAAATTCAGCATAATTTTGCAAAGAAATAACCCACTTTTTTCTCGAGAAGAGATGGAAAACGTGCTCAATACCATTTTATTTAATAGTTGCCTCAGCTCCTTTTTGTTTCAAGAAACCTCCCCCCTCCATTGGCCTTTTCACGAAAAGCATATATGAGATAACAATCAAGTCTTTCCCTAAGATTTCGAATAGCTATCCCAAATTTAAGTTGATTATGTTTCGTTTCTTCCTCGAAGAAAGACGATCAAATAATTTCCAATCACGGTTCTTGCGGATTGGATCATCCGTACAGGATTTTAAAAAAAAAAACTCTAGATATTTGCTATCTTTCTCTTTGAATGAAATCTTAATTCCATCTACAGTTTCATTAGCTATCTTACAACTAAAATCCCTCTTTTTCTGATCCAGCTCCTCCACCACCGCAAACCCCGGTTCGATTCAGGCATGATACACTTTTATTTATTGGGAGAACCCAATTACTCTCTTGTGGTTCCATGAAACAACTCTCAGAAATGTTTTTCCCTTTTGGAAGATACAGGAGCCAAACAATATTGCTATTAGAAGACCAAAAAGATTATTCTAATGTCTCATTTCTGTGTCCAATGGAATTCATAGGTATAGGAAGATGCCCCATCAAATAGAGATTTTTTTCTTCTTTCGACCAGCTTTTGATTGTTAATACGAGATATAAGAACCGCTAATACAAGCAGAGTACTACACCTCATGAAATATCGATTGCTTGT
Organism: Hemerocallis citrina; assembly: GCA_017893485.1. NCBI lineage: Eukaryota > Viridiplantae > Streptophyta > Magnoliopsida > Asparagales > Asphodelaceae > Hemerocallis > Hemerocallis citrina. The sequence continues at coordinate 120,498,944 of CM030361.1, read as the reverse complement.
TGAATCCAGTGAATCACGTGAAAGCAGGATACTCCAAATTTGGGGGTCCAAGAGTTTCATAAAATGTTCTTGGTGGAAAATAATGAGAGTGAAGGATCCCACTAAATCGAATTTGATCCATGAATCTAAGAAATAGTGAGAATTCTTTATTTCTCTCAATTCGAAGATCCAGGATTTGAATTGATGTTATTTCATTGATTCTTCCTGAAGATTTTCATTGATTCCTCCTAAAGAATTCATTTTAATTGAAATTTGGTTATTCACGATGTACGATGAACCTGTTATGCATCCATGGCTGAATGGTTAAAGCACCCAACTCATAATTGGCAAATTTGCAGGTTCAATTTTTGCTGGATGCACGCCAATGAGAACGTTCAATAAGTGTATTGGAATTGGCTCTGTATCAATGGAATCTCATCATCCATACATAACGAATTGGTATGGTATAACATATGAACAGTAAGAACTAGAATTCTTATTGATACTGAAACTCATAGGAAAGAAAATGAATTTATGGATGGAATCAACTATGCAGTATTTACAGAAAAAAATATTTGATTATTAGGGAACAATCAATATACTTGTAATATCAAATCAGGATCAAGTAGGACAAAAATAAAGCATTGGGTCGAACTCTTCTTTGGTGTCAAGGTAATAGCTATGAATAGTCATCGACTCTCGGGAAAGGGTAGAAGAATGGGACCTAGTATGGGAAATATAATGCATTACAGATGTATGATCATTACGCTTCAACTGGGTTATTCTATTCCACCTCGTATAGAGAAACGAACTTAAAGCAAAATACTTAACAACACGGCGATACATTTATACGAAACCTCTACCCCGAGCACACAAAATGGAACCGTAAACAGTGAAGCGCGAAGTCCAATCCACGAAATAATTTGATCTATGGACAACATCGTTGTGGTAAAGGTCGTAATGGTAGAGGAATCATTACCGCAAGACACAGAGGGGGAGGTCATAAGCATTTATACCGTAAAATCGATTTTTGACTAAATAAAAAAGACATATCTGGTAGAATCGTAAACATAGAATACGACCCTAATCGAAATGCATACATTTGTCTCATACACTATGGGGATGGTGAGAAGAGATATATTTTACACCTTAGAGTGGCTATAATTGGAGATATCATTGTTTCTGGTACAAAAATTCCTATACAAAACAAAGAAGGAGAAGAAGTTGAAAACCGAAAAAGTTATAAAGGAAATGAAATAACAAAATATATACTTAACCGATTAGAGTCGAGGCTTGTGTATCATACAATACCCTTAAAACAGATTCATCTCGTCCAGGTGCTGGAGTTTGCAGAGGCGTCCGTCTCCCAAGATACAATGGCTGAAGAACGTTGACTGAAGCACCACATCACACTCCCGAACTGAAATAGGTTTCAACTCTATCACTGACTTTGAACAAATGAACATAACAGAACAGAACACAGTACAGAAGAGAAGAGGTTTTTTTGGTGTGTGGAAAGAGGAGTGTTAGGAAATTTAGGATCTTGGTGAGTTTTCGACACAATCAACACAAACCACCAAGCAAAACCAGATCACACCAACCACACAGTGCACACAAGAATTGTTCCAGTTGGGGCTTTCACCTTAATCTGGGAGAGGAAGAACCGAGCTGTATTTCAACTAGAGAAGATACAAGAATATTACAATTCTCACCACGACCCTCTCTCAAGCCTAACTGGAACTTGCTTGCTATTTACAATAGAGAAATCTCTCACCCTTTCAGATAAAGTACTATCTTCTTATATTCGGTGCTCAATAGAATCATATCGTTCTAGGAGCCATCACAATTGATTATATAGATCGAGAGAAACCCTAGTTTAATACACTTGATACACTAACCACTCGATTACTACTAAAGAGATAACCTTGCATTGAGAGCCGTACGATTTGACTTGAAGACAAAGTTGGGATTCTCACAAATCTCCAAGACCCGACCCAAATAAACTCATCAGCGCCGCAAACGGTCGACCACACCACACTTGCGGTCTACTATCCTCCTTGCGGGAAGACCCTGTACAGGAGAAGGTCGACCGCACCTCAAGGTCGGTCGACCGCAACTGCTGCTATTGCTGCTGCTGACTGTTTTCCTTCTTTATCTTTAATCGTTCGCTTCGATCCTTCTCATCGCTTCATCGTCTTCTTCATCGAACATGTGTATGCAAGATATACAAACCCAACAAAGAGAGGGGTATCAATTTATAGGGGACGGGATAGATAGGTGAATGAATGCACAGGTTGTAACGACCGATAAAATCATTTCTCGGTTTAAAAACTTGCAAATCAATGCAGCAGACAAAACATTTCTACCATTGATTCATCCATTACACATACATTTCTGCATTTATTTCGGCCATTACAGACCAGAAAAATCAAAATCGGTGCAAACGTAATCCCCTCACGGGGTGGGGTTCAATGTGGCCCGGCATTCGTGTCCGCAAGACGTTACAGATCAGAAAAATCAAAACCGGTGCAAAAATAATCCCTACACGGGGTGGGGTTCAAGGTGGTCCGACATTCATGTCCGCAAGACGTGCGGTCGCTCATAAGCCGCATGTAATCCGGTCCAAGATTTGCACCCCCCTGTGTGCGGGAGAGAGAGCCTTCCGGTTTGCTTTCTTATAATGCCAAGAAAGGGTTTATTATATATACCCTTCTAATTCTTATGATTTTTCCGATATAGGACTAAAGTCCTCAACCCATTTTTTAGAAATCACGTATCTTACTTCGGGAGACAATTTCTCATTACCCCTTAACCGTTTTGAGCAAGTAAATATATGATTTTGATATATTCATGAAGGAGAACACAAATCTATAAAGATCTCCCACTAATCTGTAGTGGATCTTACTAAAATGGTGTTAAAACACCCATTTTTCTAACAGGTTTATATTAAGGATGTTAATAAGCACTTGTTCTATCCATCTCTTGTTCCATCCATCCATATACAAATGTCAGAAGTTACTGTTCCAGCAATTTTTATATAAGAGCAATAATGAAGATTAAAGTAGCCTATATCATGGAGTTTTATAGTCCCTAACATGTATTTTCCCGCATCACTTTTTGCTATTACTTCAAGAGTCTAATCATGAAGCACACTTTAGATGGTTAAATACAGTCATTCTCTACAAGACTAAAACATGATTTCGGTAACTTCATGTATCTTAATTTTGTTGCTTCTTCATCTGAACTATTATATGAAAATATCCAAGGTATGTTGTTCTTTGTTTTGCGTGAACATATTGATAATCTACATTATACAGTTGATTCCAATGACAACCAACTGCTCTACATGTTCCACTTTAGAAACTGCATGAAAATGCAACGATAATCTTGTTAGAAATAAGGATAACGCACAAGTGTAAGAAATAAGTGCAGACTGCAATCCAGTTGATTAAACATTCCCCTTCAAATAATGATTTCAGTAAACCTAAATAGTTGTCTGTGTTCTGTCATTAGCTATGTCTGATCTACAAGTTAAACTTTTCTTTTGTTTGCATGGTGAATAACTTAATTTACATTTTAAAGAGTTCACCCAACTTGGTCTTTGCCTATTACAAAAGGCGGATAGAAATGGCTATCTGATATGCAGCAGCGCCTTATTTAATACTTGGGGGCAGCAAAGAGAAAATCAGTGCATTGAGTCCATAGTTCAGAAATTTGACGGTAGGATATGCATCAATGTCAGTATTGATAGCATATGATACAGATGATACTTCTGGAGTATCGGTGCATGACCATCAGATACAAATGATATCTTTCATGCTCCCGCATCAGCAACACATATTAGAGGTCCCTAAATATCTAGTCCTAGATGATGTGAATAATTTAGAAACAAACGACGAGAGTATGGATGGTAGGTTTAAACTGAAAAGAGGTTTTCCAGATTAAAATTAAACTACAAATACTAAAATGTTTCAGATGAAATAGATCATAAGTAAATGCATATCATCCAAGATCTGTTTTTCCGCTGAGAATTCAGGGCTACTAGTTATCAAATATAGGAGGCAGTGATGAATATAATTACAGATGAGTAGGGCTATGAACTATACTAAAATTCTTACAATTTAAAGCACAATTAATTTATTATAACTATTAGTTTCAAACAATTGAAAAGTTTGTAGTAGTGCACAGATAGAATGACCTAAGATTGCATAACTTAATTGCAATTTTTACTGCTTCTGCTGATACTGATACTGCACAAATTGGAAAATGTTCCCGCTCTATACTTGTAGAACAATGGCTATTGAATAACTTACTTTACAATTGAACTGTATACCACCCTTATGCTGAAGCTCATTAGAACTCTATCGATAAATAAAATATAATAAATTAAATTAAAATAAAAGAAAAAGAAAAAGAAAAAGAAGAAAAGAAACGAACTGTATATCACCCGTGTTACCTTATGTATACGCTCAACTGTGACCCATTTCTATATAAGTTTGATAGTGACCCTTTTCCATTTATAGCATATCTTACCTGCAGCATGGTTTGAGTGATTAATTAAACTCAAACTCACTCTCTAGAAAATGACTGTGATCAGTATATCTTTTAATTTTCCTGCAAATAATTCAAATCTTGAGAGTTTTTATTGTTTTCTATTATCGAATCATGCAGTCAGATACTTTGAAATTTGTACTTGTCCTATCACAACCAAATGAGAGCTGGGAGATTCTCATCCGGGTCACCACCGAACACTGGGGCGGATCTAGGATTGAAAAGTGAAGAGGTCTGGAAAAAAAAATCACACAAGGTAACATACAAAATATATATAAAGTTGTTATAGATACTAGAAAAGTAAAGTTGTCATAGATACTAGATAGAATAGAGTTGGGCTTGAGCCCAAAAAAATAAATAGAAGGCTCAAATATATATGAGGTGGGCTTTAAAAAATATTTGGGGTGGGCTTTAAAAATATTTTGGGGGGCTGAAGCATACATCCCACACTAATATACCAAAAAAAAAATAAAATTTACAAAGAAATTGTCAAATGTTGGGGGGCTGTAGCATACCCCAGCCCCCCCTTGGATCTGCCGTCCAAACATTCAAAACTTCCTTGACACAACCGTGACCTAGCTGCCTCCAGAGCTGGTTACGCGGAGTGTCTACAAACTGTACAAAAAACAAGGACAACGACATTTTTTGAGAAAGAGGGATGATGCACAATTTCATAGTCTTAACATTGAATCTGTCTGATGCAGTCTTAAACTAGCTGCCTGTGCATGTATTCTCTGTTACCTAAACTATACGGTGCACCAAGCATGCATGTTATAGAGATACTAAATTGACATCTAGAAGAGACTGTTATCTCCATGAACTACATAGCTAGAAGTATTATTCCGTGAAGGGGAGAATCTAGTGGTTGCTGCCTTTTAGAAATGATCTATTCCATCGTTAAAACAGGGTGTTATAACTTACAATTGAAATCAGCATGTTATTTATCAGCAGAGACGCAATGTCAAGATAGAATCATTTCGTGTCATTCTTGTTGGATATATAGGTATATTCTCACTATATGAATAATATTATGTGTAATATTATTCTATGGGTAATATGTGTGTTACACGTACTAATTGTATGGATATCGGACCGCAAGTTGAGTGGGTTGAGAACCTACTACCCAGATAAATACTGGCTTGTCATAGTAGTCTAGGTATTCCAATCTTGATACCTAGGTAAATATCTCAAGCACCTTAGTCTAGGATATTATCCCTAATTATTATCTCTCATGATCTCTAACAATTTTCATGTGAAAACAGCTCTAAAACATGTAATCAGGTTAGCATTTCTCATTTTCATTTGGAAGTAGTACTACTAACAACCTCTATCTTAATTCTTTCTGTTGGATAACACATTTTTTATGTGTACATCTTGCAGGATAATTGTATGAAGTACCAGGAACTACTTTGTTCTGGTTAGAAAATGATTCATTTTGAAGTTGGTATATGACTCCTAACCTCTAACCCAAACAATTTGATAATGTGATTTTGATCTGCGCAACCATAAGAAAATGTCAATGTTTCAATTGTGAACCAATAAAAAGTGGGCCCATGTAAGGATAACTCGTTGGCCCTTTGAAAGAGGACAAATATTCAGACATTAAAAGGGACTCACCACCTAGTCGGTGATTTCTAAATTACAACCATTAGGATGGGATCTCATGAAACCTCATATGAAACTCTCTGAGATCCTTGAAAAACGATAGCATAATTTATGTGCAATTGACACAGGTGATACAGATACGATACTAACTCTAACATATTCCAACTTTATACTTTGTAGACAACCAATGTTCGATAACTTGTTCTACATTCAGACTACATAGAACCACTCTATATAAGAGTAATCAAGCAGACGAAATACTCTAAAACATCAAGTTTGATAGTGATCCCTTTCCCATATATAGCATATTAGCATCTCTTTGCTTTATTCTATTTAATTTGGTTTTATCATAACAGTATATATCTGCAGCATGGTTTGAGTGATTAAACTAAAAGTCACCCGCTACAAATGAGTTCAGTACATCTTTCAACTTTTCCTGCAACTAATTGGAATGCTGATATTTTTTTTAAAAATAATTCAATTACTTTTTTTATTGATCGTGTCATCAGGCCATCACAACCAAATGATGTAGAAACTGTACAGAGTTCCTCTTCAGAAAATGCAACATGAACAACAATAATTTATGGGAAAGAGGGATAATGTAAAAATGCAGGAGATACTACACATTACAATGCAGCCTTTTAGCCATACTCTTACAAATGGAATTATTTGATCTATGCTTAAACTAGTTGTCTGTGTGTTGCCAATAGCTATGTCTGAACTTGCTGCATGGTGCACCAAACATGTAATATAGTTACTAAATTTACATCTAGAAGATCGAGTTAACTATTGCAATTAACTCAATTACATAGCTATAAGTGTCATTGTTAAGTGATGAATCTAGCGTTTGCTGCCTTGTGGAATACTTGCTCCGCAAAGTGAAACAGATGAAAGGTAATTAATCCACAGTGGAGACTAGGTGTTGGGATTAAAATCAACATGTTTATCAGCTGAGACTCGAAATCTAGATCGATTAGGATCAGTTTGCGTCAATGTCAGTCAGACACCTCAAATCTTCATTTCGTCCATCTAGGACTTCTAGTCATGTTAGCATTTCTCATTTTCTTTGGAATTAGTAGGGCTAAATATCTTTTTCTTAACTATTTCTTTTACATAACACGGTATTTTTTTAAACATCTTGTAGGATACTTGATTATGAACCAGAATTGTAGTACCCAAAAATGCCCCAAGACCTAGACGCACCAATAACAAGATTCCACCACAAATGCAGGATCTCGCAAACAAAAAATACAACGATATGCAGAGATAACCAATATTTTTTACTCAATAATATACAATGATACAAAGAGATATTTCTCTAATCTCTCTCTCACCTTTGGTAGCACTCGATGTTGGGATTGGGGCGTCAACAAATGCCCTCTGGTCGCCAACAAATGCCCTCTGGTCGCAGCGGAACTAATTAGAGCAATGAGGAAGTCGAAGTAGACGAGGCGAATAAATTGAGCAAACAAGTAGATCCACCAAACTAACACAAATACAACAACGATGACTTATCCCGGTTAGCTTTTGCTTAATCCGGGAAAAAATATAGGGAGATCTGATATTCAACTAGAAGAGATTACAAAGAGTTACTGATTCACTTGACACAAGGAATTAAACTCACCCACCAAGAACTATCTCTCTCTCGAGCCTCTCTTTGCAATGGAGAAAAGAATCTATGAAGTACTACCTCTCATATTGGAGGAGTTTACAATATATATAGAAGAATAGAGAGAAAACCTACGTCTAATCTTGATCCTCAGTCGTCCGATAAAACCTGAAAAAGAAGTAACTGAATAGGAGCTGCACAATCTAACTTGGAGATGAAGATTGGGCTGAACCGACAAATCGAAGCCCAAAAATGAATCAGCGCCGCGGGCGGTCGACCGTACCACTCTCTGACATTTCCTGTACTACGAGCGGTCGGGGGGCGCGGTCAGGGGGTGCGGTCGACTGTCACCAAGACTGGTCGACCGCAACTAGCCTACACCCTTGCTGCTGCTGTTTCTCCTTCTACTCACTTCGACGCTTCGACCTCTGTGCTTCATATTACCTTCTTTTAATCTGAACAATATACATGACACAATCCTAAAAAACTCCACCTTGGATTGCATACGAGTACTATCACATGATGCGTTACTCATCTCCAAACTCTAACAAATTCCACTTGCAAAGAAAACTTAGAACAATATCTTCTTCTTCTAGTTGAAATGATCTCTACCCAATCTCACCAAATCCAGTGTCACCCCTTAAAGGCACACCCCCGTAGATGTACTCCCGAAGTTGCCAAACTCCGCACAAACTTCACCTACCCGTAGGCTTTCTCCACCTCTCGACGATATTCGAACGTCGTGGTCTCGTCTCGATGATTCGAGTTGCGGCAAACTAGCTGAGCTTGCGGGAATAATGGGAAAAGAACAATCAACCCCTGTGCAGGATTTTTGAATTCTCCAAAGCTTGTAGAGATTGTGTTGGCTTGGCCCAACCACTCTCATACCTCTAATCACTTCACGATGACCTTGAAAAACAGACAGAACTCCACCTCGAGTTGTGTACCTGCAGCCTTGTGCATCAAGAGTTCCCATGGAAATCAGATTTCGTTTCAGCAGAGGAATATGCAAAACATCTCTTAAAGTGAACATATTTAGACCTGACATCTTCAACGCAACTGTCCCCTCATCCACTACTTCACAAATCTCTCCAGTTTCCGTTGTCACACAATATCTCGTAGTAGACTTATAAGTAGAAAACAACTCCCTCTCGGAACAAATACGAGAAGAACTCCCTGAGTCAAGAAACCAACTAGAATCCACTTCTAAAGAATTTGAAACAAGAAGACACGAAACACCTGAATCAAAGGCACTAACCACATTAGCAGCTGAACTCCCGTTCTTTGCGCTCTCCTGATTCTGCAACTTCCAGCAGTCTTTCTTGATATGCCCTGGCCTCTTGCAATATCGGCAACGGATCGAATCCTTTTGCAAAGCACTTTGTCTTTCCCTCGAAGGACCATCCACTGCTAAACAACTTGTAGGAATAGACGATGAAGATTTATGGGTCTCCTTCCTAAGTTGATTTTCCTTCAATGCTTTGATTACACTATCTACTGAAATACTCTCCTTGGCAGATCTACCGTGTAGCACGGTCATGATCAAAGGCTCGTACGAATCCGGCAGTGAATATATCAGGTTGAAAGCTTTATCTTCCTCACACACATCTGTGTTGATCGCCTTAAGTTTAGATAATACCTTATTGAACTCTGTAATGCGGTCTTGGAGATCGGTACCTTCCTTCATAGATAAACGGAATAACTTCCTCTTCCAATGCATCCATCTAATAATGACGAACCGGAGTAGTCAGTTATGAGCCTTTCCCACAAACTTGCCGCATCAGTTTCTTCAAGAAATCTATACTTGACCTCGTCCACCAAGGATAGTCGGATCAGACTTATAGCTCTTTCACAAATATCTTCCCAAACATCATCCTTCATATCAGTTAGCTTTTCCTTCTTTTTGACTGCTGAATACAACCGTTCTTGAACAAGTACATCATACATGTCAGTTTTCCAAAGATTAAAATTGATCTTACCATCAAACTACTTGATCTTCAAAATACTGTGGCCTGTCATCTTAATCAAGGGACTCGACAACCTGAAGCTCTGATACCAGTTGTTGGGATTGGAGCATCAACAAATGCCCTCTGGTCACAGCGGAACTAATTAGAGCAATGAGGAAGTCGAAGTAGATGAGGTGAATAAATTGAGCAAGCAAGTAGATCCACCAAACTAACACAAACACAACAACGATGACTTATCCCGGTTAGCTTTTGCTTAATCCGGGGGAAATATAGGGAGATCTGATATTCAACTAGAAGAGATTACAAGGAATTACTGATTCACTTGACACAAGGAATTAAACTCACCCACCAAGAACTATCTCTCTCTCGAGCCTCTCTTTACAATGGAGAAAAGAATCCATGAAGTACTACCTTTCATATTGGAGGAGTTTATAATATATATAGAAGAATAGAGAGAAAACCTAGGTCTAATCTTGATCCTCAGTCGTCCGATAAAACCTGGAAAAGAAGTAACTGAATAGGAGCCGCATGATCTAACTTGGAGTTGAAGATTGGGCTGAACCGACCTAACAAATCGAAGCCCAACAACGAATCAGCACCGCAGGCGGTCGACGGTCCAACAAGACCGGTCGACCGTACCACTCTCTGACATTCCCTATACTACGAGCGGTCCGGGGGTACGGTCGGGGGTGCGGTCGACTGTCACCAAGACCGGTCGACCGCAACTAGCCTGCACCCTTGCTGCTGCTGTTTCTCCTTCTACTCACTCCGACGCTTCGACCTTCGTGCTTCATATTACCTTCTTTTAATCTGAACAACGAGTATACAAGACATAATTCTAACACTCGACACATGATCCCTCTTGAAGTTGTTTTAGTTATGTACCTCTAAACCCTAGGATTTACATTTATATTTATAGCACCAGATAAACCTTAAAAGATAAACACAAATACAGCCAATTGGATCCAAAACCCGTAACTTAAATCTAATTAGTGCTGCTTGCGGCTGACTGCACTCTTAACGCGATCGTGCAATTAGACTCGCCAAAACAGAGAGCAACTTCGGTCGAGTGTCAATTTGTCGGTCAACTGCCACTCACTATCGGTCTATTGTCATCTCCGACAGTTGCCTAACATATCCCAATTGTGGTTGTTCTGCTGCTTCTCTTGCTGCTGCTTCTTCGTGTCTTCTCTTCATCTTCTTCAAGACTCTTGTACTTGTGTGTTTGAGTCAACAAATCCTAACAATCTCCCGCTTAGACAAAATACACAATCTCCAAAAATATTTATATCTTTTTCTCGCATTATCTCTAAAAGTTTCCCACTTCTTCTGAAAGATCGAGTACCCCTCACTCATGAAAAGTACCCTCCACCCCTCCACCACATGGAGGGCACCAACACCCCTCAGCCTCATGAAGGACGTACCCCACCATCTATCATGATGAGGGTGAAAATCACATCCGATGTGCACCATACAATTCCTGCAAGAATCTCGAGGTTCCTAAGGTTTAGATTATGGGCCCAGGGGAAATTCATGGGCCATCCACAGGCCCATCATCTCAACCCAGCCCGCCAGAGGAGAGTTGACCATCCATTTATGGCCAGTAATCAAATCCCCTATAATAAAAGGATTAGTTACTCCATCAGGCCCCTAATCCACGGGATCTAAACGGGGCAATTAGGGAATCTTTCCCTAACATACTCCCACTAGCCTATAAATATAGGTTTACCTCCACAGTTACAAGGTAATCAATATTTTTTCATTAATCCCTACCTTTACTATGTTAGTTGCTGACTTGATCGTTAGAGGGCCTGTCGCTGGGAATACTCTCGGTGTCTCCAGCTTTTTGCAGGTGTTCGGCAGTCGACAACCACCACTAGATTCACTTACACCACTTACTTATTAGCTTCTAATCAGGGTTAAATCTATAACTAAGATCTGTGTTTTTTTCAACAAAAGAACTCATCATTTGTTGCTTCCACTCCAGAAAGCAGCAACAACAAATTGGTGTCGTCAGTGGGAATTACAGATCCTGCCTTCGACCCAGATGTTACCTCGTAGTTGCCGTCTCCCATGGTCCTCATGGCCAAGAAGACCACTACTACGCATGCTGACCCCTCTCCGCCTCCTCCTCCTCGTCCATCTAGCAATTGTCTGGCCATCCAAGGGTTGCAACAGCAACAGGATGAATGTCAATAGAGGCCTGCTCAGAGCACCTCCCATTCAGTATCTCGAATGGTTGACTGCTTGCCGTATCAGACCTCTGAAATGTCATCAACAACCTGCAGGACTAGGAAGACCTTCGCCATCTCCTCAACCATTCTAGGAATGAAGGACCCCCGAATCATGCTCTGAGCCGAAGCTATCACTCCTCCCACGAAGAGGAGAAAGAGCACAGTTGCTCCCCGAGGGACCGTCGACCCCCGAATGGCAACGGGGAAGGAAGGCATGTGACGAAGGCCGAGTTCCAAGAGTATTAGAATGAGGTCATCCAAGCCCTTCGAGGCGGAACCAGGATTGATCAACACATTGACAATCCCCATATCTGAGTGACCGAGCATGAAGAGTCCTACGGGTCGACCCTATCCGAAGGATGAGTAGATGCAGTCCTTAAGTGACTGCAGAAGATGGAAGACCGCCTTGCCCAGGTAGGAGAAGGCAAGAGACAATTAGACCGAGGTTATCGCCCAGTCCGACCTCCCTTCTCCTCCTACATCCTTGAAGCCCCGGTTCCGAGGAGCTTCAAGCCTCCCACCTTCGAGAACTACAACGGGGAGTCGGATCCGGCTGATCACATCGAGGGATTCAAAACCCTCAAGATGATTCGCAATGCTTCAGATGTCCTCCTTTGTCGTGCATTCCCTGCCATGCTACGTGGCTCCGCCTAAGAGTATGTTGAATTCTAACTGTGGAATAACTCAACAATGACGATGACGAGATGCAAGAACAATAGAATCAAAACAAGAAAACAAAGAACAACCAAAAGCAACACACAAGAACATACAAGATTTTTTCGAGGTTCATCCAAAACAATGGCTAGTTCCCCACACAGAGGCACTCCTGCGATTTTCACTAGAAATATGAAGAATAGGATTACAAATCTCTCAAGAACTCACCACCAAGGTGTAGGGTTTCTCTCTATCTCCCTCTCTCTCAATGACGGCTGGTAGATTTCTATTTTATTTTCACTTAACCCTATAATCGTACACAATACAATATATATATAGGATTTCTCAACTTCAATCTCAGCCGCTCATCAAAACAGCATCGGGACGGTCAACCGCTGTAACCCATGTTTTCCATTTTCTGTATTTTTGAGTGTATTTTTCTTTTGGTGTATTTCTCTAATTGTATCTCTTGTTGGACCATATATTGGATCTTCTTTTTCAATATATTCATTTTATCGTTTTGTCATCTTTTACTTGAGTTCTTGTTTCTGTTGTCCGCCATTGTTTCGTCCCTGTTGATCGTGCCAGTATTTTTGATTCTCATTATATGGTTCATGCCCTGTTATTTATCCTCCTTGTGCCGTCTCATTATTCTTTATATCCATTATTTTATTTTATTTTATTTTCTTTCCTTAATCCCATTTTATTTGTTAACCCATTATTCATTTAGATCCCTAATACCTTGTTTTCAATACCTATACCCATTATTAAACCCAATACCCAATTAGCTAAACCAATTACCTGTTCTTATTTAACCAAACATATTACCTATACTCAACCCAGACTCGAAACCCACTAAACCCATGCCTATTACCGAAACCCTATTCTGCATACCCCCTATATATATACCCATGCTCCTATTCATCTTCTCTACACCTAAACCCTAGCCGTTTTCCTCTCCAACCCATCCCGATCTCTCCCGACCTCCTGCGCTTCACCCTGGCCTCAAGCCAACCACTTCCCGATCGTTAGCCGACCGCCCTCTCATCCCCTTCCTGCCTGTCCCGAGCACCGCACACCACTAAAACCCACAAGCCGGTGTTGCCCTACTGTAGCGCCAGCAGTCGCAACAACTACAATCGGCGCCAATGGCCAGCCCAGCTTGTAGCACCCCCGTGCTGCTCCTTTCCGGCATTACGATCGGCAGCAACAGCACCACAGTGCGCTGCCGTCCCCCGTCACTTGTGCCGTTTCAGTGCCGTCTTTCCCCGCTGTTTCTCTTGGTGTGCGTGAGTTCCGTTGGGTTTTGGTGTCGTGCACATGCTCGAGAGTGCACGTGTTTCATTGGTTGGAGTGGTTCTCGTTTGTGGTTCGTGGTTCTTGTTCGTTCATTGTGTTCGTGTTCCGGGAATCCGTTCCTGTTATTCTTGCTTTTGTGTCGTTCCCATCGTCGTCTTTGAGGCAAGTAACTTGTATTCTTTTCTTTGTGTAATACAAGTACTAAATACCGCTTGTAGTGTAGTTGTGTTCTAGAGACAATTCTTGTGTGAAACCCCTTGTTGTATATTGTCTCTATTGTGTTGACCTGCCCATAGTTGCCTATTGACATCCATGATATGAAATAACCTAGGGATTACCACTAATTGTTATGTACATGCATGTTGTTCATATGATATCGTGTGCTCAGTTGTGTTATTTGTAGTATACTTATTGTAGACTTATGAAATACCCTATACTATGTTGCTTGGACATCTAGTACACCCTATTTCATGTTTGGTTATGTTTTGGATCAGTTTCATATGAGCTAGTTGATTTTGTGCATGAAGGATATTTTCAGTTTTGTCGATGCCCCGTTTTTTATCGGTATTTTAGACCCTATTAAAGTCAGTATATTAAAAATATTTGTGAACATGAACTGTAGATAATTTTGTCTATTTTCCAACCCTTTTGACTGATCTCAGTTTTAATTTATGAGTTGCAAGTTATGACTATTTTACTACAGATGTGTTTTGAATTCCAGATTCTGTTTTCTCTGAATTCTGTATGGTAATCTATTTTTCTACAGATGCTAAATATAATATTTTGATACAATATTTTGTTGAATACAGCTAGACCTTATTTGGATTAACCCCTAATTTTTATGGATTTAATTGATAACTTTTATAAACCATTTTGTGCTTGCAAACAACTACTATACTTGCAGAATTTTCTCGCTGTTAAGTAAAGATACGTAATTTTGACCTGATTCTAATTGCTGTCTCTAAAAACTTTGTGAATGTGAATTATAGCCTACTGTATCTAGTTTATCACCCTTTTGACGGATCTAGATTTTGATTTATATTTTGTGAGATGTTGATGTTTTAGTACTGTAGTGTTTGTGATTCCAGATTTACAAAACTACTGTATCTTGCTGCTTTCTGATTTTACTTGACTATTCTATCTATGTTGAAAAATTATAAAACTTTATTTTTTGTTACTAAACATACAAGGGAATATCCGGAATTTTTCTTGGATTTAATTAGTAAGTCTTCATGCTGTTTCCCTGCTTATGAATTCAAACTTCTGATTTCTGGCTGAACGTGTTTTCTGGATACAACTCTGATTTGAGGCATGTTTTAGTGAAATACTATATGACTTATATATATTTACTGGATTCGGCCGGGAGTCTATTTTCCAGATTCTTCGACGGATCCAGGTTTGCATGTTTAGCAATGGGAATCCAAGATTTAGTGTAGTACTGTCTTGCTGTCCAGAAGTAGAATTTTCGTTGTTCTATCCTTTTATGAGTTATCTTTCTCCCGTACATGTTTATCCTGTAACCTGAACTTGTTACTTGTTTATACCATGTTATACTTGCCCTGTATGTGACACATACATATTTGTTTTATAATAATAAAATAACCAAGTCGGGATTAAAGGGAAACATCTAACAGTGGAAAATACAGAAACGTGTACTCGGAAGGGGATCTATAGATCCTACATGATACTTGGCTTGGTAATTGATACTTGACACTTGGCTTGATACTTGATACTTGAGGCTTGATATTTCATACTTGAGGCTTAATACTTGATACTTGAGGCTTGATATTTCACACTTGAGGCTTGATACTTGATACTTGATACTTGTGGCTTGATACTTGTTACTTGATACTTGAGGCTTGTCCCTAAGTACACTGCCCTCTATGATCCACTATGAAATCTAAAGCTAAACTGTTTGAATGTAGCAACCATGGGGTAAAAGGATGGACGCATGAAGTGCTATCTAGACAGTAATAATACAAGACTTGAACATAATCACTTGACCCTTGCCACTTGATACTTGTACATGATACTTGATTCTGACACTTGATCCTTGTTGACTTGACACTTGATACTTGTTACGTATTTACATGATACTCGATTCTTGACACTCGTTACTTGATACTTATTTATATGATACTTGTTCACTTGACACTTGATACATGCTACTTATACTTGTTCATTTTGCCATGCTAGTTGTTCTATTTTGTTGCCATGTCTATTACATGTTATTTGTTTACCCGTTTTCCATGTACTTGTGCCTGCATTACAAGCGGCCCGTAACTTGCATTGACGGGAATTTGTTTTCTTTTTCCTCTTCCTGAAATTTTGCTAAATTGCAGATTTTGGAGATCAGGTGCCAAATGGTGTAGATGATATGAGATTCTAGTTGGCTGGAGCTTTTGCTATATCTATTTATTTTCTTATTACTTATTTTGAACAATTGTACTTGGTTACTTGGATTTATTTGTATTTGGCAATGTGACCCAGGATTATTGACTTATTCATATCTGATTTATTTGAGATTAATATATTTTGTTTCAAGTAAACTCTGTTGGTATTGGTTCATAAATACATGCTTGGTTGACTTTTTCTTGCTTCCGACTCTGATTATTCTTGTGAAATGTTGTAAAGATCCTGACAGCTTATGGATGATGAAAATTATTCGCTGGGCTTAGTCACGTATCCGTATTCCGTATTCTATTTTTTGGAAGCGGGGTGTGACAAGGTTTTTAGTAGTATCAGAGCACCAGGTTTGGCTAATGTATTGGTTTGACTGATATATTAGACAAGCTTGGCTCGATCTGGGATTGGCTCAATATTACACAGACCATGCATGCATGAATGAATTATAATCAACTTGATCTGGATGCTAATTGTTTTTTAATTTTGTGCAGACCATGGCTCGCAAGGGTTCTACTTCTCGTCTTCAGGATGATCATCCCGGATTTGAGGCCGTCACCAATGTGTTGGAATGGCTGATCAATATGCAGCAGAACCATAGTGACTTGGTGATGGCTGCTTTGGAAGCTGCTCGAGTTCCACCACCCGCTGTGCCTATGCAGGCAACTCTCCCTTCCCGTCCGGGTACAGTCACAGACTTCATGAGGCTACATCCCGACAGGTTTTCGGGCACTGAGACGCCTTTGGAGGCTGAACAGTGGTTAATCTGGACTGAGCAACTGCTTTTGGTGGCTAGAGTTGCCGATGCTGACAGAGTGGATGTGGTAGCCATCCAGATGGTGGACCTAGCTCATATTTGGTGGAGGTCCGAGTTCGAAAGGCTCGAGCGACCGATCACTTGGGCCACGTTCACTAGGGGCTTCTTAGAGAAGTTCTTCCCTAACAGCACTAAAGTAGAGATGGAGCAACAGTTCCTGGCCCTGAAACAGGTTGGACGTTATTTCTACTATTGGAAGTTGTTACATATTGTCCTTGCAATGTTGTAACATGAGACTTTCTTGAAATAGGGCTCCAGGTCTGTAGATGAGTATGCAGCTAAATTTACAAGACTTAGCCGCTTTGCAGTCGTTCTTGTGGCGAACGAAGAGGACAAGACTCGTAGATTCATATTGGGGCTTGAGCGAAAGATTAGGGTGCAGTTTGTCTCTCTTTGCTTGCGTACCTATGCAGAAGCTTTTGAGGCAGCTCGAGCTCAGGAGCAGGCTCGTGGTGGGTTAGCTCCTTCTCAGCAGACTGTTTCGTACTCTGTTGTTGCTAGGCCTTCTGGTGGGCCTATTCGGAGGCCTGTCCCAGCTCATTCGGTCAAGGCAGCTCCTTACTCTTCTGCGGTTCCTCAGAGGTTTAGTTTTTGCAATTTCTGCAGACTTGCTGGGCATGCTCACAAGTAGGGGTGTCAAAAAATACCATATTACCGTACCATACCGTACCATACCATTACCATACCAAACAATACCGAAACTTGGTAATACCGTACCAAATTTTCGGTATTGTACCATACCGATTTTTGATGGTATGGTACTGGTGCAAAATTTTTATACCGTTGGTATACCGTACCGTACCGAATATATTTAATATATATTTAATCTAACTTTTATCTCAGTCTTTCTTTTTCATTTTCTTGATTTTCTACCCTAGTTACTCGTCGTAGCCGTCTCTTGAGAGTTGAGTCCTCTTCCCTCTTCTCTTCCCGTCCTCTTCCCTCACCTCCTACCGCAACCCCAAGATCCCCAACCTCTACAGCTCCAATCTGCCCAATCCGCCTCCATCGATTCGAAACCCCCCTCTTCTACTCCAATCCGCCCTCCTCCACTGATTCGATAGTCGAAACCCCCCTCTACAGCCCCCTCGATTCGAAAGTCCAAAGTCGAAACCCATCCCCAACCTCTACAGTTCAAGCTTTTCTTGGTCGTAGATATCAAAGTTGAGTATGATTCCTGTTGTTTGTGTGATGGAGTGGATTTTGCATAGCAAGCATTATTCGAGAGAGGTGAAGATTGCGGTGGTGGTGGTGTTTGCGGGTGTCGGTGTTTGTACGGTGATGGATGTGAAAGTTAATGCAAAGGGGTTTCTGTGCGCTTGCGTCGCAGTGTTTTCAACATCCCTGCAACAAATTGTGAGTGAATTTTTTATTTAATTTTGGAATTCTTGGAGTGTTGACTGCTTGATATTATGCAAAAGGTGAGGTGCATTTTTTTTTCTTGAAGGTTCTCATTTGTTTATCTATTATCTTTTTCTTTCTTAAGTATGCTGTTTTATAGAGTTGCTTGGATTGTTTCGAATAATTAGAAAATAATCTAGTGGAGGCATTCATTTAGCGCTATTAGCATCACTATGTCGTCACTATGTCGCGTTGCTGTGAGTTAGTGACTTCGTAATTTCATTATAGATCATCGTGGCATCGAAGAATAAGTTGTTACTACCTTGATCGAAGGAATGGTGTTCAATATCTTAGCCTTGTATATTTACCTTGTGCAGAGACATGCCATAATTTTTTTTAATATACTCGTATTTACTCAATGTTTCTATGCATTTTGCAACAAGATTAGTGGGTTGATCTCTGCGACTGTTGAATTAGAATCTGAGAAGCACTCGGTAACTATTTAGCAATATTGATAGTAGCAGAAAAGGGTACTTGAATTTGGAACAAGTTTATCTTAGCTAAATGGATTTGTTCGAAGTTAAAATTTATAGTTTTTTTTAAAAAAGTTTACCCCAAGAGCAGCAAGCAAGTATAGTTTAAATGTCAGATTCAGGATTGGCCTCTATTGGAATACCATTACAAGTTGTCACAATGTATTAATGTAGAAACAAAGTTGGTTAAGCTAAACTGTATGGTTAATTTGTATTGCAATATAGGTCAATAGGGGAAAATGTAGAGAGACCAGTGTCAGCACAAAATCATGTAAAGCTTTACTAACTAAATGCAAATTAATTCAGTTCACATTTTATTGACTAATTACTTTGTTAGTAGAATAGACTCTAAAATTTTCCAATTGATTTCAAACTGTTGCTGTTTTCAAATATTATGGTACATTGTACTAAATTCAGCAAGCATGAAAGGAACTTTAGAACTTAAAATGATAACTAATCTATATATGATCCTCATCGATGTTTAGGCATAGAAGGAAATACATTCCTCTGTGGGCAAGGTGAATGATTAACTTTATCTTTAAGGAAACATGTTTTTTATTGATATCTGAGTATATTATTGGACATATATAAAGCATATATCTGTTTATTGTGCCAGTCGGTCATGAGAAACAAACTTTGAAATTGGTACATACATATTTCTTGATGTCCGGTACTACCATGGTACTACCATTACCATACCAATATTTCAGTATTACCGAACTCGGTCGTACCAAAATTTTGGCACGGTAATGGTAGAGAAATTTGTGTACCAAGTATTCCGGTACGGTAGACGGTAGAGTAATTTTTGTACGGTACAGTACGGTATACCACCCCTATCTGATATGATGCTGCACTCCAACTGATGGCGAGCCACAAAACGAGAAGAGACGAAGGAATGGGTTGCCCCGGAATAAAAAAAAACATGAGTAGGAAAAGAGCAAATAAGGACAACACCTAAGATAGAATCAAAAGAGACAAGGAAAAAGAATGGATGAACAGGGGTGAGGAAAACACAATGCAGAAAAATAATATGAAAGAATAAATGCAAGAGAGAAGAAAAGAAGTAAAAGAGAAACAACAAAACAACAAAAAGAAATACAAGATATACCTGCAACAACACTCTCTACTGACTCAGCATCAGCAGCAGTCAGGTTGAAAGCCTGACCTCTCCTGGGGGCAGTGGTCCTCTAACCGAAAATCTGGCGCTGCGGAGGAAGCGGTGGCTTGACTGGACCACGAGTTAGGGCTACCTGCTGAACCGAACCCCTGGCTAGAAGAGCCATCTGCTGCTGCCACGGACAATCCCACGCCATATGATCAGAAGCACCACAACCAAAGCAGCGGCAATTGGCACGCCTGCAATCCTTGCGAGTAGGGGTGGTATACCGTACCGTACCGTACAAAAATTACTCTACCGTCTACCGTACTGGAATACTTGGTACACAAATTTCTCTACCATTACCGTGCCAAAATTTTGGTACTACCGAGTTCGGTAATACCGAAATATTGGTATGGTAATGGTAGTACCATGGTAGTACCGGACATCAAGAAATATGTATGTACCAATTTCAAAGTTTGTTTCTCATGACCGACTGGCACAATAAACAGATATATGCTTTATATATGTCCAATAATATACTCAGATATCAATAAAAAACATGTTTCCTTAAAGATAAAGTTAATCATTCACCTTGCCCACAGAGGAATGTATTTCCTTCTATGCCTAAACATCGATGAGGATCATATATAGATTAGTTATCATTTTAAGTTCTAAAGTTCCTTTCATGCTTGCTGAATTTAGTACAATGTACCATAATATTTGAAAACATCAACAGTTTGAAATCAATTGGAAAATTTTAGAGTCTATTCTACTAACAAAGTAATTAGTCAATAAAATGTGAACTGAATTAATTTGCATTTAGTTAGTAAAGCTTTACATGATTTTGTGCTGACATTGGTCTCTCTACATTTTCCCCTATTGACCTATATTGCAATACAAATTAACCATACAGTTTAGCTTAACCAACTTTGTTTCTACATTAATACATTGTGACAACTTGTAATGGTATTCCAATAGAGGCCAATCCTGAATCTGACATTTAAACTATACTTGCTTGCTGCTCTTGGGGTAAACTTTTAAAAAAAAAACTATAAATTTTAACTTCGAACAAATCCATTTAGCTAAGATAAATTTGTTCCAAATTCAAGTACCCTTTTCTGCTACTATCAATATTGCTAAATAGTTACCGAGTGCTTCTCAGATTCTAATTCAACAGTCGCAGAGATCAACCCACTAATCTTGTTGCAAAATGCATAGAAACATTGAGTAAATAGGAGTATATTAAAAACAATTATGGCATGTCTCTGCACAAGGTAAATATACAAGGCTAAGATATTGAAAACCATTCCTTCGATCAAGGTAGTAACAACTTATTCTTCGATGCCACGATGATCTATAATGAAATTACGAAGTCACTAACTCACAGCAACACGACATAGTGATGCTAATAGCGCTAAATGAATGCCTCCACTAGATTATTTTCTAATTATTCGAAACAATCCAAGCAACTCTATAAAACAGCATACTTAAGAAAGCAAAAGATAATAGATAAACAAATGAGAACCTTCAAGAAAAAAAAAATGCACCTCACCTTTTGCATAATATCAAGCAGTCAACACTCCAAGAATTCCAAAATTAAATAAAAAATTCACTCACAATTTGTTGCAGGGATGTTGAAAACACTGCGACGCAAGCGCACAGAAACCCCTTTGCATTAACTTTCACATCCGTCACCGTACAAACACCGACACCCGCAAACACCACCACCACCGCAATCTTCACCTCTCTCGAATAATGCTTGCTATGCAAAATCCACTCCATCACACAAACAACAGGAATCATACTCAACTTTGATATCTACGACCAAGAAAAGCTTGAACTGTAGAGGTTGGGGATGGGTTTCGACTTTGGACTTTCGAATCGAGGGGGCTGTAGAGGGGGGTTTCGACTATCGAATCAGTGGAGGAGGGCGGATTGGAGTAGAAGAGGGGGGTTTCGAATCGATGGAGGCGGATTAGGCAGATTGGAGCTGTAGAGGTTGGGGATCTTGGGGTTGTGGTAGGAGGTGAGGGAAGAGGACGGGAAGAGAAGAGGGAAGAGGACTCAACTCTCAAGAGACGGCTACGATGAGTAACTAGGGTAGAAAATCAAGAAAATGAAAAAGAAAGACTGAGATAAAAGTTAGATTAAATATATATTAAATATATTCGGTACGGTACGGTATACCAACGGTATAAAAATTTTGCACCAGTACCATACCATCAAAAATCGGTATGGTACAATACCGAAAATTTGGTACGGTATTACCAAGTTTCGGTATTGTTTGGTATGGTAATGGTATGGTACGGTATGGTACGGTAATATGATATTTTTTGACACCCCTAATATCAGAGGCTTGGAACATTGTGACAGGTGGTGGAGTTGTCATTTGTTCCCGGGAGTGCAGGCAGTGTCTCGTGATTATTGGTAGCGCAGATTTCAAGGCCGACCTGATTGTAATTTGGAATTCAAGAATCGACGTCATTCTTGGTATGGATTGGTTGAGTGAACTCCATGCTATTATTGATTGCCGTGCCAAGAAAGTTATATTCCGGATTCCAGATCGTGCGGAGTTTGAGTTCCATGCCGGGGAGATGTTCCTTGGTCGAGCCGAGACTACAGTTGACCAGGAGGTTTGTGCGATGGAACTGCATTCAGGCTGTGAGGCTGCGCCTCTAGTAGTGCGGGATTTCCTGGATATTTTTCCAGAGGAGTTGCCTGGCTTACCCCCTGATAGGGATGTAGAGTTCGATATTGAAGTTCAGCCTAGTACGGCACCGATATCGAAGAGTCCCTACAGGATGGCACCGGTCGAGTTAGCAGAGCTTAAGGTGCAGATTCAAGAGTTGCTGGATTTGGGATTTATCAGGCCCAGTGTTTCGTCGTGGGGTGCTCCAGTCCTTTTTGTTAACAAGAAGGATGGTAGTCGTCGACTGTGTGTGAATTATCGGGAACTAAATAGTGTTACTGTGAAGAACCGGTATCCATTGCCCAAGATTGATGATTTATTTGATCAGTTGAGTGGAGCTGCTATTTTCTCAAAGTTGGATCTTCGTTCCGGGTATCATCAGGTCAAAGTGAAGGCAACTGATGTACAGAAGACTGCATTCAGGACCAGATATAGGCACTATGAGTATCTTGTGATGCCGTTCGGGGTCACGAACGCGCCTGCTGTATTCATGAGTCTTATGAACAAGATCTTTTCCCAGTTCCTGGAGAGATTTATGGTGGTCTTCATTGATGAAATATTGGTGTATTCTCGGAATCGGGAAGATCATGCTGAGCATCTTAGGTTGGTTCTGCAAACTTTGAGAGAGAATCAGCTCTATGAGAAACTCAGCAAGTGTGAGTTTTGGCTCGACATGGTCACTTTTTTGGGGCACATTATCTCGGGCGATGGTATTTCTGTGGATCCGGCCAAGGTTGAGGCTGTGAAGGATTGGCCTGTTCCCAGGTTAGTTTCAGAGGTGCAGAGTTTTCTTGGTCTAGCTGGTTATTATCAGAAATTCGTCCAAGATTTTTCGAAGATAGCAGGACCATTGACTAAGCTGACTGAGAAGGATCAGAAGTTTTGTTGGTCTGAGGCTTGTAGTGAGGCTTTTGCTGAGTTGAAGAGCAGGTTGATGTCAGCACCAGTGTTGACTATTCCAGATAGTTTAGGCAGATTTTTAGTTCACTGTGATGCTTCTAGCAAGGGTCTTGGAGCAGTTATGATGTAGAAGGGCCGTCGTTGCGTATGCATCGAGGTAGTTGAGGCCACATGAGAAGAACTATCCGACTCATGACTTGGAGTTAGCGGCAGTGATCTTTGCTTTGAAGCTGTGGAGACATTATTTACTTAGGGACCGAGTGGAGATCTTTACAGACCACAAAAGTCTCAAGTACGTATTCACCCAGAAGGAGTTGAACATGAGGCAAAGGCGTTGGTTGGAGCTTATGATCGATTATGATATCAGTTTGCAATACCATCCTGGTAAAGTAAACTTGGTGCCAGATGCTTTGAGCAGGAGACTGACAGCTATGTTCCTGACTCAGCAGAGAGAGCTGGTTGAGCAGATGCGGAGGTTAGAGTTGGATGTGTTGTTGCCGAGTTCTGATCGGAGTTGTTTGGTGCTCCAGTTTCAGTCGTCTCTTGTTGATCAGATCAAAGAGGTGCAGGCTGGTGATGCGCAGTTGCATGGTTTTCAAGCTGAGGTTGAGTCTGGTTCCAGAACGGACATGGTTATTCATGCTGATGGATCACTTCATTTTGGGTCCAGGTTATGAATCCCGAAGGGTGAAGTTCGTCAGAGGTTGCTTGAGGAAACCCACCAGTCATCATATTCTCTCCATCCTGGCGGTACAAAGATGTATTGGGATTTGAAGCTTCATTTATGGTGGCATGGTATGGAGAGGGCTGTGGCCTGGTTTATTTCTCTGTGTTCGATCTGCCAGCAGGTTAAGGCAGAGCATTAGAGGACCGCTGGACTTCTTCAACTGCTTCCTATTCCGGAGTGGAAGTGGGAACATATCACTATGGATTTTGTGACCGCTTTGCCGAGGAGTCCTAAGGGTCATAATGTCATTTGGGTGATTGTCGACCGATTGATGAAGAGTGTCATTTCATTCCCTTTCGTGTCGGGCAGTCTACTAAGAGCCTAGCTGAGAAGTACATACAAGAGATCGTTAGACTTCATGGGGTTTCAGTTAGTATTGTATCCGACAAGGATACGAGATTCAGATCTCAGTTTTGGGAGAGTCTTCAAAGCAGTTTGGGGAGTAAATTAAAGTACGGTACAGCTTTTCATCCCCAGACTGATGGACAGTCAGAGAGGACCATCCAGATTCTTGAGGACATGTTGAGGTCATATATGCTGTAGTTCGGTGGATCTTGGGAGGACCATTTGCATCTCGTAGAGTTCTCGTACAATAACAACTTTCAGGCCAGTCTTAAAGCTGCACCGTTCGAGGCACTTTATGGTCGGAAGTGCAGATCACCAGTGTGTTGGGATGACATTGGTGAGAGGAAGTTGATGGGTCTCAAGTTGATCACCAGGATAGTTGATGCCATGAATCAGATCAGGAAGCACTTGCAGGCAGCTCAGGATAGGCAGAGGCGATGGGCTGATGTCCATCGGAGAGCTTTGGAGTTTGAGGTTGGTGACCATGTTTTCCTAAAGGTATCGCCATGGCACGGTGTCATTCGGTTTGGTGGTGGGGGCAAGCTCAGTCCTAGGTTTATTAAACTGTTTGACATTGTGGAGCGAGTAGGCAAGGTGGCCTATCGTCTTGCATTGCCTCCATCTTTATTAGGGGTGCACGATGTTTCCATGTCTCACAACTTAGGAGGTATATCTGAGATGAGAGCCACGCGATCGACTACTCTGAGTTGACCATTCGGCCGGATTTGACTTGTGAGATTCCGCCAGTTGCTATTGTGGATCGGCGGGAGAAAGTGATTAAGAACAAGGTCATCAAGTTGGTTCGTGTTTCTTGGAATCCACACTCGCCGGGTGAGTCGACTTGGGAGTTGGAGGAGGAGATTCAGTAGAAGTTTCCTCATCTGTTTATGTAGCCTTTTGTTTTGTTCTTTCTTTTCTTTTCGGGGTTACCCTATGTACCTCTTGTTTGAATTTCGAGGACGAAATTCTTCTGGTTAGGTGGGTAGGATTTGTAACCCCTGTTTTCCATTTTTTGTATTTTTGAGTGTATTTTTCTTTTGGTGTATTTCTCTCATTGTATCTCTTGTTGGACCGTATATTGGATCTTCTTTTTCAATATATTTATTTTACCATTTTGTCATCTTTTATTTGAGTTCTTGTTTCTGTTGTCCGCCATTGTTTCGTCCATGTTGATCGTGCCAGTATTTTTGATTCTCATTATATGGTTCATGCCCTGTTATTTAGTCTTGTTGTGCCGTCTCATTATTCTTTATATCCATTATTTTTTTTCTTTCCTTAATCATATTTTATTTGTTAGCCCATTATTCATTTAGATCCCTAATACCCTATTTTCAATACCTATACCCATTATTAAACCCAATACCCTATTAGCTAAACCCATTACCTGTTCTTATTTAACCAAACCTATTACCTATACTCAACCCAGACCCGATACCCACTAAACCCATGCCTATTACCGAAACACTATTATGCAGACCCCCTATATATATACCATGCTCATATTTCATCTTCTTTACACCTAAACCCTAGCTGTTTTCCTCTCCAACCCATCTCGATCTCTCCCGACCTCCTGTGCTTCACCCCGACCTCAAGCCAACCACATCCCTATCGTCAGCCGACCGCCCTTTCATCCCCTTCCCGCCTGTCCCGAGAGTCGCACACCACTGAAACCCCCCAGTCGGTGTCGCCCTGCTCCAGCGCCAGCAGCCGCAGCAACTGTAGTTGGCACCGACGGCCAGCCCAGCCTGCAGCACCCCCATGCTGCTCCTTTCCGGCGTCGCGATCGGCAGCAACAGCACCGCAGTGCACTGCCATCCCCCGTCGCTTGTGTCGTCGCCGTGCCGTCATTCCCCGTTGTTTCTCTTGGTGTGTGTGAGTTCCGTTGGGTTTTGGTGTGGTGCGCGTGCTCGAGAGTGCACGTGTTTCGTTGGTTGGAGTGGTTCTCGTTCGTGGTTCTTGTTCGTTCATTGTGTTCGTGTTCTGGGAATCCATTCCCGTTATTCTTGCTTTTGTGCCGTTCCCGTCATTGTCTTTGAGACAAGTAACTTGTATTCTTTTCTTTGTGTACTACAAGTACTAAATACTGCTTGTAGTGTAGTTGTGTTCTAGAAACAATTCTTGTGTGAAACCCCATGTTATATATTTTCTCTATTGTGTTGACCCGCCCGTAGTTGCCACATGACACCCATGACATGAAATAACCTAGGGATGACCACTTCTTGTTATGTACATGCAAGTTGTTCATATGATATCGTGTGCTAGGTTATGTTATTCGTAGTATACTTGTTGTAGACTTTTGAAATACCCTATACTATGTTGCTTGGACATCTAGTAAACCCTATTTCATGTTTGATTATGTTTTGGATGAGTTTCATATAAACTAGTTGATTTTGTGTATGAAGAATATTTTCAGTTTTGTCGATTCCCCGTTTTTTATCAGTATTTTAGACCTTATTAAGGTCAGTATATTAAAAAAATTTGTGAACATGAACTGTAGAGAATTATGTCTATTTTCCAACCCTTCTGACAAATCTCAGTTTCGATTTATGAGTTGCAAGTTATGACTATTTTACTACAGATGTGTTTAAAAATTCCAGATTCTGTTTTCTATGAATTCTGTATGGTAATCTATTTTTCTACTGATGCTAAATATAATATTTTGATACAATATTTTGCTGAATACAGATAGACCTGATTGGAATTAACCTCTAATTTTTGTCGATTTAATTGATAACTTTTATAAACCATTTTGTGCTTGCAAACAACTACTATACTTGCAGAATTTTCTTGTTGTTCAGTAAAGATACGTAATTTCGACTTGATTCTAATTGCTTTCTCTAAAAACTTTGTGAATGTGAATTATAGCCTACTGTATCTAGTTTATCACCCATTTGACGGATGTGGATTTTGATTTATATTTTGTGAGATATTGTTGTTTTAGTACTGTAGTGTTTGTGATTCCAGATTTACAAAACTTCTGTATCTTGCTGCTTTCTATTTTACTTGACTATTCTATCTATTATGGAAAATTATGAAACTTTATTTTCTGTTACTAAACATACTAGGGAATACTCCAGATATTTCTTGGATTTAATTAGTAAGTCTTCCTGTTGTTTCCCTGCTTATGAATACAAACTTCTGATTTCTGGCTGAACGTATTTTCTGGATACAACTCTATTTTGAGGCCTGTTTTTGTGAAATACTGTCACGCCCTGCTTCCCAAAAGAATACAGAATACGAATACGTAACAAAAGCCCAGCGAATGATTTTCATCATCCATAAGCTGTTCAAGAATCTTTACAATACTTCACAAGATAATCATAGTCAAAAGCAGAAGATACAACCAAACATGCATAATTGAAACGAGATACCAACAGAAATTACTTGAAACCAAATACAATAATCTCAAATAATCAAGTTCTGAACAAGTCAAATATTATGGGTCACAACGCCCAAATACAAGAATAAATATCCAAGTAATCAAGTACATCTTATTCAAGTTCAAGCAACAAATAATAATAATAAAAATCATAAAGCAGATCCTCCAGCACTAATACATCATCCCTCCAATACCATCTGGCATCCGTCCATCCTGATCTGCAATTAGTAAATTTGCAGGAGAAGGAAAGAGAAAAACAAGTACCCGTCAATTGCAAATTACGGGTCACATATAATGTAGGGTACAAGTACATGGAAATGGGTGAATCTAAGTAACAAACCTAGCATGGTATAATCATGATGTCCAAAATAAACAACTAGCATGGCAAAAGTGAACAAATGTAAATGGCTTAAATCAAGTGTCAAGAAATTAAGTATCCTGTCAACATGCATCAAATGTCAAGTGTCATATATTCATGTATCAAGTATCAAGTCTCAAGTCTCTTGTAAACAAGTCTCATGTATCATGTAGTCAAGTATCAAGCAAGCATGTATCATGTTCAAGTATCATGTTCAAGTAGCATGTATCAAGTCTTGTAGTGATTTACTATCTAGGTAGCACTTCATGCATCCCGATTTTTACTACATGGTTGCTACAACAAACAGTTTCGCTTTAGATTTTGTAGGGGACCATGCAGGGTAGTGTACTCAGGGACAAGCTCCAAGTATCATGTAATCATGTATCATGTAAACAAGCTCCAAAACCCAAACAAGCTCCAGTGTCATGTGTGTACGTGTCATGTATATCGTGTCAAGCTCCACATGTAAACAAGCTCCAATAACCATTAGGTTCTTCCGAGTATACGTTTCTGCACTATCCACTACTAGATCTTACCCTTAACCCGGCTTGGTTAATTTATTATTAATGTCAAACAAGCATGTAGATATGCAAAACATATCAAGAATAACATGGCATAATCATGTGATAAGTGCAAGTAGAAAACTAAACATGTACGAGTGCAAGATATCTCATAAACGAATAAAATAAACACATCTCAAGTTCAGGACAGCAAGACCATACTGTAGTAAAACAGTGATTCCCAGTATTATAAACAAGAAAATCTGGATCCGTTGAAGGATCTGGAAAATAGACTTCCACACGAATCCAGCAAATATAAATAATTCATATACTAATTCACAAAATCATAACTCAAAACTGATTTTAATACAGAAAATAGGTTCAGCCAGAAATCAAGGAAACAAATTCAAGAACAGGGAGCAGCATGAAAACACATCAAATAAATCCACGAAAAATCTGGGGTATTCCCCTATATGTTCAGTATCAAAATATAGAGTTTCAGAATTTTTCAGTAAAGTTAGATCAGTCATCAAAAATAAGAAAGCATAAAGAAAACATAGTTTGGCAAATCTGGAATTTCCGACACTGCTGTACGAAAACTAAGATATCTCGCAACCAGTAAAAAGAAATCCAATTCCGCCAAAGGGATAAGAAAATAGATAAAATATTATAACTTTCACATTTCACAAACATTTTTCATTCAGTAAAAGGAATCATAGTGAAAATAAGGTTCTTTACTGAACAACAAGCAAAATACAGCATGTATAGATTTTAGAAACGAGCATGAAACATCACATAAGACTTATCAATAAAATTCACCAAAATTCTGGGTAAATCCTAAATTAATAAAGAAACACTGACCAAAGTTTTAGGTCAAAATAATATGTAAAACATGGTTCTTGAAAATAGTTTGTTATCAAAATTACCCAAAAACAGAATCTGGAAAAGATCGACACCGCTGTACCAAAACAGTCATAACTCAATCATACGAAATCAAAATCATGCACGGTCAGAGGGGTTTGAAAATAGACGAAATTATCTAAAACTCATGTTTTATACCGAAATTATGATACTGACTGTAGCACAGTCGAAAACAGCAAACAAAGTAGAACGGTGCCAAAAATACATATTTTTCCCCTTAAAACAAAAACAACATAGCTTCAAGAAAATTGATCCAAACACATCCAAACTTGAAATCAAGTCTACCAAAGGTCTAAACATCATGAATTAGGATTATTAGCATGTCCACACCAAGAATTTCACATGGGTCTCAACCAAAATACGAGTTTGCACACAAGTCTCACATACATGCTTAAAAATTAAGAATTGGGCGAATCCTAGGTTAATTCATGTCCATATGGTGTCGTGAGTCATCTATGGCCAAATTATCACAATAGAGACAAAACCCATCAAGAAAAACACAATCAAGAGTTGTCTCTAGACCTACTTACACTATAGGTGAACTTTGGGGACTTGTATCAAACAAATGAATTGGAGTACAAGTTACTTGCCTTAATTTGGGGATGAAGAACGATGCAAACAAGCCTAGAAGCAAAACCCATGAATGAAATCTACTGAATCCGCGAATCCAAGCAATCACGAAAAAAACTCAACACGAACGAACCTCCTTAAAGCGACAATGATCAAAGTGGCAAGCGACCACTTTGAGAACACCACGAAGAGAAGTAGGGAATTGATGGTGCAAGCTTTGATGATGGTGGTGGTGGTGTGGTGATCGGCAAAGCAAGGGAAAGGGGCTCGAGTTTTGGATGGTGGCCGGAGTTGGGGAGTAGGCCGGCAAGGGTGGTCGGCCTGGTGGTGATGGGGGGGTGTCGGCCTAGGGGGTAGGCCGGGCTGGATGGGGTGCTCGGGTTGGGTGCAGCCGGGAGCAATCAAGAGAGGGAGAGAGAGATAGGGGAGGCCGGGATGGGGGTTTGTGAATATTAGGGTTAGGGTTAGGGTTAGGGTTGTGAGGGTTTAGTTATATATATAGGGTTTAGATGTGGGCTAATGGGTTAATGGGTATTATGAGTAGTAGTAGGTTTACAAATGAGTTTTGGATTTTGGATCAAATAAAAATAGGAATGCAAATAGGATTGGGAATTCTTTGGCTTTAAAAAATCTTATTAGGGATTTAAAAAAAGGGAGTGGGAAAAAGACAACCAAAACACCACCACAACACCAAGAAAAATAAAATTAAAGATAACGAGACCAAAAATGAGGGAAAGATCAAAATAACGAAAAACGAAACAAAAGAGACAATCCATCAAACACAAGGAGCTCAAAAATGAAATAAAATGAATATATATTGAAAACAAATCCAATATATGGTTCAGGAAAAAAAACAAGGGAGTAAAATACACCCAAACGAAAAATACAGTCAAAATACACAAAATGAAAAATAGGGGTTACAAATACTATATGACATATATATTTACTGAATTCGTCCGGGAGTCTATTTTCCAGATTCTTCAAAGGATCCAGGTTTGCATATTTTTAGCAACGGGAATCCCAGATTTAGTGCAGTACTGTCTTGCTGTCCTGAACTAGAATTTTCGTTGTTCTATCCTTTTATGAGTTATCTTTCACCCGTACATGTTTATCTTGCAACCTAAACTTATTACTTGTTTATACCATATTATACTTGTCCTGCTTGTGACACATACATGCTTGTTTGATAATAATAATAAAATAACCAAGTCGGGGTTAAAGGGAAACATCTAATAGTGGACAATACAGAAACGCGTACTTGGAAGGGGATCTATAGATCCTACGTGATACTTGGCTTGATACTTGATACTTGATACTTGGCTTGATACTTGATACTCTTGAGGCTTGATATTTCATAATTGAGGCTTGATACTTGATACTTGAGGCTTGATATTTCACACTTGAGGCTTGATACTTGATACGTGATACTTGAGGCTTGATACTTGTTACTTGATACTTGAGGCTTGTCCCTAAGTACACTGCCCTCTATGATCCACTATGAAATCTAAAGCGAAACTGTTTGAATGTAGCAACCATGGAGTAAAAGGATGGACGCATGAAGTGCAATCTAGATAGTAATAATACAAGACTTGAACATAATCACTTGACCCTTGCCACTTGATACTTGTACATGATACTTGATTCTGACACTTGATCCTTATTGACTTGACACTTGATACTTGTTACGTATTTACATGATACTCGATTCTTGACACTCGTTACTTGATACTCATTTATATGATACTTGTTCACTTGACACTTGATACATGCTACTTATACTTGTTCATTTTGCCATGTTAGTTGTTCTA
Source organism: Hemerocallis citrina (assembly GCA_017893485.1). NCBI lineage: Eukaryota > Viridiplantae > Streptophyta > Magnoliopsida > Asparagales > Asphodelaceae > Hemerocallis > Hemerocallis citrina. The sequence goes on along the minus strand of CM030361.1, from coordinate 120,466,656 downwards.
TTTTGTTGCCATGTCTATTACATGTTATTTGTTTACCCTTTTTCCATGTACTTGTGCCTGCACTACAAGCGGCCCGTAACTTGCATTGATAGGAATTTGTTTTCTTTTTCCTCTTCCTACAATTTTGCTAAATTGCAGATTTTGGAGATCAGGTGCCAAATGGTGTAGATGATATGAGATTCTAGTTGGCTAAAGCTTTTGCTATATCTATTTATTTTCTTGTTGCTTATTTTGAACAATTGTACTTGGTTACTTGGATTTATTTATATTTGGGCAATGTGACCCAAGATTATTGACTTATTCAGATCTGATTTATTTGAGATTAATATATTTTGTTTCAAGTAAACTCTGTTGGTATTGGTTCATAAATGCATACTTGGTTGACTTTTTCTTGCTTCCGACTCTGATTATTCTTGTGAAATGTTGTAAAGATCCTGACAGGTTATGGATGATAAAAATCATTCGTTGGGCTTAGTCACGTATCCGTATTCCATATTCTCTTTTTGGAAAGCGGGGCGTGACAAGATTTTTAGGGGCTTAGTCATGTATCCGTATTCCGTATTCTATTTTTGGGAAGCAGGGCGTGACAAGGTTTTTAGTAGTATCAGAGTACCAGGTTTGGCTAATGTATTGGTTTGACTGATATTTTAGACAAGCTTGGCTCGATCTGAGATTGGCTCAATTTTACACAGACCATGCATGCATGAATGAATTATAATCAACTTGATCTGGATGCTAATTGTTTTTTATTTTTGTGCAGACCATGGCTCGCAGGGGTTCTACTTCTCGTCTTCAGGATGATCATCCCGGATTTGAGGCCGTCACCAATGTGTTGGAACGGCTGATCAATATGCAGCAGAACCACAGTGACTTGGTGATGGCTGCTTTGGAAGCTGCTCGGGTTCTGCCGCCCGCTGTGCCTATGCAGGAAACTCTCCTTCCCTGTCCGGGTACAGTCACAGACTTCATGAGGCTACATCCCGACAGGTTTTCGGACACTGAGACGCCTTTGGAGGCCGAACAGTGGTTGATCCGGACTGAGCAACTGCTTTTGGCGGTTAGAGTTGGCGATGCTGACAGAGTGGATGTGGTAGCCATCCAGCTGGTGGACCTAACTCATATTTGGTGGAGGTCCAAGTCCGAAAGGCTCGAGTGACCGATCACTTGGGCCACGTTCACTAGGGGCTTCTTGGAGAAATTCTTCCCTAGCAACACTAGAGTTGAGATGGAGCAACAGTTCCTGGCCCTGAAACAGGTTTGACGTTATTTCTATTATTGGAAGTTGTTACATATTGTTCATGCAATGTTGTAACATGAAACTTTCTTAAAATAGGGCTCCAGGTTTGTGGATGAGTATGCAGCTGAATTTACAAGACTTAGCCGCTTGTGATAACCAATGCTTCATATTGAATAACTTCGAGTGAGCAGTCAAGGGACAAGTGACTGGCCTCGCGCCATCCATATTGAATCTCTTCAACACCTTCTTCACATAGTCCGCTTGTGATAACCAAAGCTTCTTGCTACTCCTGTCTCTACTGATCTTCTAGCTAAGGATTTGCTTTGCTTCACCCAAGTTCTTCATTGAAAACTCCGAAGCTAGCACCTTTTTCACTTCCTTGATCTTCTCCATACATGATCCTGCTATTAACATGTTATCCACATACAACGCCAAGGTAACTATATTATTGTCCTCATATCTACGAACATACACACTATGATCCGTTTCGCATCTATCGAAACCTTTTCCTCTCATGAAGCAATTAAACTTTAAGTACCATTGCCGCGGTGCTTGTTTGAGCCCATGAAGACTCTTCTTCAGTCGACACACCATGTCTTCTTTCCCTTTTGCTTCAAAACCTGTAGGTTGTTTCATGTACAGCTCTTCTTCGACATCACCATGGAGAAATGTTGTCTTCACATCCAACTGCTCTAAGTGCAAGTCTTCAACTGCCACAATACTAAGCAAAACCCTAATTGAATCCATCTTCACAACCGGTGCAAAGATTTCACTATAATCAACACATTCTCTTTGAGAGAATTCTTTCATAACAAGCTTCACCTTGTACCTCTTGCTGCCATCTGCCTCATCTTTGACTCTGAAACCCCATTTGTTCATAAACGCACGTTTCCCTGCAGGTAACTTGGTCAACTCCCAAGTTTGGTTCTGTTCCAAGGAGCTCATCTCGTCCTTCATGGCTAACTCCCACTGAATTCGAGCCTTATCCCTCAAAGCCTCCTCATAAGTCTCTAGCTCTCCTGAATCCGTGTACAGAATATGCTCGTGAACAATACTAGCTGATCGATCAAATATCTTGGTTGGCCTCCTCACTCGTGTGGATCTCCTTAATGTGGATACCGGTTCACCAACTGGTTCAGGTTTCCCGAACTATTTTGACTGTACCTGTTCATCTTGGATAACCTGCTAATTCCCAATAGGTTCACCATGAGCTTCCTGTGCTGTCTGTGGTACCTGTACCTACTGCTGCACTGTAGGGCCCACACCTCTAGGGCTGCCTTCAGAATCTGAATCTAAGTCTGAGTCTAAAATCCAATTTGACTCTGAACTGGTTGTACTATCTTGACCTATGTGTCTGTCCTTGTATATGACCTCTTCATTGAACATTACATTCCTGCTGCGAATGACATTGTTATCCACAAAATCCCAAAGCATGTAACCATACTCATCGCTACCGTAGCCAATGAACACACATCTCATGGACTTAGAGTCTAAATTTTTCCTTTCTACCTTATCAATTAGTGCATATGTAATACAACCATAAACTTTCAAATGCGAATAATTGACTGTTTTACCTAACCATAATTATTCTGGAATGACCCCATCAAGGGCACTAGGCGGGCAATGGTTAATCAAGTACACCGTTGTATCAACTGTAGCGGCCCAAAGATGGACCGGAAGACCCGCATGAAATCTCATGCATCTCGCCTTTTCCAGTATCGTGCGGTTCATCCTTTCTGCTACACCATTCTCCTGTGGAGTCTTAGGAACTGTCTTGATTCCTCTGATACCTTCATTTGCCAGATAGTTAACAAACTCTTTGCTTGTGTACTCACCTCCATTGTCTGACTTTATTGCTTTCACTTTGCAACCCTTCTCATTCTCAACCCTAACCTTCCAAGCTCTAAATGCCTCAAATACTTCTGATTTCTCGCGAATTGCATAAACCCAAACCTTTCTTGTAGCATCATCGATGAATGTGACGAAGTATCTCTTACCACCATAAGAGAATTCCTGAGCTGACCCCACACATCTGTATGTACCAACTCTAGCTTTCCAAGCTTCTTCTCATGCCCACCCAATTGAAAGCTAACTTTCTTCTATTTGCCCATCACGCAATTCTCACAGAAATCCATCTCAACCTTCTTCAGCCCCTGCAAAAGATCCCTAGAACAAAGCTGCTTGACACCCCTTTCACCAAGGTGCCCCAACCTGACATGCCATAGAATTGAAGAGGAACTACCTGTTGATGCTGTAGCAATGATATCACTAGAATCACCTCCTCTGAGTAAGTACAACGTGTCACCACGCTTTCCTTTTGCCACCAACCTGACACCTGTTGTCATCTTCCATTCTCCATGCCCAAAAGTTGTTGTAAACCCTTCTTTGTCTAGTTTGCTAGTTGAAATCAAGTTTTTCTTCAAGTTCGGAATATGTCTTGTGTCATTCAAGACCAATTGCCCACCATTGCGAGCCTTCACTCTCACAGTGCCTCTACCTACAACTGGACATATCTGTCCATATCCAACTGAAACTACACCAAAATTACCTGTCCTGTAATCCTCAAAAACATCCCTCATGGGGGTACACCAATCATCTTGCAAAATAATAAATCCAGCAGATAAACACAATTCATCTAGACGGGGTTCAATACTTACCACATTGGCTAGCTGTGACCCTGCTTGTGCTTTCTTATACTCTTCACATTGGTCTCTCCTGTGTCCTAGCTTCTTGCAGTACCAACACTCACCTTTGCGATGTCCTGTTCTTGACTTGGACCTGTGATTCCTGCTCTGTGACTTCCCTCTGTTGTTACGTCTACCACAGTTATCAACTAACAGCGCGGCATTGCTAGGATATGACACTGAAGTCTCTCCATGTCTTTTCCTCCTTGCATCCTCATTCATAATGTTGCTTATAACATCCTTTAGGGTTATCATAATAGTCATGGTCCTAGTAATAGTCTACTCTACTGTGCCATAACTATCGAAAAGACTGGAAGCAACAACAACGATTGTGCCCTTTCCTCAAACTTTAAACTCGACGATTCCATCTGATTGTAAACTATACAGAAATTGTTGATGTGCTCAGCAACCGAACCCCTTTTCGATAACTTCAAGTTAACCAACTTCTTTAGGTGCAAGATCTGGTTCGCTGCATTCGGCTTCTCAGACATGTCTGTCAATATCTCCATTGCCTCCTTTGCGGTCTTTGCCTTCTCAATGTGAAATAACGCCTTCCTGCTCAGCGACAACTGAATCTGCCCAAGTGCTTTATGATCCAATCTATTCCAGGCCGCCAACGTAACTGGATCGACCTTCGCCCCTTCTGGCTTCATACCAAACAACGGATCATCTAGATTTTTCTGTCAGAGATACGCAATCATTTGGATTTTCCACATTGTGAAATCTGTTCCATCGAACTCCTTGACTCTACTCTTGTGCCCCATCTCAATCAATACGACCAACTTATAGCTCTAATACCACTTTGTTGAATTCTAACTGTAGAATAACTCAACAACGACGACGAGATGCAAGAACAATAGAATCAAAATAAGAGAACAAAGAACAACCAAAAGCAACACATAAGAACACACAAGAATTTTTCGAGATTCACCCAAAACAATGGCTACCTCCCTGCACAGAGGAACTCTTGCGATTTTCACTAGAAATATGAAGAATAGGTTTACAAATCTCTCAAGAACTCACCACCAAGGGTAGGGTTTCTCTCTATCTCCCTCTCTCTCAATGACGGCTGGTAGATCTTTATTTTCTTTTCACTTAACCCTAAAATCGTACACAATACAATATATATAGGATTTCTCAACTTCAATCTCAGCCGCTCATCAAAACAGTGTCGGGACGGTCGACCGCAACACTAAGTCGGTCGACCGGTTCTTTCCTTCGACTGCACAAGGTCTAACATAGAGCAGGTCGGTCGACTACACGGTCGATTGGTCGTCTCTTCAAGATACAAGATCCATCCAGAAAGAGTGACGGTCGACTGCATGGTCGACCGTTCTTTTACCTGTACGAATGTGGTCGACTGTCCACCTACGGTCGACCGCAACTCGCCTACAGCAGCTTGCTGCTTCTTCGACTCTTCTTCTCATCTGACTTCTCCAATCCCATTATCGTTGTAACACCTCGTGTTAAAAAATATAATATATACATAATATATATTTCAAAAGTAAAAAAATAGTGGCTGTTTGTGAAACAGGATGGGTTATATGTAATAATGGAAATGGGGGGGGGGGGGGCACTTGAATTGAAAGAAACAATAAAAGCTGCTGACTTTGGTCAGCCCATAGCTGACGTGGGCTTCACATGTGCGGGCCCACCTCACGGGGCTGTATTCTCTCTAAGTGTGAATAGTACCATATCGGTAAGAAAATAGAACATAATAATAATGAATAATAATGCCTATGATCAAGAGTCATCAATCCAGTTAACCACCTTTTGAGAGGCAGCCTGTGGTGGGCAGTTGTACTACATAGTATCTATTTTGTCTTATTAATTTTATAAATTGTCTGAGCTAGGGGTAGGGGCATTACAAATGGTATCAGAGCCGACTTTCGACACCGAGTGTGAGGCATGTATGTATAGTCGGGCGGAGGATTCCAGGACTATAGACCCAGTCGGGCAGAGGATTCCGGGACTGTGGTGAGCCCTCAATTAAATCCGGGACTATTATTGATCGGGCGGAGGATTCCGGGATCATAATTAGTCTGGCAGATAGGAGGACGGCTCAATTAAATCCGGGAGATGATTGATCGGGCGGTGGATTTCGGGATCATGAATAATCAGGCATATAGAAAAGCAGATGCTCCACAATGTCTAGAAAGTAGATCCTGCACTAGATTGTGCATGCCCATACTCAGCGAGGACGTTGATTTCTGAAGGGGGGGTGTCTGTAACACCCCGTGTTAAAAAATATAATATATACATAATATATATTTCAAAATTATAAAAATAGTGGCTGTTTGTGAAACAAGATGGCTTATATGTGTAATAATGGAAATGGGGGGGCCCACTTGAATTGAAAGAAACAGCAAAAGTTGTTGACTTCGGTCAGCCCATAGCTGACGTGGGCTTCACATGTGGGGGCCCACCTCACAGGGCTGTGTTCTCTCTAAGTGTGAATAGTACCATATTGGTAAGAAAATAGAATATAATAATAATAAATAATAATGCCTATGATCAAGAGTCACCAATCTTGTTAACCACCTTTTGAGAGGCAGCCTGTGGTGGGCAGTTGTACTACATAGTATCTAATTTGTCTTATAAATTGTATAAGTTGTCTGAGCTAGGGGCAGGGGCGTTACAATCGTGTATTGAATTCACAATCCCCAACAGAGTGGTACTTTAAAATTGCCCCAAACTAGATATTCTCCTTCGACCAGCTCAAGGAAAGCTTCCTCGCTAACTTCGTGACCAACCGTAAGGCCAAGAAGACGAGTGCCTACTTGCTTGACCTAAAACAGGAGGACAGGGAGTCCCTTCGTGATTTCATCCAGATATTCATAGCCGAGGCCCGGTTCATCTCCTCTCTCGACATCGATGTCGTGATAGTCGCCTTTAGGCATAACGTCCGACACGACATTCTGAAAAGCTCCATCGCCAAAAATCCTCCCTCTGATTTCCCTGATCTCCTTCTCAGGAGTGAGAAATATATCCAAGCCGAAGAGGCTCTACATCCGGGAGACCGCAAGGAATCCCCCGCAAAGGAAAAAAGGAGGATGGACAACTCTGAGGCCCCGAATAAGGCTAAAAAATATGACTCCAGGCAGAGGCACCCTCCCCAGTGCCTCGGTTTGAAAAACTTACTCCACTTAATGCGAGTGTTTCTTCTATCCTTATGGAAGTAGAGGATGAGGGCCTAATCCGACATCCTCCTTGATCAAACAATGGGAATAAGAAGAGAGACCAACAGTCAAGATCACAGTCATGAGACCAACAGCCGGGCACTGAAAGATGAAATAGAGGCCCTCATTTGGAGGGGTACTTGTCCAAATTTATTCGGGACAGTCCGAGAGCCTCTCCTCCCCATTTGAGGTGCCAATAAGCATCCAAAAATAGAGTCTAAACCCCAAGACTCTGAGAGAATGGCCATCATCCACTCTATACATGGAGGGCCAAAGGGGGGCAACTCCAATTCGTACCGCAAGGCATTTGTTATGGAAATGAACTTAGTTCATAATTGGCCCCCACGTTAGACTCCTTGCAGAATTTGAAGAGACTTCAGTTGTTCGGATTCTGCGCGAACAAAACAGCAAGGCTGATGCATTATCCAAGTTGTTTTCTTCTTCCTTTGAGAGCCTTAATCGCACAGTGCTGGTGGAAGTCCTCGTTCAACCAAGCATCTACAAGGAGAACCCTGAAGTTCTCTACCTCGAACCACCAACATGGCCAGTAACTGCCTCGAACCACCAACACGGCCAGTAACATGGATGGATCTGATCATAAGTTTCTTAAGAAATAGCGTACTGCCAAAAGACCCGTCCGAAGTGAGAAAACAGGGCTGAAAGGTTTGTGCTTGTCAATGACGTGCTCTTGAAGCAATCATACACCAAGGTCAACGGGAGACCTTACCTCCGATGTCTGACCCCCGAAGAATCCAAGTACGTGCTAGAAGAAATGCACAAGGGGGTCAGAGGTTGTCACATGGGCAGCAGGTTGCTCGCGAGAAAAGTCCCCAACCATGAATATTATTGGTCAACCCTGCTTCAAGATTTCGTCCGAAAATGTAGCCCATGCCGAAGGTTTTCCACAGTCAAGCATGTCCCTCAGGCTGAGCTCAAATCATTGGTGAGGTGGGGGATGGATCTGGTCGGCCTATTTTCCAAAGAGACGGTCAATGACGCTTCGTAATTGAAGCAACCGACTACTTTACGAAGTGGGTCAAAGCAAAACCTCCAACCATAATCACCGAGCATAGGGCCCAACAATTCTTTTGGAAACACATCGTTGCCGGTTCGAGATCCCTCGAAACTGCATGACCGACAATGGCACTCAGTTCGCAGGCAAAGGCATCCACAAGTTCTGTGAGGACTGGAGATTCAGCAGAGGTTCTCTTCAATTTCACACCCCCATTCTGATGACCAAGTCGAGAATGCCAATCTTCAGATCCTCGAGGGCCTCAAGAAGTGATTGAACAAATCCTTCAAGGGGTTATGGGTCGATGAGCTACCCAGCATGTTGTGGTTCTACTGAATGACCAAGAGGATCCCTACGGACCAGTCACCCTTCAACCTAACCTTCAGAACCGAAGTTGTCATTCCTCTAGAAGTGTGATTGCCCTCACCACGGATTATGAGCTTCAACGAGGATCTGAATTCGGACGGCCTCAACGCCAACTTGGACCTCCTTGACGAAGTCCGCAAAAAGGCGGCTATCAGTGAATGAATGTCTTCCAACAACGGATTGAAAGATTCCACAACAAGAGGGTCTGACCGGCCAACATCAAAGAGGGTGACCTAGTGTTACGAAGGCTTGACATCTCCGAACCGAGCAAAAGGGGACAGTTGGCCCCTAACTGGGAAGGCCCGTTCAGGTTCTCCAAAGTGATACGCCCTGGCACCTACCGACTTGAAGACTCGGGGGCAGGGTAGTCAAAAGAACTTGGAATGCAGTACACTTGATGAGTTCCATGAAGGCCCCTAGCGGTCTGCACTTGTAACAAGGCCCTAAGAGCCAGTAAATGTAATAAGCGATCGCCTTTCGGCAGCCAACGAATAAAATTTCTTTTCAAATTTAGCAAGTTTGTGACCTTTGTCCAAGGCCATCATGTGTTGCCCCTCAGCATGAACTCCGACTAGATGGAATTTCAGTAAAAAGTGCCTTGCCCCTCGGCATAGCACTCCGAACCTGAGCCTCTCGCGGGCTTTTCTGCAATAAGGCTCCTTCCTAGTGCCGTGCCCATCGGCATAGCACTCTGACTCTGTGCCTTTTGCATGCTTTTTTGCAACAAGGCTTCTACCTAGTGCCTTGCCCCATAGCATGGCACTCCGAATCCGAGACCTTGTGGAGAAATCACTAGTCTCCCGGTTGGTACCCTGCTCCTCGACATGGTACCTCGACTTCGAGACCTTGCGAAGAAATTCCCGCAATAAGTCTCCCGCTTGGTACCCTGTTCTTCAGCATGGTACCCTGACTTCGAGACCTTGTGGAGAAATTCTCGTAGCAAGTCTCCCACTTGGTACCCTGTTCCTCGGCGTGGTACCCTGACTCCGGGAACTTGTGGAGAAATTCCTGCAACAATTCTCCTGCTTGGTACCCTGACTCCGAGCTCTACACGGACTGCTTTGCAACAAGTTTTTCGCCTCGTGATTTGTGTAACGCCCCGAGCCCTGCTCAGCTACGCACGCGGCTACGCATTCACGAACACGCAAACAAAACAAATGCTAACAACTGCCTACCACAGGCTAACTTCACAAAAGGTACTATAGCTTCTGGGTACCTTATGATCCTAGGCAAATATATCTATACACTCTCTTTCTCTTCTCTCCCCACCAATGTGGGACAAAGCAACCCACACACAGACACACCAAACTCCAAAGACACAACTCAACACACACTCATCACTTTCTTTCCTCCTCCACGTCAAGAAAGAAACTCGGGCCCCGTCATAAACAAGTGCAGCCACCCACTCTTCTTATTATCTATATATGGCTCTATTTCCCATACAACCCGCCTATAAATTCTTTTATAGGCCCAACTACTATTCTATTATTATATATATCTATATAATAAAACACAAGGCAAAGCTATCAAGTGGCTCTCCTTTAACTGGAAGGAAATCAACGGTCAAGATTTATGCTTATAAAAGACATTTTTGCGCCCGCTACAGTAACGGGTATTTTAGCTACATTCCATGTTACTGTAGCAACAGTAGCCTCATTCAGGTTTGTGTGTGTGTGTGTGTATCTATATAATAAAACACAAGGCAAAGCTATCAAGTGGCTCTCCTTTAATTGGAAGGAAATCAACGGTCAAGATTTATGCTCACAAAAGACATTTTCTCGCCCGCTACAGTAATGGGTACTGTAACTACAGTCCATGTTACTGTAGCAACGGTAGCCTCATTCAGGTTTTTTTTTCTTTTTTTTTAAAAGGATAATGACCAACATTTGAATGAGGCTAATGTAGACTCATATGTAGTATACTCATATATGGTTGAGATCAATCCTGAGATGATTGGCCACTACCTTGCTGAGTTCTCCATTTCATACATGCCCGTCAAGCATGGTAGACCAGGTATTGGTGCTACTCACTCTTCCAGGTTCATTCCCCTCAAGTGAAAAGCCACCAAGATGTCTTTGAGAGTCTGGAAGCTGTGCTGCTAGGTTATTTAATTTAGGAATATGTGGTTCTGCGTTTTCTGCTGTGAACTTTGCTAAATTTTGACTCATGTAGTTGATATTTGTTTGGGTTTTAAAATTAATTAACCTTTAATCCCTACATCTAATTAATTAAGAAAAGACTAATTAAAATCACACTAATCTTAATTATGAAAAAAGGTTTAATTGTTGTAGTTTAATTAGTCTTTTCTTAATTAATTAAAATTTAGGGATTAAAAGTTAATTAGTTTAAATCTAATTATTTTATTATTATTATTATTATTATTTAAAGGATAATGATCAACATTTGAATTAGGCTACTGTAGACTCATATGTAGTATACTCATATATGGTTGAGATCAAGCCTGAGATGATTGACCACTACCTTGCTGAGTTCTCCATTTCATACATGCCCGTCAAGCATGGTAGACCAGGTATTGGTGCCACTCACTCTTCCAGGTTCATTTCCCTCAAGTGAAGAGCCACCAAGATGTCTTTGAGAGTCTGGAAGCAGTGCTGCTAGGCTATTTAATTTAGGAATATGTGGTTCTGTGTTTTCTGCTGTGAACTTTGCTAAATTTTGACTCATGTAGATGATATTTGTTTGGGTTTTAAAATTAATTAACCTTTAATCCCTACTTTTAATTAATTAAGAAAAGACTAATTAAAATCACACTAATCTTAATTAAGAAAAGCTTTAATTGTTGTGGTTTAATTAGTCTTTTCTTAATTAATTAAAATTTAGGGATTAAAAATCAATTAGTTTAAATCTAATAAAGCTTAATTAACTCATCCAAAACATTAGGGATTAAGCTTAAATAAAATTAATTAATCCGCATTTTTGGATTAAATTCATGTAAAACAGAAAATAAAAAGTGTTTTAAATTACTTGCGTTACAGTATTACAACCAAAACAAAGCTAATATTTAATTATTTCTACAGTAAACCTATATTCAACCAAAGCTACTTTTAAGAAATCAAATCCAAAAATTTGCTTTCGCTGCAGTGCTTTTCCCTCTCTTCATTTTTTTTATAACCAACCAAACCACCCCTAATTATTTTAGTATGTACGACATTGAAATTATTTTTTATAACTTATCATGTTGTCCAGCTCTTATTCCCTCCAAACCCAAAATCTCTCCCTCTAAAGCCCCCAATTTGGTTTGGATTAACCTGGATTTGGCTTCGGGGAGAGGCCAGCCACTTCTTTAAGGATGTTCGCCTGAGGTGGCCTCTCTGCCCACCGGACAGCTGTCCTCGGTGACCCCTTCTGCCTCCGTTCCCCCGATGCCACCTCCCTCGCTTCCTATTCAGCCTCAGCTTAGCGAGACTGCCGACGAGTGGCCAGCGTGGGAGGCAAACCCTTAGTACTCTTCAGATTGGGAGAAGTTCATCTGTTCAGTGCATCGCAACCATCCCTCAGGTCCTTCCTCCTCCTTCAAGTCAGCGATCATGGCTGTTAGCAGCAAGGCCAACGACTGGGTGGATGAGGATGATCTGTTTCTAGAGGAGTAGTGGAGTTAGAGCAATTGCATTCCGCTAAACAGGTATTAGCTTCAGACGATCATTATTTTTTCTTTTCAAAGCATTTATTGAGTCCAAATTCTTCAGCTCTAGTTCTTTTAAAATTCCTTCGGGGTACCTTGTGCTGTCTGGTTACTCCAGGGGTGTCGACCCTTTTTTTTGGCGCTTTATCGAACTCTTAAGTTAGAGCGGCCACCGTTCACCTTGTTTCATTATGGTACTTTTGGCACTTCTCTTGCGTCCAGAAGTCCGTGGCAGGTGAGCCTTCTTTAGACTTTCATGCGACTGATCTCCATTCTTTAGCTCTGGGCTCCATTGTTGAGTCCTGTCCCGTGAGCTCTCGCATTAACAAGTTATCGCCGACTTGCAAAAAAGCTCTTTTTATAAAGGATATAAAACCTAATTCTTTCTCTATCATCCGTTCTAGTGCCCGTATTCACGCCAACAGAGAATCCCGTCTTGCGGAAGACGAGCAAACCTCTTTTGCGAGTCTATCCCGCAAGATGGATCCTATTTATACCTCTCCTCCATCTTCAGGTAAGAAAAGTTTTGGGTCCTTATACCAAATTCATTTTGCTTCTCTCTCCAATGTTGAGATGCTTAGCCTGACTAGAAAGATAGGTTTTTTAGTTGACCCAGATAACTTCATCGACTTCGAGGTCATTCATGTGAGCGAATTCTCTAGAGCTTTTGAGGCCAAGTTTTTTAATGATTAGCATCTCTTGGAACATTCGAAGGCTTAGGCATGAGTCCAAACAGCATGCTTTGTTTCAACTGAACTCTTCCTCCCATTGTGACCTTATCTCGATTCAAGAATCCAAATTGGTCGCTCCCGAGCCTTCTCTCTTACGCTCGATAGGTGGATCACTTATCTCCCACTGGACCTCCCTAGACGCATTAGGAACTAGGGGTGGTATCCTGTTAGGCTTCAAGGAAGCAGTCTTCTTCCACATTTCTACCGTTCGTTTAACCTGCTTCCTTATTGTTCGTCTTCACTGGTTTGAATTCAACTGTGTCCTCACAGTGGTGTCTGTCTACGGCCCGTCGACTCCGGACCGTTGGCCAGCCTTCTGGAACGAATTTTATTCTTTACAACCTTCCATTAACGGTTTCTAGATTTTTGTGGTGACTTTTATGTCACCAGATTTGCGTCCGATCGAACAGGGTTACCTCAATTTTCCCCTGATTCGACTCGTTTCAATGACGTCATTCACTCCCTCCAATTAACCGAAATGCCTCTGAATTGTAGAGCTTTTACTTGGTCTAATATGAGGTCTCCGCCTACCCTAGCTAAGCGTGATCATTTCCTGGTCTCCTCAGACTGGATCAACTTCTTCCATAACTCGTTCGTTTCAGCGCTTCCCAATCCCTCCTCTGATCACGTTCCTATCTCTTTATCGTCCAACTATAATTTCTCCAGATCTTTCAAGTTTCGTTTCGAAAAATTCTGGTTACAAGATCAAACTTTCGTTAACCTCATCACAGAATGAATTTCTTCTATTACGGGCTCCTCAGGTGTTGGACGCATCGTGATTAAGTTGCATGCGATTAAATATGGTAGTAAAATTTGGCAGAAAGGAAGATATTCCAATGATTACTTTCTTAAAAGTGTTTGCCTGACTACTATTGATTCCATCGACCGTATGGAAGAAACCTCTCCTATCTCAGATTCCCTTTGTTCCGAGCGAGCTTTTTGTAAAAGAAGCTACGCCGAATTACTCCACAATGATCAGATTAAATGGGCTCAGCGAGCGAAGACCCGTTGGCTCAAAGCAGGAGATGCTAATACTGTTTTCTTCCATAATTTTGCTTCTTTCAGACAACGTTGCAATAGAATTTCTTTTATTCTCGACAATGATTATGAGGTCTTCTCTACTCCCGATATCCATGCCTCTTTTCTTCATTTCTTTAAAGGTTTGTTAGGATCTAATAAACATCACTCGATCCATCTTGATTGGTCTCAGCTTTATGGCCAGAACTCCTTTGATCTCTCCAGTCTGGAAGATCCGTTCTCCCTTGAAGAGATTAAGCGTGCGGTTTTCGCTTTGAAAAGTGATTCGGTGCCAGGACCGGATGGCTTCCCGGCCTTTTTTTTCCAAAAATTCTGTGATTGTCTTAAAGACGATCTATTGCAAATGTTCGCTGGTCTTCATAGGGGAGTTTTCTCCTTCGATAGGATCAATTATGCGCATTTTGTTCTTATCCCAAAATTCATTGGAATTGATTTGGTCGCTAATTTCAGACCGATTAGCCTCCTGAACACCACTTTCAAGATCATCATGAAAGTTCTCGCTTCTCGTCTGAGTGATGTCATCTCCCCGTTAATTGATCCTATGCAATACGGTTTCATCAAGGATTGTTTTATCCTTGACAGTGTGGCGTCTGCCCAGGAAATCATATCGGATTGCCACAAGTCGAACTCAGAGGGCATCCTTTTGAAATTGGGTTTTCAAAAAGCCTACGATAATGTTAGCTGGGATTTCCTGTTGGAAATTTTGCTCCATCGTGGGTTTGGTCTGAATTGGATCGCTTGGATCATATCCAGTCTCTTTGCTGGCTCCTCGTCCGTCCTTATCAATGGGACGGAGGGCCACAAGTTCAAATGTAAATGTGGTCTCCAGCAAGGCAACCCCATTTCCTCCCTTCTATTCGCTTTTGTAGCGGATGTGTTTAGTAAACTTTTACGAAACACCTGGGATGCTGGTGTCATCGAAGGTCTTGGTAGTTCGCGTAGTTTCTGTGGGGTCTTAAACCTTCAATACGCGGATGATACCATTATATTCGCGAAACCCAATGCTAGCACTTTACGTAACCTGAAGTTATTACTCTATGTTTTTCAAAGGGCATCGGGCCTGCCCATCAACTTTCAAAAGTCTTCGGTGCTTTGGCTTGGGGGTTCCCAAAACCGGCAAACCGAAATTGCCCTGTTCGTTAATTGCACTTCTGCCTCCTTCCCTATAAACTATCTCGGTATCCCCTTGAGAAGCTTCATAAAGAGGATTGGATGCCAATGATAGAAAAAGTTGAATCCCGCCTCAACCAGTGGGCTGGTAAAAACCTTTCTCGAGGAGGCAGGCTCATTCTCGTCAACTCCGTTCATTCCTCCATCCCTACTTATATGATGTCTTTCTATTACCTGCCGACGTGGGTTATTAAAAGTATTGACCGCATCAGAAGGAATTTCTTTTGGTCTGGGTCTAATTTGTATAAAGCCATATCTCACCTGTGCAACTGGAATTTGATTTGCACTTCCAAGGCTGCCAGAGGCTTAGGGGTTCTTAATTTGAGGCACCAGAATCTGGCCCTCCTAGGGAAATGGTTATGGAGGTTTCTTAAATGGGATCATCTTCCTTGGGCGCGTTTGATTTTTGCCAATTGTTTTCAGAGGTTCGATATGACGGATTTCATCCCTCGACTCCCCCGTAAATCCTCCTTTTTCTGAAAAGGGGTCTGGAAAGTAGCCTCCCCTTTTCAATGCGGTCTGGTGCATCGATGCGCGTCAGGCACCAAGACCAGATTCTGGTTAGATCTTTGGTTTTGGAACATCAAACTCGCCCATGTTTTTCCTAATCTTTTCCAAATGTCTTCTAACCCCTTTGCTAAGGTGGCTGATTATCTGATCATTATCAGCAACCAAAAATTCTGGTCCATCCCTTTCACTAGCTCTCTCCCTACGATGCTCTTGTCACAACTTCAAGAGTTGTTCGATGGCATCAATTATTACCAATGGCACCCTAAGGAAGACTTCAGTTGGAGATGGACCACGGTGGGTCATTTCTCTGTCAAAACTTTCTACAATTTTCTGAACTTCTGGGGGACTATCTCCCCGAGTGCGAAGTCTTTATGGAGTAACTGTGTGCCTCTCAAGTCCAAAATCCTCTCTTGGCTAGCTTTGAATAACAAACTTCTCACGATATATGTTCTTAACAAGATGAACTTGGCCGTGGGTCAGCTGTGCGTGTTTTGCTCAGCTGACCATGAAGACGCCGAGCATCTCTTCCTTTCCTGTCCCTTTATAAGGCCCCTCTGGCTGATTATTGTCAAAGCATGGCAACCGCAGAGTTTCCCAGTTGTGTTCTCTTCTTGCTTGATGTTCCAATCTCCCAGGAAAGAGCTTCGTAGATCTTGGCTCCTTTCGATCATGGCGATTATATGGGTTATTTGGTTTGAACAAAACAAGCGTATTTTCGAGTAGACGGCTGTGTCAATCGAGCATATGATCGAGGACTTCTTATTTTTTTCCAAATTTTGGCCCTCCACTTTACCATCAGAGAAAGTGGTCACTTTGCAACTTGAGCGTCTCGACACGGCTTGTCATTGGCGGCATTCTAATGACTCTATTTAGCGCCTCTTGTTTTTCCTTTTCTATTTCCATCTTAGTAGTTCTAGTTGATTTTGTCTCCTGGGTTAAATTTTCTCTCCTTTGATGGCATGGGTATTCCCGTGGCATCTTTCTTTCTCCGCTCCCTATTTAGGGTCTATTGCACGGATCGTGAAGTAAAGCGGTGGCTTGGTTGTTCTTGTTTTGGCTTTTGGGGTTCCTGACGGTCTGTTGGGGCCTTTGGTTTTTGGCACTGGGCTGCGCTGCTCACCATGAGGGCGCCTGGATTCTGGTTTTACCAGGTCTTTTTTTTGGGGGGGGGGGGGGGGGGGGGTTGCTAGCTTTCTCCGTCATGTTGTGTTCTTTCTCTTCCCCTATTCTGCCGATATTGGCATTTCTTTTTGTCGGGGGTTTATCGCATTTTCCTCCTCACAGATGTTTAGGGTGTTCCGCTACTAGCACCCCTTTATAGTAATAACAGCTTATTATGTCTGTGACATTTTTCTTCTCGCTTTAGACTTTGGTTTCGTTGCGTTGCTGTTTGGTTGCTGCCGTAAAGGCTTTTCGGTGTTGCTTTTGTGCATGTTACCGCGGTTTTGGACCTAGTTGTCGCGTGTGGTGTTCCTTTGTCTTGTGGCTCGTATTTTTTCTTCGTGGGTGTGTGCTGTTAGGGGTTAAGATTGAGGCCTTTTTCGGTCATCGCTTTCCCCAGTATCTATCGTTCTGGTGGGTTGTATTTTTTTTGTTTTCCCCTGCCGTCTTTTTTTCTTCGCACTGAGCTAGTGGTGCTAGCGTTGGGGATAGGGGAGAGTTTTTTTCGCTTTCTCCTATTTGGATTTTGTTCAAGTCCCTTACAGATCGGCTCTGGGGATCCTATCGACCTCGTTTTGAGTGTCGTTTGCTCCTATGGTGTTATTCGCTTGGTGCAATTTTTTTTCCTGCTTATTGTTTTTAGGTGCATTTTTGTTTTGGCTGGCGCATCTTTCGAGCACCGGTGCGGTGGCACGGTATGCCTTCTATTTTGGTCTCGCGCTTACCCCTCGGTGGAGGCGGCTCTTGGGGACGTCCGCTTCGGCCCTGGCCCGTTTTGGCTAGCCCACGTTGCGGACTTCCAGCTTCCTTGTCGCTGAGGATTTTCGTCTGCCTCTTTTGTTGTCCCTGTTTGGAAGGCAGCAAGGATGTTTTTAGAGTTGTTAAGTTGTTTATTTGTTGTCTTTTTTCCGGTTGCGGCAGTTTTACCGCTTGTAAAACTCTTTTGTTTTGTATCTTTTGATTCATCAATAAATTGTTTAGGCTGGAGTTGAAGACTTTATCCGCTAAGTTCAAAAAAATAACTTATCGTGTTGTCACTAACAAGATGGTATTGCATATAAATGTTGACCTATGTGATTTTTTAGTCAAATAAGATTGCATATATTTTACTGTTTACAGTGTTTTTCATATATTGCATCATTTAGAAGACAAGCCGTAGGCACGTCTCCACAGGTAAACCAAGTATTATTATATCTTTCCAATATAATACTATATATATACTCTTAGGTACGGGGTGTTACACACACCTCCCCTTAAGAACTCAGCGTCCTCGTTGAGCTCGAGACCTGCAAGCTAATACAGGATCGCCTTTCTAGCCGATGTGGAGAGAAGTACCTTGATTCTGCTAGTGCAAATCCCTACCTGGGACTCTGGCTATCCACCAGTGTACACCACTAGCTCCATCTCAGATGTACATATTCCACACTATCGGTGTCGAAAGTCAGCTCTGATACCATTTGTAACGCCCCAAGCCCACTCAGCTGTGCACGTGACTACACGTGTGCACACACAAAAAATAGATCCCAACAACTGCCCACCATAGGCTAGCCTCACAAAAGGCGCTATAGCTTTCATGTACCTTATGATCCTAGGCAAATCTATATATACACTCTCTCTCTTCTCTCCCCGCTGATGTGGGACAAAGCAACCCATACACACACACCCAACTCCAAACACACAACACACACTCATCACTTTCTTTCCTCCTCCACGTCAGGAAAGAAACCCGGGCCCCACCATAAACAAGTGGAGCCACCCACTCTTCACACACACACACACACACACACACACATATATATATATACATGGCCCTATTTTCCATACAACCCGCCTATAAATTCTTCTAGAGACCAAACTACTATTCTATTATTATATATATATATTATTATATCTTTCCAATATAATACTATATATATATACTCTTAAGTACCGGGTGTTACAATTTGTCATCGGCATAGTAAGTCGATCGCGGACCACGCGAACATCTTTCGCAAAGTTGTTCAAGTCCCTCACACAGTCCATGAAAGGCTTGGTCAAATCATTCAATAAAAGCTCGTGTAACAACCTTGATTTTTACACATGATTTGTACACAAACTAAATTTTTATTATAAATAAAATTATATTTTTGGAATTTCATTTCCAATTAGTTTTATACATGTATATGTATGTGTATACGAGTAAATTGTACTTGTACATGATAATGTACTTGTGTTGTATTTATTAAAAATACAAATCAACATACCCTTTGCATGCACAAAGATCTAGCCCTCCATCAACTCTCATCCATGATCCAATGGTCCAAAATCAAACCATGGATCAAAACTAAGCACAAGAGCAAGTGGTTTTAGGAAAAAAACCACTTGGAAACTTGGCTTTTCTCTCTCTCCTTTGTCCAATCTTGCCGGCCTACCCTAGGGCACCCCCCCCCCCTCCCCGCTCCTTTTTTCTCTCCTTTTATAACCCCTCACACTCTCTCACACTCTCATTCTCACTCTAATTATGAAGTTTTTAAGAGATAGAGAGAGGGAGAGCTAGGGAGAGAGACCAAGAGGAGAAAGAGGAGCCAAGCTTGGAGGGGTGATTCAAGAGGAACTAGACCAGGCCATTACAACTACAAGCAACACTACAAGGTGGGTGTTTCCAATCTCTATGTTGTTCTTTGCTTGTTGAATGATGATTGTAGTGACTGAAAATGACATGCATGCTATAGATTGAACATTAATAACTCGGTTTGTATTAAGAAATCCAAAACAGAAAATCATGTTGAAAACTAAAGTCTTTGATGTTAGTTCGTAGCTCATAACTTGAAAACTACTGGTTAGATTAACTTGAAATTTTTAGGGGATGATCATATATGTGTCGTACACCTTCAGTAATTTGTTTGGATTTTTCTAATTTTTCCTTCTAATTTATAAAAATACAAACTTGCATGTTGGTTAAAAACAGAACAGATCTTGTTGCATGTTACTGTTGTAAGTTAAAATACTTAGAAATCAATGTGTACTTATGGGAATGACTTGAAATTAATTTATGTTGTTCTATTATCTGTCTAAAGCTTAAGTTTCAAATTTCATGCAATTTGTACCACTATAGCTATGGTAATTAATTCATGCAAACTCAGCTAATCGAAACGATAAACAGCACTGCTGTTGTTGAATGCTCTGTTTTAGGTGTTAATAAGAGGGACATAACTCAAGATCTACTTTATGAAAAGACTTGAATTTTGGATATGTGTTGTAAATGTATGTTATGTGCTTGATTCTTAAATTTCATGTCAATCCAGTAACGTTTGATATGTATAAGATATTTTATTTAACACTGTGCATAAAGTGTTTTGTTCTGGAAGTGTTTTGTTGCATGTTAAAGAACCAAGTTTTTGAGCTTGTTAACATCCGAATTAGTGGTACACACTTAGGGCACTGGTTCTGTCAGACCCGAACCCAAGCTTACCGTTTGATGTGACATTAAGGTGAGGGAGCCTTGTATGACTATTTGAGGGTTGTAGGTATTATTTATGAGCCTTAGTGAGCTTGAGTACTGATGTGAAATGATTGTAGACCAATTTAGGTCATCTGAGTCATGGCATGGTTATTTCTAGGTCCTTAGTGATGGACTATAATAGAGTTGAGATAGATGGATTGTGTGATTTTCCCCCCATTCACGATGCCTCAATTTGGGATTTACACTATGTATATGAAATTAGGATCATCTTGATAGAATGGTGAGACCCAAGGACTTGGTCCGTAGGAATAAAATTTGTGGCGAGTAGATAGGAACCCTTGACCCCGAACGTGTTGGAGCGACGACTCGGGCGTCGACGTGCTCGCCGTCAAAGGAGGAAATTCAGCATCATAGGAGCTACCACTTGTCGGGACAACATGGAGCGCGATGGTTAGCGGGAGCAGCGACTTGCTTCAAGCTGAGGTAGCGTGCAACTCCAAACGTGATGGGTGGCAGCGATCGACGTGGTCGATTCGCCAGTCTTCGTGGGCCCATGCAGTGTGCCGGGCTTGAGAGCCCAGTTGGACCCTAGTGCGGGTTGGGTTAAGTTCAAATGAGTAAGTTATAATGAACTAGAACTTAACTAGTAGTTTTAAAACATCTAGGTGTGACCTTAGGGTTAGGTAAGAGACTAGTTGCTAGATCGTCTAGCAAATTGTTTAGTCGGGTAGAACTAGATCACCTAGTAAGTTAATAATTGTAAATTGGATAAATTGAATAAGGTAAGTCCATGGGTCAAATCCTTAATTCAACAACCCAAATATGACCTAGAATAAGTCGAGTTGTGATTATAGCTCTAGGTCACCTAATGTTACTAAGTCAGGGCTTGGAAATACTTGATAGATCGCCTAACTAAGAGAATTGGTTAAAATGAAATAGACCTAGGCTCGCCTAATAATTCCTACTTCTAATGAGATAATGAAAGAGAATTAGAGATTGACTAGAGTCGTAGAATTAAGGAAATCGGATGATAGGATAATAATTGTGTAATTAACCTCATTCTTAGTCGTGGTTCTAGTTTTGATCTAGCTTTAGTATTTTGAGCTTGATTATGTTCTCGGACTAGATTGATTTTTGGTTGGTTGGTAAGGACATGCACTAGTTGGTGTTGGGCTTACCTGTCAAGTGGGGACACGTGCGGCGTCGTCTCGTCTGGACACGTGTGGCGTTGTCCTAACAGTTAAGTCCTGGAGTTTAGTGATGAGAGCGGGATGCGAACATAAGTCGTAAATCAATTGGAACATAAACGGATGGACCCCTAAGCTTCCGTTTATGTCCGAGTTATCAGTGCAAATGGGGAGTAAGAGTTTAACTCTGCTGCCTTTGGCGGAGTAGGGGTGGCCCTACGATTCGCCTTATGTTCACGATAACTTTGGGTAAAGACAGGAATGGAGAAGGACTATTATCCTGTCGCAGTGGAGAAGGACCATGATCTGAACGAGTGGAGTGACCACTGCCGTTCAGAGTGGAGAAGGACCATGATCCGATTACAGTAGTGGTGATAGACCACACTGATTGCATACTCCACAAGTTACTAGACTTTTGTCAGGTGCGAGAATGAGTACAAAAGTAGGATGCATGACGAGGGTTGAACCCTACAATCAGAAGAGGCGAACTTTTTGGGAAGTATGTAGTATGGGATGCATACGTTTTCATTGAGGTTGATTTTGGGGAAGTATATAGTATGAGATGCATACATTCCCAAATGAATTGCATTAGAGTAAGTGTATTGTGTGCATTCTTTATTTTGTGCATTAGATTAGGCCATGGCATACATCGATACTGGTTTGACATCACTTTTTCATTTGCATCAAATATTGGTTGATGAGGTTTGGAATTGCTATATTATGGCATAAAGAGGATAGCAATATATAGCACTGCGTCAGTTGTATTCGACTGACGTGCCCACAGTCTGTCTAGTTGCAGGATTGCATTTGGGGAGCATGAGGGAGAACTCAAGCCACGGGAAGCATCCAAGTGAAAGTTACTGTCCAATTTTATTGTATATTCATGTTGTACCGATTAATTGTATTATTGTAATCATTGTACATTGCAATAACAATTTGATGTAATAAAAGTTTTTAATTTCCTGTGATTTTTGTGTGTTGTGACTCATTTGAAGGAAAGATTCTGGCTTGTGTCACGGGTTCCGGGCATTGGGAACCCGGGGCGTTATAGCTCGTTCAGACAAAATTATGAAACAAATCTTTTATTAAGTAAAAGGTTATTACAAGGGGTGGTGACCTGTAATACCCCGACTTTTTCCTAAATACTTAAAGATTATTTCTCTTTTATAGTATGCTTGTGTAGCATGTGGCTATTACTCCATGATGAATAAATTATATTTTTCCCTATAAAATACTTGCTTTAAAGCCCAATGTTAATTTGTTTATTTTCTTTTAATAAATTTATTTTGGCCCAAATTGATTTTAAGCCCATGAATTTAAACCCTCTTATTATCTTCTATAACTTGTAATGTAACATTTCTTTCTCCATTAAATTCCGGGTATATTTGTAGTGTGACTTGTGCTTACACGTGCACTCAGTGTACACGTGTATTAGGCACAAATTCTTGGCCGGTTTTTGGAAGAGAAGTGGATGAAATCATGGGTAGTTATCCTGAGTTGTGGGTAGTTTTTACAACCCCCAAATCAATCTCAGCCCTTAATCCTCCAACTCCCTAATAGATCTCAACCCTTCATCCTATTTATCTTCTAATATAAATACCCCCTCCTATTCCCTATCTCTTTTACACTAAAATTTCCTGAGATTATAGAGAGTATCTGTGAGTTGTGTGGGAGTTTCCTGTGGAGGCAAGCAGCATTGCTGAGGAGTCGGAGTGGAACAAAGGAACAAGAAGTGCTGCACTATATTGAAGGACTTGCGGGATTTCGTTATTTTTCTTCATAAAAGGTGGGTGTTTCTCAGGACTTCTAACGTAGGAATAATACTATAATTGTCATGATTGATACCATGTTACAAAAGTGAATTGAATGTGGTAGAAATTGCTTGAACATGCTATTAAATTTGAGACAAGACTGACGGTACAGTCGACTGCCACATGAGCCAGCCGACTGGTACGAGACACTGTTTTTGAAATGTGCTGATAAAATGTGGGCAATAGACATGATGGCGTGATTATTAAATGTATATTTCTCCCTATGACACATATGATGGAGGGAAGGTAAATAAATGAAAAGAACCAATAACGATAAATATCTGAAGTTGTCAGCGCAGTCGACTGACTTGGTGTTAAGTCGACTGGTGCTTCATTCTGAATATGATTGTTGAAAGTCCCCTGAATAAAGACATTCTATTTACGTAGACCCATATTGATGACTTGAGATTTGTACCTTCATTACTGTAAGAAAGTTTGAGCAATGCGAATACATGTTTAGAGTAGCTTTCCCTAAAGAGCATGTTAATAACTGGAAAGATTATGCTGTGAATGTTACGGAATATGAATTGATGTATATGGTTAATTAATATCATGATGCAAGTAAGCGTAAGAACTGTAAATAAATTCCCTAATTGAAAATGGATCTGCCCAGTCGACCGAATGCGTGTAGCAAGTCGACTGATCTAGACTTAGAAATTATGCTGTTTGAAATCTCCAGGACAGACGATTGATTACTGAACAGTCGACTGTTATGTGGATAATATTGTGAATATGAACGGTTGCGGGACAGGCGACTGGTTGAGTGCAACAGTCGACTATCCCGAGCTTTCATGAGGAATTTGTATGTGACTGTATAAGTCGACTGGTACTTTTCCAAGTCGACTGTACAGAGTGGACTTTCGATAATTTGATTCATGTTATTTTACTGTTGGTAATGGTGAACTTTATGCTTTTATCGATGGATTCTGATTATGGCTGTATGAATTATGTGAAAGGAATCATAGATGAGAATTGAGAATTTTATGAATAATTATGAAAGGCTAAATCATGGTAAGAAAGTCTGTGAGACTCTAAAATGAATTATGAGCTGATGATGCTCCATTGGATATTGTGAATTTGAAATTGAACAAGAGTAGCTAAGTCTCCCCGGCAGTGAATGAAATGATATTGAGAAATAGACCAGGTTGGTCAAGTGAAATGAAATGATAAGTCCGGTTGATGGAGAGGCTAACTCTAGAGCTTGATTTTTATTCATGATTCTAATGTAACTTAAATACATAGTGTGGAGGTGATGAAGGTGAGAGAAAAACATGAGTATGAGAGCTAGGGTACGGTGCGGGTGTGTGAGCCGCAGAATGCATGCTTGATGCGTCAAGACATGGCGCGGGCACAACTCAGTAATGATCGGACTCTAGTCACGCTTGTGGGATGTTTTGGTGACTGCAAGAGGAGTGTGTTCAGGGAGGAGGCTGAATTGTCGCAGAATGCATGCTTGACGAGTCAAGACATGGCGCGAAATTCTACTCCAGGGGCCAGGATACATGCTTGTACTCATAGAATCATCTAAGATACTCATTGGAATTACAGAAGTAGAGTAAGTCATGGCGGGGGATTGAACCCTACAAAAATGAAGAACGATTAAGAGGCTTGCCCTCGAACCTATGTAGTATGGGATGCATAGAATTCGAACAAGTGTGCATTAGTGTCATGTGTTAACCAAATAAATTGCATTAAGGATTAAGTGCACAATCACGACACGACATCATTAAAAGTTCCCTCTTATTTTGCATGCTTATGTTGAACAAGTTTGTGATTTGTAAGAAATGAGATTCATTATACTATTTCTGGCGTAGAGAGGATGGCCATGTATAATTATCGTCGGTTGAATAAACTGACGTACCCACAGTGTTGTATGCAGGATAAATTACATGTAAGGAGGAATGGATGCATAAAGAGTTTATCATGTTGTTGTTCATTTATGTAAATATTGTATATTTTGCTTCCGCTGTGTAAATTCAAATGTAATGTGTTGTAAACTCTGATGTAAAAGAAAAGTTTTAAAATTCCTTGTAAAATTGTATGTGAAGGAAGCGAAAAGATCCTGTAGAACATCTCGAATTCAGTAATTTGGGATTCAGGGCGTTACAGAGTGGTATCAGAGCCACGCTTTCTATGCTTTCACACTTGTACAAATTTATAAGGAACGACACCCTAGATGTGGACATTAGAGTGTGTGTTT
Source organism: Hemerocallis citrina (assembly GCA_017893485.1). NCBI lineage: Eukaryota > Viridiplantae > Streptophyta > Magnoliopsida > Asparagales > Asphodelaceae > Hemerocallis > Hemerocallis citrina. Next base: position 120,441,285 of record CM030361.1, on the reverse strand, counting down.
GAGTCTAGAGATCTAAATGTAAGTGACTTACATTTGTGTTGCTCTATGATTTATGCTTCTTCCTCTCTATTCTAAGATGGCTGATCACTTCGACCCTGCTGGTACTTGATGAAGTTGATGAAGTTCAATGGCGGTCTCTCCGATCCTCACGGGGTCCCTCGAGATCAGTGCGGTCAGCAAGGGAAGCACCATCCGAACCAAATGCCCCCGAGTCCCGTCGAAGGGACATAGTCAAGGAAGACCTCATCTCTTGGAACTCAGGGTAAACTTCAGATCTTGGAACGCGGGACAAGTTACCCGAAGTGACGCTGATCTCCTCTGAGTCAAATGCTTGGGCAGCGGGGCAAGTATGCTCCGACCATGCTCCGATGGATCGACCCTCGCCTGTGCCGACCCTCAGACTGCCATTTAAGGCGTTCAACAAAATACCTCTGGGGAGCTCAGTCATTCAGAAAGCAGAACGATAGGATTTGGGAACTAAATACTTGAGAACGGGGGACTTTAAAGGCTTTCTTGTGAGATACTTCTCGATTGCTACGAATTTCCTTATTGATTACGATCAACATTTTAGTTCCCATAACAGAAGAATCCTCGAGTCCTGCACCATGTTGCAAGAAAACATGTGATAATTCGAGAGATACAAGCAAACACCATGATGCAAGGAAACAAGTGACCACTGTCGCCAAGGGTGGAGCTTCAACCATTAAACCCTCGAATCAAAATCAAAAATAACAAAGGCAAACGAAAGGCTTCATCCCAAACAAGTTTTATTCATTCTTAAAAATAAAAATTACAAGGAAAGGGCGGTGTCCAGTCTGCAGAAAGGCATACATGAAAATGAAAAACTTAAGGCCTACTGCCTGGAAGAAGACCCCTTCTTAAGAACAGTAGTGGGGCGATCATATCCAGGCTGAGTAACTGGCCAGTCCGACCCAGGAGCCACTAGACCTTCTCCTTTTGGAGGTGCTCCTCTGGAAAATGGTGCGGCCCCATCATCCCTTTCCTTGAAGGAGAAGCCCTGCAAATCGAGCTCCAGATACCTGGCTCGATGTCCTCAAGGGCATGGGTAAATCCCTCATCCTAGCCTCGGATTATACGAGTCAGGGCATCATCGGACTCCTCCTCTATCTTCTTTTCCTTCGCTAGCCATGCCAGTCTCTCGCCAACCAGCTCCTAGTTCTCCTTCAAAAGCTCCTCTCGAGCAGCCTTCTCTTTTGCCAAATCTGCCTTCAACTCCTTCACTGTCTACCAGATGTTGTCATTCCGGTAAAGAAGCTCCTTCTCTCCAGCCTTGGCCTGTTGGGCTCGTCGGAGGAGCTATTCCTGCCTCCTCTTTAGCTTGACCATGTTAATGGTCGCCTAAAAAAATACCAGAGCACACTTAGAAAAAAAATTAAGAAGGAAATGGGGACAAGAGATGTCGAAAATAACCAAATGCCCTCTGTAACGCCCCGAGCCCGGCTCAGCTGCGCACGCGAAAGAACGGACACAAAACTCTAGCCACGCCCACCACAGGCACCATCAAAAGGTGGGTTAACCCTTAGGTACCTTAATCACTTGGTTTCCTACATATATCTTACACTCTCTTCCTTCACAATTCCGATATGGGATTTTATCCCCTTAGCCATGCACTTAGCCATGCACTTAGCCATGCACGTCACTTTCATTTATCCATGCATGCATTCACTTTCTTTCATTCATTAATTCCAAGCATAGCCCCATAGTAGATCCTATAGGCCACATCACTTCATCAAACCCTTTTTGATCAACCCATAGGATCATCTATAGGCCACTAATTAATACCTTCATCTCATCTTTTATTATTTATATTATATATATATATATATTATATATTTCTATATATAATATTATATATATACCCGCTCAAGTACGGGGTGTTACACCCTCACCAGAAAGGAAGCTTGCACCCAGCGACCAAAAACCTCCTCCTCGGATGCTTTACTTAGATCCATCCAATCGCGTGAAGTAGCGAGGTGGTAACCACCCCCTAAGTGTTGGGGCGATTAGTCGATAAGTCTTCTTCGGTCACGGACCAAAGGGTAGGGCTGCAATTGAGCCAAGCCGAGCTGAATATCTTCAGGCTCGTGCTCGGCTCGTTAAGGAAACGAGCTCAGTTTTGAGCTCAAGCTCGGTTCGAGCCGAGCTTTGACTGAGCTTTGACAGTATTCGAGCTGAATAGCTCGCGATCTTAGCCTAAAAAAAACCCAAGCTCGAGCTCAGCTCGTTAAGGAAATGAGCTCAGTTTTGAGCTCGAGCCGAATAGCTCGCGAATAGCTCGATTTGTTTGCAACCCTACCAGAGGGTACCCACACCTTTGCCAACGAAAGTGGTTTAGGAGCCGTCGCGGCGTCTTTTGAGGACAGAGTCGGGGGCTTCTCACCCTCCTTATAGATGACCGCTTCGATTGCCTTAACCCTAGGCGGGTCGACGCCCTTGGACTTCTTACTCTTCACGAGTTCCTCCATCCCGCAGGAGGTGGAGGCTTTTGCACCGGCTCCTGCACTGGGCCTTCACCTTTGCCTTTGCCTCTGCCCTCAGGGCCACACGCTTGGCCCTCAATTCTTCATCAGACACCATACTTGCTTATCGAGACGAAAAAGGGGAGTTAAGAATAAAGGGAAGCCGAAGTAAAGATGGAACAAGTAAACATAAATTGAGGCATGGGAACGTATATATAGGAGAAAGAGGACCTCGATTACTGTGCAAGCACGTGACGTCACATCCCGCATGGACATGCACGTGAGCAAGCATGCAAGATTCAAAGACTTAGATTCCTCCTCGGCGTGGTATCCCAACTCCAAACCAATTGCAAAATTTTCAGCACTATGGTTCCCCCTCAGCGTGGTACCCCGACTCCGAACCAGTCGTGAAATTCTCGGTGACTAGGATTCTCCCTCGATGTGGTATCCCGACTCTGAGCAGCTCGAGGATTTCTCTACCACGATGCACCTATCTTGAAAGGTATCAGAATGCCTAGCCATACCTCGCTAAGAACTGAGAAGTGCACAAACACCTTGATTATCACAAAACAAGGAGTTGCATTCGCAGGGTTACATAAAGGATTATATGTTCAAGGTGCAGGGGCCTGATTCCTGGGGTCCCCGTCGGTGAAACCTGACCCCGTGTTTATTACATTAGTCCCAGATGGATGAGTTGTTATGTTTCGAATGCAATCACAGATTAAATACACAACGGAAAAATTACAAAAATTTCGAAACCTAGCCATGGATCCATGCGAAAACCATAAATCGTGTTTAGGAGTTATACCTTAAAGATGGATCTGTTGTCTCCATAGTATGCCGATCACAGCACTGTAATATTGTGGTGCCTCTATGGTATCCACATGAACGGAATGAAAAATGGCTCGCTCTCAGACCACAGTGCTAGCTGCGGGAAGGGGATGTTCCTCTTCACGATCTCTCTATCTCACTTTCTATGACGGCTAGGTTTTTTTTCACGTGTGTCTTTTCCACAGATACATATCATATATATAGGTGCAGAAAACCAATCCTAAGCGAGTAATGAGGTTGTTAAGCTCACAATTTGACCTAGGCCAGATTCGTGTGTGGGTCTTTGAACTTTAGTCGGCTCATTTAATCTAATTAAATGTCCAACCAATGTCGGGAGTCCAAGTCTTACTCGGATCCCTAATTAAATTCATAAGATTCATCTTATGAATTTAAATTCTAATTTCGATCCATTCTAAGTGTGTGACCTTGTAGGTTTCCATTACGTTGACAGTAATACTAAAATCATATTTCAGTATTACAAATAGTGAGCGGTATCTAGCAATACATCATTGCTACTCAAGTAACGGGAATGTCATTGATTTGACATAACCTATCCGTGACCAACGTTAACATGTAGTCTAGTCCTTTTATCCAGATATCTTAATTGATCACAAGGCATAAAGTGTGTCACCCTTGTATAGTTCAATCTTTTGTTTCTTGATGTCTATTAGACTTACTAAAACAAATAAGATCAATATCTCATATTGACTCATTTGAGCACGACCATACATTTTGCGGTCTCACTCAATCAAGGAGCCCGTAGATATCGTTCCTGTTATGTAAGAAGGACAAATCTTATCTAAGTCACTCACATCCCTCTGCATGATTTGTAGTATATCCAACAGTCAACTTTATAGTCATCTTATTACAAGAAATGTTTGACGACATTAAAATATATAACTTCTCATGTAGGGAACCGTACTGACTTCAAGTTAAAGGACTACGTACACCATGGTCACTGTGAGAACCACTTATGACACATAACGATCCATGCAGCGTTCTCATTGTGGGTCAGTCCAGTATATTATTACTCTAATATGTACCCATGTGAAGACATGATATCTCATATCCATGACCTGTGAGAATGATCATCAGTCTACGCACACACTAGTCTCTATGTATTATCGTTGTCCTAATTCACAATAATACTTGACTAGGGACATTTAAGAACAATGTTCTGATTTCAGCCAATAGGATCTCACAATCAAGTCATGCACTTGATATTTTACTATTCTAAGGACTTTATTATGTTCATTTAATTCACAATAAATAACACAATAAATGAAATGCCTAAATTTTTAATAAATGTCTTGGTACAATGTAAAGTAGTTATGTCAATACACAATAAGCCTCTAGGGCATACACCAACACGAGTACCTAGTCTGGGCACCTCAAGGCCCCCTCTAACGCTAGTGACACTCAAAGATCCTGCCACTCCACTTTGGGTATCCCCCGATGCTCTCACTCCCAAATGGATTCTCGGGTAATGATCTAGTCTCGAGAACGGGCTCCAAAAAGTAGACTTGGGCCCATCTCTCCGAGCTTGACCCTCAGCCGATAAATCTCCAAGTACCTCTCCATGATCATTCCTCTCAGGATAAAATTCGAGGGCTGGCCATCAACCGAACCAGAAGGCTTGCCACCCTAAACCCGAGGAAGGGCCAAGTCAACATCAAGAATAGTGCCTTCAGACGAGCTAACTCCTACGCTACCTCTTGTGATTGACGAATATGGAAGCTGAATGCCCCTTCCCGGTCAATTGCTTCCTTCTAGAGACGGGCGATAGTATCCTAGGCTCGACATAATTTGCCTAGGAGGATCCGCACTTCTTCCTCGAGCCTCATCTCTTGAGGCTCGTATCTCACGATATGATCAGCAAAACAACCATCGTAAAACTTAGACAAATGTGAAGCGAAAAAATTCAAAATTTTGATGAATTCTCATTAAACAAAATATTACAAGGGGCGTTGGCCAGTCCGCAGTAGGAATTCTCATTAAACAAAATATTTCAAAGGTAAGGGGGGCACCCCCCGAGGAGGAGAGTGAGGAACCTCTGTCACTACCATGTCACAATCGAAAGGAGCTTCCTCGTCATCCGGAGACAGTTATGCAGGAGTCGAAAGGGTACTATCAAGCCCCGATTCGAAACACAGGTCACTAAGATCAAGATCGGGGTATCTCACCTATCATTGGTATAAATACACGATACCTGGATCCGACCCGGACCCGGTATTGGACCAGAACCGTCCCGATCTATACGAGTCCGGGTTCGGGTCCTAAAATAGGACCCGATGCACTTCCGGGTCCGAGTTCCGGTCCGGGTCCGGGTCCACTCAAATAGAGCCGATCCGGACTCGGACCCTTTCAAAATACCCCCCAAAAATATGGAATTTGAATAATATGGTTATAGGGATATACAAGTAAATAGTAATTGTTGAAGATAGGTGTGTAAATATAATATTTATTCATGTACTTAAGTGCAAAAATTATTGGAGTCGTAGGATATTGGGTGTAAAAATACTGAAGTGCAAATATTCATTCCCCACTACCAGACCCGACGGGTAGGTTTTTTTAAGTAGGACCCAGACCCGGTTCTTACAGATCGGGTATGGGTCCATTTTTTGGAATCATAGGGTATCAGGTCCGGGTAGTGCAGGACGTGAATCGATAAGAACCAATACCAGCTCCAATCTTGCCCTGACATGATCGAGGGCCCATTTATAAAATCTTGCCCCGAGATGATCTAGTATGCATCTTCTTCGAGTTTGACCTTCAGCTTCTCTTGTTCTTCCTCTCAGGCTTCCTTCTCTATCACCAAGATGCTCCCGTCGTGACCCCCGACCACGAGCTCCCCTCCTATTATGAAGAAAGAGAAACTAATCCTAGAAAATGAGATGGAGAGAAGTTATAGAGGAATGGCGTGACTTCTCGAATGACGCAAGTCACGTGACGTCTCATCGATAACTACGAAACTATGTAACAACTCCTAAAAAAATCATGAGGTCACATGAGTAAAGAGTTTACAACACTTATCCAACCTGTTCAACCAGGAGATCTTTGAGACAAGGCTCACCCCTCGGCGTGGTATTTCGACTCCGAAGCATTGCAGAGAAATTCCCGCAACAGGGATCTCGCCTAGCACCTCGACCACCCTCGGCATGCTACTCAAACTCCGAGACCTTGCAGAAAAATTTCCACAAAATGGATCTCGCCTAGCACCACGCCCCTCGCGTGGTAACCTGACTCCGAGACCTTGTGGAGAAATTCCCACAACAGGGATCTCGCCTAGCACCTCACTCCTCGGCATGGTACTCCGACTCTGAGATCTTGCGGAGAAATTCCCGCAACAAGGATCTCGCCTAACACCTCGCCCCTCGGCGTGGTACCCTGACTTTGAGACCTTGCGGAGAAATTCATGTAATATGGATCTCGCCTAACACCTCGTCCCTCGGCATGGTACACCGACACTGAGACCTTGTGGAGAAATTCCCGCAACAGGGACCTCACCTAGCACCACTCCCGTCGGCGTGGTACCCTGACTCCGAGACCTTGCAAATAAATTCCCGCAACAAGGATTTCACTTACAACATGCCCCTCAGCATGGTAAAATGACTCTGAGACCTTACGGAAAAGTCTTGGTAAAAAGGGATATCGCCTAGCACCATGCCCCTCAGCGTGGTTCCCAGACTCCAAGACCTTATGGAAAAATTCCCGCAAATAGTGATCTTGCCAAGCACCATGCCCCTCGGCGTAGTGCCCCGACTCCAAGCTTGCAGAGAAATTCCCGCAACAAGGATCTAGCCTAACACCTAGCCCCACGGCACGGTACCCAGAATCCGAGACCTTGCAGACAAATTCCCGCAAGAAGGATCTCGTCCCTCGACACAACATTCGGACTCCGAGGCCTTGCCTAGTCTCGCACCTCGGCATGGTATCCCGACCCCGAGCCTTTCACAAGCTCAGGCCTTAGTGAGACACGCTAAATCCGAGCCTACCATTGGCTCGCACCTCGGCAGGGTATTCCGACCCCGAGCCTCTCACCGAGCACCTCATCCCTTGCTACAAACAGATCTTTTTAGCTGCAGTGATTTTCCCTATGAATTACCTACTCCTTGAAGAAGACCAGAAGTTCACCTCCGAGAGTAGGGGGCTTATGATGAGAGTGAAAATTGTGTGTCACAAGACTCTCCAATTTGCAGAATCTCTGCTAACAGTGGACATGGTTCAAAACCTCTCAAGGCCATGGCTGTAACGCCCCGAATCCCAAATACACTGAATTCGAGATGTTCTACAGGATCTTTCCGCTTCCTTTAGTACAATTTTACAAGGAAATTTGAACTTTTCACTTTACATCAGAGTTTACAGAATACATTACAATTTACACTGCATAGCAGAAGTAAACTTTACAACAATGAAACAAATGTACAACAACATTGAATAATCTTTAAGCATCTGTTCCTCTTTAATCTTTATCAAGCCATTTACCTGCATATAAGACTGTGGGTACGTCAGTTTATTCAACCGACGATCATTATACACGGCTATCCTCTCTATGTCGGAAATAGTATAACTTATTTTCCATATTTAGCAAATACAAACTTGTCACATTTCAAACTAAAGGGAATACCCTATTGATGTCGTGTTGTGATTGTGCACTTAGTCCTTAATGCAGTTAATTATGTTACATGACACTAATGCGCACTTGTTCGGATTCTATGCATCCCATACTACATAGGTCCGAGGGCAAGCCCTTAATCGTTCTTCATCTTTGTAGGGTTCAATCCCTCGCCATGACTTATTCTACTACTGTAATTACGGTAGGTATCTTAGATGATCTATGAGTACAAGCACGTGTACAGAAAATTCTGGAGGGGAATCCCACGTCATGTCACGACGCATCGTGAAGACAGCCTGTGGCAATTCAGCCTCACTTCATGGCACACGATCCTCTTGCAGTCACCAAACATCCCACAAGCGTCGCCACCGGGACGATAATTCTGGAGTAGTGCCCACGCCATGTCTTGACGCATCAAGCAGGCAGCCTGTGGATCACTCTCACACCGCCAATCCGATGGCCCTCATACTCGTGTTTTTCTCCTACTTTCATCACATCTTCACTATGTACTAGTCCTTAGTTTTATTAGAATCATGAACAAAGTCAAAGCTCTAGAGTTAGCCTCTCCACTAAACCGGGCTTATTCATTCATTCAAACTTGACCAACCTTGGTCTTTCTTTTCAATAATTCATTTCAATTTCTTTCCAATTGCCGGGGGAGACTTAGCTACTCTTTGGGTTCAATTCAAATTCACAATTACTAAAATAATCTGAGTACTTCCAGCTCATGAGTTCATTTTTCATAATCACCATAGATTTTCTTTTTCATGTCCATAGTTCCATAATTATATAACTTTCATAAATTCAAATAAATGATTCACTCCATATTAATTCATGCAAAGACAAATAGAGTTTACTGTCACAACCAATATTCAACATAAAATTCACAATCTTTATCATAAAACAATTCATAGAATTTCTGAGATGTCAAAAGTGCTCTGAACAGTCGACTTAGAACTCATCCAGTCGACTTGTTCAGTCAAACAAAATCCTTCAGTAAACTACTCGGAAGAGTTGACTGCTGCACATGGCCAATCGGCTGTTCCGCAGCGTTCAAAATTCCAATATCATTTACAGGGCAGTCGACTGTCATTCAACCCAGTCGGCTGTTCTGCATAGATCAACTATGTAATTTTTCAAGTCCAGTACAGTCGACTGTTATACACATTCGGTCGACTGAACAGGTTAAAATCTCAAATTAAGGAATCATCCCTTCATTCTATACACACATCTTTCTTGGTCACACTACAATATGCTCATGCCAACCCAAACATGAAATTCTTGTATGTTTATTAACATCACAACATAGTTTTCGATTAAATGTAACTTTCACATAACTAGTGTTTCCTTTTCTCAAAAGAAATGCTAAATATACATATTTCTTTTACTCATCATTTACTTACGGAGATGAATATTGATCCCAATTTAGCACGCTAGAACATCAAATTAACAATTCACATTAAAATACATCGTTCCATGGAAATCTGAACTGTATATATTTTATTTTTTATATACCAGTCGACTGTTCATCCGACCGGTCGACTGTACAGGTCATTTCCAATTCTCTAATTATTAAAGTCCTTTTTCATTCGTTCATATTTTCTACACTATATACAGCATGGAAAATATCAATTTAGCAATCATTCTATTACTACCACGTTTCTTCTTTCTCGACATTTCTTAATAAATTAACATCACTAATCTCTTTATTAGCGATCTTCATATTAATTCTCTATTCTTGATCTTTTACCAAACATTCAAATCTATATTTTAATTCACCCATCACAACATTATCACCAAAGTCCATTTAAGCACATAAAGTAATATGGTCAATCTACTAACTCTTCCATATAATTCTTGGTGTTTAGAAATAATGAATCCATGGCTATAAAAAATTTACTCACAACTTAAATTTAACGATAGAACCACAAACCAATATTTCAATCAATCAAGACATTTTCTAATTTAAGTGTACTCTTATTTTCATGCATCATTCTTTCAATTCACATCTAGCATGTATTCCTAATTAGATTTACGAAAAATTTACCCACCTTAATTTGGAGAGACAAACACAATTAGCAACTTCCTAAACAAAAGTCCTTGCACACGAACGATCCTCCTCCTAGAAGCGCGCACTCGAGCCTCCAAAAGCACCAAACCCGAGCACCACACAAGCCCACCGAACACTCCAAAGCCGGCCCTTCTTCTCCTTGGTGTTGCAAGCACAATCCCACACACTCTCAATCTTTTAACTCACACAATCACTACTAGATAATATAATTTAGACTATAGGTTTGGAGGGATTAATAAGCACAAGAATAACCAGCCATGGGGGGGGGTATTTATACTAAAAATCAAGGAGAATGGATGGCTAGGATCAAGTGGTTGGTTATAAGATGGAGGGCTAAGATGAAAGTAGGAGTTGCATTAACTACCCACAACCAAGAAACCACCAAGCATGATCACCACTAAAATTTTGATTTTCCCTCCAAAAGATAGCAACCGGCCATGCTAGGAATGTGCATATTGCACGTGTACGTGGAATGCACGTGCATGCCACTTGGTCCAAAAATTGTACATTAAATTTTTGTATAAAAATAAAATAGTCTTTAAATTGTATTCTACATGACAAGTTGTATAAAAATAGTTCATGGGCTTTAGTTTATGGGCCAAAATAATTATTATAAAAATAATAAATTAAATTAACTTTGGGCTTTTAAAGAAAAGGCTTTTTGTCTAATTGAAAGAAGGCTTCATAGAAAAATAATTAAAGGCACATATTTAAATATTTATACTCATCATGATGAAAATATTTACCAAAAAATATTGCACGTGCACACTACGTGCAAAATAAAAAATAATTTTTTATTAAATGAAAAATCAGGGCATTACAACACTCCCTCCTTAGAATAGTTCTGTCCCCGGAACTACAGTCAAGAGTGAGAAACAAAAATACAACACTCACAACAAGAACAAAAAGATACAAAGATACAAATTAAGCAAAAAGCTCAGGATAGTCCTTCAACATCCTCTCCTCAGACTCCCAAGTAGCCTCTTCAACCAAGTTGTTTCTCCAGACTACCTTGACCATCGGTATCGTCTTATTCCTCAAGACTTTCTCTCGACGATCAACAATCTCGACAGGAGACTCGATGTAATTGAGATCCAATTGCAAACCTTCCGGTACTTCAGGCAAGTGATGACTCGGATCTGGAATATAACTTCTTAGCATAGACACATGAAAGACATTGTGCACCTGAGATAACTCTTCCGGTAATTCAAGCCGGTAAGCAGTTTTTCCGATCCTTTTCAATATCTTATACGGGCCTATAAACCTCGGGGCTAATTTTTCGCCTTTGCCAAATCAAACCACACCTTTACTGGGCGATACTTTCAGAAAGACGAAGTCACCAACCTCAAACTCAAGGTCCCTTCTCCGGTTGTCTGCATAGCTTTTCTACCTGCTCTGAGCTTCTACCAACCTTTTCCTGATCAGATCAATCTTCTCAGAAGTTTGTTGTACAAGCTCAGGACCAAACAACTGATGCTCCCCAACTTCAAACCAACAAACAGGTGTTTTGCACTTCCTGCCATAAAAAGCTTCGTACGGCGTCATCCCAATGCTAGCCTGAAAACTGTTGTTGTAGGCAAACTCTACCAAAGGTAAATGCCTTTCCCAACTGCCTCCAAAGTCTAGTATACAACACCGAAGCATATTTTCAAGAATACGATTGACTCTCTCGGTCTGCCCATCGGTTTGCGGATGAAAAGCAGTGCTGAAATCCGTCTTGGTACCCAAAGCTGTCTGAAGACTCCTCCAGAAATGCGAAGTAAACCGCGCATCTCGATCAGACACAATAGTTGATGGAACACCATGAAGCCGGACGATCTCGCCAACATACAACTCAGCTAACTTGTCCATCGAAGCAGTGAGTTTCATCGCCCAAAAGTGAGCGGACTTGGTTAGTCGATCGACTATAACCCAAATCGCATCATTGCCTTTAGGACTCTTAGGCAATCCCGTAATGAAATCCATACTGATGTTATCCCACTTCCATTCCGGAATAGGTAACGGTTGTAATAGACCTCCGGGTCTCTGATTTTCGGCTTTGACTTGCTGACAAACCTCACACTTCGCCACAAATTCAGCCACATCCCGCTTCAAACCTGACCACCAGAAATGCTGTTTGATGTCTTTGTACATCTTAGTACTCCCAGGATGTACCGACAAAAGAGTAGCATGCGCCTCCTGAAGAATACTCTCTTTCAGGTCTGCCTGATTTGGAATACATAGCCTATCTCCAAACCACAGCACTCCGTCCTTGATTTGAAATTCGGGAAACCTGCCAGCACCAACCTGCTCCTTCATCTCCAAGATATCAGCATCAACCTCCTGACTTGCAATGATCCTTCCATTCAGTGTAGGCTGAAGCCTCAGCTGAGCTAAAGATGCTCCCAATCTTTGGAAGACAACCTCAATGCCTGCTCGGTCCAATTCCTCAATCAGATGCTTCTGAGTTGTAATCAAACTGGCTAAACTGCTCTTGCGACTAAGTGCATTAGCAACAATATTAGCCTTCCCAGGATGATATTTGATCTCAGGTCGCATGTCCTCAAGCACTTCCAACCATCTCCACTGCCTCAGATTCAGATCCCTCTGCTGATATATGTACTTCAAACTCTTGTGGTCCGTGTACATGTTCAATTTCTCACCGTACACGTAGTGCCTCCATTGCTTCAGGGCAAAGATAATCGCAGCCAACTCCAGATCATGAGTCGGTTAATTCTTCTCATGTGGTCGTAGTTGCCTAGACCCATAAGCGATTACTCTTCCTTCTTGCATTAAGACACAACCAAGCCCACGATGTGAAGCATCGCTATAAACATCATACTCAACACCTGCTCTAGGCAAAGCCAAAATAGGTGCAGTAGTCAGCTTCTCTTTCAACTCCTGAAAGCTCGCCTCACATTGCTCAGTCCACTTGAAGTTCACATTCTTCTTGGTCAGTCCAGTAAGCGGTACGGCTATCTGAGCATAACCTTGAATGAATCTCCTGTAGTATCCAGTCATTCCAAAAAAACTTCTGACTTTCTTTACTGTAGTAGGCCTTGCCCAATCTCTCACTACCTCTATCTTCTAAGGGTCAGTTGCCACTCCCTCCTTAGAAAGGATGTGACCTAGGAATACCACTTCAGATTTTCAGAAATCACACTTGGATAACTTAGCATACAACTTCTGCTCTTCCAGCTTCTTCAAAACTGCTGCCAGATGCTCGGTGTGCTCCTCTTCTGACTTGGAGTACACGAGGATATCGTCGATAAACACCACGACGAAAGAATCAATGAACGGCCTCAGAACTCTGTTCATTAAATCCATGAAGATTGCAGGTGCATTCGTCACTCCAAATGGCATAACTAAGAATTCGTAATGCCCATGTCGAGTTCTAAATACAGTTTTGTGCACATCTTCGGCTTTCACTCGAACTTGGTGATATCCTGATCGAAGATCTATTTTGGAAAAAATAGCTGCTCCTTGTAGACGATCGAACAAGTCATCAATTCGAGGAATAGGATACTTATTCTGAACAGTGACCTTATTCAGCTCCAGGTAATCGATACACATTCTCATCGATCCATCCTTCTTCTTTACCAAAAGCACTGGTGCTCCCCAAGGTGACGCACTAGGTTGAATAAAGTCTTTCTCCAACAGTTCCTCAATCTGTCGTTTCACTTCATCCTGTTCTACTGGAGCCATCCTATACGGTGCCTTAGAAATGGGTGCACTTCCCGGTTAAACAGTGATGCTGAACTCTACATCACGATGCGGGGGTAACCCAGGAAAATCTTCCAAGAACACAGTCGGATAGTCCCGAACCACAGGAATCCCTTGCACTTCCACATGAGTCTCTTCCTTACGGATAGTTGCCACCAGCTTAGAATATTTCTGCTTCCCTTGGAAAGTGACTTCAGGTCCACCTGGAGCCTTCACTGTTACCGTCTTGGTCTTACACTCGATGCTTGCACTGTACACCGACATCCAATCAATGCCAATGATGACAACGACTCCCAAGATAGTCAGCTCGATCAGATCAATCCCAAAGATTCGATCTCCAATCACAATCTCGCAATCAGCATAATACCGATCAGTGGTTAGAGTTTCCCCTGATGGAGTAGCTACTGCTAAGATCTTGCCTGGAAAAATCTTCGGTTCAACTCTTAACACTTTAGCAAATTTAGGAGACACAAAAGTATGAGAGGATCCAGTATCGAACAACACAACATCTTTCATTCCATTAAGATAAAGTTCCCCTGTTACATTACACACTTATTACGTAACAGTTCACTAAATAGACGGAAAAAGAAATGACATAAACTACTAAACATCAGCCCTCGTACCAATGATGACATGATCAACTTCATCAGCATCAGCTTCTGTCAAGGCAAATACTCGCCCTGGTTGGTACGATCTCTTCCCAGTCTGCTGCGTTGGTACATTGCGATCACCATTCCGTGGTTTGAGACATTGAGATCGGTAATGTCCTGTTTCACCACAGTTGTAGCAAGTTACCACAGGAGGTCTCACCATATTGTTCCCAGGTCCTCCAGCCACACTAATAGCGTTCGCCCCTGTCGGTTTGAACCTTTGTGCAGATGGTTGCCCCTTGAAACTCCCAGAATTTGCGGACCTCTTTCCAGACTGCCAGTTGTTCCTCCGGTTCTGAACAACATGGAACTGCTCCATATCTGCTTCCGTTGCTGCTGCTCTCTTGACCAACTTGTCAAATCTCCTGATACCAAGAGGTATCATCCGGGACCTCAAGCTTGGCCTCAATCCATGCTCGATTTTACGAGCCTTCTTAGCCTCATCCATTACCAATTCAGGAGCATACCTAGAGAGCTGAGTAAATTTGGTCTCATACTCCCTAACTGACATGCCGCCTTGCTGTAGTGATAGAAATTCCATAGCCTTCTTCTCTTGAACATCGGAGGGGAAATAGTGACTGCGGAATTCTTCCAAAAATTCCTCCCAGCCAAGAACTATGCCTCTCATTGTCCTCTTCATCGACTGCCACCAAA
Organism: Hemerocallis citrina; assembly: GCA_017893485.1. NCBI lineage: Eukaryota > Viridiplantae > Streptophyta > Magnoliopsida > Asparagales > Asphodelaceae > Hemerocallis > Hemerocallis citrina. The sequence goes on along the minus strand of CM030361.1, from coordinate 120,426,282 downwards.
CAGTCGCATCCTTCTCAAGTTGCAGAGTCGCCAACTTCATCTTACTGCCTTCAGGGGTCTCCAGCACTTCAAAGATTGTCTCCACCTGACGAATCCAGTTGTCAGCCGCATCAGGGTCTGACTTCCCCTCGAATACAGGTGGTTTCATTCGTTTGAATTATTCCACTAGTTTAATCGCTTCGGGTACCGGATTCACAGGTCCCCTTTCTTGGTTTTGATTCATAGCCACGGCGTTGAGCGTCTGATAGACCCTCGCAAGTTCCGTTTTCAGATCCAGACCTTCACCATTTCTAGCTCCTCTTCTCGACATATTCTGATACAAAAGGTCCATTAAATTCGAAGTATAAGACATGAATTTTAAATCAACTTGCATTTCATTAAATTCCAAACTTTATACATTCGAATTGAAAAATATTTCTTGACATCAGAATGAAAACAGTAGAAGCTACAACAGTCTAACTCCTACGGTTCCTCTTCGCATCTTGAAGTTCTCCCCGTAGTTCAACAACTTCATCCTTCAGCACATCTGTCAAATTCTTCCTCTTCTCGAGTTCCCATATACGATGACTGAGAACAGAAAAGTCATCCTTACGCTTTGCCAGCTGAGCCTCCAATAATCCGACTCTCTCTCGCAGTGTTTCTACCTGCCTCTGAAGAGATATCACCAGACTATTTGGAACTGGTTCTTCTTCGTTAGAAGAGTCATCAGATGAATCCGGAGGTGGGGTGATCTCTCGGGATTCAGGCCATTCTTCTCCGTCAGAATCTGCTTGCCCTGGGTAGTACTCTGTAACGCCCCGAATCCCAAATACACTGAATTCGAGATGTTCTACAGGATCTTTTCACTTTCTTTAGTACAATTTTACAAGGAAATTAAAACTTTTCACTTTACATCAGAGTTTACATCGATATTACACTTTTTATTTGCACAGCGGAAGTAAAATTTACAACAATGAAACAAATGTACAACAACATGGTTTAATCTTTAAGCATCCATTCCTCTTTAACCTTTAACATGTCATTTACCTGCATATAAGACTGTGGGTACGTCAGTTTATTCAACCGACGATCATTATACACGGTCATCCTCTCTATGCCGGAAATAGTATAACTTAATTTTCCATATTTAGCAAACACAAACTTGTCACATTACAATTAAAGGGGCTACCCTATTGATGTCGTGTTGTGATTGTGCACTTAATCCTTAATGCAATTATTTATGTTACATGACAATAATGCACACTTGTTTGGAGTCTATGCATCCCATACTACATAGGTCCGAGGGCAAGCCTCTTAATCGTTCTTCATCTTTGTAGGGTTCAATCCCTCGCCATGACTTAATCTACTACTGTAACTACGGTAGGTATCCTAGATGATCTATGAGTGCAAGCACGTGTACAGAAAACCTGGAGGGGAATCCCACGTCATGTCACGACTCATCGTGAAGAACCTATGGACAATTCAGCCTCCTTCATGGCACACGATCCTCATGCAGTCACCAAACATCCCACAAGTGTCACCACCGGGACGGTACCCTGGAGCAGTATCCACGTCATGTCACGACGCATCGTGAAGAACCTGTGAAATACTCTCCGCCGCCACGGCACCCTGGAGCCGTATCCACGTCATGTCACGACTCATCGTGAAGAACCTGTGAAATACTCTCCGCCGCAAATCCGATGGCCCTCACTCGTGTTTTTCTCCTACTTTCATCACATCTCCACTATGTACTAATTATTAGAATCATGAATAAAAATCAAAGCTCTAGAGTTAGCCTCTCCACTAAACCGGACTTATTCATTTCATGTTCACATGACCAACCTTGGTCTTCTTTTCAATTTCATTTCATTTCCACTGCCGAGGGAGACTTAGCTACTCTTTTGTTCAATTTCTAATTCACAACTTCCAATTTGAGCGTTTCCAACTCATGAATTCATTTTTCATTGCCTCAGCATATCATATTCTTAATTTTCATATTCATGTAATTCTTCATTCAAAGTATGACTCATTTCATGTAAATTTCTCAATTCAAACTATGATTCATTTCATATAAATTCATACAGCAATAAAAAGAGTTCATCAACATCAATCATAAAGTTCACAATCTTCAAAATAGACAGAATAATGTTCTCTGACATATCTAAACACTCTGGACAGTCGACTTGGAGCTCTTCCAGTCGACTTGTTCAGTCAATTCCAGTTATTCATAACCACTCGGGAGAGTCGACTGCTGCACATGGCAGTCGGCTGTTCCGTAGTGTTTCCAATTTCAATTATCAATCACAGGACAGTCGACTGTCGTTCAGCATAGTCGGCTGTTCTGCAGAGTTCAATTATGTAATTTCTCCAGTTCTATACAGTCGACTGCTACACACATTCGGTCGACTGAACAGTTTAAAAATCTCAAATTAAGGAATCACACATCATAATTTGTCACGCTATTCTTTAACAAGAATAATTCACATTTAATGGTTATCACACTGTTCTCCAATGAGAAGTACTAACGAATATTCATAATTCATGTTTTCATACATCTATCACATAATGTCACTTCAATCTTTACTATACTAATCTTCTTCATTTCCAGTTCTTTTGCAAGGTATACTTTCCTAAAAAATACACACGTCAAAATCATACACCTTTCATTCTTAAATCACATTTTATTCCATGCAACAATTCCCAAATTACCGTTATAAAGTTCCATGTATTTTTTAGAAGAGCGGAACATTCGAGTTTATAAAAATGCATCAGTACCAGTCGACTTATACTATAGTAAGTCGACTGTCTAGGGGGAAAACATCCATGATTTTAAGTAAATAAATTAAGCAAGAAGTTGACTTATAAAAGCACAAGTCGACTAAAATGAGCATATAAGTCGACTTACAAGATCCTAAGTCGACTTACCAGAACATTTCGTTTCAACATTTCTCAACAATTAATGCCACTAATCTCTTTATTAGCCAATCACACATTCACGGTTATAATTAATCCATACCAACTTAGATTTTTACTAATCAAATCACATATAACTGCATACTCACATTCCAATCCATTTATAGGTCAATTTTTTTCAATTAGGAGCGTACTCTTATTAATATTTTTCATGCATCATTTCTCAATATAATACTAGCATCATTTCTAATTAGAAATAAGGAAAATCAAACCCACCTTGTATGGAGAGAACAAACACAATAGCAACTAAGTCCTTTGCAAATGAGATGCACTTCCTCCTAGATGATGCGCGCACAAGCTCCACAAGTACCACCGAAAGCTCCTAGCCGGCTCTTCTCCTCCTTGGTAGAATGCAAGCACAATCCCACTCACCACTCAATATTTTTTAACTCACAACTACTACTAAATAATGCTATTAGACTATAGGTTTGGAAAGATATAATTTGCATAAGAATACTAGCCAGGGGGGGGGGGGGTATTTATACTAGAAACCAAGTGGAATGGAGGGCTAGGATTGACTAGTTGGTTGTAGGATGGAGGGCCAAGATTAGAGTAGGAGTTATAAAAACTACCCACACCCACATAACCACCAAGCCATGACTACCACTCAAATTTTGAGTTTCCCTCCCAAAAGAATGCAACCGGCCAACTAGGAGAAGTGTGCATTGCACGTGTACGTGTAGTGCACGTGCATGCAACTAGGACCAAAATTGTACATTTTAATTTGTATATAAAAAATAAAATAGTATTAAAATAGTCTTCTACATGACAAGTTAAATAAAAAAATAGATTAATCCATGGGCTTTAGTTTTGGGCCAAAATAGTTATTTAAAAATAAAATAAATAAAATACATTTTGGGCTTTAAGAAAAGGCCTTTTAATCTAATTAAAATAAGGCTTTCTGTTTATTTAAAGAAAAAGGTTTTTGTGTAAAATAATTTGAAACACATATTTAAATATTTATACACATCACAAAAAATAATTATAAGATTTAATTCAACCAAAAATATTGCACGTGCACACTACGTGCCAAATAAAATAATTTTTCATTAAATGAAAAATCAGGGTATTACATACTCGTCCTCGGAATCTGCTTGTCCAGGATGGTACTCTTCCTCAATGATATGCCAGTCGTCGTCTCCAGCAGGGTCGAAGTGATCAGCCATCTTAGAAATAGAGAGGAAGAAGCATAAGTCTTAGAGCAACACAAATGTAAGTCACTTACATTTAAATCTCTAGACTCAAACACACACTCTAATGTCCACTACTAGGGTGTCGTTCCTTATAAATTTGTACATGTGTGGAAAGCGTGGCTCTGATACCACTTTGTAACGCCCCGAATCCCAAATACACTGAATTCGAGATGTTCTACAGGATCTTTCCGCTTCCTTTAGTACAATTTTACAAGGAAATTTGAACTTTTCACTTTACATCAGAGTTTACATGAATACATTACAATTTACACTGCACAGCGGAAGTAAACTTTACAACAATGAAACAAATGTACAACAACATTGAATAATCTTTAAGCATCTGTTCCTCTTTAATCTTTATCAAGCCATTTACCTGCATATAAGACTGTGGGTACGTCAGTTTATTCAACCGACGATCATTATACACGGCCATCCTCTCTATGCCGGAAATAGTATAACTTATTTTTCATATTTAGCAAACACAAACTTGTCACATTTCAAACTAAAGGGAATACCCTATTGATGTCGTGTTGTGATTGTGCACTTAGTCCTTAATGCAGTTAATTATGTTACATGACACTAATGCGCACTTGTTCGGATTCTATGCATCCCATACTACATAGGTCCGAGGGCAAGCCCTTAATCGTTCTTCATCTTTGTAGGGTTCAATCCCTCGCCATGACTTAATCTACTACTGTAATTACGGTAGGTATCTTAGATGATCTATGAGTACAAGCACGTGTACAGAAAATTCTGGAGGGGAATCCCGCGTCATGTCACGACGCATCGTGAAGACAGCCTGTGGCAATTCAGCCTCACTTCATGGCACACGATCCTCTTGCAGTCACCAAACATTCCACAAGCGTCGCCACCGGGACGATAATTCTGGAGTAGTGCCCACGCCATGTCTTGACGCATCAAGCAGGCAGCCTGTGGATCACTCTCACACCGCCAATCCGATGGCCCTCATACTCGTGTTTTTCTCCTACTTTCATCACATCTTCACTATGTACTAGTCCTTAGTTTTATTAGAATCATGAACAAAATCAAAGCTCTAGAGTTAGCCTCTCCACTAAACCGGGCTTATTCATTCATTTAAACTTGATCAACCTTGGTCTTTCTTTTCAATAATTCATTTCAATTTCTTTCCAATTGCCGGGGGAGACTTAGCTACTCTTTGGGTTCAATTCAAATTCACAATTGCTAAAATAATCTGAGCACTTCCAGCTCATGAGTTCATTTTTCATAATCACCATAGATTTTCTTTTTCATGTCCATAGTTCCATAATTATATAACTTTCATAAATTCAAATAAATGATTCACTCCATATTAATTCATGCAAAGACAAATAGAGTTTACTGTCACAACCAATATTCAACATAAAATTCACAATCTTTATCATAAAACAATTCATAGAATTTCTGAGATGTCAAAAGTGCTCTGAACAGTCGACTTAGAACTCATCCAGTCGACTTGTTCAGTCAAACAAAATCCTTCAGTAAACTACTCGGAAGAGTCGACTGCTGCACATGGCCAGTCGGCTATTCCGCAGCGTTCAAAATTCCAATATCATTTACAGGGCAGTCGACTGTCATTCAACCCAGTCGGCTGTTCTGCATAGATCAACTATGTAATTTTTCAAGTCCAGTACAGTCGACTGTTATACACATTCGGTCGACTGAACAGGTTAAAATCTCAAATTAAGGAATCATCCCTTCATTCTATACACACATCTTTCTTGGTCACACTACAATATGCTCATGCCAACCCAAACATGAAATTCTTGTATGTTTATTAACATCACAACATAGTTTTCGATTAAATGTAACTTTCACATAACTAGTGTTTCCTTTTCTCAAAAGAAATGCTAAATATACATATTTCTTTTACTCATCATTTACTTACGGAGATGAATATTGATCCCAATTTAGCACGCTAGAACATCAAATTAACAATTCACATTAAAATACATCGTTTCATGGAAATCTGAACTGTATATATTTTATTTTTTATATACCAGTCGACTGTTCATCCGACCGGTCGACTGTACAGGTCATTTCCAATTCTCTAATTATTAAAGTCCTTTTTCATTCGTTCATATTTTCTACACTATATACAGCATGGAAAATATCAATTTAGCAATCATTCTATTACTTGATGAACACAAGAATATTCACATTTAGGAGCAATAATCTTATTATAAATGCACATTTAAAAGCTCTATATGTGGTATTTAACTCTTATTTTCTCTTTTCAATAGGAAACAGCCGATAACAGCAAAACAAAGCAGATTCCAGATCAATACAGACTACAGCAGAGGCCAGTCGACTAATTCTTCAACCAGGCGACTGGACAGAGAGTTTGCTAAGCTTCGGCACAGTCGACTTCTCCAAACACCAGTCGACTTGACCGAGAAATCGTGAAGCCACAGATGTCTCAGTACCAGTCGACCTACATCCAAGGCAGTCGACTGGTATGCGGCATAGTGAAAGGATAAGATGCAGCCGTATCTCAATCCAAATCTATCCAAACCCTGGCAATATGCGAATAATATTCTCCAACAAATCAAAGCTAGAGACAGGGGATTGGCAAGAGCACGTGGTTAACAGATAAGGAAGAAAAGAAGAAAAGAGAAAGATATAAATCGCCGATCAAATAAGGAAAGAAAGAATAAAAAGAGAGTAACTTTCCTGAAAAAGGGGAAACCCTAATTCTTCAGCCGTGTTCTATAAATATCAGTAAAGGGATATCCTTTAGAGGCTCTCTCTGGACTCCATCTTTTGATCATCATCTTCCACAAACACCCACCACCGAATCACAAGAGTTCTGAGCGTTCAAGTCATCAACAGGGGTATTATTCTGCCAGCATCGAGGAAGGAGATAGGAGATCAAGTATTCGAAGGCAGCCGACTGTGTGACAGCCAGTCGACCTCATTGCCGGACTTCATTAGTTTATTTCTTCTTCTTCTATTCTTTTATGTTGGTCATGTATTCGAACTTGTTGATTAATAAAAGTATTATTATGTGGAACTAATTTCATAGTTGGGTAGATCAAAGCCGTAGTAATGTAGTGCTATATTCTTCTGAATTCTTCTATTTACTTATTGATTGAATCTGATTGAAGCGATATAGATTGATGATAACCAAACTAGTTCTCGAAGTCTGAGAGCAGTCGACTGAGGTGAGAGCCAGTCGACTGACGTACAGAGCTTGAGAAATTCAAGTTTGCATTACCATCCATCTGAATCTGTTAGATGAGCATATTGAGATGACCCGTATCTCGTGCCCATAACTTGTAACAAAGGAATCTTTAGGGGTTCTTGGTTCAATCAACTTAAGGGATCTAGATCTGATACCAATTTCTAGAACCTTGAGTGTTTGTTCGTTTCCACTGATCTTATGTTTTCTTTAAGTAGATACCATGCTAAACACTTAATGAAAGAAACGAATTAGAGTAGATACCATGCCTAATTCTTGGCTTAGGGAAACAGTACTTTAAGGAGTAGATACCATGCCCTTGAAGGGAACAAACATGAGTAATAAGAAGAAGTTCAGAAGGTGACTTAGCATTACTGACTATTGGTGGAGATCTAAACCCAACTACTTCATAAATATTTGTGATTCAACACTTCTTAATTTAGTTTTAATCTTTTTAATTTCTTTTAGATTTTTAAAACAACTCTTTATGATTCTTATTCTTTTTATTGATTAGTAAGTTAATTTCTACAATCTCTGTGGGATCGACCCTTGCTATTGCTACGCTTCTATAAACGATTCGTGCACTTGCGAGGTTTTTAATTTGTGTCTAGTTTTATCTATATATTTAGGTATCTAGATTGCACAACATTACTACCACGTTTCTTCTTTCTCGACATTTCTTAACAAATTAACATCACTAATCTCTTTATTAGCGATCTTCATATTAATTCTCTATTCTTGATCTTTTACCAAACATTCAAATCTATATTTTAATTCACCCATCACAACATTATCACCAAAGTCCATTTAAGCACATAAAGTAATATGGTCAATCTACTAACTCTTGCATATAATTCTTGGTGTTTAGAAATAATGAATCCATGGCTATAATCAATTTACTCACAACTTAAATTTAACGATAGAACCACAAACCAATATTTCAATCAATCAAGCCATTTTCTAATTTAAGTGTACTCTTATTTTCATGCATCATTCTTTCAATTCACATCTAGCATGTATTCCTAATTAGAAATACGGAAAATTTACCCACTTTAATTTGGAGAGACAAACACAATTAGCAACTTCCTAAACAAAAGTCCTTGCACACGAACGATCCTCCTCCTAGAAGCGCACACTCGAGCCTCCAAAAGCACCAAACCCGAGCACCACACAAGCCTACCGAGCACTCCAAAGCCGGCCCTTCTTCTCCTTGGTGTTGCAAGCACAATCCCACACACTCTCAATCTTTTAACTCACACAATCACTACTAGATAATATAATTTAGACTATAGGTTTGGAGGGATCAATAAGCACAAGAATAACCAGCCATGGGGGGGGGGTATTTATACTAAAAATCAAGGAGAATGGATGGCTAGGATCAAGTGGTTGGTTATAAGATGGAGGGCTAAGATGAAAGTAGGAGTTGCATTAACTACCCACAACCAAGAAACCACCAAGCATGATCACCACTAAAATTTTGATTTTCCCTCCAAAAGATAGCAACCGGCCATGCTAGGAATGTGCATATTGCACGTGTACGTGCAATGCACGTGCATGCCACTTGGTCCAAAAATTGTACATTAAATTTTTGTATAAAAAAAATAGTCTTTAAATTGTATTCTACATGACAAGTTGTATAAAAATAGTTCATGGGCTTTAGTTTATGGGCCAAAATAATTATTATAAAAATAATAAATTAAATTAACTTTGGGCTTTTAAAGAAAAAGCTTTTTGTCTAATTGAAAAAAGGCTTTATAGAAAAATAATTAAAGGCACATATTTAAATATCTATACTCATCATGATGAAAATATTTACCAAAAAATATTGCACGTGCACACTACGTGCAAAATAAAAAATAATTTTTTATTAAATGAAAAATCAGGGCATTACAAAGGCACCCTCTGCACTCAAAACCTCAGTAGACGACATCTCTACAATATCTGCAGAGTGCAAATCATCACTTACAGCCCCATGATGATCAACTCAGCTATACTCATCGACATTACCCCTCATATCGATACCATTGCTCTCAACATCACAAAAGCAACTCGAAGTTTCTACCATATCACAAAGAAACATCACCGTATCAACGTCTTGCTCTCTTCCAGGATCCTCCTCACCATGGACATCAACTCCCACTAAATTTGCAACCGCTGCTTCCACCCTACAACTCTTAGATCTCGGCCATACCCCACTCAGCCTACGTCTCAATTTCAGCTGAGAGTCAACAATAGTAGAAGGACACACCTCATCTCGTAGCAAATACAGTGGTCCATCATGCTCCCCTCTTGCTAACACTTGCCTTTTTGTCAAGTTATGATAAGATTTTTTGTCAAGTTTGGGACATGCCTCGTCTCCAGCAAGACAAACTTTTTCCTATCACCAGCTTTCACACAAACAGTTCTAGTTCCAATCACAAGACACTACTGACCGTTACCCACGATCGCATCTCCGAAAGAACCCTCTCTATAGTCCTCAAACACCTCCCTCCTCAAAGTGCAATGAAAAAAAGAACCTGAATCAATACACCAATCTCGCGTGTCCAATTCCACCCTCACTGATAAACATAAGCAGACATCAGTTGTATCATTGGTCACCATATTAGCTTGTACTGACTGTTCTTACTTGTTCTTCATAAGAGCCTTACAACTATGCATCATGTGATCCCGTTTATAGCAATACCAACACTTAGGTCCACCACCATCATTGTTGTCTTTGGACCCACTAACGGAATCACTTCTCTGATCATTTTTTCTACAACTTCTCATCAATCTCCCACGTTTCTCAACTAAAAGTGTGGGATAGGTAGAAGATGATGAAAACTCTCAATTTCTCTTCCTTCTCACATCCTCGTTCATAATGTTGCTCACAACATTCTGCGAAGTCATCGAATCTTTCATAGTATCTATAATAGTCAGTTCTACCGTACCATAACTGTCGGATAAAGTAGATAGAAGTAACAATGTCTATCTTTTTTCTGAAAACTTCAATCCTGCAACTTCTATCTAGTTGTATACCTTACAATAATTATTCACAAGATTCGCTACTGAACCCCCTTCTCATACATATCCGTGAGAATCTCCATAGCCTTCTTCGTTATCTTTACCTACGAGATATGAAATAACGCTTTCCTACTCAGTGCTAACTGAATCTGCCTAAACGCTTTCTGATCTGTAAGACCCGCAAAATAGTATATATCTATTTTGCATTTTAATCCGTGCACGAATGAGAGTTGCATGTATTAATGAATTTTTCTCAATTTTAATTGAGTAAGTATTAAAACATATTATTATTCGATAAGTTTTGAACTCAACGAAGGTGCAATTGTAGAACAAGAGTTGAGATATCTTCTTAATTAAGTCGTATATTTAGTCTTAATTATGATTGAGTTAGGGCGTATAATATTGAATTATTATTTTGAATGGTGATAATACGATTTCATGTATGTTATTAAAAATTGTATGTACAAATTGTATTGACATTATTTGTGTGTATTTCAATTTCTATTTGATTGAAATTGTGTGTGAGATTGTTGTAATTTAAATTGTCTAATTAAACTCAATATGACTCAACTAGACCTAAAAACTAGACCCAAATGTACTCAATTGACCCTAGCTTGACTTGGACATTTGTAGTGTAACTTGGCGTGAACAAAAAATTTTTTGAAGCACCTTACGGGGGGGGGGGGGGGGGGGGGGGGGGTTGGCGGGCTGAAATTTTTGTTAGGGAAAAATTAAAAAAATGGATTTTTTGTGAATTAGGGTTTCTTGAATGATGTAAGATACCACTTGAGTATGCATGAGTTCCCAAGCATCTTACCCATTCTTGCACTCAACCTCCACCTCTCTCTCCACGAATGCAGCCCCTTTGGAATCCAGCCCTCTCATCTGTCTCCCTCTCACTCTATTTATCTCATCTCAAATTAAGCCTACTTCTCATTTCTTCTAACTTCAAGAATCCCCTCCTACACTTTTAGTACCCATTCCTTAGGCATTTGTTGTTGTTTTGGGATAAAAAAGGAGCCAAGGGAGAACAAGGAGGAGCCAAGAAGGACCAAGGATAAGGAGAACTCAGAGCTAGAAGAACCAAAGGCAAAGTTAGCTTGAAGTTGCAATTTCTTCAACAAAACAAGGTGAGTGCTTCTAAACCTTTGTAGTGTTTAATTTTGTGTGGTAAAATTGTGATGTAGTATTGACAGCATGAGAAGTCAGGAAATATGTAATTAAGTGGTAGAAATTCATTGCATGCTAGTTTATTAGTGGAAGACTAGATAAAAACCCAGTAAAAAGGTAAACAGAAAAGTGTGCTACGTCTGGATGCTATAATTTAAACATTACTTGGAGTTTGATGTTAAAAATTTTAAACGTAGATTCTTATGCATGTTATACACCTTTCTTCCAAATTTCATAATTTTTGGAATTTATTTGTTATTTTAATTAAATATGAACTTGAACTCTGACTATACAAAAAACATACTTAGCTTATGTTCTGACTATGATTTTCCAAAGCTCATAACTCTGTAACCACTTGAGACCTATTATTGAAATTTTAGTAAGTTTTTCTAATATGTGTCTAGTGCTTGAATATAAAATTTTATAATTTTTGGACAGCGTTTGCTATTTTTAAAAAATCCGAAACAACTGGCTATTCTGAAAAGAAAAGACAGAGTGAAGATGATTTGTTCTGTTTTTAGCTAATTTTCAAGAAATCATAACTTGAAAAATACTTGATAGAATAACTTAAAATTTAAATATTTTTTGTTACCATGTATGAAGAACTTATGTTTCAAATTTCATGAAGTTTAGAAATCATTTACTATTTTAAAAGTATTTTTATGTTAGCACTAGTTAGTTGTTGCTCTGTTTTGAAAATTATTACATGCATGTTAAAGAATAACTTATTTTATCACTAAACGACTTAATCTGAAGAAGTATCTAACTAGAAAGTTGTAGTAGACACAAATCTTTTTGTAATGTCTAGGAACTCGTGATTTGGATCAGTACACAAATTGTAATGAATTTTGCAAGTGATAACAGAAACACAGATTCTTAAAGCTCACTGTTTACACTATTCCTAAGATATTGAGTTTAAAGTTGTAGAATCTGAGTTTTATGTTGCTATTATGGGTCATAAATCATGTTGTGGATGTGGGAATGAGTAAGGACTTAAATTATCTAAAGTTTTATGTTATGAGTAGCTCATGTGTGCTTGTAGACCTACAATATAGACATGTTTGTTCACTGTTTTGAAGTAAAAATTGTGATGGATGTTTATGTATTGTTGTTGATAACTTTGGAATGATATTCATGCCCAATTTGTGCCTGTGCTTGCTGTCTACTTTGATTAGAAGCATGGAGAACACCCGATTGCGTTTCTTCAAAGAAACGGGACCGGGAACGACCCCGTTTTGGCATGAATGCCAATTGTACGCTTGCTGTTTAGAAATGTGATTTTCCATTTTTAGAGCTTTTTAGCACTTTTTTAGGGTATTCATGGTGTAGGATTTATTCCTAGGACAGTGTACCATTGTTGGGCTACATTGGTTGAGTTTGAGACTCTAGGATTAAGTCATGTTGACATATCTAGACGGGTAGAATAGGAACCCGTGTCGCATCGAACGCGTTGGAGGAGATGACTCGTGCGCCGATGTACTCGCCGTTCATGGAAGGATTCCATGGTTGTGTTTTGTGCTACCACTTATCGAGGACCGTGGAGCGTGAAGGTTAGTGGGAGCTAAGTGCTTGGTCGGGCCGAGGTTGCGATCAAACTCCAAGCGTAGATGGCGATTACGGCGATCGACGGAGTCGGTTCGTAGTTGGTTCAGGCCAAGTATGGGACGAGGTGGGCCAACCCTTGGGCCGAATTTGAGGGCTAGATTGAGTCTTATTGTGGGATGGTTAGGTTCTAATAATGAAAAAGGTAATTAACTAGAAAATGTTCTACAAGTAGAATTTAACTAGTTGTTCATAATAAACAAAGTTGTTTACTAAGTTAGGAAATGAGAGTGGATAGATCTCCTAACTAGAAAGAGCATTGGTTAAAATAAAATAGAACTAGACTCGCCTAATAATTCACAATGAGATAATGAAAAAGGATTAGAGATTGATTAGAGTCCTGAGATTTAAATAATCAGATGATCAGATAAAAAGCTAGTAATCTTGTAATTAACCTTAATTCTTAACCTTGGTCCTAGAGTGGATTAGCACTTGTACTTTGGGTTCGTGGTGTTGTAGGATTATTTCGAGTCGTTGTTGAATGTAAGGATAGGCATTAGTGGGTGTGTGTTCGTCTGTCAAGGAGATGCGTGGCGTCTTCACGCCTGGCCAAATTCTAGGTTTGTTTAATGCGGATAGGGGACTTAGGGACTGCCATGTGAGTGAACTCTTTGGGGCTCTATTGTCTTCAGCACGAGTGTCTTGATGACCGTAACAACCATTGAGGAGGTTCGGAGTGGTGACATCGTCTCGATTACAAGTTCTGGTCTAGTGTAAGGACGAGTGTAGTGGAGAGTTAGGGAAACCCTAATATCCGTCAGGTCCTATGTTGATCAATGTGGGCAAAGGACTTAGAGACTACCATGCGAGTGAACTCTTTGGGGCTCTAAAATAATGTTCTCGGAGCCCTAGTGTCCATACATCAGCTTTTGGTGAAGTCCGGGGATGCCGAATTACCACAACCTACTATGAATTTTAGCCGCACCAGAGTAAACCTTGCGACTGCAACCCCGAGCGCAGTGGATAAAACACGAGGAAGTTGACACCACTAGCGTGGCAGTGACTGGAGTAAACCAGACGATTGCAACCTCATCATCACAAGAGTATCAGAGACAGGAAAAAGCACAAGAGTAGGATGCATAGTAGGGGATCAAACTCCATCAATTGAAGAACGTCGTTTGGCTAAGGAATGTGTAGTATGAGATGCATATCTCTCCAATCAGACCTACATTAGAATAAGAGCGTCGTGTGCATCTTGAGTGTACATTAGATTAAGCCATGACATACACCGACACTTGTTTGACATCACATTTTTCTTTTTGCATCAAAATTTGGTTGTTGAGGTTTGGAATCGCTATATTATGGCATAGTGAGGATCGTTGTATTATTCTTGGTTCAGTTCTCTACCTTAATGACAGAAAAAAAAGGATTGATCAAATTCTATTGAGTTTGACTCATAGTGATCTTTTATCAAAGAATGACTCTGGTTATCAAATGATTGAACAACCAGGATCAATTTACTTATGATACTTACTTGACATTCAGAAAAAGTATCTAATGAATTATGAGTTCAATAGATCCTGTTTAGCAGAAAGATGGATATTCCTTGCTCATTATCAGACTATCACTTATTCACAAACCTTGTGTGGGGCTAATAGTTTGGATGAAAGAAATTCCGATTCCGCTTTGTCTACGAACAAGAAAGCTATAAGTAATGCAACTATGAATCTCCTGGAGAGTTCGATCCTGGCTTAGGATGAACGCTAGCGGCATGCTTAACACATGCAAGTCGGACGGGAAGCGGTGTTTCCAGTGGCGAACGAGTGAGTAACACGTAAGAACCTTTCCTTGGGAGGGGAACAACAACTGGAAACGGTTGCTAATACCCCGTAGGCTGAGGAGCAAAAGGAGGAATCTGCTCGAGGAGGGGCTCGCGTCTGATTAGCTAGTTGGTGAGGCAATAGCTTACCAAGGCGATGATCAGTAGCTGGTCTGAGAGGATGATTTGCGTCAGTTGTATTCAACTGACGTGCCCACAGTTGTTAGTTGCAAGATTGCTGATTGGGAGCGCGGGGAAAACTCAAGCCGTGGGAAGCATCCAAGTGAAAGTTTATTGTCCAATTCTGTTGTATATTTATGATGTATTAATTTATTGTAATTCTTGTAATCATTGGACATTGTAATAACATTTTGATGCAATAAAAGTTTTTAATTTCCTGTGATATTTTTGTGTTGTGACTCATTGGAAGGAAATATTACGGCTTGTGTCACAGGTTCTGGGTAACTCGGGGCATTACATGGTCCAAATGATTCCATGCTGCCAAGATCTTCGCAATCTTGTTTGCACCTTTCAGCTTCTCATCAAAGAACAAACCATCTAGATCTTTCTAACGAAGATACTTTATCATCTGGATCTTCCACACCGCGAAATCACTTCCATAGAATCTCTCGACTTCAACTTGCTATTGGCCATTCCAAAAAAAATCCTAAGCTCTGATACCACTTCTAGTGCCCAAGAACGCCCACAAGACCTAGACGGACCAATAACAAGATTCTAGAATAAATGCAAGATATCACAAACACAAGAACATATCGATATGTAGAGATAACCAATACGTCTTACTCAAGAAATATACAAAGATACAAATAGATCTTTCTCTAATCTCTCTCTCCCCTTTGGTAGCACTCGTCATAAGATCTCTCTTGAAGTTGTTTCAGTTATGTACCTCCAAACTCTAGAATTTACATCTATATTTATATTCCTCAGGTAAACCCTAAAAGATAAATACAAATACAGCCAATTGGATCCAAAATCCACAACCCAAATTTAATCAGCACCACTCTCGGTTGATTGCACTCTTAACATGGTCGACTGTAATTAGACTGGCCAAAACAAAGACCAACTTCGGTCGACTGTCAATTCATCAGTCGACTGCCACTCATTGACAGCCGACAGTCATCCCCGATAGTCGACTGACATATCCCAATTAAAATTGTTCTGCTGCTTCTTCGTGTTTTCTCTTCTTCTTCAAGACTCGTGTGCTTGTGTGTTTGACTCCACAAATCCTAACGAGAACTGGTTTATTCTGGATAGAAAATGGTTCATCGTGAAGTTAGTATATGACTTCCAACCTCTGACCAAAACTATTTGAGAGTGGGATTTCGATGTGTTCACCCTAAAAAAATGTCAATGTTTCAATTGTATTTCAATGAGAAGTGGGCCCATGTTCAAGATAACTCATTGCCCCCATAAAGAGGAAAAATATTCATACATTAAAACGGACACACCCTGTGGTCACTGGTCCCTAAATTACAGAACCATTAGGATACAAATAGAATTTGGAAGGACAAGAAGACAAAGGGATTTCATGAAATATCATATTAAACTATGCCCCTGTAGAAATGACAGCATGGAGGGTGCGTTGTTATGTGCCCACACCATATTAGTGAAATTGGGAAAGCGCATCCAAATGGATGGAACCCTTAACAATTTGCATTTGGACGAGGAAATTTTCGAGGGGTATCATGTTCTAAAAAGAAAAAGAAAATCTTCTTATCTACAGTTATATAATGATTATCCCTTTATTGGAAGAAAAAAGAAGAAGACTTCTTCAGTTGGGTTTTTTAACCCACTAAACATTAAACTTATAAGAAAGCTATAATTCCCGTTTGTGATAATTATTCAAATTCAAAATCAGATTCAAAGATAAATCAAAAAAGGAGAAGGAAAAGAGCTGAGGTTTCATTTTTATATGTAGCGCCTCGAATTTTCAATATAATAAACTCAGAAATACATTGCATAATTTTCAGCATCAACCTCAATGTAATAGTAAATATAGACAAATACAAATAAATTTTTAACTTTTATTACACCAATTCTTTACATAGCACAGCGGAAAATTAAATACCTTGAATTACGATTCTTTCTTTTACAACACATTCTTTTACAACACATTCTTTTACAATTTGCATAAGTCATATTATCATTCTATCACATGCATCCAAATTTCAAGCTATAGGTACTTACCTGTAAAACATGAGGCTAGAGATAACCTTAACCCCCAAAACTACAGGGATAGCCATAATGGTGTGAGTGACATCAAAAGAAATACAATAAAAATAAAAATAAATTCATAGTCAACACATTCCAACAGTAGTAACATATGGATAATGAAATAACGATAAATAAAGTATGAAAACATCAAGTGAAACAAGACTAAGTGTCAAGTGTAGTAAAGCAGGAAACAAGTATGCATAAAACAAAGTCAATAAAACACAAATGCAGTATGATGACTCTCTAATGTGTACTTGTCGGATTCTATGCATTCCATACTATATAGGTCCGGTGCAAGCCCTTATCGTTCTCCACTTTATAGGGTTAAATCCCTCGTTATGCAACCAATCTTACTACGGTGATAAAAACAAGATCTAGATTACTCCGCGAATAGGCATAACAACCCTCGACGCGCAAGCATCATGTAAGCATAGCTCTAAAACCGGAGAATCACCTCCCTGCCGTGTACCCCACGAATAGGCATCTGACCCTCGATGTGCAGATACACAGTACATCCCGTGAAAAGGCCCGCCAACCCTCGACACACGAATGCACCGTATGTTCCGTGAATAGGCTTGCCGACCATCGACACGCGAACATATCAACTGTCCTCTCGAGACACAACAACACACAGTCGTGGAACGCATCCGTTGGATTAACAACATAGCATATACTTACATTTCCCAAGTTCTATCACATTTCCACTAGTGTCTGTCCTTAGGTTGGTTAATATTAGTTATTTAAAACACAACTTCTCCCTCTCTAGAGTTGGTGTACCTTGCCGGATTTAATTCCAACAAAACAACCCCAAGACCCAAACTGGTCAAAATCCACAAAATCTCATCTACCGGTTTACAGGAATCCCACTCAACTTCTAGAGACTCACAAATCAAAATTCTACACAAAACCTTTCATTAAAACTCTTCATTCCATCATCAAAATATTTATATTAAGAAAACTCCTTTAATCAAACAAATCCAAATTTATGCAAATATCCACAAATTTCTAGAATAAAATATGAGATTAAAATTTCTTAAACCACTGAGTTTCGCATCTTGAAGTTAGAAAAAAAAAATCACAAAACATCAATTCCTTCGAATCTATATATATTTCACTTTTTAAAGTCGTAGAAATACAATTTAAATTCTATTATAATGAAAATACAACTCTCTGTAGAATACAGTAATCTGTAGCAAAAATTCCATCTAAAACAGTAGATCAATAATCTATAAATGCAAAGAAATAATCGTTCAAGAAATCAAGGAAAAACTCAGCAAAACGATCTATACAGCCGTTGTCGCTCGACTGTCAAAACAGTTCAAAAAGACAACAGTCGACCGACATGCTAAAATTCCAAAACCACACAACTGACAGTCGACCGTCGATCCCAGTGTTGTTCTTGGGCGGTCGACTGGCATGTTCAAAATAGCCCACTTTAATTTTCGTGCACGTTCAGTCTGATACATAGTTTAATCTTTGTAAAATCATAAATTTGTAAAATAAAATTCCTAAGATGATCAAATACAACTTTTCTAACATACTAAAGTTTATAAATCAAATTAAATCCTCATCGAATTCACAAAAGAGCAAATTTTCATCAAGTTTCTTCAAAACAGAACACTTTGAATATATATGTATATATGTGAATATATATCAGTAAAATCATCAAGAATCTTGTTGTAAAGTAGTACTATGTTCAATTCAAATCTCAGTATCAAAACAATTCAAGATCCAAATCGAAAACTTCATAAAAGCACAAAATCCCAATTTCGGCTGTATACCATCAGACCCGAAACCAAAGTTCAATGAAACCCTTCAAAACTTGATCTTTTTTACTTCAAAAGCCCTCTTGCAACTTGTTATACACATATACAACTAGTTAGATTAATTTGTCCATGATTATATGAAATTATAACATGTATTAGTCAAGTTTTCTTTCATCAAAATTCTCAACAGATCCTATATATACACACACATATACACAATCAGCAAAAATCTCTTCTTTATTCAATTCTGTGTATCTAAATCATATAATCTCAATATATGTAATCAAAACAGCAAGAATAAGAAAGAGACAATATACCCACGATTTCTATTAGGTTATTAACAATCTCAAGCCATCTATATAGGGATTCTAATCATAACGTTCATAAAAATTCTACTTTTAATCATCCATCCATCATTAAATTCATTATATCATCATACAATCATCTAACATGCGTTCTACTAGACAAATCATCATATACAACATGCATAGAACGATAAGAAAATCAACATATGTCACTCACCTTATTGAAAAATCAACCGAAATAATAAAGAATAGGAAAAGTCCTTCATTTCTCAAATATTCAAGATCCTCGCTTCGAAACTCCAAGAAATTAATAATAAAGAAAACCCTTTTGTTTTTTGTGTAGCAAAGAGACGGCTGCTACTACCCTTTTAATAGACCGAAATCTGGGTATTAGGGTTTTGAGAAGATTTTGCAAATTATCCCTTTAGAATATATTTTTACATATATAGATCCCTTAAACTAGGTAATTAGATTAACCAATTCAATTGAGTTTAAAAATCAAAATAACTTCCCCAGATCTGGCGGGCACTGGTCTCAAACTCAGATTTTTTTTTTGTAATTTTGGCCTCTATGTGGCAATTTTGCAAAAAGACCATTCTTTAATAAATTTGCGAAATCAACCAAATATATTAGAAAAAAAAGTAAACTCTTTACCTCTGAGTTAGATAGCCATCATGCTCAGCCCAGAAAACTGAAATTCTGGAGTTTTTACTCCAAGTGGTAATTTTGCACAAAAGCCCCTCTTTTTGTAATATTTGCAAATATGCCAAATAAATATTAGAAAAATCCAGAAAATTCGTAAATAATACCTACTAATAAATATTAGGTTTTCCCAAAATAATTTCTCACTTTGAACTTTCCAAGAAAATATTTGCACGTGTTTTGCACGTGCTAAAAGATAAATTTCGGAAAAATATTTATTAAATCACCAAAAATCATTTCAATTCATTTATTAATCTCAAAAACATTATTTAAAAATATAGTGTGTTACATTAAAGTATTGTTAAGATACCATTACAATCAGATTGATGATAAAGCCCCCCAAAATCTAAACTAACAACGCAGCTGCAATAAGCATCGAGAGTTTGCTGACTTGAAAATGAAAACATGAAATAGAATGCAAATTGGTAAAGAAATATGCAAAATGCAATAAAGAAGGAACAAAAGGCAAAGTAACAGTGTCATGCTTGAGGTGGTGACAAGTAAAATGACAATCAATCTCAAGTGCTCGGTATGTTCATGAATAACTGGGTTGTGAGAAATATGGATAGCACTCTGGTTGTCACAATGCATAAGAGTGGGATGAGAACGAACAACAATCATATCTGCAAGTAACCAACTAAACAATCTCTTTGGTAGTAGAAGTCATAGCACGTTACTATGCTTCTGTGTAGGACTAAGAAACAACTGTTTGTTTCTTGCTCTTCCAAAAAAACATAGAATTGACCAAAATGATACAGAAACCAACATCAGAGTATGCATGCCCTCTAAAGATGGTACCTTGAATATACCATAAAATATGATGAACAATTGCCCAATGTATAGTGGTAGGAAATGCAACAAACTAACTGACAATATGAACGACATATGCAATGTCTGGACGAGTGATGGTTAGACAGACCAAACTTCCAATAATGGTGTGATATAAAGTAGGATCTGACAAAGGATTACTATCAGAAGGAGAATAATGAACATTGAGCTCACAAGGTTATCAACGGTTCTAGTATCAGTAAGACGAGAATGCTCAAGGATATCAGCAGTGTACTTAGACTAAGAGCGAAGATAACGTTTTGGAGAAAAGGCAACTTCAATACCCAAAAAGTACCGTAGAGAACCCAAATCTTCATTTCAAATTGATAGACTAATTATGACTTTAATACTGCAATGTGATCAATATCATCACCTGTAATGATCATATCATTAACATATAGAGAAAATAAGATATGACCTGTAAGTAAGGCTAGCAATAGGCCGAGCTTGGGCCGGACTTATACAAGCCCAAGCCCGAGCCAGAAATTTTCTGTAGAATCCAAAGTCTGGCCCGATTTTGGGTCGGGCTCCAAAATTCAGGCCCAAGCCCGGGCCCGAATAAA
Source organism: Hemerocallis citrina (assembly GCA_017893485.1). Classification (NCBI taxonomy): domain Eukaryota; kingdom Viridiplantae; phylum Streptophyta; class Magnoliopsida; order Asparagales; family Asphodelaceae; genus Hemerocallis; species Hemerocallis citrina. Next base: position 120,405,005 of record CM030361.1, on the reverse strand, counting down.
CTAAAAAAGCCCGATTTCGGCCCGAATATTTCAAAAAGACAATTACAACCTTTTGGGGATTCAGAACGCTTCCTTTTGATCTCTCGATCCCTTAACTGCAATGAAACAACGAGGTCACCTTCATCAGTTGAATTCTTGTGTCGAGAGGCTCTTGAGTTCAGGATTGTCTTCATGACTGCGATGAACTGGGGACATGCTAATGAAGCTATGTTATTCCACTTTGTTATTGAGGTCAACTGCATCCACTTGGAACTCCAAATGGGTGAATGGTGGTTGGCTCAATCCAAAGCACGAAGCACCATCCCAAGGGAGTTCTTCAACGTTGATGCCTAGTTGTTCGTAGATTTATCTAGTATTTTCCTTCTGAAGAGTGCCCAAGTTAGGAGAAAGATGATAACTTTTTGGTTTTTGTGGGAGTTAGGGGTAGGATTGAGGAGTTGGGAATGGGGGCTTGAGAATTGAAAGAAAAGGAGGGCCCGGGTTTTGAGAGAGATGAGAAGGTTATGAATTGAAGGATATAGAGAGAGAGGTAGGAGCTGCTTTTAATTTTTTGTGGCTTTTGGGGGAATTGAAGGAAGGAAAGAGAGGGAGGAGAGAGAGAGAGAGATGCTGCATTTTATTTTTTTGATGTTTTTTTTTGGAAATGAAGGACCTAGAGAAAGAGGTACGGCTTTCAAGGAGAGAGAGAGACGCTGGTTTTGAGAGGGGCGGGGGGGGGGGGGGGGGGGGGGGGGTGGGGGGGGAGGCACTTATTTTTTATTTCTTATTTTTAACTGGGTCGGGTTCGGGTCGGACTTATACAAACCCGAACCTTGGCCGAAAATTAATTTAGACTCAATTATTGGGCCTGGGTCCGAAGATTTTGAAAAAAAAACCAGACTCGTATTCTACTAAAATCGGGTCGGACTTAGTCGGAATCGGGTCAGGTTCATGTCATTGTCAGCCTTACCTGTAAGGGTACAATTGATAAAGAGAGCCGAGTCATGTTTATTGGAAGAAAACCCAAGATAAGTGATAACAGTAGAGAACTTCTCAAACCAAGCTCGAGATGCCTATTTGAGACCATATAAAGCTTTCGTAATTTTGAAGATTTCTCCATGATTATGATAGACACCATGTAATGCCACGAATTCCATACACTAAAAAATTTGTGACACCCAAAATCTTTTACGTCAATTAAGTACATAAACATAATATAATATAAGGAAATACAGAGAATCTTACTATATGTCCAAGTCACATTGAGTAATATCGTGGCAGGACCTTAGGATGCTACACTTATTCGCTATCTCCTTAGGAAAACTTACCTGTAAAACCACATCTGTGGATCGTCAGCTTGTGAGGTTGGCAGTAAAAATCCCAACAACTTTATTGAATTCATATTCAATTATATTAAACGTGAGTTAATAAGTAATGAAAAATTCTAAATGAAAATGTCAATATTTTTATATTATCAATGGTTGTCCAACAAGATACTACTTCACAAGTTCTATATGCACATGTTGCATGTACTATTATAATGCATGTTTGTTTAAAATGCTATGCTGCCCATACAATAGAGTTCCTAATTACAAACTACTAAGCATTTTCTTATCAATGTAGGGTTTAATCCCTTGTTATGCATACCTAAACTTAATTACTAGTACTCCAACGCATAATTACGTGTAAGTCGCACCCCCAGGATTAGGACCTTACCGGCCTACCCTTATCCCACACATTGTGGACTTACCGGAAGTACCATCAGTCACGAACCACAGCAAGTCGATCTCCCGTAACTATGGACCTTACCGGCCTACCCCTAGCCCACACACCATGGATTTATCGGGTGTATCCTCAATTCCGAACATTCCTAGGAACCAGAAGCTCTTTACCGGCTCTTTCACGGACCTTACCGGCCTACCCCTAACCCACACACGTGGATTTACCGGACGTATCCTCAGTCCCAAACATTTCTAGGAGCCTCAACTCTTTATCGGCCATGTCTGTCATTGTTTCAGTCATATCTTCTTCTAATGCAAGTTGTTCACAAAGTGATGCAAAATATAATCTAGACTTAACGATCCATATTCCGGACATATATTTCATACAAACTGAAATCTTGGTCTCACCGACCCTATTGCACTCCTCCCTCGGAGTTCTCTAACTCTACCACACACGTGCCTCGCCTAAATCACAATCATTTTCTTGGATTTGACCAAGTCATTCTCTCAGATTCATGAACCTTACTAGCCTACCAACTCTTCGATATATTTCTTGCTAGAAGTATCCATGATCCCACTGATAATGAGTGGGACCAAATAATTCTATTGAGATAGTTGCTGAACCATACCACATAGTTCTGGCAACAACAAAAGTTTCCAAAAAACAGCAGCGATACTACTAGAAAGTATAGTTTCAATACTGCCCATATGTAATCCTTTGTATAGATGTTGAGGGGGACGGACACAAAGATGGAATAGGCCCGTTAATATGCGCAGGGTACCCGCTTCAATATGATAAGAAGTGATTCCTCCCGGAACAAAAGGATCAAAACCTTGTGACCCACACACGTGGATTTATCCAGTGTATCCTCGGTCTCATATATAGAATCCACCGTTTGAATATTCAACTATGTCTTTGGATAGCAACATAGTAGTCTTTTAAAAACCATATAAATTCCAATACTTATCAGAAAATGGATTAGTTAGTTTCATATGAAAACTGAATGAGTGTGATACAATAATGTAGTTAAGAACATCTCAATTTAACCACAGTTGTTTTATCTAAATCTATAAGCAAAACAGTAGGTTTAGGTTCCAGTAAACTGCAGCTCTGGCTACTTATAAATATCATAGAAAATCACAAACTTCATGGAAATTCGATTTCTTAGACTCGAAAGAAATATTAACGAATCTACTTCAAATTCTTAGTTTTGAGTTTGCTCAAAATACTTCATATTATAGGTTGAAATTGTGAGAAACTAGATGGTGTAAAAATTTCCAGAACTAAGGCAAAACTGTCAACCAGTCCTAAGTTTGGATTTTTTAAAAAAATACTAAATGATATCCAAACCTCATGTAAATTTGTGAACCTATTATAGACATATACGGGATACACATATAAAAATTTCAGCTTCAAATTAAATGTATTTAAAGAGAAATGATTTTCGAAAGTAAGTCCAATATTTAGGACAGAAACTTTAAAATGTTTCCAAGTTAACCTTATCGTAATTTTACACAATTAATTGACAACAATTCACACATAATTCAATCAATCTAAGCATGAATACTCATCTACTACAACATATATAACTTCTCTGACATGCATACACCCTACAATATAATTGAAATCAGAGTAGTAAAGTTGTTACGCATTTATAGCTTCTTGAGTCTCCTTAGTTAGTTCTCTTTGTTCCTAACAAATCTTTCCCACCACAAGCTCCCTTAGAGTAGTTTATTGCCTTAACTTCTTCAAAGACCGTGGAAGAGAAAGATGAATAGTTGAGAATGAGGGGATGCATTCTTGGCTTTGATATACAAACACTCACAAGCTCTTCTTGTCTTCTTTTATTCATTTAATCACCTCATTCTACATCATTTAACCACCTCTTCCTACATCATTTAACCACATCTCATAAACCTCCCATATGTCACTAACCAGCAAGATCCATGCATGATTAAAAAAATTGGATAATTTCATTAAGGTCTTTTTTCATGATTCTCATTTACCAATTTCCTAGAAGTCCCTAGTCACCAACTAAATTGCTCTTAAGTCCTCAAGTTCACAAAATAGTATATTAAATATGCATATGGGTCATTCCCAAATATTTATATTCCACAACCAACATGTAAAAATATCCAGGGTATTACATAAGACATTATACGCAATGGTACAAAATACACGTGCATAATACGTACGGGGGCAAAATTGTCATAACTCAATTTTGCGGGGTGTTACACACCAGGCGGGGGAACCATCATGCAAATCACCATTCTAGAAAGCATTTTTAACATCCATTTGAGATAAATGTCATTGACAAACCGATGTAACTGCAATAAGAGTACAAATTGTAGTCATCTTTGTAATAGGAGCAAAAGTATCCTCATAATCCATACCATACTGCTGAGAAAATCCCTTAGCAACCAATCTAGCCTTGTAGCGCTCAACTGAACCATCAGATTTGGTCTTGATTTTATAAAACCAACAAGAAACAATTGTACTTTTACAAGAAGGTAAAAGTACCAAATCCCTGGTGTCTGTCTTTTGCAAAGCAGAAAGTTCTTCGTCCATAGCTTGTTGCTAATGAGGATCAAGAACTACCTCTTTATAGGATAAGCGTTCAAAGAAACAATGAATAGATGCTAAAAATGAAGAGAATGAAGTGGAATAATAATAGTAAACAAAATCTGGTAGGTGAGTAGATTTACAAGTGCACCGAGGATAACAAGAAGAAGAACCACTATCTCAGAAGGAGCTTGTGCGACTGCAGGAGGGGAAGTATCACAAGTGTTAGACAGTGAGGTACCAATATATCCACAATTACAATGCGAGCACTGCGAGAATAATGAAAATCAAAAGGAACTATATGAGCAATGGATGCGGCATAATCAATAGTGGAAGGAACTGGTGGAGAAAGGTTGTATGTACGGTCAAAGAAATGATCAACATGAATGAGAGCAGATTTTGTCAAGTTGTAAGTAGTAGCAGAAATATAAAGGAATGATATCTACTCAAGAAACAAAACGTGATGCGACACATAGTTTTTGTGAAGCTGGATCAAAACATCGATCAATATCCCTTTTGCCCATTACCATAACCAAGAAACACACAAATAACAAACATCGATCAATATCCCTTTTGCCCATTACCATAACCAAGAAACACACAAATAACAGAGCGTGGCGATGATTTATACACTTTACATGGGGATGAAGGACAAAGCAAGTAGAACCAAATACTCTCAAGGAGGAATAGTCAGGAGCTCATATAGTTTTTCAAAATGTGACAAATCTAAAATGATGGGCGATGAGATCTTAATGATTATGTTGACTGCAATAAGAACTAGGAACTGAAGATGGCAATAAAAAAGAACGAGCAGTTTCAACAATGTGCATGTATTTTATTTTCGCAACACCATTTTGCTCAGGAGTATCTGTACAAGAAGTCTGGTGAACAGTTCCATCTAAAGTAAGCAAATCAAAAAATTTATTGGAAGTATATTCACCACCCAAATCACATCTAAAACACTTAATAACAACATAATGTTGAGCTTTACAAGAGCACATAAGTTTTTATAAATGTCAAAGAAGTCAAACAACGTTTTATAAAATAAATCCAACAAAAACGAGTGTGATCATCAATGAAAGGAACATAATATCGAGACCCCCCCCCCCCCCCCCCCCCCCCATTTTGTAACAACATTAGAAGGCCCTCACACATCCGAATGGACTAAATCAAATGGTGCAATAAATGAGCTGTGACAACATGACCAATTTCTGCTAATGGCATAAGAGTACCATCAGCAATCATGACAGACAAAAATGATGTAGGATGCAAAGAAACAAAAGATTTTGAATCAGGAGATATATGGTGTGAAGCTCCTGAATCCCACACCCATGTGGAGGAGGACATATCTGAGGATGCAAATAAATTAATGGATTGAAGTGAATCATCTCTACTACTAGCCATTGAGAATGCAAACAAACTTCTAAATTTGCAAATTCTAACAAGACCCCCAAATTGCACAAAATACATGCAAATTTCTTTTCAAGATCACAACTTTACTATTTCAAGTGCCGATTCTCACCAATTTAAATCCAATCTCACCTCTGTTCTAAAACCAAACTGTGACCCATCTCTTCTCCCAAACCAATTGAATGCTACCTTAAACTCAACCTAATTACTGCCAAACCTAACCAAACTCGATCAAGGCCATATTCCCACCTTTGCTGTAATTTGTGTCTCCGACAATCGCCTCACTTCCTATACAGCCTGACCTCCCACAAATAACCAAACCAATTTGCCCAATTCCCATGCTTACCAAAAATTTTCGATACCAAATATACTCAGTCTTGAGCCAAAATCTCAAGATCTAAGGAGGGTCTGCGTCTTCTTCCAAAACCCTAACACGATGTGAAATGGGGGAGGGTGAAGATAGTGGCAGCGTTGACAGCAGGGGGCGACGACATCAACTGAAAGAATCAATGCATGAGAGTCACTACAAGAGAATGAGATAGCTTTGATACCATGATAATTATCCAAATCCAAAATCATATTCAAAGATAAATCAAAAGAGGAGAAGAAAAAGAGCTAGAGTTTCATTTCTACTGCATTGTTAAGATACCATTACAATTAGGAAGATGATAAAGCTTTAAGGGCCATAAAAGGTAAAATGTCTTAACTACCCTTTACAAAAAAATATAATTACTCTAATATGTTGTAATACTAAATTCTTTATTTTCCTACCACTCTATCCAAACTTTATGTGTCTGGCTCTTATTAGTCTCACTTCTAGTCCAAATACCTATCTACAACTTCGTTTTCCAAGTTACCACTTTTATGAATGAAAATTTGGGGGTGTCAACATGCATGCTATCATTTCTCTCAATCTCTTATCACACAAGTCAACCTCCCTATATCAACACCCAACCTACCTAGAATTGTGTCTAGGCTACCTAGAATTGTGAGGGATAGAATCAAGGATAGGAGAATCATCCTATCTGTCGAGGCCTTGGGGGGGATCGCTATTAGCCTTAACTCTGACCTCTAGAGCTGTTTAGATGAATTCCAAGGAGAATTTCTTCTATCGGTCTTGCTCCAATGTAAATATGATAACTGGACGCAAACAATTACGATAGTTTATGGTCCAAATCAATCTACCTCTAGAGCGTCTGGACATAACTCCTTTCAATCCAAACAAGTTGGCAAACCCCTTGGATTATTAGAGCGGACTTCAACATTGTGGTAGAGGTTCTAGCAATGTTGATAGAGAGGAGTTTAACAAAGTTATAACGGACTTTGAACTGGTTGACATTCCAAAATCAGATAGACTTTTTGCCTAATCTAACAAGCAAGAGGCACCTATAATGACAAAACTAGATAGAGTGCTAGTTTCATTGGATTGGGAGGCCAAATTCTCCTTGCATATGTCAAATCTCTCCCAAAATCAACTTCAGATCATGTCCCCATTGTACTCTCCAAAGGAAAATTGAACGCAGGGAAACCATCAAAATTCAGATTGGAGAAGGCATGGCTTAAAGTTCAAGGATTTCACCACTTAGTCATGGAAAACTAGGAGACCCAGCTTAGACTGGAGGAGCTTCAACTTCACATTGCACAAACCGGGGGTGAAATGTGCTCAGGGCGCAGGCCGAAGAGCTTGGGAGTTGGAAAAGAGTGGAAACTTTATGGTACGCTCACTCTATAACCGTATCCATTTTAGAGGATGTAGACCGAGATGGGCGTCAATAGTTTGGAAAGCAAAAGCCCCTTTCAAAATAAGGGTCTTTCTCTGGCTAGTATTCAACGACGGGATTCTCACAAGGGAGAATCTAGTTGAAAGGAAACCTAACATTTTGACCAACTATGGTTTTTGCAATACGCCCGCGGAATGTAGGGACCACCTATCCATTGAGTGTCATGGGAGTAAAGCAGTTTGGGTCGAGGTCCTTAGGGCCCTCTTAACGAATGACTATCCCCTGGTTTATAGGGACATGTGGATAGGACCTAAGTTTGCTAGTGTAATTCATGGAAGCTTGGTATATCACCTCCACCGCAACGACCTGTATTTTATGGCTTTATAGAAATATTTTTTAATTTCGTGGGACTTGTAATAGTATCGTGTAATTTAACTTTGATTATGCATCTTATTTTATTTTGGGCCACAGCTGTGACGACGGGACCGAGAGGGAGGATAGCTAGAGCTTTCCAGGTGAAGAGAATGACGACAAAGAGATAGAGATTGTGCCGACTCTTGACTGACGGGGTCGACATTTGCATGTGATTCCCACCCTTCATAGCTGTTGTTGGAGGGATCTTCTTTTCCTTGCTATACTTTAGATGTTGCTTTATCGTTGGATTGTCTCACTTTCCTAGGGTTGTTGGAGGAGTTATGTTTTTATTTCAGCCATGTTTTTTTTTCTTTTTTCGCTTTATTATACAATTACCTAGTACTGTGAGTTTATTTCACTACCTTCTTTTTAATGAAAGACAGTGGCTATACACCATATTTTCCTTTGAAAAAAACACCTTACCTATCTCAGTAATGTCGACAGCTAAGTAAATTGATACACCAGTCTACCGATTTCTTTGTCAAACTTGTTTTGATATGTATGATGCCCTCTGGCTGCACTGTTACCTCTTCTGAGAAAAGAAAAAAGAAAAAAAGAAAAAATCAACTTTCTTTTTTTTGTTTTTTTTCTATATTTCTTAGTGTGGTTCAGAGTCGTGGTTTTGTTTTTTTTTTTTCTAAAATGTTTTTTTGGGCTATGTATGGTATTTACCCAAGAAACTGATACATAAAAGCACAAACCCAATGCCCTTTCTCAGAAGAAAAATAAACAAAAGAGGGGAAAATAGGGGAGCACACCCTAGTTCGGCTGTGTTTAGATAGAGAAAGAAAAGAGAAAGAAAGAGAGGGTCTTCTCTAATGGGTAATTATCATCTTCCCCTTTACTCCCATTTTTTTATTGCCATTGAAATCTGTTTGCTGTTGTTCCTTTGCCCATTTAGTTAGTTTTTGATGATGCCATGTATCAAGAATCAAGAATTACTTAGTTTGTTTGCACTGGGTAACTACATAGATGAGTAGTTCTTGAAGAAACATGGGTTAGATTGAGATTTTGGGGGAAACTTTGAAACCCTGGATTGAAAATAGTATTGTTGAAAGGGATTATGATTGCCCATGTGAGGAATTATTAGTATGTTTGTAATGGGGAAATTTGTAGATTGGTAGTTCTTGGAAGTAATGATTAGATTGGGTTTGGGGATGAACTTTGAAACCCTAGATGAAGAATAGTATTATTGGAAGAGATTTGAGAAAAATGATTGATCTTGTGGGAAAGATCTTGATTGTGGGTCTTTTTGCTTGTTTTGCGAAGAAAGTGTAGTTTCGAGATCTATGAGATGTTGATTGGTAGTTCTTGGAAGAATAGATGAGACCATTTAAGGTGGGTCGGTTCGATGTGAGGATGTTTTCTTTTGGGAAGAGAAGAAGAGTCAATAGAAAAGGTCTTGGATTAAACTAGGTATCTAGGGTTTCTTTCCTTTGTATTTGTTGAGTGGGTGCCTTGTTTATTTTTATGCGAGAAGGTTCAACCCGTTGGATCGTTGGAACCTGTCAAATTGGGTTACAAGAAAGTTGCACTATCGAGCAACTAGGGTTCCCTAATTGCAAAGGCAGTAAGGTACTAATTATTTGTCGCCTTCCCTGTCCATTGTGGCTGGAAAAAAATGCGTGCTTTGTTTAGTTTTGTTACTGTAAGACTTATGTGTTTGAAAGGTGATTACTAATGTTCACCAAGAAAAGTATCAATTTGGTTTTCAAGGAATGATCTAGATGCTTACCTAGCAGTTAAACAAGGTTAGTTGATCCTTATACTTTTCATTGTCTGTATGTGTTGTTTATAGCTCCGTCAAGGACAAACTAAGTGAATCAAGGGGAGGTTAGGCGATTTGAGTCAAATTTCAAATGCTTGTGAACCAAAATTTATTCGGGTTGGGTTTAACTAAATTATCACTTTTATTTACCAGATCAAAACATAACATTAACTTCCCCATCTACACCTCATCCAACAGAGATCAAAATGAGGGTTTCAGGTTTCAGGTTAACATGTTATTCTGGAATCGAGTATTCAGGAAGAGAGAGAGAGAGAGAGATGATGATGATGATAAGGTGGTGGTGGAGATGAACCTGAAGAGAGAAGTAGAAGAGGAACTCCTATTGCTTCATCACCGGGGATAGAGAAAATCATGGGACAGAGTTGCGAGAGGAAATCACAATGAGCAGGGAGACCATGGGAAACCATGAGTTAAAACCCCTATATGTTCTTTTTAAATTCGATATGTATTCTACCGTATATGATTCATGCGATACATCCTATGAATGATCCAATTTAAAGTAACTTACAATTCAACTGCCCAATTTGTATTGCCCACCCTATAAATCATACCATATAGTACATTCCTGATCACATATTGGACAATTTTCCAAAACTGGGAACGGTAAGTATATCAGAAGTGCAGTTCATTGTGTTGTTCGTTTTGCTTAATAAATTATTACTACCTCAGGCATATCATGGATTGATTTCGAGCCTAGTTTATTTTGGAACATGTTTATACTTACCTCTTTTCAAATATGACTATTGGAACTCAGATTTATATTGAATCAGTTTGACTCTTGGATGTAATTGTTTGTTTCCAGTTGAATTGCATCTGTTCAATAGTTTCTTGATGAGTACAAAATTTGGAACAAACTGCAATGGATTTCATCTCTTGACCTCTATCTTTCTTTCTCTTCTCCACCATTGTACTTTTTTTCTAGTAAATATTTTCCATGCGAAAAGCAGAGGATTAAATACTGAAAGTGGGCTGTTGTATCCTGGAAGCAGTTTCACTTTTTCCTGTTGCATGGCGTGGAGAAAAATATTGCTTCAGAAAAACTTCCAATGCGTCTCAACCCCATCTTGTGTTCTTTCCATGTTTTCAATCATTAACTTTTCAATTTTACACTATCAGAGGCTAGGGTTGTCTATTTCTACGACAAAATGGTGAGAATAAAGTGTTTGTCTTTCATTTTATACTTATTCCTGTCACTCGTAAACTTGATATAATTGCATATTTGGCTCAATGCACTGTCTATAAGTGAGCTCATAGCTTACCAAACAAACCATAACCCAAACCTTGAAACTATCATGAATACGTTCAAAGGTCTGAATTTAATTGTGTGCCTGAACTGAGTGATTCAGGATTAAAAAGCCAGCTGGAAGCATTGTTAAACGCAAAGTTCAATGAAAATGAAAATCCTAAATTTATTAATCTAAACATCATAACTTGTATACTAGCAGCCACACATGCCTCCTGTCCAGAGAAATCTCCCACTTCTTCATTTATTTAGTTGCCTACCAAATATATTATGACTTATTAGTTAATACCTCCTATCCTTACATTTTAATGAGAAAGTTTAGGATTATAAATGATCAATGTGATACATGCTCTTGTAGTGAACATTATCCTCACTATATCATTTTCCCAAAAAAGTGATGTGACTTGATAACTCTTTTAGAATTGGTGCCAAATAGGGTCCAGAAGGATTTTTGACAAACCCTTACAACAACATTCTCCCGCTTCCAAAGATACACATCTTTCCCGTCTTCATTTATATATATTTTCGAAAAAATACTAATAATGTCTTAGCTAGTTGTCAAAAACATTTAGTTCCACTCCATCATTGACCAATTGACATCAAGAGTTTGGTGAATATAATTTATTCTAAAATTCCTCAAGTTCATGGTGTTTTGAAGCGTTGTCTTTTAAATTTAAAAGTCAGGTTTCATAAATTTATATTCTAAACTTCTTTTTCCTTTTAATAATGAGTACTCAGTTGTGTTGAGTTTTATGCAAGGTTCAGAATCTTGGTTTCAGTATTACTTCTCTATATATTCATTTTTGTAATTTAACTCATTATTATAGATTGAAAAACAAATGTTTATTTTATTTTATCGGTGTACATCTTTTATTTTTGATATTATCGTATTTTCCATGCTGTTAACTGCAAGTTTAATGTTTAATATGTAACAGCTTGATTCTGCAATACATTCTGCTAATTCTATTATTTTATACGTTCTGCTCATGCAGTCACTAGTTTGCTTTGAAACTGTTTTCCTGCTCTCCCTCTAGATGTACTTTCCGTCCATGCAGGAAGCAAATAACCAAATGTTGATTCAGAGCTCTCTTTCGAATTATGTAACCACAGAACTGTCTTTTGCATCTGACTTTGGTAAGAAACACAACACAGAACTATTAAGTGATTGGTCTTGTTGTCGTGGAAGTTGGGAGACATCTCGAAACTGTGACCAACAAAGAAACTGTAATTTTACTAGCGAGGAAGGAAACAAAATCTCTTGTTCTGAAGTTGTGGAAATTTCCAGAACCAATTCTGATATATCAGTTGTTGAGGATACGTCTGCCAGCTCTGCATCTAAATGGAACGGATTCGTGTACAGACGAAGGAAGATGCATACTGATGCATCAGTTGCTGATGATATGTGTGCCAGCTGTGTGTCTAGATGGAATGGGTTTGTCTACAAACGAAGGAAAATGCATCCTGATATATCAGCTGTTGATGATATGTGTGCTAGCTGTGTGTCTAAATGGAATGGATATGTGTACAATCGAAGGAACAAAGTTAATGTTTTAGATTGTGATAAAGGAATTGAGATTGATAGTTCACATTTTAGGCAATCTCTAAACGTTAGAAATCCAACAAATTCCAGACTACTCCATGCAGAGAATTCCATTGCCATTCCCTGCTCACAGATTTTTGAGAGGAAGAATCCGGTACCGCTATTGAAATCATCGCAGTATGACAGACATTTAGGCACAGAAGTTGCTCTACCTGCAAAATCATCAGAGTGCTACTCTCGCATTAAGGATAGTTGTTCGTCATCAAAACCCGACACTGGAAACGTTGATGTCACCGTACTTGAGGAATTCACCTCGGCAAGGGAGTTCTGCATCTTTTTCCTAAATAAGCATGGGCTTCTTTCTGGAGAAAGCACTAGTAGTGTTCATAATACTTCAGCACTCCTATGTATCAATGATTCTAATATTTTTCAGTCTTGCAAAATATGTTGTACTCTGGAAAACCCATGGAAGATGCTCATTTGTGACCTTTGTGAAGAAGCTTTTCATGTATCTTGTTGCCAGCCAAAAGTTACAGATTTACCGGTTGATAATTGGTATTGTCACCCTTGTTTTAGAAAGAGGCCTAAGGCCTTGAGGGAGAGAAGTTCTGGAAAGAAAGCCAGTATTTTGTCTGAGCTTAGATGTCGAAAGTCTGGTGGTAAAGGGGGGCCCATATTCTGCATGCTTAGGGATGATCGGCCATATACATCTGCTGTTCGTATGGGCAAAGATTTTCAAGCAGAAGTCTCAGAATGGGATGGACCAATTTCAGAGTATGTCCAACTAGCATTTCTCATTTTAATTTTCGCTACATTAGAGTTTGGCAATAGTAGTCAAGTACCACGTTTTATCAAAGGAATAAAAAAGTGATACTTTTTGGCTCGTTAATTATTTTTGCCCCTTTGCATTGCTTTTAATTATCGTTCACTTAGTTCTCTTTACGTGGGGATTGGTTTCTTTAATATAGCCATATGATATCCATAATGTAAAATTGTGTATTTCAAGTGTTTCAAATATTACAAATTTCAGTATGTTATATTTTTAGGCTGTTACTCTTAACAAGGACAGAATTCTGAGTCAGCTACCTTCTTAACTTTATGTGATTTTCTACTATATATAATTTACTATCCAGGATAGTCCTGATGGAAATAGATTTATCCCATTTGGTTAGATAATGATTATACTATATAGGGTTTATGATATCTATAGTGGTTGTGCATATTGGTCAAAAAATAAGCAGCCGACGTTAAAAGGGTCTGAAGAAATTCAAAGTCCAAGAAGGATCCTGTTTCAAATATTCTAAATTTCTTCAAATGCTTTCTCAGTGCCTTTGCTTTTTACATCTTTTGAGAAGTAAAATCCATACTCTCACACTTAATCCGTTAGTGACTCTTAAAACCAATATTTAGTTCATGCATTTGAAATGGTTTCATTTGATGAAGCAATTACATATGGCATAATTTACTCTTTATGATATTTTTAAAATATTTTTTTCTTATATGCATTCATGTCAAGATTACCCCGTCTTTCTTTAGATAGAGCAATCTACTACGCTTCTTTGGTTATGTTAGTTTACTATGTTGCTGACGTGTTTCTTTAACATATGTAGAGATCTCAACTGTTATGATGCACACCTTCAAATGGACCCTGTGGCATATCCTTGTCTCAATGTAAGTCTACAAGATTCATATTGTAGTCGTTTACCCCCCTCACCCCAACCCTCCAACCCCCTGCTCTCTCATGTATTTATTGATTATTCAAACTCATCATCTTATATATTCTCTCGCCCATGCATTTATTTGTTCAAACTTGTCATCGTATATACAGGTACAGAATGTTAAAAATCAGTCTAAATCGAGCTCTTTTGGCAACTGGATTCAATGTCGACAGGTTATATACAAAAGCTCAAAAGATAAAGGAAATGTATGTGGAAAATGGCGCAGGTAAAATTCTTTTCAAGAACAATTCTAAATAATTTTCACTTTCTTAGGTATTAATAATTTATTGACATGGACAGAAGGGCTAATAATTATAATTTTTTCAAGCAAATTAAATGTATTTTAAAGTATATTAAATTAGCTTAATTATTTGGAATTTAGAATTCAGTGTATCTTTACACAACAGCAATAAAAATAATGAAGCCTTTGTCCCCAGTCTTTTGGATTGATTTTGACCATATATATTCTGCATCCTGCTCTATTTATGTTCATCTCATCTGTCAACTCAACACCCATCATATCCTTCTAATACCTCGATCCAAGTCCTCTAAGGTCTACCTATAGTCCATATTAACTACAACTCTGGCTTTTCCTAATTGGCTCGATTATTGGTCTCCGTTGCACATACTCAAATGGTCTCAATCATTTTCTCCTTATCTTATCTCCACTAAGAGCTATCGCTGATTTCTTTTAGATGGCCTTCCTGTAATTTTTATTTTATGAGAATACTGATTTCATCCATTGAGGGACCCTTTTCTGTTTTTCTTCTCTTCTCTAGCGCTTTTCTCCATTTTGTACTCGATTCCCCTTTTTCTGAAAAGTTATAGAAGACTATCATGAACTGTGAAGCATTTTGAGTCTGCTAAGATGAACTCGCTTTACAATGGTAACTCCCATAAATTATCCTATATTTAAGTATGTCAGTTTTGCCCCTTCCCTTATTAACCGTAAACCTAACATGACTTCCTGAAGATAGTTTGATGAAGGTGGAATAATTTTATTTGAGAGAAGTCACGTGGAAACAGTGCATGACCACTAATCAGACAGCTCCATTGCAATAGGTAGTTTTCTAAATGTCAAGTGAAAGACAGCTCCATTGCAGTAGGTAGTTTTCTAAATGTCTAGTGAAAATTCGTGGCAATCCCCACATGATGAAGTAATTTAAAAGTTTGTTTTTAATTTTTTTGCTTCAAAGTTTCATTGTAGTGCATGTGCCTGAAAAGAACAAAGGATTATGACATAGTAACTGTCGGTCCATATATTGTCCAGCCCTCAGTTCACGTGTGGGGGTGCTTCACAACCGCACCCACACATGGACTGGTGGCTGGACAATACATGAAAATGTTCCTTTTGGTGAATAATAGAAGAGATTGGGTTAAAAAATAGGTGTAAAAGTTGCTGTGAAACAGTACTGGCCTTCGTTTTATCCCTACCTTCTAAAATATGTGAGCTCCATAGGTCGATTTAAGAATTAAAATAAGCAATACAGAACATCAATAAAAAGGTAATGGTATAGTTTACTCTTCTCTTGCTGCTGATTTTGGTGTGGAAGCAAACAAATGAATTTGTCGATTCTTTGGGGAAACGAATAAGGCAAACTGTTGACTTTCATCGGCGTTTAACTAGTTTCTCGCCGCTGCCGTGAAACTGCAAAAAGTTCGATACACCGGGATGGATCCCAACGACGAATCCTTCGACGCTCTTGTAAGTAATAAGGAAGATTATGAAAGAGCTTTATGTGGAAAAAGATTGATTATCGTGTTATGGTGGGGGAAGAGGGGTATTTATAGTTGCCTTTAGAGACAGTTTAGAGATAATAATTTATTCCTATGTCCCGGTGTTTTTTGATAAGATGTAGAGTTTAGACTTTGCTTTAGTTCTTGCTTCCTGACTTACAAAGTGCGGCTTGGAAAGAAAGACCAATACTGGGCAGGTAGGAGAGGAGCCCAAAGGGACACTGGGGGATGAGGCCCAGATCATAAGGGGTTATGGGTTAAATCGTTTCATAGAGATAACTATGAATTTGAATTACTCTTTAAACATCTGAATTGGTTTGTAACGGTTTGCTACCCATACCCAATAAGACATCCGTTTTTGGGTTATTGGGCTTTGAAGAAAGATCCAGTTCCCAATTCGGACCCGTTTGTTGGTGTAATTACCGTTTACCCCTGAGAGTTTTAAGATTTGTGCCCGATTTGAACGGTCCCGATTTGGTTCTATTTTTAGCCATATCGCAAGCCCCCCACTCCCGAAGACTGAATTTCACAGTCTTTGAGTAGTTTTGTCCATTTTCAATGGCTAATAGAATTTATCGGAGTTCTCGGGGGAGTTTGGATCTTGCTCGAGGTGTAACAATGATTTTCTGAGCTTGTAAAATACCCAAAATTATTCTCAGAATTTTCTGGATTTTTAGTGATTTTTCCAGATTTTTCTGAATTTTTTCGGATTTTTATCATTTTTTGAATTTTTTATTCAATTTCCGAATTTAAATAATTAATTATCAAAAATTTTAATTAAATATTCTAATTTAATAATTATATTTTCAGAATTTTTAAAATTATTTTCTGAATTAATAATTATTTTTAGAATTTTTAATTATTTTTTTTGTTTTTTAATTAATTATTCGGATTTTTTAAATAATTAATTCAAATAAATAAATAAATAAATATCTGATGATGTGGCGCAATCCTGTGCGTTGATCACGATCAAGCGCATCGCGAGGTGACAAATTTTCTCTCATTTGGGCGTCGGTGGCAAGAGCGCTCGGATCGAGCTGTCGACCCCCAAGACGACGCCACGTGGCATTTGTTTTTTTCTTTTTTCTTTTCTTCCGCTCCTTCCCTCGTCTTCCTCCTTCCTCGACCTCTTCTTCGACTATTGCCTTCGACCCTGCCTTTGGCCCCATCCTCGCCTCCGACCCCGCTTCCGACCTTGAATCCTCTCCGACCTCGTCTGGCGAGGAGCTCGGTGATAACGGGAGTGTTGGAGCTCGTCGAGGTGGTGGTGGAGCTCGATGGCTTGGCGAGCTCGACAGCAATGGGTTCGGCGAAGGGAGCTCGTGAAGGGGAGTTGGAGTCGAGGTCGGGAGCTCGACGATGACGAGGGTGATGGAGTCCTCGAGCTTGGCCATGGAGCTCTCAAACTTGGAGGTGGTGATTTTTGAGCTCGACAGTTAAGCTTGGCAGTCAGAGAGGAGTTTGGAGCTCGACAGCGATGGAGAGGAGCTCGCGAAGGAGAGGTCGAGCTCGGCATGGGAAGAGCTCGACGTAGCCATGGGAGAGAAGCTCGAGCTTCGACGGAGGTTGGGGAGTGGAGCTCGGCGCTCCTTCGGGCGAGGGAGGAGCTCGGCAGCGGAGAGGAAGCCCAGGATGTTGGAGCTCGACGTTTGGAGCTCGATGGCAACGGTGAGGAGCTCGACGGCTGTAGGGGTTCGGCAAGGGGAGCTTGCGAAGGGGAGTTGGAGTCGAGGTCGGAGCTCGATGACGGAGCAGATGAGAGGAGGGGTCGAGCTCGGCATGGGGAGAGCTCGACAGAGCCATGGGAGAGAAGCTCGATGGCGGAGGAGGGGAGCACGCGATGGCTCCGAAGTAGGGTTTTGATGGGTTTGGAAGATGGCGGGGTCTAAGGTTGAAGGAGCTGGTTTTTCCCCTTTTTTTTGTTTTGGTTTTTGGCGTTAAACTGTGAAGGAGAAGAAGAGGAGGATGACGGAGGAGGGTTGCGGTTCGGGTCTCTAACTGGTCCGAACCCGACCCGTTAACCCTTTAATATATTTTCCCCCTTTTTTCTTTGTTGTGAGAATCTGAGCCGTCGATCGTGATCGAGCGCGAATTTTGAGGCAGTTTTTTTCCTCTCCATTTTCTAGTTCGGTGGCAAGAATGCTCGAATCGTGTTTCCGAACTCAGGAGAGGCTTCGGCTGCTTGACACGTGGCGGTCAATGGTTGACCGTTGACTCAGTCAACGTTGATAGTTGACTTTCTTTTTTTTGCTTTAATCACAACCATTGATCTTGATTTGAGCGCGGATCTTGAGGCAGTTTTTTTCCTCATTTCAGGGTTGGTGGCAAGAATGCTCGTCACTTGTTGCTGAAGTCTAGGAGGGCAACATGTGGCGCGTTGATCATTGACCGGTCAACGCACTTTCTAGCATTTGGACGTCGATGGCAAGTGCGCTCGGCACTTGTTGTCGAAGTCCAGGAGGGCGACACATGGCGTGTTGACCGTTGACCTGTCAACACCATTTCTCGCATTTGGACGTCGGTGGTAAGAACTCTCGGCAAGAGCTGCCGAGGGCCAAGGAGGCTTCGGCGTAGCTATATTGTAACCGACGTTCCTAGTGCTACGGAGGTCGGATTGGGACGTGTGACCCCTCGTTTTGAAACTGACTCGAAGATCTACAACTTCTCTTTAGAAGTTAGTTGAAGAATCACCCTTCTTCATGGTTAAAATAGTCCCGCAACATCTTCGCCTTCATAAAGTTGAGAAGAGCTTTGTATGACTCTAGGGGGGATCCGCTCTTGGAGATGAGTTTTAGGGAGCGTATATAGATGAGTTAGGCTCCGAACTCTCTTGGAAGAAGGCCGCTTAGGAGATGAGCGGGAGGAGGAGCATAGTCAGACTCTAGGAGAGAGTCGTTTAGGAGACAAGTTTGAGGAGAACTCTATGGAGGAGTTGAGCTCCGAACTCGTTGAGAAGAAGGCTGCTCGGGAGGCGAGCAGAGTGAAAAGCATCACCAGGCTCTAGGAGAGAGCCATTTGGGAGACAAGTTTAGGAGCCACTCTAGGGGAGAGTTGAGCTCTGAACTTTCCTATTGCAAAATTTAATCAGTAGTGGTAGTATAAATGTTCGTTTTGAGCCCCAAAACCGCATACTTGCAAGCTGTGAAGGCAATTTCGAACCATGATTGTGAACTTCGAACTAGTTGTTACGTGGTTATCAACGAGTTGTAGGAGCAATTCCGAATGGTGAGCTGCTCTGCACTTACTCATTCGTAAGCGGCTAAAGTGGCGTCGAACCAAGTGTTGGACTTCGAACTTGTTTTTAAGAACTTCAACGAGTTGTAGGAGCAAATCCGAATGGTGAGCTACTTCGCACTTGCTCGTTCACAAGCGGCTAAAGCGGCGTCGAACCAAGTGTTGGACTCCAAACTTGTTGTTCGAGGGGGTTAACGAGTTGTAGGAGCAATTCCGAATGGTGAGCTACTTCGCACTTGTTTGTTTACAAGCGGCTAAAGCGGCGTCGAACCAAGTGTTGGACTCCAACTTGTTGTTTGAGGAGGTTCAACGAGTTGTAGGAGCAATTCCGAATGGTGAGTTGCTCCGCACTTGTTTGTTTACAAGCGGCTAAAGCGGCGTCGAACCAAGTGTTGGACTCCAAACTCGTCTTTTGAGCTTAGTAAGTTGTGGGAGCAGCCCTGTAGGACAAGCTGGACTCCGAACTTACCGTTTAACGAGTTGTAGATGTGACTCAGAGGGATAGAAATGAGGCAAATGCAATAATTTTCTATAAAAAAGCTAAGTTTTATTGAAACAAACTAAGTGGCCGCTTCAATGGGACGAGCCATTATTACATGCTTTTCAACAGTGTTACAAGCATCGGCCTTATTAAAAACTGAAATTCTACTTATACGATAGGGTGAAGGCCTCTTGGGAGGAGTTTGGTTCTCCTCCCATTGGACCTCCATGGATAAGGTGGAGGATGGCCCCAGGTTTGGAGTCTTGGAACTCGTTGGGCCTCTCGGCTCGATTGTTGGCTCTCAGGGGTGGAGGATCGACCCCATCTTATCTGATGAACCTGACCAGGTGTCCCCGCTGTATGAGTTCTTTGATCTCCTCTGTGAGAGCCCGACAATCATCCGTGTCGTGGCCGTGGTCCTTATGGAAGCGGCACCACTTATCCCTGTTTCTTTTCTTGTCAGGGGTATTCATTCTAGGAAGACCGCAAAGTAGCCCTTCCTTGTCCACCTCCATAAGAACTGCTGATATACTAGTATTGAGGGAGGTGAACTTCTCAAAATAGGGAGCTGGACGGCGCTGGCCATTGTCGTCCTTTTGGAATTTGTGGGACCCTTCTTCGCTTGTATTCTTCCGTTTGTTGCTGGAAGATGGTTCCTCAAGATTGGGAGGGTTGAGAGCTTCTTCCGCCCGGATGTACTTCTCACTACTGAGCAAGAGTTCCGAGAAGTCCCGAGGAGGCTTCTTGGCTAGGGATGCCCTGAGGTCAGCGTTAGTGACATGCCTGAATGCCGCAGAGGCTACCGATTGGTTGAGGGAGACAATAGACCGGGCTTCGATGGTAAAGCGCCGAACGTAATCTCTTAGGCGTTCACCCTTTCTTTGGCTAAGTGCTAGCAATGATGCACTTGTTTTCTCGGCCCAACGACTGCCCACGAAGTGAGGAAGAGCTCCTCAAACTGTTCGAATGAGAAGATGGAGGCGGGGGATAGACGGGAGTACCACTCTCGCGCTGGTCTCCTCAATGTTGCTGGGAACGCCTTGCAGAGGACCGCATCCGAGACTTGATGAATCATCATGAGAGTTTTAAAACTCTCGATATGATCGGCCGAGTCCGACTCTCCATTGTAAGATTCAAAGCGGGGCGACCTAAAGGCTTCGGGGACCAGAACTTCCATGATGGCGGAACTTCCATGATGGCCCTATAGAAGGGGGGTTTGCTTGGCCAGAACTTATTGGCCTGTTGTTCTTCTTCGGGATTTATCTTGTTGAGGCGCCTCTCCATCTCGTGGAGATGACGACGGACTGAGTCATCCCTTCGGTCGAATCTAGTCGACCCTCGGGACTCTCCCTCATGAGTGGCGGTATGGTGAGGGTTAGGGACACGCTGATCCCGACTCGTGGCAATATTAAGAGCTCGCATGATATCTTGTTTGAAGTTCTGGAGCTCGGCCCGAGTGACTGGTGCTCCTCCAGCTCGGCGATCCCTAGGTGTGGCTCGGCTTACTGGAGTATGACTTCTCCGCCGATGACGTAGAAGGGACTCTTCGCCTCCTCGCGAGAGGGGATCTTCTGGTCTTCGGTCTACGGGCGGTCCGGACTCTCGAGGCCCCTGGGTGCTCAGGTTGAGACTTCCTCATGGGCTCGCCATTTATTCAAGCGAGTTCGAAGGTCGATCCCCTGCTGACGGTTAAGAATTACCTGACGGAGATCCGGCCCTGGAGGACTTTGAGAAGCCATATAGTCAGTTGAGGGATTGTGGACCGAAACATGGTCATGATGAGGGTGTTGCTTTGGACGTCTTCGACGAGAGTCCCCCCGAGACCCTGGAGGGACCTGTTGAGGATAAGGCTATTGAGGATGAGGCTGTTCAGGCTGCGGTTGCTGAACTTGCTGATTGAGTTGAGGAAGGACATCTTGGACTAGAGGAGGAGGAAGGGGAGTGGCTCTTCGGCTGGAGACCACTGCCTTCCCCTTCTCTTTCGGAGGCATGGTTACTGCCTTTCCTTTCTCTTTCGGATGCATGGTTTGAAACTGACTTTCGCTGATGAAAGGTGGATTGCTTTTTCGTTTTCCACAGACGGTGCCAATCTGTTGCTGCTGATTTTGGTGTGGGAGCAAGCAGATGAATTTGTGGATTCTTTGGGAAACGAATAAGGCAAATCTGTTGATTTTCACCGGCGTTTGACTGGTATCTCACCGCTGCCATGAACCTGCAAAAAGTTCGATACACCGGGATGGATCCCGGTGACGAACCCTCCGACGTTCTTGTCAGTAATCAGGAAGGTTATGAAAGAGCTTTATGTGAAAAAAGATTGATTACCTTGTTATGGTGGGGGGAGAGGGGTATTTATAGTTGCCTTTAAAGACAGTTTAGAGATAATGATTTATCCTTATGTCCTGATATTTTTGGATAAGATGTAGAGTTTAAATCATTTCATAGAGATAACCATGAATTTGAATTACTCTTTAAACATCTGAATTGGTTTGTAACGGGTTGTTACCCATACCCAATAAGACGATCCGTTTTTGAGTTATTGGGCTTTGAAGAAAGACCCAGTTCTCAATTCGGACCCGTTTGTAAGTGCAATTACCGTTTTACCCTTGAGAGCTTTAAGATTTGTGTCCGATTTGAACGGTCCCGATTTGGTTCTATTTTTAGCCATATCATCTTCGAGACATGATTAATCATTTGGATTAAGCAGATTATCAGAAGAATTGGAAACCAATCAGAAGATTTTGTAAGATTCACCTCGAAGCAATGGAATTTGTCAAGCAGACATAAGTATCAGAATACTGCAAAAACTCAGAACAAGTATTTATCATATAGAATGCAGAAGTTGATGATTGGCGTGCATTGCAAAGTGAACTTAGTATGCTATAGTAGCACTTAAATTCTGCAATTTATTATTCTAGCTATTGATGGATAAATGCAGTAAGTGATGAGGACATCTTTCCTGTTTAGTTTATTTCAGTACCATTTTTGTTTCTGGCAATTATAGCCATATGTAATCTTTTTTGTATTTTTTTAGATTCTGAGAATATTTTGAGATTTGTATCAAGATGTATTTTGAGCCTATTTATAGGCCTTGAGATTAATGAGAAAGGATGCCATTATTGATTAAAAAAAATTGTGTTGAGTTTTTGCTCTCTCTCTCTCTCCTTTGTGTGATACAACTGAGATCCAAATTAAGATTTGTGATAAATCCTAATACAATTTTAGAATTAGTGATTAATTCTAAAATCTACCCCAAATACAATTTTAAACCCTAATTTTCCTAATCCTAATACAACCCTAATCACCCATCTGCTACTCTACAGCCGTCACCCCAACTTCTCCTTCAATCTCCTTTCCCCGAACCCCAAACCCAAAGCTTCAAATCCCTCACCCACGACCTCGCCCCGTCAGCCCCCATCGTCGACCGCTACCCTCCCCCCCAAATCCCGCTATCAAAATCCCGACCCTTCCCCTCACCGACTTCGCCGTCACCACCCGACCTATCACCCCAATCCCAAGCCCCGTCGTTGCCTCCTTCCCCTCCACTCCCAACCAAGATCCTCACCCCAAAAGCAACCCCGAGCACCCTGCTTCCGTCGACTGCTATTGAAGTCGGCCGCCACCGTCGCACCTCGCTGACGACGCCACCCCCGCTCGCCGTCAACCCGCCGTCGGCCAGATCTGCCACCCTCGTTGGCTTCGTTGCTGCCTTGCTCACCGTGATTGCTGCAATCTTAGTTGCTGCCCAACTCCGAGATCTACGTTAGTTCTCTTCGCATTCGGTATACTCTTTCCACTATTAATATTTGTGTTATACTGCCCTATTATCTAGTATATTATCTAATTTGCCTGTCGTCCACAAAATAACTGAGATTGAGTGTTCCACATGCTAGAGTAGAGTACGAATCAGTACTGAACTTCTTACTTGTTAAAACACGTAGGGATTTAATTGATTGTAAGGTTGACTTATTAATTGGGACTGTTACACTTATTCAATTCTTGAAAACCCATCGAACCTGTTAACTGTTAAAATTTTCAACTTAGATCCGCACTTTCATGTTGGTAAAATTAACCCATTAAAATTCTTGGAAATTCTCTATTTTAGGGTTGGTTTTACATCATTTTGGTATCAGAGCGAAGGTTTTTAAAACCCTAGTTCTTGCATCGTAGGCATTATTTTTGCATTCAATTAGGATTGTTTAGTCTTTTATTTTATTTTTGTCTTTTTTTTTATTTTATGTCATTTCAGATTCATTAAAAAAATAAAAAAATAAAATAATAGGACACACACGATCCCTAGTTTCCACTTTTGGTGAATGCATCTTCGCAGCACCATCACAGATCCTGAAGAGCCTTTCCTATCCCTTTCCAATCACCCAATTAGGAACCCTAGACTCCCTAGACCTGAAATGGACAACCCTGATATCTCCGCTACCCTAGCTGCCATCCAAGCAACTCTTGCCAATATCAATCAGAGGCTTGAGAAAGTGGAGTTAAATCAAACCATTGTCCCAGAGCTTCATGCCCATCGTCAGATCCCTCAAGGGAATGTTCATGACGATCGACGTTAAGAACGTGACCCTGACGAACAATATAAAAAGAAAGTTAAGGCTGACGTTCCCTAGTTTGAAGGCCACATGGAACCCCAAGCTTACCTCGATTGGATCCGTGCCATGGACCACTACTTTGTGTGGTTTGACATGAGCGAAGCCCTAAAAGTTAAATTTGACACTATGAAATTAACGGGTAAAGCTCAACAACACTGGACCAATCTTGAACATGCCCGCAGAGGCCGAGGCCTGGCACCCATAGCCACTTGGGAGGCCATGAAAGAGAAGCTCACTGAGAGATATGTACCATTATCGTTCCATACCCGATTGCTAGATTCGTGGAACCAACTTTATCAAGGAAGTAAATCTACACAAGAATATGTTGATAAATTTGATGACTTCCTTATTCGATGCAATGCTTTAGGTAAAGAGAATGAAGAACATACTCTCTCTAGGTTCAGGGCTTGATTACGAGCCGATCTTAGGAACGAGCTAATCTATAGAAATGTGGACTCAATAGCGGCAGCATACGCCCTAGTCCTTGATATGGATTCCCTTAAAGCTAGCTCCCATTACAAGTCCAGCGATTCGATGGAACATTTCTCTAGAATGAATCCTCCTGACCTTTCTAGACCTGAGAACTCCTCTCCTCAGTACCGTAATAAGTCTTACCCACATAAACATACTTCATATTCGTATTCACATAGAAATGACAACACGGGTAAGAACACTGAAAGAGACTATTCTAAGATTGATCCTCTCACTAAGTGCTATAAATGTAAGGGATACGGCCATGTTGCTGGCAACTGTCCTAGTCCAAGTAGGATCAATATAGTAGAGGGTACCGCAGTCATCGCTGATGAGCCCGATAATTAGTTTACCTATGAACCTAATATAAGTGATGACTTTGATGAAAAAGAGGAAGACTAGTCTCTCAATTGTATTCAGCCTATCCAGTCACCTCCATTGAATATACCTGAGACACTCATTCCTTCCCAAGTCACTTGGCAACCCATAGATTTTACTCATGTATTAGAACATCACAAAGTCACAGAGTCTGCACCCACATTTGCATATAACATTCATGACTTGCATAGAAAAAATTTCAAGGAACTTAATGAGAATAATTTTAACTACAAGTTAATAGCAGATACTAGAAGAAAATTTATAACTTTTGACATTGGTGACGAGGTGATGGTTCGGATTCATCCGAAACGGTTTCCTGTTCGACCCGTTAAGAACTTGAACATACGTGCTGCAGGCCCATTAAAGATTCTACATGCAATCAATGATAGTGCCTATGTCGTTGACCTTCCTGAAGGTTTTGGCATAAGTAAGATTTTCAATATTGAGGATCTAGTATTTTATAAAGGCTCAAAATTCAACCCTAGAATTTTTTTTATAAATGAGCCTACCCTGCAACCTAATGGTGAGATTCCCACATTTACCCCTTTACCTGATACTATTCACCAACCGACAGAAGAATTGGATAATGTTGTAGATAATCAGATAATTTCCACAAGAGATGGTGGTATGCACAAGTATTTGGTGAGGTGGAAAACAAGCCGAAGTCGGATGACACTTGCAGTGATCGTAAGGGGCTCCCGCAACTGGATCCAGATTTTTTGGAGCACCATGACAGGATCACTGGTTTTGACTCGACTGGGTCGAGCTCTCTCCCACCCGGAGAGAATGATGAGGACATCTTTCCTGTTTAGTTTATTTCAGTACCATTTTTGTTTCTGGCAATTATAGCCATATGTAATCTTTTTTGTATTTTTTTAGATTCTGAGAATATTTTGAGATTTGTATCAAGATGTATTTTGAGTCTATTTATAGGCCTTAAGACTAATGAGAAAGGATGCCATTATTGATTAAAAAAATTTGTGTTGAGTTTTTGCTCTTCCTCTCTCTCTCCTTTGTGTGATGCAACTGAGATCCAAATTAAGATTTGTGATAAATCCTAATACAATTTTAGAATTAGTGATTAATTCTAAAATCTACCCCAAATTAATAATTTCCCAAATACAATTTTAAACCCTAATTTTCCTAATCCTAATACAACCCTAATCACCCATCTACTACTCTACAGCCGTCACCCCAACTTCTCCCTCAATCTCCTTTCCCCGAGCCCCAAACCCAAAGCTTCAAATCCCTCACCCACGACCTCGCCCCGTCAGCCCCCATCGTCGACCGCTACCTCCCCCCCCGAAAATCCCGCTATCAAAATCCCGACCCTTCCCCTCACCGACTTCGCCGTCACCACCCGACCTATCACCCCAATCCCAAGCCCCGTCGTTGCCTCCTTCCCCTCCACTCCCGACCAAGATCCTCACCCCAAAAGCAACCCCGAGCACCCTGCTTCCGTCGACTGCCATTGAAGTCGGCCTCCACCGTCGCACTTCGCCGACGACGCCACCCCCGCTCGCCGTCAACCCGCCATCGGCCAGATCTGCCACCCTCGTTGGCTTCGTTGCTGCCTTGCTCACCGTGATTGCTGCAATCTTAGTTGCTGCCCAACTCCGAGATCTACGTTAGTTCTCTTCGCATTCGGTATACTCTTTCCACTATTAATATTTGTGTTATACTGCCCTATTATCTAGTATATTATCTAATTTGCCTGTCGTCCACAAAATAACTGAGATTGAGTGTTCCACATGCTAGAGTAGAGTACGAATCAGTACTGAACTTCTTACTTGTTAAAACACGTAGGGATTTAATTGATTGTAAGGTTGACTTATTAATTGGGACTGTTACACTTATTCAATTCTTGAAAACCCATCGAACCTGTTAATTGTTAAAATTTCCAACTTAGATCCGCACTTTCATGTTCGTAAAATTAACCCATTAAAATTCTTGGAAATTCTCTATTTTAGGGTTGGTTTTACATCAGTAAGTCTTCATAAGAGATGAGCCTTGTTTTAAACTTTAGTGATTCTAACATAATTCTAGAGCTTACCTTATCAATACACGCCCAGAGAATGTAACAGACATTTTCTTGGATTTTGCTACAGGGCGCCTCTTTTTGTTGTTCAAACTAATGATTGGGATTGTTCCTGTTGTGTTCTCTGGGACCCAATCCATGCTGACTGTGCAGTTCCTCAGGTGAATTTTCATATTTCATTAATTCATATGGCTTTTTAGTAGGAATATAATGAATTCAATATTTTGGAAGTTGCTTTTGATTAATGTCCAGTAAGTGTTCCTTTCAAACTCAATGTTTTTTTTCTTCTATTTAGTAATAAGTTAATATGCATGACGTAGTATTCATGTTGGTTTCAATGGCTTGCAACTTGATCTTCCAATTAGGTCAATCCATTTGAAGTCTTGAGTCATTTAAGTTGTGATTGAGGTACTATTTGAGTGTTGTTGCATTGTTTTGCATGCCTTAACACCTTTAAGTCATAGTCAGTAATAAAAATATAAGGTATGTGGAATATTATCATTTTTCGAGGGAAATATGGAATATTATCGTGTTTTTGTGTTTTTTACAACTCCTAGTTCTATAGCATGGACATCTCTCATGATAAGTGCCCATGTTGGATTCGTTTCTCTCGTGATTCACTCATGCTGCATACCTGGTGGACGTTGACATCTGTGGAAACTTCTTGGACATGGGCCAAATATTTCTGCACTGACGATATTTCCCAGACCTGTTCTAAATTTTTAATGTAGCACTTCTAAGCCACTTATTGGGCACATTCAAATTTCAAATACTTCTTAATAGTCATTACTCATTGACATGTGTTTTCTTTACTTTTCTTGGAGTTTATGGAAGAGAAATATTCAACTGATTTATAAAACTATTATAAAGTTAATTTGTTACTATTTATTGAAAGATATACAGTAAGCTATTCCGTTAGACTATTATAGTTTTCTTTCTTATCGAAGTCATAGAAAATATGTACTAACATCATGGTTTTAAAGATCATCCGATCCCAATCCGATTCGGCTGATCCCGATTGTTTTTCATGGGGCCACTCCGATACAACCCCTAAATCTTTGGATCGGCTGAGTTAGCAATTGGATGAGATGGATATGCCCGATCCAACCCGAAGCCACCGATCCTATGATTAAAAAATTTTAATATTCGAATTTTTTGTTCATGTGAATCTTCTTATTCAAGCAATGAAGATGCAAGTGTGTAGAACATCATTCCATGTCTAGCATATATTTTGGTTTCCTTCTATGTAAATAAAATTTGTATTATTTGGTCTACCTATTTCTATTGTTGTAGTCTCATTCTACAATAATCTCTGAAACTAATTACAATGCTCAACTCTGTAATTGAAAATATTAAAATTTTAAAAAGAATTATTTAAATTCATCTAATAATTAATTTCTAAAATTAATTTAATTACAGAAACATATTAGATAATTTAAAAATAAAAATTAAAAATGTCCGTTCAAAGTAACTCGAAACACCAATCCGATACTACATATCCGGCCGATACTGATCCCGATCCAAATATTTGAAAAAACCCTTTCACCTGATCCAAGTAAAACCCGATACATCGATCCGGATCTAGCCGATACCGAAAAACCCAGATCCTGAGTTTTATACATTACACATAGAACATCCACAGTTGTTTGCTAATTATCCATAAAATGCATTTTATAGCAAACGACGAGCTGCAGTCGTTTGTTATTTATGCATATTTTGGCTAAAAAGCAACAGTAGATTGCTATAAATGAGAGGGGATATGAGAATTATGCATAATTTAAACGACGCAACTTGAAGTTGCGTCGCTCTAAAAAAAAATATTAATTTAATAGTCTGACGGAACTTCCAGTTGCGTCCCTTCATTCAAAAAATAATTTTCCGTAATTTAAAATGCCCCAAAACAAAAAAAAAAACCCTCGGACGCAAAGTCTCTTTGCGTCCCTCCATTTCCATGATTGTCGGACGCAACTTGAAGTTGCGTCCTTCAATTTTTGGTTTTTTTTTCCCCTTCCGACGCAACTTCAAACTCCGTCTGAAGATTATTTTTTATTAGATTGCTATAAAATGCCATTCGACGACTGCGGCAAACTGTAAAAATGCTATATGTATATATGCATTCATGCATTTTTTTCACAATCACGACTGTGGATGCTCTTACCCCATATGTAAACATTTGATGTTATTATGCTATTTAAATACTATAAATAATTTGTATGTACATTTGCATCGATCCCGAGTTTTTAGAACCTTGATATACATTACACTTGCCACATATGTAAGCATTTGATGTTATTGTGCTATTTAAATTCTATAAATAATGTGTATGTACATTTGCGTATGCAAATCTATGTACTGTCTCTCTCTCTCTCTCTCTCTCTCTCTCTCTCTCTCTCTCGCATACACACATATTTGACATTATTGTTCCTTATCATTTAATGTGAAGGAATTGTCATTTTTATGTTGCATCATGCCCAGTCCATGTTCTTGATTTCTTGCATCTTAATGTAATAATAAACTGATATATGGGTTGTACATGAACATTCTGCCATTGACTGAAAGGACCATACAGATTTCGTGCACATGTCCTTGATGTTAAGAATTGTGAGATCCCGATGAACCCTATTAGTTTATTACAATCAAGAAATAATGCAAAAATGAAGATCACTAGCACACAAAGCCTATCTAACAACTTGTGGGAATGTTGAGAGAATACCTCTTATAGTCTTGGAGTTACAATTGGAACCACTACTCAAATTTTTTCTTCCCATCTCAACATGGATGGCTGGTGAAAAAAAATCTAACATGACCGAAAAATGCAAATTATATGTGGTCATGAAATTCCTCTCTTCCCGCCTCTTCCTCTGTAGCCCTTTTTATAATAATTTTCTTTTACATTCCTGATAATACCTTTTGTGGTTCTGCTAGAGACACCTGTTCTTTTTTGTATTTCTTTTTGTCAATGTATGCCTGTCTATTTCACTTTTTGAACATGTGCCTTAATATTTTCTTTTTATGTGATTATGTAGGAGCTTGAAACAAAAGTGATTCTGAAGCATCTAGAATATGTAGAGATGGTACGTCCACGCAATCCCCTTCTGAATCTTTCTACTTTAGAGCTTCCAAAACTCTTTTCCGGTTGGATGCAATAGTATAAATTGGACCCAAAAGTAATGGACCAAAAATCAACTTCAATAAGAAAATGTTTGCATCACGTTTTTAGTACCAAAAAAATGGTTTCTTATTTAGCATGGGGTTCATCTTCCGCACATATTGAAGTTGATTTTTGATAAACTGGTAACATCACAGGATGCTAATGATGCTCTATATAACATGCAAGTGAAGATGTGTCATCGTTTGTTGTCTCTAATTTATATTCCTCATTAATCTCTTTCTACTTTATTCATTCTATATATAGAGAGAAATGTTCCGTTGTGCACTAGGCCTCCGTGTGCACTCGGCCTTCCCGCCTTTGTATCGACGATCCGAACTATTCACATGTTACACGTCTAAATTAGTCTAAGTATGTAAAATCAAATTATTTGCAATGTATTTGCCCATCCATCATGTGACTATAAAAAACAACGATTTTCAGCCATACAATTTTGTAACAATTTAATGGATGGGCAAATGAATTTCAAATGATTTGATTTTACATATTTAGACTAATTTATATGTATAGATCAATGTGAACAGTTCGAATCGTCGATACAAAGGCGGGAAGGCCGAGTGCACAACGGAACTATATATATATATATATATATATATATATATATATATATAAGCTCATTTTTTTTCGGGCTACCTGATGGCCAATAATCGAGAGAGGGTACGAGGACTCTAGCCGATCAGTATATTTCCCTTGTATTAAGAGTTTAAACTCTTATGCAGCTGAGACCTCGGATGAACATGCTGATAATTGGTGAAACCGAAACAAAAACATCAAGAAATTGTAACAAGGACATTGAAGCCCGAGCAGAAGATCATATTATCATCAGAAGTCACGAACAATGAATTTACGGCCGTGCTTATGTTGCTGTCTATACATATTGAAAGAGGAATACGTGGTTTTGAAATATTTTGCATCCGTTCATCCTTTGGTTGTATAGTCAGGAAGATTGCTTTTTGCGAGTGAGGAAATGCAGCGGTGAAAAATGTTGTATATGGATGAGAGAGTTTGTTTTGAATGGAAGTATTGAAGTAATGTTTTGAATATCAGAAATTAACTTCAATCCAAGTTTTGCTCCAATTTTCTTCATTTGCTAAGAATTGTGGTGTGAGTAACAGTGGTTATATTACTTGTAGTTATTCTTTAATATGTATGATAACTGTTTACTACAGCCTTTACATTTTTCATAGATGGTAGTTTGGTGATTGATGTTTGTATTGATGAATTGTTTTAAAAGAACTCTCTTATGTTGAAGACAAAATGATGCAATTCTCATTTATTCTGTTTTGTTTGTTAATGTAGCATTCCTGAAAGTGTTTCCAAGGCAAACAGGAAATTCTGAATGTCTTTGGACTTCGTTTGATGAGTAAACTGAGTACAAAATTGTTCCATTTTGCTTATGTACTCCACTTCCCTTAAGGTTTGCTCACCGATAATCTATACATGTTTATTAATAATGAATTGGGAATCTCAAGAGTTTATGGACAACAATCCATCAAATCCGAATTCAATCCAACAATCTCACATATTCCTCCTCATCCTCTTCCGTTCCTCTCTATCCCCTCTCAATTACCTTCATCTGCTAACTTTGTGTTTAAGCATGCAGCCTCATTCAAAGGCAAGGAACCATCATATATTGTAGTGAAGCATGCTGTACCCACCGAACTGACTCCAGCATCATCCCTTCACACAAAACAATACACTGCAACAGTGATTCAAGATTGAAATTATATATGATATAGTTCATTTCGTGAGGGCACTAATAATGAATTAGCAAGGCTGCAGAGTCAAAATATGGTACCACATCAATGGATAGAAACTAAGATGAGACAGAACGAAGAAGATATGATAACTGTGAAATTGATAAAGGCCCTCAACCAATCGTAATGGAGAAAATAATTCTAATAAAACCCACGAAAACTTCTATACAGTGAATAAAACGTTGCTGCAAAAGATTCACATTCATGGGAATATCAAAAGACAGATATAGTTATATAATTTTCATTAAACTTACTAGGTTGATTCCAATCTGGAACTTACAGGGCCGAGTATTCTCATATACAATGTGTATGTACAATTCTATACATCTACAAACTATATTTAAGTTACTAAATTTTCAGGATAATAGAAACCAATCAGCTTGGCCTTGTTAGTTCATCTCTCTTTTTCACAGTCAATCAATCTTACTTCTCCGTATCAAGTGAATCTTACGGGTTCCTGTACTTGAATAACTTTCTCCCTTACCTGTACATCTGGAACGTACATCACAATCTGTTCTTTTGGATGAGTTTTACTAGGCATTCGGCCATCATCTAGGCACGTTAACAATATCTTTGTCAATGTCGGAAGCCTACCTTCAATACCAAATAATCTCTCAATCTCCACTAGGTAAAGTTGTTCATCGTCAGTGATCTCATCCATTTGTGGATAAGTTCTTCCTTCCGAAAGCAACTTACTACCAGCAGTCACTTCCATTTTATTGTGTATAGCATCGTTAAACCATGCAGTAACCCGAAGCAAAAAAATTCACATGATGATGATGATGATGATGCAAAGAACAGAAAAGAGAGCTTAAAAATCGTGCAATACATTAGCAAGTGAACACAGAGCTCTATCTGATTATATGGTAAATCTAACTCTTTTGCCAAGTTCCTTTTGACAGATTCAGATGGTAAATGATTCTCCAAAAAGACATTTCTTAATTTCTGCAGCAACACCAGAATCAAATATTTTCTTAGTCACATGGTTTGATCTTTCCAAGACATATATATATATATATGAAAAGAAAAGAAAGGAAAAGGACCATTTAATAACGAATATGATATATTTTATACCTGAATTTTGCCTGTTGGTAATTCACTGGCAGCTTCTTTGAGCGGCTTTTTCAGAGGAGGCTTGGTGATAGATGAATTCTTTCTCTTAGGGATCTTTCTCAAATTTCTAGGTACCCGAACAAAAGATGATGGTGGCAACAGATAAAAAACTATCCATTTATTCGACCTCATCAAGCAGTTGTTTTCCATCATTTGTTGACCTATCAGTGCTACCAACCATTTGAGGTTGATTGGTTGTTTTTGCCTGTGGTTGGTAATAAAATTTGAGTAACAGTTGCATTAAAAACATATGGACCAGAGCTAAAGAAAATAACAATTCTAAGGTAATATTTACACGATTTACTGCACTATAGCATATACTGAAGAGGTGTAGTGAACATAATATTGTAATAATCAATATGAGTGTCAGAAGCAGAATATTAAATTTTAGATACCCAAACACAATATGTGGCAAGAGATCCGCTTAAGAACAGTATATTACCTTCCTGAATTGCACAAAATATGTTTAACTGGCCAAATCTTCCCAAAAGGTGAAGTGGTAAACCATTTATCAAACATACATGAAAAGTTCAGAGGATTCCAAATACGAAATAATGAGAATGAACACCTCATATGCAAGATTGTAACCGAGACAGAAATAACAGGAAGGTTTGGCTTTCCCAGAAGAATTACTTCAACAAGATCTTGTGGCGCTTCAACATGCAAGATTGTAAGTCCATTTCGACCCCACTTCCTGTTAATTTCAAGTTATCCTCCAAGATGTGTCCTAGAAATGAAGCAGAGAGGAAGGAGATGTCTCAACAACCGTATGCATCAGCAGTGGGAAGTTTGATGTTCGTTATGATATGTACAAGACTAGACATTGCACAAGCAGTGGGAGCAGTTAGTCGATACATGGTGAATCCTGGTAGAGAGCATTGGAGCACAGTAAAGAGAATTCTGAGATACATCAGAGGAACCTCAGATGCTGCATTATTTTATGGAGGATCAGAATTAACTGTCAGCGGCTATGTGGACTCAGATTTTGCAGGTGATATCGACAAAAGCAAATCCACTACGGGCTATGTATTTACACTTGCAGGAGGAGCTGTAAGCTGAGTTTCGAAACTGCAGACTGTTGTGGCTCTATCTACAACAAAAGCAGAATACATAGCGGCTACAACAGCTTGCAAGGAAGTAGTCTGGATTCAAAGGTTATTGGAGGAGCTCGGGCACAAACATGAGAAGATTGTTCTATTTTGTGACAGTCAGAGTGCCTTGCACATTGCAAGGAATCCAGCCTTTCATTCACGAACAAAACACATAAGAGTCCAATATCACTTCGTTCGAGAAGTAGTGGAGGAAGGAAGTGTGGATATGCACAAAATTCACACTAACGAGAACCTAGCAGATATTATGACCAAGTCAGTCAACACTGACAAGTTCGAATGGTGTAGATCCTCGTGTGGCTTAGCAGTAACATAAGCAGCATGAGAATGGCAAGGTAGAAAGAATTGTGTGGAGACATGATTAATTCTCAATCAAAGTCTCCAAGTGGGAGAATGTTGGCAAAAGTAGGTGGGTCAGGGCCACCAACATTGAAAAATGGTGCAGAGCCACCAACCCTTCTGTGGAAAAAATGGTGCACCCCTCCATTTTTCCACAAACCACCTACCCCCTTCAAAACCTAACTCTCTCCTCTCTGGCTATAAATTGAGGTTAGAGAAAAAGGTTATGATGCAGCAGAGCAACAAGAGCTTAGTGAGGATTAAGAAAAGAAAGAAGGATTAAGAAAGAATGAGAGTATTACAAGAGTGTTCTCAAGAGGGATAAAATTATATTCCTTTAAAAATAATTTGTATACTTGTATTTTTTCTTAAATTTGTGAGAGAGTGTTTCTCCTATTATAAGAGAGAGTGAAAATTGTACTCTCCTTATATTTAGAGAGAATGCTGTAATCCCTACATTCAGAGTAAAATCCCACTGCCATGCCCGTAGTTTTTACCCCTTCTCCTTTGGGGGTTTTCCACGTAAAATATCCGTGTCCATCTTATTTGCCATTTTCTCAATTTCACTTTAGTTGTGGGGTATCTTCTGCCCATAACTTTACTAACAGAACACCTCAAAACATATGCAAACTGTACCACTCTTTCGGAGGTCACTTTTGGCTTGTTTAGGCCAAAGGGAATTAATAACAACATGAAAAGGCCCGATGCACTGAGGTTGAAGTAGGATGCACCATCTATAACCTAAAATCATAGGGCAACCCAAAATCAAACAGGACATGGACAGGGATAAACTAGATTTGACTTCATATATTGTTCGCAAGCACCTTTGAATTAAGGCTGGCAATTAATCCGAAACCGACCCGAGCCTTGAAAAATCAGCGCCTCTCTCTCCCCCCTCTCAAAACCAGCGCCTCTTTCCTTCCTTCAGTTCCCAAAACACTCACTCCCCCACTCTCTCTCTCTCTCCTCCCTTCTCCTTCTTTCAGTTCCCAATAAAAATATAAAAAAATGAAAAGCAGCACCTACTCCCTCTGTCTTTCTCTCTCTCTCTAGTTTCTTCAGTTCCTAAACCTTCTCATCTCTCTCAAAACCCAGCCCCTCCTTTTCTCTCAAGCCACCATTCCCAACTCCTCAATCCCACCCCTAACTCCCACAAAAACCAAAACCCACAATCCCCACCAATTAGCCGCAACCCTAATCCCCTCCTCTTCTTCCTCCTTCACATTCATTTTCTACAACGACTGCTCAAGCTGCCACCAATTTCTTGTTAGGTTTTGTGAGAAAATTAACAATTGGGAATTAGGGTTAATATCTAGATCTAAGTTGCTTGAAATATTCATCCTAGGTATCAAAATTGGAATACCTAGACTGCTATCACAAGCCAGTATTTATTCTTAAATACTGGTTTGGGTATCGGGTTATAAGCCCACAAATTCGGGTTCCAATATCTAATCAATTTTACGTTCAATACACGTGTTACTCATATGCACATGCAATATTTATATTGAGAGAATATACCAATATATCCAACAATCTCCTCCTATATTCTCAATATATAAAGTACAGGATTATCTCATCAGTTCATTATAAAACTGACTGGCTGATAGCAGTCCATAAAAAAGAAAAGCATCATAAAGGTATAGTTTCATAAGAGCCAATATAATTATAAATCTGAATAGTTCAATCAAGACTAAACCAATATAATTAAATAGTTCCAAACCATATCCAATTCAGAATAGTTCACAAAGACTAAACCAACTGGAATAATCTGTCATAGTTTCAAAATCAAACAAAGTAAATAAACTTCAAGAACAAAATATGAGTTTTAAGCTCATGAACACAAGAGTTTTAAACTCAACAGAAGTTTTACCAAGCAAGTGATTAATTTATTCTCGAAAGAAATAAACTGAAACTCTATCCTTGCACACTGCTTTATGTTTACTCCTCCATTTTGAGCAAATCATTATTTTTGAAATCTATGTTGATAGATTAAACTCCTCCATCTTTGCTAGCTTATTGAAAACAAGAATAACAAGAGACACATCTCTAAGAATTCTAATGAATTTCACAAAGTATCTAGTTCCACAAAAGAACTTAGTACAATTCATAATTAGCTTAGCAAAAATGTAAAGCAAGCATCACAATCAAGTTTCTTTAACTAAATAAAGAACATGAACTTTTATAGTTTCTACACAAGAACAATACTATGTTTCATATTGGAATGAAAAGACTGCCATTTCAATCATGGTTTAACATTGAATCATCAAAATTGAAATGAAACGTGTATCCATAAAAGACATATAATCAAAATTGGAATGATATTTAAGACAATTTAATCATCGGAAACACATCGACATGTTTTCATGTTTCGTATTGGAATAATATGATTATTCTAAGTAAATTCTCCACATATATAATACCATCAAAATTGGAATGACATTATATATTTGTGAAATTTATGTGGAATCATCAAAATTATCTAAAATATGTCAACTGCCTAAAATTGATGCTTAAGTTTGAACTTCTCTATGGCTCCAATTGGATTCTAAATTTCAAAACAATTAGGATGTTAAAGCTTTGACTCAATAGCTTTTAACTCCATTTTCCCCACAGTTTTGATAATTAGATCACTTTTAAGTCTCTTAGCAAGAGCATTAGCCATACTTGTCGCAATTGTACTTTACCTATGAGAAAGTTCAACAAGGCTTCTTTAAGCCTTAATATACTCCTCTTACAATTATAGAGTGAGTTATAAGCTACAGTGCATTGTAGCTTGATAGTTGCATAACAGAATTAGAGAGTTACTCAAACTTCTTTAATGGATAACTAGCAACAATTTCTTCAATCCACTCAGCCTTTTTTCCTACAGAGGATAACACATAGAGGTCTGATTTTATGAATGATAGCACAGTGTCTGTTTGCTTTTTATTTCCATAACATTTCTGTTTCTCCTAGCGTAAACACATATCTACTAGTTATCGACTTTCACTCAATTCTGAGCATCATAATGCATCAGATCAGCCATTCATTCGAAGAATGACTAGAGTAGCATAAAGCAAACTCTTGAATACCACTCAGGTATCTCATTAGCCTCTTAAGGGCACTCAAATGTGTATGAGATTATTAGTAAATCTGCAGATTATACCTACCTCAAAGGCTATGTCTATTCTAGTGCAAATTTTTGTATACATGAGACTGACAATTCCTTTAGAATAATCTACATGTCTCATAGTTGCACCATCATTAGGTGTCAACCTTTTATCATAATCATAAGGTGTTTCAAAACACACTTTTCATCACTATATCCCCACTTTTGAAACACATTTTGATTTGATCAGTTTGACTATGAGTTATCCCTTGCCAACTGAAAACTCACCTTTATACCTATGGTGTCCACAATACCTAGGTTTTCATGTTGAATTCTTTGGATAGCACAATTTTAACTTCATTTATAATATAGAGGTCACTTCCAAGAACATGCATGTCAACAGAACAAGTAAATAATAGCCACTATATTTGACACACCACAAAATTAAAGGCACTGATCTGAATTACTTGATTCATATACTAGGCTCTTTCAAAAATTTGTCAAATTATTTATTCGTCGGCTATACATGTTTTAAGAACATACAATGATTTTACTAAATTATAAATCTTGTTCACTAAACATAAAAGTTCAAAACATTCCAGTACAAAACTGTTCAGTACAAAACATCAAGTACAAAGCTTTTTAAATATTCTTTATGAATGACAAAATTTTCAATAGATGTAAGGGTAAGAAGAATACTTATCGTAGCAATATGACAAACATGTGAGTAGACATTAAATAAATTTACCCCATTTTTCTCAGTCAATCTGTTAGCTACTAAAAAAAATATTAAAATTGCTACTGAACAATCAAAATTAAGTTTCTTCTACAAAACCCCACTTACTTACTATAGTTTTTGTCCCTTTCGGCAGATCAACTAAATTAAAGTATTATTGTATGACACAAAATCATCTCATTGTCTACTAAAGACTCTTTTTAGCTCATTTGTCATTCAGGTTTTTAAGTGTCAGTAAGGCTGGTTCTTGATTCCAACTGTGAATCATTGAACGTGTCTGTAAGACTAGATTATTTCATACATTTATCTTTGATGAACACATCCTCAAAGAACTCTACAAGTCTAGATTCTTCTAACACAAATTAGAATGATCCAACGTCTGTCCACAGAACTACATTCTGTACTTTCTAAACATACACAAATATTTGTTGTAGGTTCTATTTTAGGCCTTCTAGGGTCATGTACTTTAACAAATGTATCACAATACAAATTTTCACTTTAAAAAAATTATTTGTGTTTTCATGCCATGATTTACAAGGTGTATTCAATTTAGAATGTAGTAACACATTAGAGATATGGTTAACAACACAACATCACTCATAATTATACAAGACAAACAACAATCGATAATATAGAATTCAACATTTCACTAAATATTTGATTCTAACTTTTATCAATATCGTTTAACTGTTGTAAGTAGAGTGCAGTAGAGATAATGCCAAATGCAAACTTCTCTAAAGTTGTTAAAACATATTCACCACCTCTATCAAATCTGAATGCTTGATTTTTTAGCATTTAACTATAATTTTAATTCAGTAAGAATAACAAGTGCTTTATTCTTCACATATATAACAGACTTATATTAATCATCTACAAAAGCGATTAAATACTTCTGACCAACAATTATCTCACATAGTCACAAAGCTACTGAGATCACAAATATCAGAATGTATTGATTCAAAAAGTTATGAACTCCTAGAGACCATACAAAATGATTGTCTAGTGATCAAAATCTGAGTTCAAACTCACATATGTCATATTTAATGAAGTGGCATTTAGTAGAATAATAATTTTTAACGAGAACAAACAATTTAATATATAGTTCATAGTGTTTCTAAATTTCAAAACAACTTGGATGTTAAAGCTTTTTACTCAATAGCTTTTAACTCCATTTCCCCCACAATTTTGATAATTAGATCACATTTCCTCACAAACAACTGAATATATAGTTTTCAAATCCTAGCCAATTATGCTATGTTCAAGAACACAATTAGAACTACTATTATTAATTATCTCATTTGTTAAACTCAACTTATACATGCGATTGACAATATATGCACTTTATAAGAGTTATTACAAAATTATTCTATCACATTTTACAAAAATATTTACTTTCTCTAATGGTTCTAACAATGCCCACTTGCTCAAATACATTGAGCGAGGAGTTCTTTCCTTTATTCGTTCTTCTTCATCTTCATAATGCTAAATGAGATAATGACTAGCATATTATAATTCAACCTTGCACACACAGTACAATGAATGAGAAAGAATAAAACGTAACTAATAGAGTCATATCCTACATTAAGAGATGCTCTCTTCTAAGTTACAGACATTTGTTATACATTAAATAATTTATTTTATTTTATTAGAGAAGCAAATATATGATCTCACACAAACTGCAAACAATGGATTTGTCAAAATATCTATACACATAGTATGATAAAATACTTAACAACCCTAAACATGCTAGTTTTCAGAGCAAGAATAACTATGATCTAAAACTCTTAATCATATGATTAAACGCACAAAACGTTAACACATTCATCACATGAAAAATATTAAGACAGATTAGAGTAGATCATACCGACACTTCAAGTTAGAAGTATTTTCCAAATTTGATAGAGAAGCCTGCGTAGTGCAGACTTATTCATTCGTGATGCATATCCATCGTCTCCAACACACAATTTGTAAGTAACTTTGAAGTTCCTACATTCATCAAATTGTCAAAGATTAGCCAATTAAACGAATTATTGACACTGTTTAATTCTAGAAACAATTTAATTTGGTGATCCAAACTTTATAGTCAAAACATATAGTTTAACTTATCAAAAATATATATTTTGTTTTAGCACATAGCCAAAATAATTGTTCAACTTGTATTTAATTAAACAAATGATTAATACAGTCTTGAACTTAACCACTTAGCATCATAGTCATTCTATAATTCAAAACAATTAGGATGTTAAAGCTTTGACTCAATAGTTTTCAACTCCATTCGTTTTAAGTTTATGTTTTGAACTTCCAGCACATAGCAAAATATTTAACAAAATTTTAATACGAGGAAAGTAAAGAACTTATCTTTCACCATCTTTTTCCCTTCAATTGATTAGACTCATGTCTGTTTGGGAACAAATCCAAACAACAAACCATTCTGCGTCAAAGAGACCCAGCATCGAACACTTTGTGTGCATCTAAACTGCAAGTTCCTTTGAGGATTCCAACTGCAGTAGAAGGCGTGGTCACAAACAAATCCCTCAACAAATTCAACCAATTCGACGACCTCTCCATAAAAAATCATGGATGAAGCTCGAAGTTGGGGACCACACAAAAGTACTCCTCTCCCATCTCCTTCGCCAGAATTCTTAATGGATCGGGTTCGGATCCGATAATACAAAAGAACAAATCTTTCAAGATCAAAACCAAAATGGATTCGGATTCTTGGGTTCGGATCTACACCCAAAATCCACCACACCGCATCAGAGGATGAAGACGACTTATCCCGGCATCTAAGGGAGGGCGGTGCCGCCGATCAGTGACCACGACGTCAGAGGGAGGGTGGCGAGGCTGCTGCATTCGACGTCACAGGTGGTCGGGGGTTCGGATCTGGACGATGCCTCGACTGGAGGTCAACAACCTCGCACGAAGGTGGGCTTCGACTTGCGGCGAACGATAGAGGAAGAGACGACAGGTGGCGAGTGATATGGCTAAAAATAGGGTTAAATCGGAACCGTTCGAACCGGGCACGAATCTTAAAGCTCAGGGGTAAAATGGTAATTTCACCTATAAACGGGTCTGAAATGGAAACTGGGTTTTTTGTCAAAGCCCAATAATCCATGAACGGGCCTGTCTTACTAGGTACGGGTTCCAACCCATAAAAAACCCACTCAAACTAGATAAAGAAGAATTCAGATTCACAATTATCTCTAAGAGGTGGTTTTAACCACTTCTATCCATTTACACCGGGAAGTAGAGATATGGTCTTATCTCGAAACTAACTCCTAAGGTGGCTATAAATATCCCTCTCCCCCCACCATAACACAGTAATCAATCTTTTGCCAATTCAAGCTCTTTCTTAAGCATTCAGATTACTGACAAGAGCGTCAGAGGGTGCGTCGCCGGAATCAACCCTGGTGTCTCACACTTTTTGTAGGTTAACGGCGAAAGGATCTCGGTTAGACTCCGGTGAAGTCGGTCAGGTTTGACTATTCACCTTCCCTCGAATCCACATATCTATCTGCTTGCCCCCACACCGATTTCAGTGGCAACAGATTGGTGCCGTCTATAGGAAGACTCGAATAGCAGTCCAACCTCTTCCACCGGTCAAGACAGCCTCCAGCCATGCCACCAAGGAAAGTAAGATCTACGACCTCCAACTGTAGACCCACTCCCATTCCTCCCCAACCGCAACCGAAGGCTCCCCTCCAACCCGTCCAGCAACAGGGACAGCTCCCGCCTCAACCTGTTCAGTCGCTGCAGCAGGGGCAGCCTCCTCTTCAAAATCCTCAACCCCAGCAGGCTCAACTCGGGCCCCAGAACGCTGGTGTAGGGACTTCTCGTCCTAATCCCCAGAAACAACCTCTTCACCGCGATCATATCGTGGTACATAACCCTTCCACCGAATCCATGGCATCCCATAATCCTCGGCCATCAGAAGATCTCCACAACATCATAATCAACCGGCAGAAGGAGGAAGTCCTTCGCCGCCATTTGGATGAGAGGTGGGCCCGAGAGGGAGGCTCCCGCTCAGAACGTCCAAAGGCTCGATCTCCTTGCCGTCGCGACCGCAGGAGGTCCCCTTCTCCTAGGAGGTGGAGGGACTCCCTTGAGTACCGTCGAAGGGGAAACCATTCTCCGGCTGGTCGACAGGCCCAAAGGGACCAGAACAGACCCATCACCAGAGCAGAATTCCAAGACTTTCAGGCAGCAGTCTTGCGGACCCTCAATGCCCTGCCAAACAACAACAATAATATCTAGAGGGTCCCCACTCCTGAGCCGGTTCGAATCCCTCGCCATCGATCCCAAAGTCCTCCTCAAGCTCCGAGCCACCGCCATCACATCCCCAGTCCTCTCCAGTCTCCGAGCTATCGTTGCCGTAGCCCACATTCTCCTTCGTACGAAGATGAGTCCAGAGGCTCACCAGGGTACCGTCGAAGGGAGGATGCTGTCCACCGCCATCTCCACGAGATGGAAAGGCGCCTCGGTCAACTCGATAGGGACGAGGAGCTAAGAAGGAGGACCCTTCGTCCAAGCAGGCCTCCATTCTCTCGTACCATCATGGAGGCCCCCGTTCCGGCAAATTCCAAGCCTCCGCAGTTCGAGACATACACGGGGGAATCAGACCCCATCGATCACATCGAGAGTTTCAAAACTCTCATGATGATCCATCAGGCCTCTGATGCCCTCCTATGCAAGACATTTCTGGCCACTCTCAAAGGCCCAGCTCGAGAATGGTACTCCCGCCTCGCCCCGTCCTCCATCTTCTCTTTCGAACAATTCGAGGCCCTTTTCATAACCTATTTCGTGAGCAGCCACCGCTCCGAAAAGACGAGTATTTTTTTACTCTTCCTTAGTCAGAAGAAGGGCGAGAAACTGGGGGACTATGTCAAGTGGTTTACCGCAGAGGCCATCACCTCCCTTGATCATTCGATCGCCTTTCAATCCAATGTCTTCAACATTGACCTCCGGTCGTCCCTAGCCAAGAAGCCCCCGCAAGACTTCTCAGAGCTTCTTCTCCGAAGCAAGAAGTACATCCGGGCAGAGGAAGCTGTGCACCGCCTTACATTCGAGGGGTCATCTTCTGGAAGTAAGAGGAAAGCCGCTGAAGAAGAGGGAGCTAAAAAGCTCCAAAAGAACAATGGGGGTCAGCATCGCCCACCTCCCAGGTTTGAGAGATTCACCCCTCTCAACGCCAATGTCTTGGCCATTCTAATGGAGGTTGAGAAAGAAGGAATTCTGCCTCCTGCTCCAAACATGAACACTCCTGGGAAGAAGAGGGATAAGGAGAAGTGGTGTCGCTACCATCGAGACCATGGCCATGACACCAACGATTGTCGGGCTCTGAAAAACGAGATCAAAGCCCTGATTCAGAGAGGGCAGCTCGCCAAATTTATAAAGAAGGACATGGCCGATTCTCCTTCATCCCCCAGGGGGGCTAACAAGCGGCCCAAGAGGCGTGAGGAGACTCTCGACTTCGAGGGAGAGCGCATCTTGCACCTCATCCACGGAGGTCCAATGGAAGGAACTTCCAATTCC
The DNA here is from genome assembly GCA_017893485.1 of Hemerocallis citrina. Taxonomy (NCBI): domain Eukaryota; kingdom Viridiplantae; phylum Streptophyta; class Magnoliopsida; order Asparagales; family Asphodelaceae; genus Hemerocallis; species Hemerocallis citrina. The sequence goes on along the minus strand of CM030361.1, from coordinate 120,361,121 downwards.
TCCTGAAAAGCCTTCGTCAGGGAAGTCAATTTGGTGGATAGCCTCCCCCCTCCCAAAGGTCTTGGAGTCCCAGTTACTTTCTCGAATGATGATCTGGAGGGTGTCCGAACCCCCCACTGTGATGCATTGGTGATCAACCTCCACATGGCCAACTTCAAGATAGAAAGGGTCCTAGTGGATAATGGCAGTTCTGTCAACATCCTCTTTCTAGAGGCCTTCCGAGGGTTCCAATTATCTAGGGATAGACTCAAGCCCACCGGTTACACTCTCCATAGGCACGGGAGTACCAGTGACGATCGAGGGTGTTATAACCCTCAACGTAACTGCTGGTAAAGCTCCTACTACCCGAACGGAGCCGATGGACTTCATAGTGGTTGACGTCCAAGCCACCTATAATGTGATCCTAGGTCGATCGGGCCTAGCTGCTCTAGAAATCGTCCCATCGGCTTACCATCTAAAGATGAAGTTTCCCACCAAAGTGGGCGTGGGAGAAGTGAGGGGAAGTCGGGAAACGGCCCACAAATACTATATGACCTCGACTGGAGGACCCATCCTCTCCCTCGAGGCCCTTGAGATTCCCCAGGGGAACACCCAGCCTATGTTGGAGCCGGTAGACGAGCTAGAGAAAGTGCTCTTCTCGGAGGAAGATCCGACCCACAAATTCTTAATCAGCAAAACCCTCCCTTCTGCCCCTCTGCTCTGACATAGTCCAATGCATAAAGAGAAACCGTGATCTCTTCGCATGGACAGTAGCTGACATGCCGGGGATCCCCGAAGAGCTCCTCGTCCACCATCTAAATGTCACTCCCAGGGCCAGACCGATCCAGCAGAAGAGGTGCAAGTTTTCCCCCGAGCACCAGCAGGCCATAAAGCAGGAGGTGGAAAAGAACCTTAAAGCCCGGTTTATACAGGAGGTCAACTACCCAGAGTGGCTCCGTGATGGTCAAAAAGGCCAATGGAAGTTGGAGGATCTGTATCGACTTCACAGACTTAAACAAGGCATGCCCCAAGGATCCCTTCCTACTCCCTAGCATCGACACCTCAATCGATGCCACTTTGGGCCATGAGCTGCTAAGCTTCAGGATGCATTCTCCGGATACAACCAAATCCGAATGTTCCCTCCAGATATCCCGAAAACATCCTTCATCATGGATCAAGGCCTCTACTGCTATAGGGTGATGCCTTTCGGGCTTAAAAATGCTGGTGCCACCTACCAACGTCTAGTCAATAAGGTCTTCAAAAATCAGATCGGGTGGAACATGGAGGTTTACGTCGATGATATGTTGGTGAAAAGCATCAATGGGTCTGACCATGTTGCCGACCTCCAAGAAGCCTCTGACGTGCTAAGGAGGCATAACATGAGACTAAACCCAAATAAATGTGCATTCGAGGTCTCATCGTGTAAGTTCTTGGGCTTTATGGTCAGCCAGAGGGGAATTGAAGCCAACCCTGAGAAGATAAAGGCCATACTCAATATGGCTCCCCCATCAAACGTGAAAGAAGTGCAAAAGCTCTCCGGGCACCTCGCGACTATAGGACGCTTCCTCTCCAAGTCCAAGGAAAAGTGTCTCCTCTTCTTCAAAGCCCTCAGAGGGGCTAAGGGCTTCGAGTGGGGCCAGTAGCAACAAGAGTCGTTCGACCAACTCAAAGCCTACTTGGTCAACCCCCCACTCCTCAGCAAGCCAACACTCGGGGAAACCCTTTACCTCTACCTTGTCGCCTCCGAACAGACCGTCAGTGCTATCCTAGTAAGGGAAGAAGACAAGGCACAGAAGCCTATCTATTACGTGAGCAAGATCCTTAGAGATGCCGAGCTCCGTTATCCGAGGTTGGAGAAGATAGCCTACGCCCTGGTTATGGCGGCCCGAAAGCTTCATCCCTATTTCCAATCCCATTCGGTGGTCGTCCTCACCGACCAGCCGCTCAAGCAGATCCTGTATAAGCTCGAGACCTCCGAACATCTCATAAAGTGGTCAATCGAGCTGAGTCAACACGACATATCCTATCAGCCTCGGACCGCCATTAAAGCTCAAGCGCTAGCCGAGTTCATAGAGGAAAGCACGGTCCCTGAGGTCAGTCAAGTAGTAAATGGGCCACCCATATGGACAGTGTATGTGGATATCCAAGATGTATTCCTGCAAGTAAAAGGGTAGGTCTTCTTGTGCCGAAGGGAGTGGAGCCGGAGTTATCCTGGCAGGCCCAGATGACTTCATCCTCCAATACTCCCTCCGCATCAATTTCAAGACTTCCAACAACGAGGCCGAGTACGAAGCCCTCATAGCGGGCCTGGACATGGCTCACAAAGCAGGGGCGAAGCGTGTTCGAATGTTTAGCGACTCTCAGCTCGTGGTGAATCAGGTCTTGGGAGAATACGAGGCACATGACGACCGTATGGCCAAGTACCTAGCCAAGGTCAAAAGTCTCATGGCTTCATTAGAGGAAGCACAACTCCAGCGGATTCCCCGAGAGGAGAACGCCCAGGCAGATGCCCTCTCGAAACTAGCCTCTTCCTTCCTCCAAGGACTTGAGCAGACCGTCTTGATTGAAGTTCTACTAAGGCCCAGCATTGAAGAAGAAGCCTCCGACTCAATAGAGTCGCTGCCGGTCCAACTCGAAGATAACTGGATGAGGCCTTTAGTTGAGTTCCTCAGAGACGGGGGCCTTCCCCAAGATCCCAAAGAAGCTCGCCGAATCCGAACAAGAGCAGAGCGGTACACCCTCATTGAGGAAATCTTGTACAAACGCTCCTACACCCAAGTAGATGGCCGGCCCTACTTGAGGTGTCTCTCTCCAGAAGAAGCCCTGTATGCTTTGAAAGAACTCCACGAAGGGATAGGTGGAGCCTATAATACCCCGCAAAATAGCGTATGGCTATTTTGCATTGTAATCTGTGCACAATTAAAGAATTGCGCGCGATTATGCATTTTTGTACTGTTCGTATTATTAAAGTATCGAGTTGGGGTTTATTTGAAATATTTTGGAGATCTGGGGTCCTATTTGCAAATATCCCTTTATAAATATATATTTATATTATAATTTTTTTATATATAAACCCCCTCCCCCACCTTTTCCTCCTTCCTCCTTCCTTCTTCCCCTTTCCTGTTTTCCTTCCCGATCAGACAAGAGCGTCGAAACCCATCGGGCCGACTTCTCCCTACCCTAATCCACCCCATTTCTTTGTCATTTTCAAATTAATTTGAAGGGATGGCTAATTGGAAGGTGCTCTAGCTCGTGGTAGCGTTGGTTTTTGGAGTGGGCTTCAGGAAGGTATACCCTAATTTATTTTATTGTATAAAATTTAGTGTGATTGGTTTTTATTGGGTAGGAGTATTATGGTAGGAAGATTAAGAGATGTTAGGATAGGTAGATGCGAGAAATTAGCAGATTCTTAGAGAATTTATAAGTTGTTAATAAATTAGGGTTTTGGGTTTATAAAGGGAGAGTATATATATGAGGATTTGTCTCTTTTATAGTAATAGAAATTTTGTTGAGACATTAGGTTATTTTAGGGGTGATTTTAGTTATTGTTTGGGGGATAAAAATCCCGTAGGATTTTGAATATCCCGTGCTTCGCACGTGTGCATCCCATGCATTTAATTAAATGCCTGTGGGATGTTGGGATTTGTGTTATTACTATCTGTGACTGGTTTGTATGCTTTGAGCTTTAAATTAACTTGAGATTTGATAATAGGATATATTAGCGACTTTGGATACGGGATGGCATGCTGGCGCTTCGAGTCTTCGCAGGATACTATGTGAGTATGATCTCTTTTATTTTATGTACATAGTGTGTTATGAAAATTTTAAATTACGATTTGCGGTGTATTTCCAATTTGTATCTCAGTGTAGCCTGGGTATTTTGAACTAAAAATCTTTGTGGACACTCTTGTATGTGTCCACAACTATAGTCTAAAACATCATAATTTTTCGAGGTCGTTTGATACCTTAAAAAAATTCTGAAGTGCAGCTGGTCTAAAAGGGCAGAGCTGAAGCTGAATGCTTTTGGACTGAAGTTCAAAAGGGTCATAACCAGTTGTGTATGTATGATCTTGCTATGAAATTTTGGGAGTATCTTACGGTATGAGTCTAGTTGATGATTCTCAAATTTTAGAATTTTTAGAGTCCGTTTGATGAGGTGTCGAAATTATTTAGTAAAGGATAGTAAATACTGTGCTGAAAGAGTGGCTGAAATTGTGTGCTATGTTTGAAGAGTCGTAGCTCATTGTGTAAGATGAATCAAAATGCAAACTTTGGACACAATGAAATGGTATGTGTAAATTGAGATTCTCAAATTTCATGAGCATTGGACTTAAGGTGGATTTGTCATTGAATTTCAAAGTGGGCTATGTTCAGCCTAATACAAGTTGACTAGTTTGTGAAGATGAGAAATTTGGGAACTATTGTTTGAAATTGGGAAATTGACCAACTAGAGAGTCGTAATAGGGAGTCATAGCTTTCTAACCCATCTGGAATTTTGTAATTCCAGTTTATAGGTTGAGAATTATGATTTTTCCAAAGATGAAATGGATCCAGTCTTAGTTAAGGTATTATTGGCTAAGTAAACTAGTTTCTCCCTGTTTGTACGCCTGATGGAACTTGTGTTTTTGAGAACTCAAATGATAGAGTCTGAAAGAGGTATTCAACTAGGAAGTTGTAGTAGACACTCCCACCTTCCCATAGGACTCAGAATCGAGAATTTCCAGTGAGTGAGCAAACTTTTATGTTATTGGAAAGGTGCAGTGAGTGCAAGAAGAATATACTATTGAGATTATATGAGGTTTTATAGTTTCAAGAGGATTGAATTCGAGGAAAGGGTTAGCTGGAGAGTTGTAGCCTACGGTTTTATCATCCAGAATGGGTAGTATCAAGCAATTCCATATTTTGTGTTGTGGAAGTTATGGACGTTGGAAGTTAGCAACCTGTTGTTTAGACTAAACTTCAAGTTTAAGTTGACTCGGGGACTTGAGCTCATAAATATTTGAGGGAGTCGCCCACTAGGGGATTGCTGTGGATCTCCCTACCCTTCTAGGAGTCTGATGGTGTTGGATCCCGATAAGCATAGCTTGGGTCACAGCTACTGCTATTTCTTGAACTATTTCATCGGACAATTGATGAGGAACCCTCTGCATACCGCAGTGTGGTGATCATGAGCTATCGGGTTTTTAATGATGTTTTAGAATTTTATTTGGAACTTGGATAAGTTCCCGTGCTTAATACTCATGGTGGACATGAGAGATTTGGGATATAACTCTAGTCGGTTTGTGTTAGGTGTCTCAATGCCTGAGTCTGTCAATGATCAAGAATTGATGGTTATGTGTATGCTTACCTTCATTGAATTGTATTGCATCCTTGGGGCGTCATTGGACCACTCGTTGTGGGTCACGGACCGGGATTATTTGGTCGTGGACTTGTGAAGGTATTGGGAATCAGTGGATGTGATTCCCGTGATAATTATTATTTTGACAGACCGGACAGGCTCGACATTGTTAATCGACACCGAGTGTGATTTGGGTAACAACTTGTTTTCAGTAAATTGCATTGATTAGGTTTTCTTTTATTGTTTCGCTTGAAGACCGAATTGGTGTTAGGGGTGATTCCCTATAATCCAACTCGTTCTGGGAGTTAGCACTAGGTGGTGATACTATGGGGTTGTCTCTTCCTGTCATTAAGGATACGTGCTGCGTGTGCGTATCTTGCACTGTTGATTCCTGAAGTACCATGGTAAGAACGGGATGCCGATATCCTAGCGAATAGGGGGTTTTAGACCTTCGAGGCCGTCATGTTCTATGTTGGTGGACACGAACGGATCATAATGAATCTTCTGCGCAATGGATATGCTGCATGTATATATGTAAGTTCGTCACAGCTTTCGAGGAGGGTCTGATGCAACGATTATTGGTGACAACGGGGTAGCGTCCCGAATTATTTCTGTTATTTATACCTCCTTAACCATGTCATACTATCAGGAATAGGAAGTAGACCGAATTAGAATGCAATGCATAGCGAGGGTTCAAATCCCTGAACTAGAGAAATAGCTTGATCTGGGGCACATGTAGTATGGGATGCATGTGTGTCCAGAGTCTTGCTGACATTAGAATAAGTGCATCTGTTCTATACTCTGTATTTTTGTATTAGACTCAGGTCATGGCATACACGAACACTAGGAAATTAGGATACATGTTTCATTCTCCATTCAAGATGAATTGTGAATGTAATAGTTGAAGTATATAATGAGTGTGAAAGTGGTGTATTGTGAGACGTGAGGATATATGTTGTAAGAAATGAATGAATGCGATGTTATGTGACATGAGATTGGGAAAGAATATAAGTCGTGAGTTTGTAAATATAAATGAATGGTAAATGAGGTGCAGTTTATGTAAAAGTAGAGCTATTTGTGAATGTAAAGCTTGATGGGAAAGTAAAGTTATAGGAATATTTGTATAAGGCATAAAGCGATGAGCGTTAAGCGACTAATTTGTGATTGATTTCCAAACTAAAAGATAAGTATGTTGTGAGTGGGTATGGATATACATACAGGTGATGACTCAGAGGGTATTTGATGTGAAATCCCATTTATGATGTTTACATGTTCAGATTTCAAGTAAAATTTGATTATCTTGGTGTTCGTAAGTTCGTTCTGTTTTTACTTGTAAAGTTTAATTGATTGCTTAATTAGTAGATTATTTAATTATACTCACACCAGAAATGGCTAAACCCTTAGTGTTTGGGGGGTTAGGGAGTCCCTGGATTACCCTAGATCCCCTACTGTTACAGGTCCTCAGCAGTGCAGAGATGAGGCGTAGACTATGTGGAGAGGAGCCTTTGTTTTAAAATTGTTGTTTAAAGTTTAATTATGTGAATAGAGAAATTTATGATTTAAATTGTATTTTAGATGTATAAGTATGTGGATGATGATGATGAGTATAGTGTGAAGTGACATGATATGTTTTTGACCCGTACCCATCTCGTTGTGGAGTACCGGGCCCTGTGGTATGTTTTATGTATCGAATTTAATTTTTTTATATACTTTTTCAACATTGCTTTGGTTGTATGTCAGGGGTGAAAAGGAAGATACTGCAATGTTCTTTTTGAAAATAGAATATTGGCATTGATCCTAAAAACAGAATGTTAATGGTAACTGTGAATACATTTCAGTCCTTTTGAACTAAATCCAATACCTCATTGTTGTAGTCATCGATCATCCTAGGCTATGTTGAGACCAAAGTCTCTAATTTGGCATTGTTAACATAAGCCAGTTAACTAGGACAAGATGTATCATGTAAGACATTTTGGAGGCGTAGGTGACAAAATGTAGAAAAACTGGAAACGATATTTGTATTTTATTATGTACATTTCCGATTTCCTCATGTTAACAGATCGTTTTAGATGATTTGAGAGAAGTGTTTGATTCATTGTTACGTTTTAAATTTACTCCCATTGTAAATGTTTTAAATTTATTACCATTCTATGAAAAAAAGGTTGTATTTTTACTTTTGTGAAATCATGCTCCCATAAATTATTAGTGAAATCATGCTTTAAAGTGAAATCGTGAATTATTGAGCAATTTATCAAGCTAATACTAATAGGGCCTGACTTCTGATGATATGAAGTAGAAGTAATTTATAGCATTCTGTCAATATATTATATGTTTTCCATTCACTTGTTCAAACATGATTGCGTTATGAAGTTTAATATGTTTGTAGGTAATGGTTGAATTAAGAGAAAATTAATGATGCTATTGGGACAAGATGGACACTTACTATATCTCGGGAAAGTATTTGATTATCATATATGCATTTTGGGGTTTGGTCTTTCTCTCTTTTTGTGTGTTGGTGTAGGCAGTGATGACAAATCACGTTATGATCTGAATTGAACTTTGAGCTTCTTGTTTAATTTGAACTTGCTTGAGTATCTGATATTTTCTGTTTAGTTTCTTTGTGATTCTATAATTCTAACTTATTATGATGGGGTAAATGAGTCGTTTCACTCATTTTTTTTTTTCAATTGAGAGTGCACAGGAGAGGAAATCCCTATTTATATGAAGGAGGGTGTATTTATGCATTTGAACTAATGCTAGATTATTTAATTAACAGATGCTTGATTGCATTTGAACCAGTTGGCATTGCACCCAATGCAGCCCTATAGAGAATAATGTGTTCTGAGCCTACTAATTTTATTATTTTAAATTTTTGTTCGGCAATTAGTTGTGAAATCATGCAGCAACAAATACAAAAGATGTGCTAAGCCCTTTTTTTGATTTTTTTTCCTGATTGTATACAAAAGAGGAGAATAAGTAGGAGCATGAGAAGCATCAGCATAAGGAGACAAAGTAGAAGGAGAAGCAGCAGGAACTACAATAGTGATGTGAAGCAGCAGTAAAGGTGGATTTTCCAGTTTATATCTGTTGAGGGCTTGGTGTATGAATAGTAGCCTGGGATAAAAAAATTGTATCAGGTTCACAGAGGTTTTAGTCTTTGTAAACAACTTGATGATGGTTTAGTCTTCGTATAAATTTTTGTACTTTTTGAATGGATTACTGTAAATTACTATATATGGAAATTATTATGGATTTTGTATTACCTCTCAGATTCCTTCATTTTTGGGGGAAAAAATTTAAAATATACTCCTACCCCGGCGTTTTTAAAAACGCTGGGATAGCTTTTTACCCCCAAAAAATTATTTTAAAAAAAGTTTTTAAAAAATATACCCCCGACATTTGTAAAACTATACTGAACCTACCCCGGTGTTTTCGAAAGCACGGTGTAGGATGCAAACAATTTCCGGCACGTGCTATATCGATGCTTGTTGCAGCATTTTCTTAAGCACCGGGGTATACCCCGACGTTTATAAATGCTAGGGAAACCCAAAAAAAACGCCGGGGTTTTCCTCATCCGTTGTAGTGTTAGTGACCCAACTTCTTCTAACACCTGAAGAATAAATAATTATGATAGAGTTAAGTTAATTAATTAGTGAAGGTAGTTTGAATTAGTTAATTAGTGACAACTACATGTTGTTGGAGGGAGGCAACTTCGATCACGCAGACGTAGATAAGGTCGTGTATCCGTGCCCGAGCCTCGAAATAAAGGGAGTTAACGATACCTTGTCATTTGTGCACATGACATCAAACATGAGCTTCTCTAATTTGCTCATTCCGAAGGCAATGCGCAGCCCCGTAGTGGATGATGCATGCTCTACAACGAAAAGGTCGTTGGAAGAAATGAAATTATAATGTAATCATTTGTCTATTCTATTGAAACTTTTTTTCCCTTCTTGATAAACAATAATCTAACTAACTTTTTATGATCACCTAGCTATTTGTCATAAACTGTAAATTAAATTAAATTAAATTAAATTAAACTTGTTCATGTATAAATTGTGGATCCGTCATGGCTAGCAACAGACCTGCACATTTATCACCGACAATAATGGTTTATATCTAACACTCTACCGGCCATTTCACAGAAGCAATTCCCAAACTGACTCACTTTTTAAAAGTTTTTCCCAAACTGATCCACTTTTTAAAAAATTTCCCAAACTGACTCACTTGCTATCTCAGATAGCGAGTTTAGTCAAAATAAACTCGCTATCTGGAATAGCAAGTGTTAGTTTTGAGTTTTTGGATTTCTTCCTTGGCCAAGACTCGTTGTCTCAAACAACGAGCTTGTTTTAACCAAACTCACTATTTGAGATAGCGAGTGTTGTTTGGAGTTTTTAACTTTCTCAACCCAGACTCGCCGAGAACTATGAGAATTCGCAACTACATGGATGTAAGGGATAGGTCTAGCACGGGTACGGGAATGAAATGTTCGAAATGTGGGTTGCATTAACACAATATGCGGCGATGTATTGCTAAAGTATCTCAAAACAGTTCAACCATGTAAAAATCCGATGTGTTTGTAACGCCCCGCCCCAATACTCAACAATTTTTAAATATTTTTAGAATACAAATTAGATACTATGTAGTACAACTGCCCACCACAGGCTGCCTCTCAAAAGGTGGTTAGCCAATTAGGTGACTCTTGATCATTGGCTAATTATATTTATACTCAAATTATCATATCAAACTTTTCATGTGGGACTAAATTTCTCAAATCCTTCTTAAATCCGTCTCAAATATGCAGTACCAGTCGACTGTACGATCGACCAGTCGACTGTTCGCTGCCAAACTGGGGTATTACATACACCCCCCTTAGAAATCAGCGTCCTCGCTGAGTACAGGGACACATCTAGTGTAGGACCGCCCTTTCTATCCGATGTAGTATAGTCGATCCCGGAGATCAATCACTCTCAACACCGCAGATCGGATACCCGCTATCAATCACTACCTGTGACTCTCAACACCGCAGAGTATACCCGTCCCCGGAGATCAATGACTCTCAGCACTGCAGATCATACTGACCTCTACTACACCTGGTGTCGAAAGTCGGCTCTGATACCATTTGTAACGCCCCAATACTCATACAATTTTTTAATATTTTTAGAATACAAATTAGATACTATGTAGTACAACTGCCCACCACAGGCTGCCTCTCAAAAGGTGGTTAACCAATTAGGTGACTCTTGATCATTGGCTAATTATATTTATACTCAAATTATCATATCAAACTTCCAATGTGGGACTAAATTTCTCAAATCCTTCTCAAATCCGTCTCAAATATGCAGTACTAGTCGACGTACGATCGACCAATCGACTGTTCGCTGCCAAACTGGGGTATTACAGTGTTTGTATGCGTTTGTCTTTGTTTTGTGGACTTTATAATAGTTTGTATTTGTTTTATTACGTAATGTGGACTTTCTAGTAGTTTGTATGTATTTCATTTTGAACTATGATAATTTCCATTTGTTTCAACATCATTTTGAACTATCTAAGAAAGCGAGTTTGAAGGCTGGATATTGCTAAGAGCATCAGACTCAAGACTCGCTATCTTAGATAGCAAGTTTGGGTCAAAGTGCCTCGCTATCTAAGATAGCGAGTTTCGAGTTGTGGTCAAAGTGCCTCACTATCTAAGATAGCGAGTTTCGAGTTCTATCAACTCAAAACTCGCTATCTTAGACAACGAGGCACTTTGACCCAAACTTGCTATCTAAGATAACGAGTCTTGAATCTGATGCTCTTAGCAATATCCAGCCTCCAAACTCATTTTCTCAGAAAGCGAGGAAGTTTGAAGCACAATCGCTTTCTTAGACAGCGAGTTTAGGCCAAATATTTTCAAGACAAAACTACAGTTGCAATCTGACCTTTATATTCGTATAAACACAACATACAACTCAAACCATCACCAATTCAAAGACAACTCAACTCCATCACCAATTCTACCACACTCCTTTTCGCAAAATCACGAATTCACGATTATCAAAGATCGAATTTGGGGGCTAGGGTTTATGGGTTATCGAAGAGGAAGAGTTGAGAGAAAGAGACAGAGGGAGAAAAGAAACAGCGAGCCTGAGGTTTAAGAAAGCCCCAATCGACATTCGCTATCTCAAACAGCGAGTTTGGTTAAAACAAGCTTGCTGTTTGAGACAGCGAGTTTTGGCCAAGGAAGAAACAAAAAAACCCAAAACCAACACTCGCTATCCTAGATAGCGAGTTGTTTTTTTACTAAACTCGCTATCTGAGATAGCGAGTTACTAAACTCGCTGTTTGAGATAGCGATTTGGTCGGTTCGGGAATTTTTAAAAAAAGCAAGTCAGTTTGGGAAAAACTTTCAAAAAGTGGGTCAGTTTGGAAAAAATTCAATGTTTGGAAGGGCAAAGGAAGAGGAAATTGTGGCAGTAGGTACCGTATTAAAATGTTGTGAGGCATCCAACCTTAACACAAGTTCTTTCACCCCATTAGGAGAGGAGTTATCTTCCCCAAACGGGGACATCAAAAGTTATTGAGGATGCGAGATCGGAGAGTTCCCACTTAAATATCTGAGTACTCCTATTATGCCAAGAGTTTTGCGAGGGAAGATTGGATGCCTATAGTGGAAAAAGTTGAGAAGAGATTGGCAGGCTGGAAAGGTCATTTCTTATCGCTCAGTGGAAGGATCACACTCATTAACGTGGTTCTTAAAAGTTTACCACCTTATCTCATGTCCAACTATGAACTTCCGAGATGGGTCTTTAGAAGAATTGATAAAAGTAGAAGAAGAATTCTATGGAAAGGAGCGAGCGATGATGACAAAGGCTTTAACTGGTGAATTGGGGCAGAGTGTGCAAGCAGAAAGAGGTATGGGGATTGGAGATACTAGACCTAAGTGATATGAATAAAGTTTTGATGAGTAAATGGTGGTGAAAAATGCACACAAGACGTATGCACTGGTGGTGCAAACCGTTTTCTTTTTACCGAAGGAGGAAAAAATTTAGATTTGGGGGAAGAAGTGTACATGGCAAGGTCTCATACTTATGGAAAGGAGTGGCGAAGGTTGGAGAGATGTTTCATACCAATAATACATGCGAAGTGGGGAATGGAAAAGATATCAGATTCAGGAAAGATGAATTGGTGGAAACAACACCCTAGAAGCTTTGTTCCCAATAGTTGCAAGAGAAGCAGAAAGTGTTGATACTTTAGTGGTCGATACGTTGAAACACGGAAGAATTAAGATTGCATTACAGAATAATCCTTCTTAGGATTGTGTAAAGGAACTTTAGAAACTTGTAATACCCCGGATTTCTAAGATAAGTAGTGTGCATACATGGAATGCACACAAGGTGTTTGATGAAATGCCTGAATGAATGTGTATGCATATGAAGTGTTTGATGATATGCTTGATCGGTGAACCCGGGGCATTACAAAACTGAAGGAGTTCGTTCTAACTGAGGGTAGGCCAAGGAACAAATTGGAGGATGTACATAAATGGAATCTAGACAATAGTAACACGTTTACAGTGACCTCCATGTATAAGTGGATAAATGACGGAGGTACTCGTAACTGGGCGACCAACAAAATTTGGAAGATCTATGCACCAACGAAATTGAAGGTGTTTCTTTGGTTGGTAGTGAACGACGCAATTTTGTCCAAGACTAACCTACACAAACGTAACATTCTGGTAGACGTTAAGTGTTCTAGATGTTTGATAGAAGATGAAGACACAAATCATATCTTATTTTCTTGCCTTTGAGCTAGGTTAGTTTAGGAGGTTGTATGCCTAGGTTTTGGGATTCTGGAGATACCTGTTTCTACGAGTGAGGTCTGGGGTCAGTGGGGTGAGAGTGTTGTCCAAAAAGATAATAGATTAGTATGAGATATTTCAGCTGCAGCTACTATGTGGGGTCTTTGGCTAGACCGAAATGACTTGTGTTTTCGACAGACTAATAGTATATTTCCTATTATGATGCATAAAATCATTGCCTTTATTCACTATTAGGCAAGACAAGCAGATATAAAGAAGAGACTACGCATGGAGAAGTAGTGCTTATGACTGGAGTATTGGGTTTATGTCTTACATACTATGTTGGATAAGAAGACGATGAGACGATGGAGGAATCGAGACGATCGGAGACGGAGTGGAAGCATGGGAAACAGTCAGCAGCAACAGCAGGTGGAGTTGCGATCGACCGTACATGGGGTGCGGTCGACCGCCCAACTCTGCAGAAGTTCCCGAGAGGGGGACGGTCGACCAAACTTGTGGTGCGGTCGACCGCATGCGGCGATGATGGATAAATTGGGTCGAGTCTTGGTGATTCGTGAGAAGCCCAACTTGCTCTTCAAGTCAGATCTGACGGCTCTTATCGTAGGGTTATCTCTTCAGTAATATCCAAAGGCTATTGTATCAAGATATCAAACAAACCCATTTTCAATGGAGCATTTCTATATATATATATATATATATATATATATATATGGAAATATGGACTTTTATACCCTAATTTATAATTATTTTTCACCATATACTAATGGAACATGGACTTTTATTTACAACTAATTATTGTCACACTATTCAAACTTCAGCTACATAATTGTTGATTTACTGTTTACAAGACTTTTCATATGTTGTATCGTTCTGAAGATGTGCCATAGGCACGTGGCCACGGAAAAATCTAGTATTATAATAAATTTTCATCAGCCCGTGCACTGTACATGCTTATTATTGTCACGTCCCGCTTCTCAAAAAGAATACGGAATACGGATACGAGACAAAAGCCCAGCGAATGATTTTCATCATCCATAAGTTGTTCAGAAATCTTTACGATATTTCACAAGATAATCAGAGTCGGAAGCAAAAGATACAACCAAACATGCATAATTGAAACAAGATACCAACAGAAATTACTTGAAACCAAATATAATAATCTCAAATAATCAAATTCTGAACAAGTCAAATATTCTGGGTCACATCGCCCAAATACAAGATAAATATCCAAGTAATTAAGTACATTTTATTCAAGTTCAAGCAACAATAATAATAAAAATCATAAAGTAGAAAATCCAGCACTAATGCATCATCTCGCCAATACCATCTGGCAGCTGACCATCCTGATCTGCAATTAGTAAATTTGCAGGAGAAGGAAGAAGAAAAACAAGTATCCGTCAATTGCAAGTTACGGGCCACTTATAATGTAGGATACAAGTACATGGGATAGGTAAATCTAAATAACAAACCTAGCATGGTATAATCATGATAGCAAGATATAAATCATAGCATGGCAAGATGAGCAAATATAATAGTATGTGTTGAGTGTCAAGTAAACAAGTGTCATGCATCAAGTAACCAGTATCAAGAATCATGTAATCATGTAGCATGTATAAAGTATCAAATCTCATGTATCATGTAGTCAAGTGTCAAGCAAGCATATATCATGTTCAAGTTTTGTAGTGATTACTATCTAGGTAGCACTTCATGCATCTCGGTTTTTACTATATGATTACTACAACAAACAGTTTCGCTTTAGATTTTGTAGGGGACCATACAGGGCAGTATACTCAGGGACAAGCTCCAAGTATCATGTAATCATGTATCGTGTAAACAAGTTCCAAAACCCAAACAAGCTCCAGTGTCATGTGCATACGTGTCATGTATATCATGTCAAGCTCCACATGTAAACAAGCTCCAATAACTACAAGGTTCTTTCGAGTACACGTTTCTGCACTATCCATTACTAGATATTTCCCTTAACCCCGGCTTGGTTATTTTATTATTAAGTCAAATAAGTATGTAGGTGTGCAAAATATATCAAGTATATCATGTCATGATCATGTAACAAGTTCAAGTTGCAAGATGAACATATACGTGTGCAAGATATCTCATAAAAGAACTAAAATAAATAAATCTCAAGTTCAGGATAGCAAGACCACACTGCAGTAAAACAGTGATTCCCAGTGTTACAAGCATGCAAATCTGAATCCTTCAAAATGCCTAGAAAATAGACTCCCAACCGAATCCAGCGAGTATAAATAAGTCATATATTAATTCACAAAAACATAGCTCAAAACTGATTTGAATACGTCAGCCAGAAATCAGGAAAACGAATTCAAGAACAGGAAAACAGCATGAAAACACATTAAATAAATCCACGAAAAATCTGGGGTATTCCCCTATATTTCCAGTATCTAAATATAAAGTTTCAAAATTTTCCAGTAAAATTAGTTCAGTCATCAAAAATAAGAAAACATCAATAAACCATAGTTTGGCAAATCTGGAATTCTCAACACTGCTGTACGAAAACTATGATATCACGCAACCAGTAAAACGAAATCCAATTCCGCCAAAGGAATATGAAAATAGATAAAATATACTAACTTTCATATTTCACAAATATTTTTCATACAGTAAAATGAAACAGGGTGAAAATATGTTTCTTTACAGAACAGCGAGTAAAATACAGCAAATCTAGTGTTCATAAACGAGCATGAAACAACATCTAAAACTCATCAATAAAATTTACCAAAATTCTGGGTAATCCCTAACTAGATAAAGAAATACTGACTAAAGTTTTGGATCAAAATAATATGTGTAGCACAGTCATTTAGTCATCAAGAACATCAAAAAACAAAATCTGGAAAAGATCGACACCTCTGTAGTAAAACAATCATAACTCACTCATACGAAAACGAAATCAAGCAAGGTCAGAGGGGTTTGAAAATAGACGAAATTCTCTAAAACTCATGTTTTATACCGAAATTAAGATACTGACTTCAAGACAGTCCAAAACAACAAACAAAACAGATTAGCGACAAAACACAGATTTTCCCCTTTAATAACAACTCAACATGTATCATACAAAACTTGTTCAAAACACAACCAAATATGAAATCAGGTCTACCAAGTGTCTAAACATCATGAATTAGGGTATCTAGCATGTCCACACTAAGTATTTCACATGGGTCTCAACCAAATCACGATTTCTCACAAAAGTCTCACCTACATGATCAAAATCAAGAACGGGTAAATCCTAAGTTAATTCATGTCCATATTGTGTCGTGAGTCATCTGTGGTCAAATTTTCACAATAGAGACAAAACCCATCAAACATAACACAAACAAGAGTCGTCTCTAGACCCAACTACACTATAGGTGGTATTTTTTGACTTGTATCAAACAAATAAATTGGAGTACAAGTTACTTGTCTTAACCGAAGATGAAGACGATGAAAACCAAGAGTAAGGAGCAAAACCCACGAACAAAAACCCACGAACCAACGAATCCAAGCAACTAGAGCGAAAATCTCTACACGAACAAAAACTCCAAAAGCGGGATGACAATAGTGGCTTGCGGGCACAAGAGAACACCACGAGAGAGCCTAGGGATTATATGTGGTGGTGTGAGGTGGTGTGAAAGGTGGTCGGGATGGCCAAGAGGGGGAAGAGGAGAGTGGAGGCTCGGGTTGAAGGAGATGGGGGGCTCGGGTTTGGAGGCAGGCCTGGAAGGGGAGTCGGCCTGGGGGTGCGGGCTTGAGGTCGGCTGTGTGCGGCGGCGCAAGCAACGGGAGAGAGAGGGAGGCCGGGTTGAGAGAGGTAGTGGGACTAGGGTTAGGGTTTTGTGTGAGGGAGGGTGTATTTATATGGAGGGATAAGGGTTAATAATACAAGTTGGGTTAATGGGTAATGGGTTGTTGGTTTATAGGAGAAGTAATTGGATTTTTTTAATTTGGCTTTAATTAGGATACAAATTGTATAGGATAATCAATAGGATTGGGGATTTAATTTGGCTTTGGTAAATTTTATTAGGGATCAAATAATAGGATTGGAAAATAGGATCACAACCAATCACCACCACACACCCAAGAACAAAATTAAAAGGGACAAGAACAAAACGAAAGAAAGAACAAAATATTGAAGAACGAAACAAAAGAGACAACCAATCAAACACAAAGAGCTCAAAAAGAAATAAAACGAATATATATTGAAAACAACTCCAATATACAGTTCATAAAGAAAAATACAAGAGAGAGAATACACCAAAACGAAAAACACACTCAAAAATACACAAAATGAAAAACAGGGGTTACAATTATAAATCCAATCAGAGCATCCATTATCGTCTGCTATAAAGTTAAAAAATGGAAATTTTGAGAAAAAACACGCCACTATCGTCTGCTATAAACCTACTTTTTAGTCGACTCGTGAATAGTACTCTGTCATATATATCAGAGTGAAATAGCATATTCAAAATATAGCAGACGGTAAATGATCCTCCGTCTGTTAAAAATTTTGAATTGTTCGGAATATAAAATTATAATAGATGAAAGAAGATCTTCCATCTCACAAATGGCTTTATTTAAATAAAAAAAACGAAACGGAAGAAGTTCCTCTGTCTGTCCCATTTATATTTTAAAAATAAAAAATAAATGAAAGAGACGGAAGAACATCTTCCGTTGTTCTTCCGTCCCTTTTGTTTATTTTTATTTTTTATTTTTATTTTTAATAACTATTCGTCCTTTTCTTAAAAGACAAAAAAAAAGCATGAACTATTCTTTCTTCCGGCTGAGTTTTTAATATTTTTATATATATAAAAAAAAACCAGACGGACGAAGTTCTTCCGGCTGGGTTTTTTTTTTAAAAATATAAAATAAAAATCCATAGACGGAGGATCTTCTACCGTATGAACTATTTTGTAAAATATTTTTTCTCCCTTTTCCAAACGGAACTTCATCTTCCATCCATTCACTTTATGTATTAAAAATATTATTTTTTTGGGTTAGACGGAGGATGTTATTTCGTCTTTATATTTTATGTTTTTTTTTGCAAACTATATCTTTAATGATAGTGGCGCAAACGATTCAATTGTAAAAGCAAATTTCCAAATATCTAAAATTAGGGCTGCAAACGAATCGAGCTATTCGCGAGCTATTCGGCTCGAGCTTGGTCAAAGCTCGGCTCGAACCGAGCTCGAGCTCAAAAATGAGCTCGTCTCGTAAACAAGCCAAGCTCAAACTTGGGTTTTTTTTTAGGCTAAGCTCACGAGCTATTCGGCTCGAATACGGTCAAAGCTCGGCTCAAACCGAGCTCGAGCCGAGCCCGAGCTCAAAATTGAGCTCGTTTCGTAAACGAGCCGAGCTCTAGCCTGAAGGTATTCGGCTCGGCTCGGTTCGATTGCATCCCTACCTAAAATATAGCATGAACGATTGTGGGCGCTCTCAACCGACTCTCGACTCTCGAATCCACCCATCACGTGCCACACTCACCCTACCTACTCCTCTCTCCTTATCTTTTGCTTTCTTCTCCATTCTTGTCTCAATTTCTACAATGGCTCGATTCGTTATTCAAACCTTAACTCGAAACCCTCCAAACCTAACCCTAATCCGCTCCTCTTCCGTTCTCATCCACTGCCGTTCCAAATCCAAGCTCATCGAAGTCGACCTCGGATCCGATTCCGATGGATCCGAAAGAGACGAACTCGAGATCCATTTCGGGGTCAAGAAGCTCGAGGACGCGATCCACAGAGTCATCGTTAGACGGTCGGCACCGGATTGGCTGCCGTTCATTCCGGGGTCGTCGTACTGGGTCCCGTCCATGGTGCAACTGTTTGGGAGTTCGCCGGATAGCACGGTTTTTGAGACGATGAGGGCTCCGGAGATGACGATTGTGAAGGAAGAAGGTGCTTCTTTTCCGTATTTCGCCGAAGGTATGTGGGAAAAAGTTCCGATTTTGGTGTGTTAGGAGGTAAAGGACTGAGCCTTTTGTGGTTTTTAAGAAAATGGGGTAGTTTTGATGGGGTTGAGATATGGGAGAATCCATTGACATGGTTTGGATCTGTGCAAAAGCGACCAGTTAGGTAGACTCCATTGACATGATTTGGGTCTGTGCAAAGGCCACATGATTTGGGTCTGCTCAATTGACGATATTGGAGGAATTTTCATGTGGTAATTGAACAATAGCAAAGTTTTGAATTGAGGGCCATGTATGGTAAAATAAGAGTTTTACGTCGAACTCCTCAAGGAAGTCAGTTGCTTGGAGATGCATTCTTCAATGAATTGCAAACTCTTGAGCAAGTTTTCTTTAATAGAACTATCGTTTAGGTTGGTCATTATAGACCATTGTGGCAACATAGAAGAAGAAAACGAGGGTAAGAGGAATTTAGTAAACAATATTCTGTCAATTCAACATATGGCATATCCAACTGATTTTTTAAAAAAGTGCTTGTATTTTTCTTAAAGAAGCATTAGCATCATGATTTTTTTATATCATTGAACAAGGGCGCAATGTGAAATTTGAGAAAGAGATGAAAGCTACATACAATATATATTATGAGAAGTGCCGAAAAATGCCATTAGTAATCAAATTACACCCACATTAATAAGCCAGTATTAATTAATAAATAGTTTTATTTTATTTTTTCAAAAAGAGGCCCACATTGACTGGCTTGACAATTTGGCTGGGATCCAAGCGATGTTTCGGTGTTCCGATGCACGAGTTGCTGTTGTGTCTGCTAGATGCCTTTTAAACACTTGTAGCAATTCCAAACTTTACAGATATATCAAATAATAGTTCCTTCTTTTTGTCTAGGTGTTTATTTGGATTCTTAGAACATTGATATTGGAAAGTGTGACCCCCTGTATAGCTCTTAAGAGCATCCACAGTTGTGGTTTGCTAAAAAATGGGTAAATGCATATTATAGATATAGTAAAGTGAGTTTGCTGCAGTCGTAAATTGCTATAATATAGCCAAAAAAAAAATTAAGATCGGACGGATCTTCGAGATCCGTCCACGATTTTAAAATATTTTTTCGATTTTTTTACTAATTAAAACAATTTTTTTAGTTGAAAAAAATATTTAATCCCCCCCTCTCACTAGACGGATCTTGAAGATCCGTCCAAGGGGAGGGGGTATTTTTTTAGGTATTTTTAATACGAAATAAATTTTTTTAGGAGAGCGACGGACTTTGAAGATCAGTCTGATAAATAAAATATTTTTTTTAGAGGGACAGACTGTGTAGTTCCGTCTGAGAATTTTTTTTTTAGTGGGACGGATCTTCAGATCTTGAAGATCCGTCCACTATAATATGCATTTTTCTTATATCCGTTCTCATATATAACCATCTACTGTTGCAAAATCGTCAAAATATGCATAAATAGCAAACGACTGCAGCGTTTCGTTTGCTATAAAATGCATATTTTGGATAAATAGCAAACGACTGTGGATGCTCTAATGATACATTGATGTGGAATGAATAAACTTTTGGTAAATTCACCCTTTTTACCCTAAAAGTGTTGAAATTGTTTGTCTTGCATACTAGTTTGCTGAGAAGAATATGATGATAAAGCAAGAATAGGTCGAAGCGTCGGTGGAGAGAAGGGAAGAAACAACAGCAGTCAACAGCTACAACAGCAAGCTATTTGACAATCGACTGTCCCTAGGGGCAGTCCACCGCCTCAACCCTCTGTTTGGGATTAAGCGCAAGCGCTCGATTCCAAATAGGTCGGGTGTGGACTGATTATTTTGGGTATTTCTTCTCCTCCAAGTTAGATCATGTTGCTCCTATTGCGTCTCTTTATTCAGGATATATCAGATGGCTAATATATCAAGACTACAACCTAAGGTTTCTCTACATCTCTATATATTATTGTATTGACCTCTTTGAGAGTCAAGGGAGAGTACCTCATTGTAAGTAGCAATTGAGAGAGTTCTCCATTGTAAACAACAGATTATCTTCTAGTGAGGTGTGAGAGATAAGTTCTCAGTGCGAGTGTAATACTTTTTATCTTCTCTAGTTAAAAAATATTTTCCTTATTTCTTTCCCGGATTAAGCATAGCTAAATTAGGACAAATATTGTGTGCCTGTGTGCTTGGTTTGATCTATTTGTTTGATTGTTAATCATTAGATCAATTGCCACTAAACTCAACAACGAATTCCTAACAATT
Organism: Hemerocallis citrina; assembly: GCA_017893485.1. Classification (NCBI taxonomy): domain Eukaryota; kingdom Viridiplantae; phylum Streptophyta; class Magnoliopsida; order Asparagales; family Asphodelaceae; genus Hemerocallis; species Hemerocallis citrina. The sequence continues at coordinate 120,339,839 of CM030361.1, read as the reverse complement.
GGTATCAGAGATTCTGCAAATCCTAACAATTTGTATCAGAGTATCATGTCAGAAATCTTTCGCAGTTCAAGAGTTGCTCGAGTTTCCTTAGAGAAGATGGCAGATTAGAGTTCTACGAAGATCAAACAGGGGAGGCCGTTTGACATAAAGCAGGAGATTCGGTTGAAGATTTATTTAGAAGCCTTGGGTTTAATTCGGATGTTTTTGGCGAACAAAGTCTGGTGTAGAAACGTGAAGCGTCTGTTGGCAAGTCATAACTGACGACGTAAAATCACTATTCCACGAACTGATGTAATGAAAGAGAAAACTATTCAATTACTTAAATACTGCTCTTAAAGATCATATAGGGAATTCAATTCAAGGTCAACTGAATTGAGGGCATCAAACACATAATCTCAGAACTTTCATCTTGTTAAATTCACTACCAGATCCCCATCTGATAACCACCATGCTAGACGAAAAGTCTACCAAGGAGAATGTTCGGTAGCAGAGGTGATCAAGGGCTTGGAGGATGAACTTATGAGGGGGACTCGGGGATTGACGTTTACTTCTACGGGTTGCATTGGGGTGGATGATATTTCGAGTGGAAGAAAAAGTGCATGTAAGGGAATGATCTGTTTCCATCATTGCAAAAGGATTGAACATTACAAGAAGGATTGTCGAAAGTTGTTGAATTGCAAGAGCATCAACATTGCTAGTGTTGCTAGTGCCGCTGATTTAGGTGATACTTTAGATTGCACCTTTATTTCAAATTCTATAGATGTGCATTCAGGCTAGTTTCTTGATTCGGAGAGTTTTTCTCATGTACTTCGAGAGGGATATGTTTTTTACTTACAAGTTTACTGGAGATCGTTGTGTGAGAACGGTGGTTTGTGAGTTTTGTGAAGTAGTGGGTGAGGAACAGTCGAGTTAGAGCATCCACAGTCATTTGCTTGTTTGCTATTTTTGCCATTTTTTTACTATAGCGCACACAGTCGTGAGCTATTTTGCCATTTTTTGGCAATTGGGCTACAGTAGAAAGGAAAAAGTAGCATTCGAAATAGCAAAATGCATATTGTAGCTGACGAAACATCATGTTTTGTCTGGATTATTTAATTATATTTTTAATTGATCGAACGAAACATCATGTTTCGTCCGAAGTAAAAAAAATAAAAACCAAATAAAATAACCGGTTAAATGAATTTACGGGTGGGAATTAACATGATGTTTCGTCCAAATCCAATTTATTTTTAAAAAAAAATTTTTAAAAATAATTTTGTAAATTTTTAATTTGCTTTTGCAATTTTTTAAATTGATTTTGCAAATTTTTAAATTGTTTTTGCAAATATTTTTTACATACTATTTTAAAAATTGTTTTTGCAAAAAAACCCGGACGAAACATCCGGTTATTTTGAAATTTTTTTCTTCTCTTTGGGACGAAACATGTCCCGTATTTTTTATTAATATTTTCTAAGTTTCGGCCTGTATAAATTATTTTTTAATGACAGACGAAATATTTGTCTGTTTCTTTTTTAACGAACTTATGCATTTTTTTACCATTTGACCACTGCAGCGTTTTGTCGAAATGGATTGTCAAAATATGCATTTTGCCATTTTTTACATTGAATGACTGTGGATGCTCTTAGAACCAGACAAAAAAGGGTACACATAATAGAACGTCATGCATATTCCTTTGTTGAAATGGAACCTTATATCCTTAGAAACTCTTGAAGCACGTGATTGTAGGAAGCTATTTGACAGTTGACTGCACCTAGGGGTAGTCGATTGCCTCAACCCTTTGTTTGGGATTGAGTGCATTGCAGTCGACCGCCTCTATTAGCAGTGCTTGATTTCGAACATGTCGGGTCTGGACTGACTGTTTCGGGTATTTATTTCACTCCAAATTAGATCGTACGGCTCTTATCGTGTCACTTTATTCAGGATATATCGGATGACTAATGTGTCACGCCTCAAAACTACGCAGCTTAAAATGGGACCGCAACATCGGCAACACGTGTATAAGATGATATCTGATACCCATGTTAAGCCTTTCAGTCGTACAGTTCAGAATATAATATTAAAAATAAGCTAAGAACTAAAGCTTTATATTCAATTTAATACATTACGCTAATGTCATAAGCTAAATCAGTCCGCCGAATAATACAATATTTGCCAAATGTCTTTCAACTTATTCTACTAAAATAGACCAATCTTCAAATCCAAAGGCAAATAATAAAAGCATTATCCTTTAGTATGGTACTCTGAAAATATGTTCTATAATTCTAATCAATATCTGAAAAATGGTGAAAACAACAAAATGAGTTGCACGCCCAATGAGTATGACAATGCCTCACTAGTCGATCAGACAAGTTGTATACAAATAATGTATAATCGTATAGCAGTTTGGATGTCACACGTAGATCTAGTAGTGCCTCTGTTAGAAAGAGTGATTTGATAAGTATTGAGGGTAGAGTTAGGGGTAGGGGAAGACCTAAACTTACTTGGGTGGAAACAATATCAAAATATACGATAGCTTGTGACCTTACAGAAGATATTGCACTAACCAGAGCAGAATGGAAAATCAGGATTCATGTAGCCAAACCCCATCTAGTTGGAAAAAGGCTTTGTTGCTACTGCTACTGTTGTTGTTGTTATAATCGTATAGCAGTTTAGAATGTACAATAGCTATAAATATGAATTTGATGTAGATATGTCAATAACAATATCATTAGAAAGTTGTTACATATAATTATGCAATATAACATGATTTCAATGCAATGATTGATTCGAGTGATAACAATACCTCAGAACGCATTTATAATAATGCAAATTCAAACTTTACTAATTCAAGAAATAAAATATGGTGCTAGTTCATATAGTAAGAGGACAAAAACAATTCAGAATACAATTATAGTTCAGTTCCGAAATACCCCTTGACTTGTCTTTTATTTGGCTACAAATTATAGCCTAGTAGCATTGACACAGTAACAGTAAAGATCTTTCGGGGATGAGTCACTATCTTTGCCATAGGTTTACCCGAATGCCAGTAAAATATTTGCAAGTCGGTAAATGACTGAAGGCGGTTAACAATACATGCAAATCAATAAATGTCCGAGTGTCAGTAAACGTGCACTCACAGTAACCATATGTCAGACTTAAATAACAGTATCATAGTTTGACTCATGAGGGGTTTATCTATCTTTTCAGAATTATTCATATTTTGTTTCACAAATTTCAATAAATCATATTTATTATTTTTTCATTTGCATAACAATAAGGTAGGGAAAGCAAATAATACTTTCTCTGTGTAACATGATTTTTTTCCAAATCATAATTCAAATAATCTTTTGAAAGGTAGATAAATCAAAATCTTTTAAGGTAGTTAAAATACCTTGTATTTTCATAAGCAAACCTCTCAACTTTTAAGATTAATCTAGTTTGTATTAATCATAAATAGTATAGTCATGCAAAAAACTCAATAGTCTGATCTAATTTTGTATAGCTAAAATAACACACTTTATAGTTGTCACAAGTAAATAGTACGATAAACATTTTACATAATATAATATTAAAAATACTAATGAGGAGAAGCCATTCTACTCATCCGGATATCCAAACCTTCTATTCCAACTAGTCTTCAACAATTTTTTCAATAATAATAACAATACTATATTAAAGCACTGTTTTAAATTTCTTCCGACACGGCGAAATTTCGTTTCGGCTAGCTTGCCGATATGAAATCACATATTTTACACTCTACATCATTTTGGACCGAAATGTGTACATTTTAGCCGAAATTACCGAAATATCGGCCGAAATATTGCCGAAATTGGCGAAATATCAGCCGAAATAGACACAAATGTTATTGTGAATATATTTTAAAAGTTTTTTTTACTTTTTGCATATAGGTCTTTCAATATAGGACCTTAAGCTAAAATAATGTGAGGATTTCGTATCGCTATTGTTTGTATTTATGCAAAGTCAAGTAAGTTTATTAACTAATACATTTTTTCTAATTAATGCAAATTCAATTTAGTTACATACTTATATTATATTCTCTTCTATATTATTGTTAAATTATGCTAAGATTTACCGTAATTGATTCATGTTATTGTTACATTATACAGTATTTTATATGATAAATGATATGTAGGACATATAATATCTTATTTAGTAATTTTTATTATTATTATTGAGTATTGGAAATAAATATCTGATATGATCACATTTTCCCGAGATCTTCTCCGATATCTCCGATCCGAGACGAAACACCCCTTGCCGAGACGAGTCCGAAATCCGAGATTTAAAAACCATGTATTAAAGTCAAAACAAACTAGAATTCTTTACGACTTTATTCTTTGTCTCTAAAAGAGTTAAGACTATCAACAAGTTTCTAATATTATTATGAATTTTACAATAATTTGTCTATAATTTATAAGGTATTTACACAAAGAATGGACTAAATAATAATGTCTACAAGTTTGGGTGTAATAGAAATTCTCCATTCCTCTTATTCACTTCTAGGATTTGCAACTAATGGGTTTCGAGTTTAGGCTTTCCCATCCGGGTTCGGCCCGAAACCACAGTTCTAAGAATTAGTCTAGGCGGTGCCTAGGCGGCCCCATGCGACTCGCCTAGGTCCTGGGCCTTTTAAAAAATCAGTTTGGCTGCCTAGGCGTCCTAGGCGGACCGGACCAACTCCTAGTTTTTAACCTTTCCCGCCTCGTAACAAATACCCTAATTTCCAAATCTGTGGACCAAAAACCCCCATTTATTATATTATTATTATTTTTTGCTGCTTTCTCATTTCGCTTCATTTCTTGCCTTGTTGGTTTATATGAATGTAAATGGTCTTTTGTGCTTGAAGTGGATAGTTACACAATAGTTAATGCACTTCTTGTTGTTGAGTAAAAGTGAAAATTTAAGTCCATTGAAGTATGGTTGTTTCACTTAAAAGTGTAGTTGAAGACAATGTAGTTTTTATCAGATTGGGAAGAGATAGCTTATGTTATCCCCCCCCCCCCCCGCCCGCCCGAAATTGTTTTCATTAGAAGGAGAACACAACACAACTTTACAATTTGTCATTTGGAGTTCACTGAAAACCTCAAGCGCAACACTCTTTACCTATATCAAATCTACTGACGCTTTTGATTATGAATCCAGATTTCAAAAGAGACAGACTAGAACTAGTATAACAGTTTTTTTTCTCGATGCATCTAATTAAGACTTAACAAATTATGATCATTTTCTTGACCAATTGTCATTCAATCCAAATCTGTTACCAAAACCAACATCTTCCCGCAATTATGTTCCTTAGACTCTCTAAAGCTCAGCCTGCAATAGCAATAAGAAAAATCAAGCGCAAGATTGAGGAGCAATAATGAGCAAGATTATGCATGGTGCAACAACAAAACAAAACTGAAAGATAAATATGGGGCAAAAAATAGAAAAATTAAAATCGCCTAGTGCCTAGCCGCCTAGGCCATGATTAGAAGGTCTAGGCGCTAGGCCCCCATCGACCACCCGACTACCACCTGGTGACTTTTAGAACGGTGACTTTTAGAACTCTGCCTGAAACTTGACCCATACTCGATTAACTACTTCATCTTCTTCCCCTTTCTCCTTCATTCTTTCTTTCTAAACCCCAAAAAATCAGCAATGGAATCAGCATTCAATTCAGCAAATCATCTATAATAATAGGGTTTACTATGGATTTTAAATAAAGTAAGCTCTTAAACATGTTTGTATTTGATATTATAAATGAAGAATTGATGGGGTTTAAAAGAAATACATCTACAACCTTTTTTATTTCTCTTGTATCTTCTAGTCTGTGTAAGCTCCACAATTGATGGGTTTATATAGCTCTCATTCTAACCCACTTCATTGATTATGTTTCCAATTTCTTCCTCCTTAAACTCCTAACCTAGACTCGTGGACATTTGAAAAGAGATACCCCCACTAGTCAAGTTTTTCAGCTGAGGGGAGGGGCTTCTCCCCACATGTTTTTCACATTCTTGGTTGTCAAAAATAGTGGCTTAATAGTAGGGTTAGTATCCAATTTCTCCACCCTGAGATTTACACATCTACTCTACAATTCACATATCCACACGCAAGTGTTCAACTCATTCTATATTCATTCATACTATGGAATTCATGGTATTATATAATGTATTAAGACTACAATCTAGGGTTTCTCTAGATCTCCATATATTATTGTATTAACCTTCTTGAGAGTCAAGAGAGAGAATACTTCATTGTAAAGAGCAATTGAGAGAGTTATTCATTATAAACAACAAATTATCATCTAGTGAGGCTTGAGAGATAGAAGTTCTGGGAAAATGTGCCCTCTCGCCTTCTTTCTTTCAATTGGGTACATCAATTCGAGATCCTTTTCATCTAAGGTACTTTCTTAGTCTCTCTCAAGAATATGCTTTTCTATAATTATAATGATGATTCCTTCTACGTGGATAATTCTTTTTTTTTAGGGAAGGGGTCAAAACTCATGTTTTTTTTTTCATGTAAGAAAGCAAACCTCATCATTAGAAAAGCGGAAATGCGTTAGAAAAAAAAAAGGAGATTGGATTGGAATCGACACATTGATTCTTTTTTCATAATTTTTTCGAACCGTATGTATTTCTCCTTCGGATTAGGCAGAGCCAAACTGAGACAAATCATTGTGTGCATAGTTTGATCTACTTCTTTAATTGTTCGTTATTGGATCAATTGTCACTAAACTCATCAATGAATTCCTAACAAGGTATCAGTAACAAAATGTTAATAGAAAATACATTACACACACAACACGCACACATGCACAGTTTGCTCTCTGATATACTATTACGGGCTTACATGATCAAGTATTAGATCACTGCCACTTGCTGTACATGTGTTTTTAGCTTCATAAGAGCCTCATTTATCATCACAAACTTTCAATGTATATTAATCGTCATGAATTTTCAATAAGAACCAAATTAAGCTGAAAACACATGCAATACATGAGTCAAATGATATGTTGCGATGGCTGCAACCCCAACTGTCTAGCACAGGAGGGCAATGCCAGAGCAACTTCTATTCAATTATAATTAGGTTATATTATGGCAGGTCAAGCTTTATCACATGTGCTTCTAGTGTTCTGTATTTAATTGGTATAGTACACATGATGCAATTTCAACTGTTGTCACTGCCAAATTATGTCCTGTAAATTGTCTGTATAGTACGTTAAGTAGAGTCAGAATGTTTTATCTTCTCAATCAAACAGCAACAACCATGAGGTCCATGACTACCAAATCAACTCCTTTTTCAATTATGTATGTGCATACATGCACATTCTCCCACTCACTCAGTCTGGGATGGTCAAGTGACTAAAGTTTTCAAGTATATGCATTGAAACATTTATTGCTGCTGATTGATGTGGGCTGAAGATTTCTTTTTTACTCTTCACACCTTAAATGGAGTTGTGCCGATAAATGAAGTCATTTTCTTTAGATTTCAATGATTATTACCATTTCTGGATAGACAAGTTCCATATAGATTTCTAGATATATATATTTTGACTCTTTGTGCCTATAGTCTTAGAATGATTCTCATATTCTCGTGTTGAATGGTTTGTTTGTCCTAATGTATATCTGGTAAGCTTTCATGTTTTATGATTTGCAACCACGGTGTATATAATATTACTCCTATGTGTATAATATTACAGGTTATAGGATCCGTCAAAAGTGCTAGTAGGACAACTGTAATCTAAGAATGAAATGGTATAGGTGATGGAAGATAGATTTCAAGGCTGTAAATTACTTAAGAGCATTCTTATAGCTCTTTATACAGTGGTTTTTCAAAATAGTTTAGGCAACATAATCCAGTCAAATGATTTTTTTTTTCCTTTTTTTGTTCTTTTCTTTTGGTTTAGGTGTTACTTTTTGGTTTTAAGATAACTTCCTGTGCTCTATTATTGAATTTCAAACAAATGTTCTTTACTATAGTCTGCTTTTGTTTAAGAATCTATTTGACTTGTTGGCCTGTTGCCACTGCTGTTTCTTCCCTCCTAAACTATGAATAATGATATCTGCATTCATGTGAAGAATTCTGTTATCGTTGCAGTAGTATGTGCTTTCCACGTTTAAATTTGTCCTAAAGCTAACATTTTGGGTACAGGTGCTTTACCTCAACAAATTGCTCTGCCCCTCACTGTGAAGAAGGGAACGACTCGCATTGTAAAGAGGAAAAGGTCAAAGAAAGCTGCAGTAAAATCTGATGATGACGAGGAGTGAGCTTACTATATGAAGGTGGAACAAGCAGGGTTAAAGCGGGTTAAAGATTTTCATTGCCATGTACATTGCACACTAAGCTTTTGCTTCACAAGTTTCTCATCATTGCTTTCAGCTAGCTTCTTCTCAACTATCTGGTGATGGGAGAAAAGAAAAAGAAAAGCAGCTCGGTGTACAGTAGTAATGCATAAATATATGTATCATTAATCTTATGGTAGGTCAGGATGGGAAATGTATTTTACTTCATAAAGGATAATAACCCGAGCTTGTGTTTACTTTGGTTGCTGCTGTCCTTCGAAATTCATGTTGTTGAAGATGTTGATAGGCAATGACAACTAAAATTGTCGCATAGACATTGCAGATAACAGATATTGATCTATCTAACAAGTTGAGGTTTCTGTACATTTGCGTGCAAGTTTTTGCACTCAATAAATTTGTATGAAAGTAACTTTTAGCTGTTCTCATTTTTGGATATGATTTTTAGCTACTCATGTTTGGCCTAATATTTGGTGTAACACTGTCAGGCGGGTGTGTCTATCATCGGTTCATTGGTCCTGTTTGGGAGGTGCTAGTGCTGCATTGTGAATTTGTTTCTAAATCCAAGGGATGTAAATCTAGTTTTGTCTAAATTCTAGGGACATTCCGCTGTAAGTCTTACAAAATTCCACCTTAAGTCATATTCATCTGTTGACCATAGTAGTGATTATTAGGCCTGGGGCAACATGCTTCGACAAAATTGCCTACCAGCAAGAAAGTCATATTCCTCTGTTGAGCATTGTTGTGATTATTATTAGGTGCCCCGGGCAACATGCTTCGGCAAAATTGCCTACCGGCAATGACAAGGGACTGCGTTCGGTGGAATTTCCCCATTTGTAAGTGGGAAGGTGTAGGCATTCCCACATGCAGAATTAACTGGGATGTTGGATATCGCCATTTCTGCGGCTCATTCCCATATGAAGCCGAATTAACTGACATCTTGGGCATCCCCCTTTCAGATGGCCACACGAACGACAAAGAAAAAGAAAAACACAAATCAAATTTGTTACTGGTGGGAAGCTCACAAGAGGCTTGAGAGTTGAGTGGAGGCTTTTCTTGTGTTGCGAAAGACCTCTGAAAGTACTGTAAAACAAATAATCCTTGTTTTGCTCTCTTTATGGAAATGTATAACGCAATACCGAGAGCACCTTCGAATCTTCTAGTTTCCCTGTCTTTGCTTTCATCATCTGTTTGGATCAATAAATCCTTGCCTTTTGCTTTCACAACAAATGAAGAGAGAGATACCTCTGCATTTCTAAAAGAACCAATACAGAAACATACTTGCAATAGCAAGTGACCGTGCACCTTGTGCGCCCGAAAAGGCTGTGCTAATATGCATGTTGATTTTTTTTTTTTTTTTTTAAATTTTATTTTTGGTTGATGGAAAAAGTGGAATACCGTCACCCTGTTTTATTAATAAGAGTTTAATAAAACAATCCCAACCCTGTTCATTAATAAGAGTTTAATAAAACTACCACTGAATACTGGGAGAAAGTACAATAAATAACAAAGCAGGAAATAAAACATAAACCTCAAACATCATCCTGGAGGGTGGGACATATCCAAAAGTGATACCGACATACAAAATACCAAGTGCGAAAGAAATCAAGTACAAACATATCGGTTCCTCCACCAAAACTCTAGAGGGTCAGTGACTGGATGTCGCTCTTTTCTTTCCCACGCTACTCAGTTCAGTCCAACGACAAATAATTGATGGGAGCCATTGCTCTGCTCAGCTTACGGTAGGTCCCAACTCTACTTCCACATTATCATACTCGTCTACCTGAAAGCTCTGGCTATTCACCATCTCGGCCCTATGGCAGCAACTGTAGTAAAAAAAAAAGATTAAGATGCATGATATGAGTTAAAATATCAGAAGTACTATTACAGATCCCACGAAAGTAAAAATTAATTCTATCAAGTCATAAAACTCAGGTCGTAGCAGCGATTGCGATGTACCACGCTTCTTTGAACTCATGATGCATAGGGGCAAATTTGGGATCAATCCACAAATCCTCATATATGTTGGGATACTCACTCATACGCAAGGCCCGCAAAACCTCAACCAGTGTTGCCTTACTCCTCTGGCAATCAATGAACAAGTGGTTCAACGATTTCATATGATAGTTGCAGAACCCACAGTTTGTTGCAATGTTCAGCTGTCTTTTGGCTAGGTTCTCTCTAGTCAATATGTCGTTATTGAGCACTAACCAGAGGAATACCCTAACTTTGAGGAGCGTTTTTGCCTTCCAGAGGATTGTAGCCCACCTAGGTCTATATCCCCGGAAGTGGATACAGTTGTACAAGGAACTGACTATGAAAGAGCCATTGTTCTCCAGTTCAAAATATTTTCTGTTCGGTCCATGCGAGCATTTTACCCCCCGTCTGTGCGATGTAGACTTGGAGGGCTCCTAGCCTCACTCGTGATTCCGGACTAAGCCGAGTTCTAAAGGATGGTTTCCATGATCCCCTCCTCCACGTCTTGGTCATGGAGGTGCGAGGTTGAGATGCTTGCTCATATAGGTTAGGGAACCTCTTTCTAAGAGTGTGAGCGCCACACCATTTATCCCAACAGAATTTGGTCGACTGGCCATTGCCTATAAATGACACAATCCCTGTGCAGAATGGCCCGTTGGCTCGGGCTATCCCTTTCCAAATGCATGATACTTTAGCACCCACCCGGACACCTAAACTTCTTGTTTCTTTCCCTTGTAAGTAAGATTGAATGAATTCTTGCCAACCTTCGCCATTTGGGTGGAACACTTTCCACCACCATTTGCCCAATAGAGAAAGGTTCATGTCTCTTAGATCAATGATACCCAGTCTACCATACGTTTTTTCTTCATGCATGTTTTTTTTTTCCATTTGATCAAATGGTATCCTCCCTTATCCGCGTCAGCTCATTTCCAAAAAAAATCTCATCCGTATACGGTCAATTTTTTGGATCACCCACTTTGGTAATTCGAAGAAGGGCATGTAGTATGTAGGTAGGTTAGACAGGACCGAGTTGATAAGGACCACTTTTCCACCAAGAGAAAGAGATTTGCCTTTCCATCCCTGCAGTCACGCCTCCACTCTCTCAATGATTGGTAATCAGTCCGATTTCTTTAGTTTACCTGGTCTGAGTGGTAGACCAAGGTATTTGATTGGAAAGCTTTCCCTCTTACAGTTGAGATGGTAGCGTGTGCATTTGCATCTGCTTCCGATATAGTTATCAACAAATATTGAAGTTTATAGTAAAATGATATGCTGTTCAAAGAAGTTATCAACGAATCTAACATCCTGATCATCACCCCACAAGACAAGAAATTTATGCAAGTTCCAGAAATTAGCTTCTCAGTATGAATGAGACCTGTATTCTATATGTGGCAAGAATCACATTGGGTTGCATGTTGCACTATAAAAATGCTTCAGTAATATACTTACGTTCTCTTCTCCGGCTGTACTTCGACACAGCAATATATATTTATTTATTTATGTATGGAGAATATATCATAAAGATAGAATGATACTCAAAGAAATGGATCCTTTGAACAACTACATCTTCATCTTTGCTTACACCATGCTCAACAAAAAACATAGTGTTCAATCCAACAGTACAGTGTTTACGTGTAAGTTTTTCCAGATTAGACAACAGATAAGAGAGAAAGCATCATGTTGTATTGGATTCAAAATTTGTTGTATTAAAAATAGCAAGGGTCAACAAAATTTGTTGATGTAGGCTGCACCCTACATCAAGTGCCCTGCTTCTGAACTTCTCCTTTTGAAATTCCTTGGCTGCAAAGTATAAAACAAAGCAGGGAAAAAAAAAAAAAGGAAAAAGAGGATGAGCAAAAATGAAATTATATATTCATAAATCATAAATAAAGAGAAGAGTATGCATTTAAAGTTTCTATTAATTTTATTGTGAACCCAAGTTTCCACATTACTGTAACAAACTAAATATAGCAATGGAGTACAACTCTATAGCTTATAATTCAGAAATGAGGATAAAAGGAAAAAATAAGTATACATTTAGAACCTCATAATTGATCATGAATGGAGTCAATATAATAAAAAGGAAAGTATTCCTGTTATTCCATGCTGGCTGTATTTCTACATCCTGAATTGTGTTGTGAGAAAGCTCAATCTCACAATTGCTCAATGGAGTCAATATTATAATAAAAAGGAAAGTATTACATTTATTTATAATGGTGGTGGAAGACATAAGGAATCCATTTGCAATAGTTATATGCACAAATCTGTTGAGATGGTAAAAAATATGGGGTGGGCATCTAACTATTTCATTCAAAGTGTCTGTTTGAATATTGATGAAAACTGAGTTGAACAACCTCACATAATAAGAGGGTTTTGGCATGAAAGTGGCAAACATGCAGTGGCGATGAGTATATGCATATGGGTGGAAATAGGCCCATAGCATGTAACACGCAAATGAGGGTTCTTGGCCAATTGGTCTCTCAGTAAACTTGTTGGTTGTCGGACCAATGTAATCCTTTAGTTGTGGGCAATTGAATTTCATGTAAGTATCGGATGAACGATACTCATGTCTCTTTGTGTAAATTTCTTTGGAGTTCCTTGTAGGCATAAAGGTCACAAAACTATATTGACATTTTCTCATTTATCCTGCCGTTATTATTCAGCTTGTTGGTTGACACCACTGAACTTTTGACATATGTACACGAATTACTTTTCTCTGAATGTGTTGGCAGTATTATTTCTGTACTGCGTAATTTGTGCTGAACCAATTTCTAACCTTTCAGGATAAAAGCTAAGAGGAAGGTTTGAGTTGCAGATCATGGAGAATACATAAAGTGTTTTGGATTAAACTTTCAGCTTTTATGTTCGATTGTATACTATAAGTTGCTAGAGGGATGTGTAATACTAGAAATGCAAATGAGTCTGATGCATGTATGCACTTGAAATGAATGTCAGTAAGGATTCAGCCATGAACACAACATTTTCGGATATGTGTATGTATGTTTGTATTATCAGTTCTAAAACTTTTACTTGGTACAAATGAGGTGAGCGTGATAAAAACTTCTCCTGAATATATGTGAATAAATATGAGTGTATATGTGCAACCGAAGATTTCTCTCTCTATATATATATAGAGAGAGAGAGAGAGAGAAATCTTCGGTTGCACACTACTTTGGTGAGCACTCACGAAATAGAGCACCTATGACAAATCCGAACTGCTCATATTGTTCTATATACCTAAGATAGCCTAACAATAAAAAATCAATTAATTTGAAATTCATTTGTCCATGATTTACATCATCACAAAATTGTATGACTGAAAATTCTAACAGCATGATGGATGGGTAAATGAACTTCAAATTACTTGATTTTTTATTGTTAGGCTATCTTAGGCATATAGAACAATATGAGCGGTTCGGATTTTTCATAGGGACTTTATTTCATGAGTGCTCACGGAGTGCTCACCAAAAGTAGTGTGCAACCAAAGGGGACTCGATATATATATATATATATATATATATATATATATAGAGAGAGAGAGAGAGAGAGAGAGAGAGAGCTTTCTTCCGTTGCAAACGGGTCTGTGTGCACAGACCCGTGCGAACTGAGATCTAGGCCGTTGGCCAGATATTTTTTTGTAAAATTTTGCCTTAACCCGCTCTTGGAAACGAAGGGTTAAGGCAAAAAAATAAAATAAAAAAATTTGCCTTAACCCGTCATTGCCAAGAACGGGTTAAGGCTAAATTATATTTGTTTTAGATCTGTATACTCCATCTTCTTCTTTCGATTTCTCCCTACTCTCTCGTTTCTTCCCGAACCCAAACCCACTATCTCCGAAATCGTGAGCTTCTCACTCTGGCAACTCCTTTCTCACTTCCCTCCTCTATCATTCTGGCAACTCTCTCTCTTCCGTCCGTTGCTCCCCAAGCCAGAAAACCCTAATCCAAACACAAACCTCTCCTCCTCCTTCGTTCGCTCCTCCACCTCCATCTGCTCCTCCTCCTATTCTATTCCCATATAATCTCTCTATCCCAATCTCTACTCCAAACTTTGAAACCCAACCCTCTCATCCCAAAAACAAAATCCTAGTTTGGCCATAGGACCTACATTGTCGAAATTCACAGTTATTTTGTAAGGTAATCACTAAATCTTTGCCTTAGTAGTTGTATTTGTGTTGATTTTTAAATTTTTTTGGTCTCTTTCCAATAATTTACCATATATTAAAATTGCCTAAAAAATTTGTAGATGTAGAAATTTGTAAGTAGTATTTTGATGAATTTACACCGTGCAATTGTAGTCGTAATTGTTGTTGATGGCTCGACGATATTGTAGATTGAGTCGTATTTATAATCGTTTCGTATATGCTAAATTACTTAGAACTTTTTTAGTGCAGTTAGACTAGAAAACCTTGCAGACGACCTCCAAAAAATACGAAACTTTGCGAGTAGGTTGGTCTCATGTAGCACAAGCCACCCCAACTTGTAAAAGTGAGTTTTGACTCACGGTTGGAGAGATACGGGCGTGTATCGCTTTTGGTTGGAAAAAACCCCAATAAAGCGATAGACGGCCGTGTTTCTCGAACCGTGAGTCGAAACTCACTTCTACAAGTTGGGGTGGCTTGTGCTACGTGAATTCAACCAAGTTGCAAAGTTTTATTAATTGTGGATGCCGTTTGTACGGTTTTCTAACGTTCCTCGCATGAAGAAGTAAATGACTTAGAACCTTTTTAGTACGGTTAGACTAGAAAACCCTTCAAACGACCTCCAAAAAAATACGAAATTTTGCGAGTAGGTTGGTATCACATAGCACAAGCCACCCTAACTTGTAGAAGTGAGTTTCGACTCACGGTTGGAGAGATACGGCCGTGTATCGCTTTTGGTTAAAAAAACCCAAATAAAGCAATACACGGTCGTATCTCTCGAACCGTGAGTTGAAACTCATTTCCACAAGTTAGGGTGGCTTTTGCTACATGAATTCGACCAAGTTACAAAGTTTTATAAATTTTGGATGCCGTTTGTGTGGTTTTCTCACGTTCCTCGTATGAGAAGTAAATGACTTAGAAAGTTTTTAGTGTGGTTAGACTAGAAAATCCTTCAAATGACCTCCAAAAAATACGAAACTTTGCGAGTAGGTTGGTCTCACGTAGCACAAGCTACCCCAACTTGTAGAAGTGAGTTTCGACTGACGGTTCGAGAGGTACGGGCGTGTATCGCTTTTGGTTAAAAAAAACCCAAATAAAGTGATACACGGCCGTATCTCTCGAACCGTGAATTGAAACTCATTTTTATAAGTTCGGGTGGCTTGTGCTACGTGAATTCAACTAAGTTGCAAAGTTTTATAAATTTTGGATGCCGTTTGTGCGGTTTTCTCACGTTCCTCGCATGAAGAAGTAAATAACTTAGAACCTTTTTAGTGCGGTTAGACTAGAAAACCCTTGAAATGACCTCCAAAAAATACGAAACATTGCGAGTAGGTTGGTCTCACGTAGTACAAGCTACCCCAACTTGTAGAAGTGAGTTTCGACTCACGGTTAAAGAGATATGGCCGTGTATCGCTTTTGGTTAAAAAAACCCAAATAAAGCGATACATGGCCGTATCTCTCGAACCGTGAGTCGAAACTCATTTCTACAAGTTGGTGTGGCTTGTGCTACGTGAATTCGATCAAGTTGCAAAGTTTTATAAATTTTGAATGCCGTTTATGCGGTTTTCTCACGTTCCTCGAATAATAAGTAAATAAAGTCAGAAACTTTCCTCACATTCCGTAACGGTTCGTGGCCCTAATTGTTCTATTTTTTTTTTATCTTAGATATGGACAGTCTTGAAGGAAGTTCCGTTGCCGGGGAGAAATATGTTCGTGCACAAGAAATGGGTGAATTTCGGCCACATGTTGACGAGCACCTAAAACCGAAGATAGGTATGACGTTTCATACTTTAGAGGAAGTGGAGAAATGTTATTCATCATATTATAGACGTGCGGATTTCGCTATGCGTAAGGGTGGAAATAAATACAAGGGAACCGATGTAGTAGATAAATCATATGTATGTAATAAAGCCGGGGAGTCACCGAATAATCATAATGAAGCTAGACGGGGAACAATTTCTAGAACAGGTTGTAAAGGTTTTGTTCGTGTAAAACTAAACTCACAAAGTAATTCATGGATTATTTATTCATTTAATGAACCACACAATCACGAATTTACTTCACCCGATAGACGTCACTTGCTGCCTCGAAACCGTGTTGATATGGGATAAATAAAGCAGCATCAACCAGGACCCTCTGATCTCCTCTGGATCCTCCCCCCTGTGATCATTAGGCCAGCTACAGTCCAACAGGCCTCAGCTAGCTCAGGCCCATGGGCAAACGGGTCCAACCCGGACCGTTAGGGCTCAAGACCCGTTTACACCTGCTTATAAATACCCAATCCCCTCCTCACTGCAGGAGGTAATCAATCTCTTTCCACCTAAACCCTAGCTGCCCAGTCTCTTTTCCAGTGGGTGACTAGATCGTCGGAGGGCCTGTGTCGGACTTCTCCCGATGTTTCCAGACCGTGTGCATATACAGAAGACCCAGCCCAAGCGAGCTTCTGGATCCGAGCCGAGCACCCGTCCTCACTTCCGAGCCCCTCTGCGCTCCTACTTCCGAGCCGCTCCCGCTACACGGGGTCGGACCGACGACAGTACCGCATAAGGACTTCCACTCTTCAAATTACAAAAACTCACACCTGTTGCCCCCACACCCCCAAAACAAACCGCATCAGGTTTGTGCCGTCTGTGGGAACCTTTTTCTCAGTACTATCGTTCTTCCGAGCCAAGCTAGAGTCGTCAACTTGGGTCCGAGCTCCTCCATGGCTCCCAAAGCCAGAAGGGCCGTCACCTCGGCATGACATCCGGACCCCCCCACATCAAAGCCGCGTGAATGACCATGGTTCCAACCAACCTCAGGTCAACAACGCGGCCCAGCCATCAATCACGTCGGATTTGCGCCGCGTCATCTCTGATAGACAGGCCAGTTGGACTAGGAGAGGGGCCGCTTCCAACTCGGTCTTGAACCATCGCCGACAGCCTTCCTAGGCATGCAATCTCCTGCAGAACTTGGTAGTTTAAGCCCCCGTCACAAGGGTCGAATTCCAGAACTTCCTGGACGAGATTCTCTAAGCCATCCGAGGCGATCTGACCACCGAGGTCCACCACAGTTCCGGCCTCCCATCAGGAACAGGAGCCGGCGAATCCTGTGGATCGGCTCGTCCTCAGGAACTGGCAGACCTCGTCCTTCGTCGTTTGGAGGAAATGGAGAACAGCCTCGTCCATTTCGGTGAGGGCAGACCAATGCCTGGTCGCGGTCAGCGTCCGACTGGACCCCCTTTTCCCCCCAAATCCTTGAAACCGAGATTCCTCGGAACTTCAGACCTCCTCTATTCGAGACCTATAATGGCGAAGGTGATCCTGTTGATCACATGAAGGGATTTAAGACCCTCATGATGATTCACAGCGCTGCGGATCCCCTCCTCTGCCATGCCTTCCCAGATACCCTTCGTGGCCCGGCTCGGGAGTGGTTCTCCAAACTTACCCCCGGCTCGGTCTTCGCTTTCGAGCAGCTGGAGGCAGGTTTCCTTGCCTACTTCGTGACCAGCAGGAAGGTCGTGAAGACGAGCTCTTCCCTTCTGGAGCTCAAACAGAAGGATGAGGAATCCCTCCGGGAGTTCGTTCGGAGGTTCACCTTTGAGGCGAGGTCAGTTTCCTCCCTCGACGCAGGGGTCACCTCTGCAGCCTTCTGACACAACGTCTGCCACGGCCAGCTCAAGGCATCTTTGACCAAGAAACCACCCGCGGACTTTCCTGACCTACTCAACATGGTCGAGAAGTATATCCGGACCGAGGAGGCCCTCAATCCCGAGGGCGTGAAAGAAGCCACTACTAAGGGGAAGCACAAGGTCGATGACGCTGAGCCCTTCAAAAGGGCCATGAAAGAAGCAACTGGTCCCAAGAGGGTCCCCCCGGCCCCACGATTCGAAAGGTATATGCCCCTGACTCAGAACATCTCGACAATTTTAATAGAGATCGAGGACAAGGGGGTCATCCGGTTCCCTCCCCGACCAGCTAACAATGGCAAGAAGCGAGACCAGAGGTTCTACTGCCGCTTCCACCGAGACACTGGGCATGATACAGATCACTACCGAGCCCTTAAGGATGCGATCAAAGCCCTCATCCAACAAGGGTACCTGAGGGAGTTCACCCGGGCCAATCCCAAAGACCGAAAAGAACCGAGGAGCCCGAGGCCTTTGCCTCCCCCTCGGACAACCGACCGACGACCTGACCGAAACCCGAAACTCGAAACCCGAGGAAACTGGTGGACAGGCCATCCTGCACTGCATCCACGGCAAGCCCATAGGGGGGAGGGGGGAATGTAAGACTTCTCGCAAAGCCTTTATCCGGGAGGTCAACTCCGTTCTACACCACCCCTCCCTTCGGATTTAGCAGCGGGTAATCTCCTTCTTAGTCTCCTTCTTAGGAGAATACCTCGAAGGCGTCCAGCTTCCACACTGCGATGCCCTTGTCATCAGCCTTGTCATGGCCAACTTTCAGGTCTGCCGAATCCTGGTGGACAACAGCAGCTTGGTTAACATCCTCTTCTTCGAAGCATTTGAGAACCTCAAACTCCCCCGAGAAAAGCTGAAGCCGACCGGTTATACCCTCCAGGGGTTTTTCTGGCATCCCAGTGCAAATCGAGGAAATCGTGACACTAGATGTAACCGCAGGAACGACCTCCGTCCTCCGAACCGAGTCGATGGATTTTATGGTGGTCAACGTCAAGGCAGCCTACAACGCCATCCTCGGCTGACCCGGGCTTTGTTCACTCAGGGTCATCCCCTTAGCCTACCATCTGAAACTGAAGTTCCCAACTGACGTCGGGGTCGGGGTTGTCCGAGGCAACCAGGAGTCGGCACGCTCATGCTACATGACCACAGTCGAGGGCGGTGTATTTCCACTCGACGCCGTTGAGCTCCCGCCTGAAGAGAGCCAGCCCGAGTCAGATTCTGCGGACGAATTGGAGGAAGTCTCCTTTGAAGTAGAAGACAAGTCCAAATGGTTCCGTGTGAGACGAACCCTTTCCTCTGACCTGAAGCCGGATCTGATCGACTGCATCCGTCGCAATGTTGACCTCTTCGCCTGGACACTGTCCGACATGCCCTGGATTTCCGAAGACTTAATCATGCACCGGCTAAACATTGCCCCCGGCTCCAAACCAGTCCAGCAGAAGCGCTGCAAGTTTTCCCCAGAAAGGTAACATGCGGTGAGAGCGAAGGTGGATAAGCTGTTATCCACCCGGTTCATTCAAGAAGTCAGCTACCCCAAGTGGCTGGCTAATGTCGTAATGGTAAAAAAGGCTAGCGAAACCTGGAGGATCTGCATTGACTTTACCGACCTCAACAAGGCATGCCCCAAGGATCCTTTTTCCCTCCCCAGCATCGACGCTCTGATCGACGCGACGTCGGGTCACGAGCTCCTGACCTTCATGGATGCCTTCTCGGGCTATAATCAGATCCGGATGTTTCCTCCGGACATTGCCAAAACATCCTTCATCACCGACCAGGGCCTTTACTGCTACCAGGTCATGCCCTTCGGGCTCAAGAATGCCGGGGCCACCTACCAGAGGCTCGTCAACCGAGTCTTTAAAAATCAGATCGGTCGAAAGCTTGTCAATAATATGCTTGTCAAAAGCCGACGAGGGAAGGATCATGTTGCCGACTTCAAGGAAGCCTTCGGCGTCCCACGGTCTCACAACATGAGGCTCAATCCCGCCAAGTGTGCCTTCGGCGTCTCCTCTAGGAAATTCCTGGGGTTTGTTGTTAGCCAGCGTGGCATAGAAGCCAATCCGAAGAAGATCCAGGCCATCATCGACATGGCCCCTCCCCGAAACGTCAAGGAGGTTCAACGGCTTACGGGTAGACTGGCTGCCATCGGCTGCTTCCTCTCCAAATCAGGGGAGAAGTCCCTCCTGTTCTTCAAGGCCCTGCGGGGGATGAAAGGATTCGAATGGGACGAGCCACAGCAACAGGCGTTCGACCAGTTGAAGTCCTACCTCGCCAATCCCCCACTCCTAAGCAAACTCGAACCCGGCGAACCCCTCTTCCCATACCTCTCGGCCTCAAAAAGTGCGCTCAGCACCGTGCTCATCCGAAAAGAAGACGGTGTTCGGAAGCCCCTGTACTATGTAAGCAAAGTTCTACTATCAGCCGAGACCAGATATGCAAAGATGGAGAAGATGGCATACACACTGATAACGGCCGCTCATAAGCTCCGACCCTATTTCCAAGCTCACTCTATTCAGGTCCTCACGGACCAGCCCCTGAAGACTGTCCTACACAAACCTGAGAGCTCCGGCCGCCTGGTCAAGTGGTCGATTGAGTTAAGCCAATACGACATCAGCTACCAGCCCAGGACGGCAATCAAGAGGCAGACACTCGCCGAATTTATCACAGAGTGCACCATTTTCGAACCATCCGACACCTCGGAAACCGACTCAATGAGGGAGGTTTATGTCGACGGTTCTTCTTGCAAAGAAGGGCCGGAAACCGACCCAATGTGGGAGGTTTATGTCGACGGTTCGTCTTGCGAAGAAGGGAGTGGAGCAGGCGTCATCCTAAAGGCCCCCGACAATTTCGTCCTCTAATATTCTCCACGGCTAAATTTTCCAGCCTCAAACAATGAAGCGGAGTACGAAGCTATGATCGCGGGGATCACCCTCGCACACAAGGCTGGATCCAGACACATCAGGGCCTTTAGCGACTCCCAGCTCGTGGTCAACCAGATCACCGGGGAGTATGAAGCTCGTGACACTCGGATGGTACAATACTTGGCGGTGGTCCGTAATCTCTTGTCATCTTTCGACTCCTACTCGCTGGAACGAATCCCCAGGGAACAGAACGCCCAGGCGGATTCATTGTCGAAGCTGGCCTCATCATCCTTTGAGGGGCTCGACCGCACCGTTCTGATCAAGGTCCTCCTCAAGCCCAGCATCGACCTCCTTGAAGCTTCCTGCCTCAACACCGATCTCCAGCCCGACAACTGGCCGATGCCCATTTGGAAGTTCCTTTCCGAGGGCGAACTCCTTCAAGACCGATCCGAGGTAAGAAGGATCAGAGTCCAATCCGAAAGATTCACCCTGATCAACGGAACGCTCTTCAAGCGCTCATACACAGTGGCTGACGGCAGACCCTACCTCCCTGCCTATCACCTGACGAAGCCAAGCACGCCCTGAAGGAACTGCACGAAGGGATCGGCGGATGCCATATGGGGAGCAGGCCACTCGCCCAAAAGGCCCTGAATCATGGGTATTACTGGCCAACCATGTTGCAAGACGCGCAAGACCTCATCAAAAGGTGCAGACCTTGCCAAAGATTTTCATCAATAAAGAGACTCCCGCAGGCCAACCTCCGATCCCTAGCCAGCCCGACCCCCTTTGCTATGTAGGGAATGGACCTTGTCGGCCGCTTTCCTCAAGCAACGGGCCAAAGAAAATTTCTGGTGGTGGCCATCGACTACTTCACCAAGTGGATCGAGGTAGAACCCCTGGCCTCGATCACCTTCTGCCTCGATCACCGAGCATCAAACTCAGCAATTCTTTTGGAAGCACATCATCTGTCGGTTCGGGATCCCGCAGGTGCTCATCACCGACAACGGGACCCAGTTCGCCGGCAAGAATTTCCGAAGGTTCTGCGAAGACACTGGCATCCAGCAATGCTTCTCAACCATATGCCATCCTCAATCAAACGACCAAGCCGAAAATGCGAACCACCAAATCCTTGATGGCCTTAAAAAGCGATTGGACAATTTGCCCAAGGGGCTTTGGGTCGATGAACTTCCGAGCGTTCTCTGGGCACACCGGACGACGAAAAGGATACCCATTGGCGAGTTGCCTTTCAACCTAACCTACGGCACCGAGGCGGTTATCCCCTTGGAGATCAACCTCCCTTCGCCCAGAATAATGGCCTTTGACGAAGAAAGCAACTCGGCAGGTCTCAGGGCCAACTTGGACCTAGTCGACGAAGCCAGGGAAAAATCCACCATCAGAAGAAGCATATACCAACAACGGTCGAGAAATTCTACAACAAGAAGGTCCGCTCCGCTAACATCCAATAGGGTGACCTCGTCCTCGGAAACTGACAGTCTCAGATCCCAGCAAGAAGAGGAAGTTGGCCCCTAATTGGTAGGGTCCGTATAGGGTCGCCGAAGTAGTGCGCCCCGATACCTACCGACTGACCGACATGGGAGGCAACCCGATCAAGAGACCCTGGAATGCGGAGTACCTCATCAAGTACCTCGAAAGAGATGTCTAAAGTTATTATGTAACCGATCCCTTGTAATCGGTTTTATATGCCGTCGCTTTTTGTACAAGAATATTTATTCTCTTCCCAAAGTTTTTTAGCTCAGATTCCGTGTAAACCCCTTATGTAACCACCCCAAGCCTCGACACCGTACGGTGAACTCGAGCACATGGGTAGCTTTCTCAAGCTGAGGCATTGGAGCTCAGTGCTCTCTGCCGACCACCAAGCCTCGACACCAAATGGTGAATTTGAGCACACGGGTAGCTTTCTCAAGCTAAGGCAATGGAGCTCAGCGCTCTTCGCCGACCCCCAAGCCCCAACACCGTACGGTGAACTTGAGCACACGGGTGGCTTTCTCAAGCTATTGCAATGGAGCTCATCGTTCTCTGTCGACCCCCAAGCCTCGACACCGAACAAAGAACTCGAGCACACGGATAGCTTTTTCAAGCTAAGGCAATGGAACTCAGCGCTCTCCGCCGACCCCCAAGCCTCGACACCGTATGGTAAACTTGAGCACACGGGTGGCTTTCTCAAGCTACGGCAATGGAGCTCAGCACTCTCCGCCGACCCCCAAGCCTCAACATCGAACGGTGAAATCGAGCACACAGGTAGCTTTCTCAAGCTAAGGCAATGGAGCTCAGCGCTCTCCGCCGACCCCTAAGCCTCGACACCATACGGTGAACTCGAGCACACGGGTGGCTTTCTCAAGCTAAGGCAATGGAGCTCAGCGCTCTCTGCCGACCACCAAGCCTCGACACCGAAAGGTGAACTTGAGCACACGGGTAGCTTTCTCAAGCTAAGGAACGGACCTCAGCGCTCTCCGCCGACCCCCAAGCCTCGACATTGTACGGTGAACTCAAGCACACGGGTGGCTTTCTCAAGCTATGGCAATGGAGCTCAGCACTTTCTGCCGACCCCCAAGCCTCGACACCGAATGGTGAACTCTAGCACACGGGTAGCTTTCTCAAGCTAAGGCAATGGAGCTCAGCGCTCTCCGCCGACCCCTAAGCCTCGACACCGAACGGTGAACTCGAGCACACGGTTAGCTTTCTCAAGCTAAGGCAATGGAGCTCAGCACTCTCCGTCGACCCCCAAGCCTCGACACCGTATGGTGAACTTGAGCACACGGGTATCTTTCTCAAGCTAAGGCAGTAGAGCTCAGCGCTCTTTGCCGACCCCCAAGCCTCGACACCGAACGGTGAACTCGAGCACACGGGTAGCTTTCTCAAGCTAAGGCAATGGAGCTCAGCGCTCTCCGCCGACCCCCAAGCCTTGACACCGTATGGTGAACTCGATCACACGGGTAGCTTTCTCAAGCTAAGGCAATGAAGCTCAGCGCTCTTCGCCGACCCCCAAGCCTCGACACCGTACGGTGAACTCGAGCACACGGGTGGCTTTCTCAAGCCACGGCAATGGAGTTCGGTGCTCTCTGCCGACCCCCAAGCCTCGACACCGTACAGTAAACTCGAGCACACAGGTGGCTTTCTCAAGCCAAGGCAATGAGGTTCGGCGCTCTCTGCCGACCCCCAAGCCTTGACCTCCGGTCAGGACTTCAGCTAACCTCCCTACCCAAAAGTTTCATTAAAGATTTAAGGTGCTCGCCCTTGAAGAAATGCCCCGAGTCCCGAACCATAGGTCGACCCACCTTTCACCCGCTGGCAACTCGGGGTAAAACAGCCCTCAGAGCCGTTACTCCAAATTTTCAGAGGGCGGCAGGGGAGCCACCGGCCCGGGACTCTCGGTCAAAAGTTCCGTATCAGGGCACCCGCCTTCGGCAAGTACCCAGAGTCCTCATCCCGGGGTCGGCCAACCTTTCACCCGCTGGCAACTCGGGGTAAACGGCCCTCAAAGTCGTTACCCCAAATTGTCAGCGGGTGGTAGGAGAGCCACCGGCAATGAGAACCCACGGGGATGTGAGTTTTTCTCTGATGATTTTATGGCGAGGGGTGGGGGTTATATAGCTCCCCAGAGCGGCTCATTAATGACGTCAGAAGACGAAACGTCGGAAGTCAAAACGTCCCCCCCGTTAAATGGCGTGGGAAGGTGAAACGTACAACATTAATGGAGCGGGAAGATGAAACGTCCTCCCATTAATGGCATTGGAAGGCAGTCCTCTACTACAGAACTTTCAAGACTCCCCCTCTCCATCGCCTTACTGCTCGGGGATGACCGCCGTCTCCTCCAGAGAGGCCAATCCCCGGGGCCGGCCGAACTTGCTCCACCTATCGCTGAGGTTTTTTCACCCCCCAAGTCTCTGACCTTCGGCTCGGCCCCGAAGCCAAACAAATGCCCTAACTCTAACCCTCAACGCATTCTCAATAACAAGTTCAAAAGGGTCGGAAAGCTTATTCTTTATTATAACGCCCTAGAGGGCCACAATACAGAAAGATTTATTACAACCAAAGCCTCGTCCTAAACAATCCTCAGCCCCCCTCCGGGCTCGCACGGGTCAACTCGAACCCCACCGAGCGACTCGGTTCTGCAACATGCCTTGTTGAGCCCCTGGGATCAGCCAAAGATGACACACCGGCCACAGAACTCTGAGCATCGCCCGGCCTCACGTACTCCAACTGCAGAATTGGGGACGATTCGCGCCTAGAGTAAGCACCAATCACCGAGGGGACCGACCTTCCCAACATCGTTTTATAACGCTGAATCTCAATCTCTTTCTCTACAATGACCTTGCGGAGGAACGAATCCAATGTAGGCCTCTGCACCGAGGCACTTGACATGGAAAATCCAAGGCCCGTACCCCCGAGGATGCGGTCGGCTATCACCCACTTCAATTGAGCCGACTCCGCGCTCAGCTCCTTCGACTTATTTCGGAAATAGTAGAAAGCAGCGTCGTGATCGTGGGCTTCCTTCCGATATCGGTCGATGGTGGACTCCAATACCTTGATCTTACTCCGAAGTCATGTCACCTCGGACCGCCGAGGATCAACCTCGGCAAGGGTAGCCAACATCAGATGGAAGCAAAATAAAAGGTCATTCCAAGGCCATAAGTCCACGACAGGCAATCTCGAAAAATTACACAAGTCTAGGAGGGTCGGACAAACTCAGATAGTCGACCCAAAGGCGAGACAAAAGTCGAGAGTAAAACACTTGGCCCACCAAAAATTCTTTGTTATAAATTTTCAATACTTTTACAGAATATTGCGGTGGCCAGTCCGTCTTCGGCAAATACAACCAAAAAGACAACACAAGAAGAAAAGAAAAGAAAAACAACTACGGCTTAGGGCCCACTTTTCCCTGGGTCCGATGACGGCCACGGGGTCGACCACCGGATTGGCACTCGCTCCTCCGACTCCACCTTGCTCTTCACCCGGCGCATCGCCCCTGGGGGTCTTCGGCGGCCCCTCGATCTCCATGTCGTAGTCGAGGTGTGACAGGTCCAAGTTCAGATAGAAGTGCTTCACATGGCTCAACACCTTGTCGTACACTTCATTCTGCGCTTCGATGACCATATCCTGGGCCTTCAAGGTCTGCACCCCCTTCTCCACTTCGAACACCTGCTTCAGTGCTGCCTCCTTCTTCAGCGCATCATCGGCCATCGAGGCCAGGTTGGCCTTCAGGGCCTGCTCCCGCTTCATCGAAGCATCCAGGATGGTCTTCAGATCCATCATCTCACATTTATAGCATTTGGTCTGGCTCTGCTCGTACTTCAGTTCCAGCTCGTGAGTCTGCATCACCTGGTTGCCGGACATGCAGGCTTATAGCCGAGGTCAAAGCACTTGAGTAAAAATAAAGTTCTAAGAAACCAATACGAGAGGAATGAAACATAAGGCCTCAGAAATTACCTGCACACTGGCCTGAGCCCACCTCATGTAGGCTAACTCGAAGGTATCGCCCCCCATACTCTGCCGATCCCGAGGCGTGGCCATCTTGTCCACGAACTCCATGGAGATGGGATCCTTGGTCAGAGTGTCCCCCTGGCGGATGGCCCAGTCCGAGGCCCGAGACCGGAGCCCCTATTCCCTGACCAGGGCCTGGGCATCGGCACGCACGAGGGCGATCTCCGTCGACTGACTCGTCTTCGGCCTCTTCGCCTTCGGCTCGGATGGAGTCTCGGAGGCTGTTCTGGAAGGGGCCGCCGCCTGCTTCCCCTTCTATGATTGCTCCACCTTCTGCTTCTTCATGGCAAGCCTCTTCGCCTTGATTGCTTCGGGGTCCATTTCTGCAAAAAGTCCATTAACAAACGATGAGCACAAAAGAGAAGTACAAAAAAAGAATGAAAAACATACGGGGCGGGGCGGGGCTCAATTCGGCTCGGACCATGTGACTCTCCGTCACTTTCGGCCAACTTATACTATGGCTCTTATGAAGGCGCTCCACGAAGGCCCATTCCTCGGTTGAAAGATCACCTTTCTTCGGCCCTTTAAAGTTTGGCTTATAAAAGTTCCACCTCGTCGGTATATCCCACTGCACCTCACTCCGGACGACGAAGTATTTCCTTTTCCACTCCTTTATCGAGTCTAGGTGGCCATGCACAACCTTACACCCGCTCCGAGGCTATACGTAGTAGATCCCTCGAACTTCTCGGACGAGCTGACCCCCAGCATGGCTCAGAAGATACTCAGTCTCAGCAGCACCTTCCTCTCTGCACACAACAGTATGAAGCTCACCATCTGCTTCCAAGAGTTCGGCCCGAACTGCATCGGACACAACGAAGACCAGTTTATGACGTCTCGGATGAAAGGATGGATGGGTAGCCTCAGCCCAGAGGAGAACGCATCGGCAGGGAAGATGCAGTACCATGGCGCCAGAGGATCGGTCTGCCGATGACCAGCGCTTGGGACCATCAGCTCGTATTCCTTCCCAATGAAGTAACTCGTGCGGATCACCGAAAGGTCCTCCCCCTTCAAAATCGAGGGAGTACTGTCCATCTTAATCCTCACCTGGCTCAGTGAAGAAGGTTGTACCCCATAGAGAACCTTATCCCTGATGTCATCCGGGTAATTCTTGATCGACCGAGGCTGTGGCAGGAAGAGAAGCCCCAATTGCCGAGGGGCAATTGTCCTATCAGGACTGCTTGACATGATCCACTTCACCCTCTTCTTCCGAACCTTAGGGGCCTTCTCGGGAGACGGGGTCGCCAACGGCTCGAGGGCGAAGGCCCTCGGGGGGGGGAGTCCATCCCCCTGACTTGACCACCCTCGGCCTCAGCCTCTTCGGCAGGCGGTACTCCCTTGTCCTTCCCTTCCTCTTCGTCCTCCCCTCCTTTGCCCTCCTCATCATCCTCGTCATCGGTACCCTCCTCATCTGAGCCACTGCTCTCCACCACAAAGGGATAGCGGGTCCGCAGTGGCTCCACGACAATCACTTCGTCCTTCGTGTCCCAAGAAGTTGAAGTTTCCGGAGGATCCAAAGAGGTTGTAGAATCCGATAGGCCCGTATGGACAACGCTGTCGGAAGTAGAGGCAGAGGAGCCGGACTGAACCCTAGACATGACAAAGAAAACTAACCTGAGTATGACTTGAATGGGAGGTTGCCGGAAAACTTGTCGACGGTGATTAAAAATCCTAGAGAGAGAAGCTCTGGGTTCTAGAAAGAGAAAGCAAAAGTGAGAAATGAGAAGGGGACGAGTATATATAGAGGATTAAAACTCCTTGATTTTCACAAAAGTCAGTTAACAGTAACTGCCTCAATTCGTGCAAAAATAGTTACTGTGACTCCTCGATTCTCGCAAAAAATAGTTCCTATAACGGCTATTGGAATCTCTGAGCTCGCTCGTCTCTCTGACCCCCTTAAGCCTCGACAGTTGACCTATATCTCGAGCATGGGGGTAGCTTCAACAGGCCAAGTCACTTGGCCTCGCTCGTCCAGCCGACCCCCTCAAGCCTCGACGGTCGACCTATATCTCGAGCATGCAGGTAGCTTCAACTGGCCAAGTCGCTTAGCCTAGCTCGTCCAGCCGACCCCCTCAAAGCCTCGACGGTCGACCTATATTTCGATCATAGGGGTAGCTTCAACAGGCCAAGTCACTTGGCCTCACTCGTTCAGCTGACCCCCTCAAGCTTCGACGGTCGGACCTATATCTCAAGCATGGGGGTAGCTTCAACTGGCCAAGTCGCTTGGCCTAGCTTGTCCAACTGACCCTCTCAAAGCCGCGATGGTCGACCTATATCTCGAGCATGGGGGTAGCTTCAACGGGCCAAACTTGGCCTTGCTCGTTCAGCCGACCCCCTCAAGCCACGATGGTCGACCTATATCTCGAGCATGGGGGTAGCTTCAACTGGCCAAGTCGCTTGGCCTTGCTCGTCCAGCCGACCCCCTTAAAGCCTCGACGGTCGACCTATATCTCGAGCATGGAGGTAGCTTCAACTGGCTAAGTTGCTTGGCCTCGCTCATCCAGCCGACCCCCTCAAGCCTCGACGGTCGACCTATATCTCGAGCATGGGAGTAGCTTCAACTGTCTAAGTCACTTGGCCTCGCTCGTCCAGCCGACCCCCTCAAGCCTCGATGGTCGACCTATGTCTCGAGCATGGGGGTAGCTTAAACAGGTCAATTCACTTGGCCTCGTTCGTCCAGCCAACCCCCATAAGCCTCGACACTCTAAGCCAACTCCATCCGTCATCATATACAAAAGGAAATCACCACGACCTACTCGACAGTAGACCCCCATGCTCGGCCTTCGAAGCCCTCGTGCTCAGCCATAGGGGCCCTAACTAGCCCGACGTCGACCCTGACCAGCCCAAGTTACGGGAACTCTCTTCCCACTCTCCTTCATGAAACCTGACTACTCCTCCACGACCCGCCAAGCACGGTCCCGCAGGAGTGGGGGGCTTGTGATATGGGATAAATAAAGCAGCATCAACCAGGGCTCTCTGATCTCCTCTGGATCCCCCCCTGTGATCATCAGGCCAGCTACAGTCCAACGGGCCTCAGCCAGCTCAGGTCCATGGGCAAACGGGTCCAACCCGACCCGTTAGGGCTCCAGACCCGTTTACCCCTGCCTATAAATACCCAATCCCCTCCTCACTGCAGGAGGCAATCAATCTCTCCCCACCTGAAGCCTAGTTGTCCAGTCTCTTTTCCAGTGACTGACTAGATCGTCGGAGGGTCTGTCGCCGGAACTTCTCCCGGTGTTTCCAGGCCATGTGCAGGTACGGAAGTCCCAGCCCAACCGAGCTTCTGGATCTGAGCTGAGCACCCGTCCTCACTTCTGAGCCCCTCTGCACACCTACTTTCGAGCCGCTCCCGCTACCCGGGGTCGAACAGACGACAGTACCGCATAAGGACTTCCACTCTACAAATTACAAGAACTAGCACCTATTGCCCCCACACCCCAAAAAAAATATCGCATCACGTGTATTGTCAAATTCAGATTAAAAAATGATTGGTCAACTTACCGAAGCTAATGTCCCTATATGCAAAAGCTTTTCTTCGGAGGTGCAAGTGTAGGTAATGAGAAAATTGGATTCACTGAAACCGATGTTAGAAATCTAAGGAGAGACGAGATGGAAGGTTTGAAAGGACATGATGGGCAAATGCTAATTGAGTTCTTTGAATCGAAAAAGGAGACAGATCCTTTATTTTTTTATGATTACCAATGTGATCCCGAAGGGCGATTGTCCCATTGTATTTGGGTGAATGGTATCGCTAGGAAGAATTATGAAGTATTTGAGAATGTAGTTTGCTTTGATGCCACCTACAACACGAACCGATACGGGATGTTATTCGTACCATTGGTTGGAGTGAACCATCATTGGCAATCAATCTTCCTAGGTTGTGGGATCATTCCAAATGAGAAGGCATCCTCATTTGAGTGGTTCTTTGAAAAGTTGTGAGGAGTAATGCCTCACGATCCGTGCAATATTATGACAGATGAGGATTGTGGAATCAATGCTGCAATTAAGAAAGTTTTCCCAATCACTAAGCATAGATATTGCATTTGGCATATTTTGGAGTTACCGCATGAGATGCGTATGTCGAATAACATCGATGAGTTTAGGGATGCCTTGAAGAGTATCATCTATACGACGGAATATAAAACTGAATTTGAAGAGAAGTGAACAATTTTGATTTCGCAATACAAACTTGAGAATAACAAATGGTTGAATGATAAATTTGAAATTCGCGAGAAATGGGCTCCTGTCTATGAAAAAGATTCATTTTAGGGCGGCATGTTGAGTACCCAATGGAGCGAATTGCTACATTCATCCTTGAAACAACATACCAATAAGAAGTACTCATTACATGAATTTGCCGTCATCTTTGACCGAGTCCTAGTAAAACAAAGACACGAGGAACTTAAAGAAACTCATCGGAATCGTGAGGAGAGACCAAAATTGAAGACCGAATGGGCGATGGAGGAACAAATGGTGGGGACATACACTTTGAAGATTTTCTACAAATCCCAACAAGAAGTGCAAAAAAGCTTATTACTTAATGTGAATTTCATTTCCGCTATGGATTCACCGGATAATGCAGCTTTTTCTGTGACGCTTTGTGGAAACTCAGAACCTGGGAGGGTGATTTCTTTTTGCAAACTCCGTCAAATGGCTAAATGTCCTTATTCCATGTATGAATTTGTAGGCATTCCATGCAAACATCTATTAGCGGTTATTCGGTTCACCAATCACACCGCACTATTGGAGCAATATATTTGTTGACGATGGATCCGAGATCGGTTGACAAGAAGCAGTACACCCGTTCCCAATAGTATGAGCGACAATTTTGCCTCTCATTATTGTGAATTGAGTCAGCACTCAATTTTTCCTCTCGAAAATTTTGATTTCTTTTTGCAAACTCCGTCAAATGGCTAAATGTCCTTGTTCCATGTATGAATTCGTAGGCATTCCATGCAAACATCTATTAGCGGTTCTTCGGTTCACCAATAACACCACACTACCGGAGCAAACATATATTTGTAGACGATGGACCCGGAATCAGTTGACAAGAAGTAGTACACCCGTTTTCAATAGTATGGATGACAATTTTGCCTCTCGTTATTGTGAATTGAGTCAGCACTTAAGACAGTTGGTCAATCTAGGTTGTTCTTCTGAGGGAACGTACAAGTACATGCCCGACCACATGCTTAAGGGCATTGAAGGCATTTCTCACATTCAATCTGGGAATAGCACACATAGCGAAGGTAGCGCACAACCGGAGAGTGGTGGACATGCACATGCACCGGTGGGGGATCCTATACAATGTACTACAAAGGGAAGGCCTAAAGGGAAAAGGTTGAAGTCCATAAGAGAATCCCTAAAAACGAAGAGACCAAGACTTTGCAGGACATGCCTTCGTGTCGTATGTCACGATTCATGAAATTGCCCAAAAAATATGGCTAGGTAATATATCCGAGACTAAGTATATATTAATTTGACTCAATCAATCTTAACTTGTTGTTGACCAACTCATTCTTCTCATTTATTTAGTGGATCGGTAACATATGAAGAAGATCCAACCGGTGAAGAGAGTGATGACGATGAAGGTGAAGATTTGTACTAAGGTAATTTTCGTACTATGTAGGTCATATTAAACTTGAATACCTTTATTATTAATTTCAAATGATGAGAAGACAATTATTTATTTCTACAATTCTTTATTTTTTTTGTAGGTCTGGGATGAAAGTTGATCATGCCGATGGAGGGCGTCAATCATCAAAAAGTTTAAAACTTTTGATTGTATATATTATCTAGTAAATGGGAGGAAAAGTGATAGTGAATGATCGATGATTATGGTAACGTGCTTGTCATGTGAATGTTGTTGTTGTAATTGGTTTGAGAATATTTAAATATGATGATATTGGTGAACTTTGTGTACGTTTGAATGATATAAAATCTTCATTTTTGAAATTTGTGGAATTTGTGAATTGTTTGAGATGTATATATATGTTGTGGGTGTAATTTTTTTTCCACTAAACCCGTTAACGGAAATAACGGGTTAGGTTGATCGACAATATGTACAAAATTGATCTTTAGAAGATAAAGTGCTGCCAATAACTTACAACTTAACTCGTTATTGGAGATAACGGGTTAAGTACACTTAACCCGTTATTTATAATAACGGGTATAGTTGGAAAATTTTGACAGTGTGTGTCTTTGGGGAAGAAAACTTGTACAAAATTCATCTTGACGAGTTGAAGTTCTGCCAATATCTTCCAACTTAACCCGTTATTGGCGATGACAGGTTACGCTAACTTAACCCGTCATCTTCAATGACGGTTTATGTTTGAATATTTCCCCAGTGCACTTGTATATTTGGATGAAAACCTGTTCGTTCGTAGATGAAGTTCTGCCGATTTCCTCTTAGTTAACCCGTTATTGGCGATGACGTTGTAAAGAACGGGTTACGTTAGAATAATTTGATAGTGTATTTGAACAAATAACTCGAATATTTTAAAATAAAAAATGTCTTAAAAAAATTTATATAATAAACTTTTCAAACAAAGTGAGAACTCCATTTATTGTTTATTAATTAAAAATAAATATTCAATATCATTCTTCATAAACTTTGATTTCGGTTTATGAGTTTAGAGTGTTAGACGGTCAGAGCTAGGGTTAGTGGGTTATCGGAAGGGGTTAGAGTAGGGTTAGAGAGTTATTGGAAGGGGTTAGGGATAGGGTTAAATTTTACATCATTCTTCATAAACATTTAATTCGGTTTAATAGTTAGAGTGTTAGAGGGTTCTGGCTTGGGTGAGAGGCTTATAAGGGTAATGTCATGGGTTAGAGTAGGGTTAGAGTATTTCGTAGGGTTTTCAACTATATTATTTAGTTAGATAATGTTTTTTTTTAATATTTAACAAAAAAAACTTCCTCATTTTTTTGGAAAATACCATCTCTTCATAAAAAAATTATATAATTAACTATCCAAACAAATTGGAAACTCCATATGATCTTTTAAAGTAAATAAATAAAGATTTAACATAATTCTTCATAAACATTGAATTCGGTTTAAGAGTTATAGTGTTAGAGGGTTAGGGCTAGGGTTAGAGGGTTATAGTAGGGTTAGAGTTTTTCGTACGGGCAATATATTTTTTATGAACTTTTAATGTTTACATTTTTCAATTATATTAATTAGTTTCATAATGTATTTTTCTAATATTTTTACAAGATTTAAAACAATTTCATAATATTTTTTTTTCAAAAAACTTCTTCAATTTTTTGGAAAATACAATCTCTTCATAAAAAATTATATAATCAACTATCCAAACAAATTGGAAACTCCATATGATCTTTTAAAGTAAATAAATAAAGATTTAACATAAATCTTCATAAACATTGAATTCGGTTTAAGAGTTATAGTGTCAGGGGGACTAGGGTTGGAGGGTTATAGTAGGGTTAGAGTTTTTTGTAGGGGCAATATATTTTTTATGAACTTTTAATGTGTACATTTCTCAACTATATTATTTGGTTTGATAATGTTTTTTTAAAAATATTTTTACAAGATTTAAAACAATTTCATAATTTTTTTATACAAAAAACTTCTTGAATTTTTTGGAAAATACAATCTGTTCAAAAAAAATTATATAATCAACTATCCGAACAAATTGGAAACTCCATATGATCTTTTAAAGTAAATAAATAAAGATTTAACATAAATCTTCATAAATATTGAATTCGGTTTAAGAGTTATAGTGTTAGAGGGTTAGGGTTAGGGTTAGAGGGTTGTAGTAAGGTTAGATTTTTTCGTAGGGGCAAAATATTTTTTATGAACTTTTAATGTGTACATTTTTCAACTATATTATTTAGTTTGATAATGTATTTTTTAAATATTATTACAAGATTTAAAACAATTTCATCATTTTTTT
The DNA here is from genome assembly GCA_017893485.1 of Hemerocallis citrina. Taxonomy (NCBI): domain Eukaryota; kingdom Viridiplantae; phylum Streptophyta; class Magnoliopsida; order Asparagales; family Asphodelaceae; genus Hemerocallis; species Hemerocallis citrina. The sequence goes on along the minus strand of CM030361.1, from coordinate 120,305,499 downwards.
ACAAAAAACTTCAATTTTTTTTGGAAAATACAATCTTAGACAGGGTTCTACCTTTTTTTATATATGAACTTTATTGTTTATATTTTCCAAAATATATTATTAGTTTGTTTTAAAAAATTATTTTTTATTTTTTATTTTTTTCAAGAATGAAGTTATGTTATGGTTTTTCTTTAAATAACATTATTAACGAGTTAAGTGGGAATATTTTTTTAAAAACAAAAAACATTTGTATTTTTTGAAAATTAATTCTTTGCATAAAAGTTATATACTGAATTTTCTAGATAGGGTTAGGGCTAGGGTTAGAGGGTTATGGCAAAGGTTACTATAGGGTTACAGATAGGGCTCGTCTTGGAGCACTAGTTATAATTTGTATATAATTTCTTCACAAATCTAATATTAATATCCAAAATTATTACAATAGATTTATAATAATTTATTTCTCTTTGTGGTAGAAAATTTGATCTTTCTAGAACAAGTTCTGCCAATAACTTCCAACTTAACCCGTTATTGGCGATGACGGGTTAAGCTCACTTAACCCGTCATCTACAATAACGAGTTAAGTATGAGGATTTTGACAGTGTATTTGTCTAAGTGGAGAATATTTGGTTTGTCGATTATGAAGTTCTGCCGATATCTTACCACTTAACAACGGTAAATACATGAGCGGCTAATGAGGACATCGGTTCCAGACGATTTGGGCGTTTCTATCAGCGCAGGCATCGTCTTCATCAGCTGTTTTTTTCAGTTTAGGATTTTTATTTTATTTCCATTTTTTGTTTCTGGCAATTATAGCCATATGTAATCTTTTTGTAATTTTTAGATTCTGAGAATATTTTGGAGATGTGTTTCAAGATGTAATTGAGCATATTTAAAGGCCCTGAGATGAATGAGAAAGGCATGCCATTATCGATCAAAAAAAAAACTGTGTTGAGTTTTGCTCTTCCTTTTCTCTCCTTTATGTGATACAATTGAGATCAAATTAGGGTTTGTGATAAATCCTAATCCAATTTTAGAATTAGTGATTAATTCTAAAATCTACCCCCAAATTAAAATCCCCAAATTAAAAATCCCTAATACAAACCCTAATCCCCTAATACTAAATCCAAAACCCCTTCACCTGCCGCCATTCATCTTCTCCACCTTCTTCTTCCCTATCCATACCCCGATCCCCACAAAGAAATCAACCCATCGTCCTCCTTCCCAAACCCTTCTCCCTTCCCGCCATCGCTCAGCAACCCCCCTTCCTCACCGCTCCATCCACCACACCACACCCCGACCAACAAAAGAAACCCGTCAAGTCCCCCTACCCTTCTTCCTCATCTGTCGAACCCAAACCCAACCCCAATACCGCTACCTCATCTCCACCTCGTCAACCGCCCTTTCCCTCACCCTCGTCGGCCACCCCTTTCACTTCCACCACCAACCAACTCACCCCAAGTCACCCACCTCCACGTCGCCAGCAGACCCCCGTCGTCGTCTGCCCCTTTGCTTCGTCGCCAGTCAACCGCCAGCGGCAGCACAGCACTCTCACTGGTCCGATCGCATCACAACAGTCACCAGCCACTCTAGCAGCAGCCGCTTCGATTGTTGCAATTGTTCTTCGCATCTGGTATACTCTTTCCACTTTTAATATTTGTGTTTTACTGCCCTATTATCTAGTATATTATCTAATTTGCCTGTCGACCACAAAATAATTGAGATTGAGTGATCCACATGCTAGAATAGAGTACGAATCGATATTGAATTTATTACTTGCTGACACATAGGAATTTAATTGTTAATCGTACGATTGAATTATTAATTGGGACTGTTACACTTATTCAATTCTTGAAAACCCATCGAACCTATTAATTGTTTAAAATTTCTAACTTAGATCCGCACTTTCGTGTTGGTAAAATTAACCCATTAAAATTCTTGGAAATTCTCTATTTTAGGGTTGGTTTTACATCAGCGGCACTCTTGCACCGGATGAGTAAGGGAAGAGCACTCCCCCGATCATACTGAAGATGTAGGCACGAGCATAGTAATGTAGAGCTTCCCTGTCCGAATTCTCTGTCAAATATCCCTCGAATTGGAATTTCAACCAACTAAGTAGAAGTGATTTACCGTTGAAGATTTCATTCCAAAATTTAGCTTCCGCTTTATCTTTCGCATCTTCTATGGCTTGATCTAATAGACCTGGCTCATAATCTTCGAGAGTATCTTTCAGGATTTCTTTTTCAACGTCCTCTCTTTTTTGGTCCAAAGACTTCTCAACATCGATACCGAGCAAATCGCAAACAACTGCTACTCGGTCAAAGTCCATGTTTTCCGTCACAGTGACCCCATCTATTAGAAGCCCAGTAATGAGTGCTACATCTTGGAGAGTGACGGTCATCTCACCCACCGGTAGGTGGAATGTGTGGGTCTCCGGCCTTCATCGTTCAACAAGAGCTGTAAGTAGAGGTCGGTCAAACTTCACAACCCCCATAAATCGAGCTCCGTAGAAACCGGCTTCAACTAAGTACAGAGTGATACGGGGGTCCATGGGAAGAACCGCGTGCCTCTGGAAGTTGCACTTCTTTGCGGACCCATTCCACACGGCTTCAAATCGGTGTATGGATTGCAACGAAAGTAAGCTTAAGTCCAATGGTCCAGGAAGTGTAACGGAAACTGAAGATGACGGACCGACCTCGGCAGATGTAGATTGAAGGCCACCAACATACACGAACAAAGATAAATGTTGTCATTATTGAGACAATGTTACATATTCGTATTTAAAACCAATAATAATAATCAATTTTACCTCTGTAATTGGTGCGCCACTAGCGCTACCAGAAGGGCTTCTCGGTCGCCTCGTTCTAGCCATTTCTCTGTGAACCAAAAATTTAAGCTTAGTTGATATGGGTTACATCCATTTATCTATCATCAATAAATAAAGCGAAAATATGTAAAAAAAAAAGCACAAATGACAACCAAAAAGAGCAATACTATGCAACTTAGTCCAATTCATGTTACACAAGCCACCTCAACTTGTAGAAGTGAGTTTCGAGTCATGGTTTGCGAGATACGGCCGTGTACCGCTTTATTTGGTTTTATTTAAACCAAAAGCGATACACGGCTATATCTCTCGAACCGTGAGTCGAAACTCACTTCTACAAGTTGGGATGACTTGTGCTAGGTGAGACCAACCTACTCGCAATGTTTCGTATTTTTTGGAGATAGTTTGAAGGGTTTTTTACTCTAACCGCACAAAAAAAAAGTTTTAAGTCATTTACTTCTTATGCGAGGAACATGAGAAAACCACGCAAACGACATTCAAAATTCATAAAACTTTGCAACTTGGTCGAATTCACGTAGTACAAACCACCCTAACTTGTAGAAGTGAATTTTGACTCACGGTTTGCGAGATACGGCCGTGTACCGCTTTATTTGGTTTTTTTAAAACCAAAAGCGATACACGGCCGTATCTCTCGAACCGTGAGTCGAAACTCACTTCTACAAGTTGGGGTGGCTTGTGCTACGTGAGACCAACCTACTCGCAAAGTTTCGTATTATTTGAAAGTCGTTTGAAGGATTTTCTAGTCTAACCGCACTAAAAAAGTTCTAAGTAATTTACTTCTTGTGCGATGAACGTGAGAAAACTGCTCAAACGACATCCAAATTTTATAAAACTTTGCTACTTGATCGAATTCACGTAGCACATGCCAGCCCAACTTGTAGAACCGAATTTTGACTCACGGTTTGCGGGATACGGCCGTGTACCGCTTTATTTGGTTTTTTTAAACCAAAAGCGATACACGGCCGTATCTCTCGAACTGTGAGTCAAAACTCACTTCTACAAGTTGGGTTGGCTTGTGCTACGTGAGACCAACCAACTCGCAAAGTTTCGTATTTTTTGGATGTTGTTTGAAGGGTTTTCTAGTCTAACCGCACAAAAAAAGTTCTGAGTCATTTACTTCTTGTTCGATGAACGTGAGAAAACCGCACAAACGGCATCCAAAATTTATAAACTCTGCAACTTGGTCGAATTCAGGTAACACAAGCCATCCCAACTTGTAGAAGCGAGTTTGGAGTCACGGTTTGCGAGATACGGCCGCGTACCGCTTTATTTGGTTTTTTTAAAACCAAAAGCGATACACGGCCGTATCTCTCGAACCGTGAGTTGAAACTCACTTTTACAAGTTGGGGTGGCTTGTGCTACGTGAGACCAACCTACTCGCAATATTTCGTATTTTTTGAAGGTCGTTTGCAGGGTTTTCAAGCATAGCCGCACTAAAAACATTCTAAATAATTTCGTATATATCGAACGTGAAAAATCAACACAAATAAAACTAAATTACTAAGGCAAAGAATTCTACATCTACAAATTTTTAAAATCTTTGGGCACTTGAATATATTAATCCTAAATGTAGACTTTTTTGGGCCCTTGAATATATTAAAAGTCTTCCCAATTCTAGTTCTACAAATTACTAAGGCAAAAAAATTTTTGGGCACTTGAATATATTAAAAGTGTTCCTAATTCTACATCTACAAATTACTATGACAAAGAATTTTTTGGGCACTTTCTAAATAACTTAGTAGGGAAAAATTGAAAAATCAACACAAATAATACTACTAAGGCAAAGAATTAGTCAATATCTTACAAAATAACTCCGAATTTAGCCAATGTAGGTGTTGTGGCCGGACTAGGGTTTCATTTTGCTTTCGAAGATGGGATGAGAGAGTTGGGTTTCGATGTTTGGAGTAGAGATTGGGAGAGAGAGATTGTATGAGAATGGAAGAGGAGGAGGAAGAGCGGACGGAGGAGGATGAGCAAACGGAGGAGAAGGAGAGGTTTGTGTTTGGATTAGGGTTAGGGTTTTCTTGGGTTTGGGTTCGGCCAGAAAGAAGATAGAGAGTGGGGAGAGATCGAAAGAAGAAGATGGGGTATACAGATCTATAAAATAAAAGTATGCCTTAACCCATCGTTGCCAGGAACGGGTTAAGGCATACTTTAAAAAAAAAAAGATCTGGGTCGTTGATCCAACGGCCCAGATCTCAGTTCGCACGGGTCTGTGCACACAAGACCCATTTGCAACGAAAGAAAACTTATATATATATATATATATATATATATATATATATATATATATATATATATATATATATTCTTGCTAGGTGAAACATATTTGGGAATGGTTTATGTACGAAGGAGATCATGCAGAATTTTTTTTAAAATTTGATGATAAATTTGGTTAATAGCTCTGAGATTAAGGAAATATGAGTAACATAGTCGAGCCCATTTATTATCTAATACAGTCTCGGGTCATTACTAAATTCAACCCTCATTCCTAACAGAACATTTATATTCCTCACCTCCAAACAACAGATGTAGGTAAAATCCTAACACATGCCTTGCCAAACAAAGAGAACACTCCCAAAAGAAGCTTTTTTTCTACCTGAGTATACGGGGGGAGAATTAGAGCAGTCGACCACACTCGGCTAACCAATGACAAAAACCATTCATGGAAAATTCTTCAAAAGAACTTTCAAAAACGAAACAAAAATTGCACTCTATTACTACAATTTATAAGGGACAGAATGATTAGATCGAACCAGGAGTAATATGATCTACTGATTTGATCTACTGATTAGATAAAATTTTCGCCAATATACAGGCTTGGACTGTTCAGGCGGCCGCCAAGAAAATGAGTCACATGGAGGAGAATGATTAGATCGAATTATGAGTGCAGGATGCAGTAGATTTGGGTGTATACTGCCTCTCAGTACTTGTATCTTCATTTATGTACTAGGGATTATAGGTGTACTTTCGATTTGTTTCATGTTTGGAGGTGGGTTAGTAGTCTTGTAATATGATCTTTTCGTTAATTATTCATTAATGAAGCGATCTTTATTATAAAAAATAATAATAAGGGGCAGAAAATATGATTTAAACAAAAGGAAAGTGCAAAAAAGGGGGGAATACCTTGACTATATACAATCAGAATAACTCTGGTCATATTAAAAACTGCATAAATCAAAATTAATAATCTATATCTCATCACCGTCATTGTAAAACCAGAGTTAAATTTAATACTTGTAAAATTTAACATAAGAAAAGACAGCAAATTTCTATTGATAGGCTCTTATGTTGTCCGGTATGCAACCAACAACATCCATTACCTAGAAACATATTATTGTTTTCTACTGTACAATATACAGTATTTATACATTTTTTAGAAATGAGTGACGACACAACAAATTCTTTTTTATTGTAAGGACGAAAAGCAAAATCCACAAAGCTTCATTCTTCATAAACAGTTTCTGTTAATGAACTCGGTGGCTAACTCCCGCAGCCTCACATACAGGGAATAAGTTTCCCTAAGATGATGAAAACCTTCCTTGAACTTGTTCTCATTTCACAATGATTCCTTTACCCTCTCCCAAATTTCTTCCAGTTAATCATGTTCAGGATCATATTAACCGTTTTTAAAGCAAAGTGAGTACGCATATGCCTTCTGAAAAGACTTCAGTGAAGGGTCTTTTAGATGTTTGATTAACCATCAATACCGTCAAGCAAACAATTCAATTGAAGTGTGAAATAAGTAAAAGAGGAGAACTACACCTACCTCAAATTTTACCTCAAACATACCTCAATCACTAAAAGACAAGTTTGGTTAATATTTTAATCATTTTTTGTTTGTCTTGTAGTGGTTGAGATTTTGTCTTTTAGTGGTTGGGGTAAGTTTGGGATAAATTTTGAGGTATGTTTAGCATTTGTGTAAGTAAAACGGACAACCATATAATGTAAATTCCGAGAGACAACTGTGAACCACGACAAATATATTTTATTTTGGCTACTTTCCAAAACCGCCACAATGCTTTTGGAAAATCTCTTTCCTTCTTTACCCTTGTACTTTTCTTTTCCATCCAACCCTTTTTTAACAGAAAGAGCACTGGCAATGGGAACTTCACAATTAATGGAAACTTAATGGAAATATAAAAACCATAGATCAGAAATATAAAAAGACCAAATATGGAGAAAAAACTAACAAACTATACAATTACAAATAAATTTTTTTTTTAAAAAAAAAACTTATATAGAATACGATAAGGTACAAATAATTGAACACACATCCACAATGGTGTTTGCTATTTTTTTTGACAAAATGATAATTTTGAGAATCGCTATACTGGTTCATTTGCCAAATTTTGAGAAAGAAATATTTCTTTTTCGTCGTTCGAGATGTATTTTTTTAAAATTTTAGTAAAATTAAATTAGTGTTAGTTATTAAATAGTCATTAGTTAATTAATTAGTGATTAAAGTAATACTAAACCATTATTAAATTAGTGATAAAAGTGATTAGTGCCTTAAAATTAATGGGTTAAACACATGGCTGATAGTGACATCCTTCAAACGGGACATGTTGTCCCGTTTGTTCATATTTGGATTTCGGACAAGACAACATGTCCTGTCCGATCCCCTCTTTCGATTTTTTTTTTCCAGACAGAATAACATATTCCGTCAGATACTTTAAGGGGGAAAAAACAATGGACAATTGTTTCGTCCAATCCTATTAAAAAATATTAAAAAATTTATGGGGCGGAACATTCATGGGACGGAACAACATGTTCTGTCCCCTATATTTTAAGAATTCTCGAATCATTTCTCAAATATGAGAAGCAACTGTTCATTGTTTCTCAAAGTATGGCAAAATAGAAAATCATTGCAAGCTTTGGTTTCTCAAACTATGGCAAAAGTAGGAAAATAAGAAACCATTGTGGATGCTCAGAGAGAGAGAGAGAGAGAGAGCTGATCATACACCTGTTTAATTTAATCAGAGAGGGAGAGAGAACTGATCATACACCTGTGTAATTTAATCATACACCTGTTTAATTTACTCTACATACACCTGTTTAATTTACTCCATTTTAATTTATTAAGATAAATGCTTAATTTACTCCATTTTAATTTATTAAGATAAATGCCTCTTATCATTAAAGGGACAGGGTATCATATTCTTCCATATGGATCCTAAGTTCGAGTTGACTACCGTTATGCATTCCATTTCGGGAAAAAAAAAAAACAATGCCTAGGCGAATAGGAATTTACCTTTGTCATCAGGAATCACACCTGTAGCAGCAACATTCCCATTTTCAACTCAAGAGATCCATCCATCAAAGTTTTCTTTCACGAGCATCTATCTAGTAGCATTCGCCTCTCGTCTACTCGTTTAGGCCTCGATGCTCTGGTATGGCCTTCTCACAGTCGTCCTAACCCAACAAACGGCCCACCAATTATTTTAGGCTCAATTTGAAAAAAAACCTTGAACTATTTCTTTTATGCAGAAAATCTCACTGAATTTTTTTTCGCAGAAAACCACACAATAGTATAATTGCGAAAAACTCCTATGAAATATATTTTCAAAAAATCACATCTAATTTTTCTACTTGTATTAGATAACCTCATTTATCTTTGCAAATTGGTTCAGAAAACATCATACATCTTTCTTATTGTTGTCAAAAAACCTCACTCAACTTTAACAGAAAGCTCAGAACGTCGGAGTGGATTTTGTGTAGCTTTCTACATAAAAAATAGTTCAGTCAGATTTTCTACGTAAAGTGAATAGTTCAAGGGTTATTTCAAATTGAGCCCTTATCTTATTAGTTTGGTTACTGCTGAAGCAAACTAATGGTCGCATTGCCCACTAAATTGTTAAAAGCACCTGAGTTTCGCTGTTTCCAAATCAAACCAGCTAGAGAAGTGAGGCATAGGAAAAGTGTAACTTCCTAAAACTGTGGAAATAAGACCTTAATAATTACAATCGAAAAGTGCAGAAAAGAACACCAAGTACTAATAAAAAAAAATATTAAAATAAACATATAGACTCCCCTTACCTTCTTTGGTGCTTGAATGACTTCCTTAAACCTCACAAGGGTCTCGAAAGCAGCGATCTGAGGATCCGTTGGACTCGGTCCGAGCGTATGCTTCACGTTCGGTCGCGAGGGAACCAGAGCGCCCGGCAACCGATGACCTTCGGAACGTCATCAATAATCGGCAGACTATGGATGACCTCCAGCACCAGCTCAATCGATCGAGGAGCAAAGCTGACCCCTCCAACCAGGCTTCGACCCACAACATTCACCCATCCTATGGTCGGGAGCAGCAGCGCAACCACACCCCGAGAGATCGTCCCCCCCCCCCCCCCCCACGAACAGTCAAGGAGAAGAGGTCCCAGTCACGAGAGCCGAGTTCCAGGAGTTCAGGAACGAAGTCCTTCAGGCTCTCCGAGGCGGTCCCAGAATTGAGCGTCAAAATGACAACCCTCGCCAGAAGGAGGAAGACTAGGGTAGTGAGTCTCATGGCTCGACCTGGTCGGCGAGGAGGGATGACGCCGTCCTCAAGCGCCTCCAAGAGATGGAGGATAGCCTTGCCCAGATCGGCGAGGGCGGGGGAGAATCCAATCGGGGATATCAGCCTACCCGACCCCCATTCTCCGCTTGAATCCTCAACGCTCCGATTCCGAGAAATTTCAAACCGCCTCAGTTCGAGACGTACAGTGAAGAGTATGTAGAATGGTTCAAAACCCTCATGATGATTCACAGCGCCCCAGATCATCTCCTTTGTCGCACATTTCCAGCCGCTCTGCATGGCCCAGCAAGGGAGTGGTTCTCAAATCTTGTTCCCAACTCGATTTTCTCATTCGATCAGCTCGAGATGAGCTTCCTTGCTCACTTCATGACTAGTACCAAGGTCAGAAGACAAGCGTGTCCCTTCTGGACCACAGATAGAAGGAAGGAGAGTCCCTTCGGGACTTTGTGCGGAGATTCATCGCCGAGACTAGGGCGGTCTCTTCTCTCGACGCTGACGTCGCGTCCACGGCCTTCCGGCAAAATGTTTGCCACAGCCAACTGAAGGCCTCTTGACAAAGAAGCCGCCCATTGATTCTCTCGACCTCCTCAATAGGGCCAAAAAGTACATCCGAGCCGAGGAGGCTCTGCACCCTGAAGGTCTGAAAGAAACATCAGCCAAGGGGAAGAGAAAGGTCGATGATACCGAGCCTATGAAGAAGGCTCAGAAAGATGCATTCGGACAGAGACGACCACCTCCTGTCCCCCGCTTCGAGAAGTTCGCTCTGCTGACTCAGAGTGTGTCGGCTATCATTATGGAAATTGAGGATAAAGAGATTGTCTACCATCCTCCCCGATCCAACAACAACACGAAGAGGGGCCAGAGATTCTACTATCGGTTCCATCGGGACCACGGGTACGAGACTGATAATTGCTGGGCCCTCAATGACAAGATTGAGACCCACATCCAAAGGGGGTACCTAAGAGAGTTCACCCGAACTAACTGGAGGGCTTCACCTCCTCCTTGAACAGCCAACAGATGTCTAGAGGTAGAATCCGAGTTCGAAGGAGCCACTGGGCCGGCCATTCTTCACTGTGTCCATGGCGGACCTGTGGGGGGAGAGTCGAACATCTCCCGCTAAACCTTCGTACGGGAGGTTAACTCAGTCCATAACTATCCCCCCCAAGGATCAAGGATTGGAGGTCTCATTCTCTAACGAAGACCTAGAAGGCGTCTGACTGCCTCATTGCGACACCCTGGTAATCAGCCTCGTCATGGCTAATCACGAGATCCGTCGCATCCTCGTTGACAACAGAAGCTCGGTCAACATCCTGTTCCTGACCGCATTTGAAAGGCTCAAACTCTCTCGCGAGAGGCTGAAGCCGATTGGGTACACACTCCACGGGTTTTCGGGCGTTCCTTTCCAAATTAAGGGAATCGTCACGCTTGATGTCACAGCCAGAACGACCCCAACCATCCGAACAGAGGCAATGGATTTCATAGTGGTCAACGTCAAGGCCGCCTATAATGCTATCCTCGACAGACTCGACCTATGTTCCCTCCAAACAGTGCCTTCCGCTTATCACATGAAGATGAAATTCCCTACCGACCACGATGTCAACATTGTTAGAGGCAATCAAGAATCTGCTCATTCATGCTATATGGCTGCAGTGGGGGCGGAGTTTTTTCCCTTGACGCAGTCGAACATCCGCCTGACAGGAGTTCGTTGGGCTCGGAGCCCGTCGACCAGTTGGAGGCCCCTTCTCTGGAGAGGACAGGTTTAAATGGTTCCGAGTAAGCCAGTCTCTCACTTCAAACCTAAAATTGGCCATTATTGACTGCATCTGTCGAAATGTAGTCCTCTTCGCATGGACACCCTCGGATATGCTAGGGATTTCAGAGGACCGCATCATGCACAAGCTGAGCGTCCACCCGTACTCAAAACTAGTCCAGCAAAAGCACCGTAAGCTGACAGGTAACATGTGATAAAAAAAGAAATTGACAAGCTCCTCTCGGCCCAGTTCATACAAGAGGTCAACTACCCATAGTGGTTGTCCAATGTTGTGATGGTGAAGAAACCAAACGAAAAGTGGAGGATCTGTATAGACTTCACAGACCTCAACAAGGCCTATCCTAAAGATCTGTTCCCCCTCCCGAGCATGGACACCCTAATAGATGCTGTAACATCCTGAATTTTCATTTATAATTAAATATAAGTTGTTTTTTTCATGTGTTTTGCACGTGCAAATTTATGTACATTTACATTTAAAAATTATTTATTTTTATGTCATGAACAAGTATTTTATTTCTTCTCTTTTAAAAAGCATATTAGTATCTATTATTAATTCTTAAAGGCCTAATTATTTAATTCTAGCCAACACTAATTAAATTAATTAAATAAATTAAGAGCCCATAGATTTTTAGCCCACTAAAATAAGCCCATTAGTTAATTCTCATTAAATGAGACAACTTGTAGGATAGACTTGTTTTTGTAACAAATTAATTAATAACACATGAACATTTAGTAACTAGGTGTGCATGGAGAGGCACGTGCATTGCACATGCACGTGCAATGGAACATGAGGGGTAGGCCGGATTGCACTTGAAGGAGATGGGGTGTGTGGAGTAGTGGAGAGTTGGTTGTGTGATCATGGGTAGTTCTTCTAAGTCCCTAGTACATCCTAGTCCTTCATCTAAATGTATCTCCACCCTTCATTTAGCCTTGAGTAGTGTATAAATAGCCCCCCCTTAGCCATTCATCTCTTTGCGCCATTAGAAATTTGTAAAGAGAGGGAGAAGAAAAGAAAGAGTTATAGAAATTTGTGTGTGAGAAAAGATTGAGAGTTGTGTGTTTGTGTGTTCCCTTTCACCTTGGAGGCCGGCCAACAACTAGAAGAGGAGGAGCTCGGGTTTGCTTAGTTCAAGGAGGAGAATACTCTTGGTGTGCACAAGCAAGGAGGAGGAGGCTCACAACTAGGAGAGGATCGTGTGTTCAAAGAGTTTCTCTAGGAGTTTTCTTTATTTTTTCAATTAAGGTGGGTGATTTCTCTACTTCTAATGTAGATACCATGCTAAATGAATTGATGAATATGCTAAGAGAAACTAGTTAAATTGGCCATATGATTGTTAAAAAGAGACTAATTAGAAATGAGAAGAATTCTTGATGAATTAGATGAAAAAGTGGTAGAATTGTGATAATTAAATTAGAATTTGTGATGTTACCATAGAATATGTATTTTATGAACCAAGCTAGATTAAGAAAATTTGCTTGTGAATGACTAGATGATTAATTGAACTATTGATATGTGTTATTTTAATTAGTGCAACATTAATGTGATAAAAGAAAATATGTTCTAGAATACTTGTAGAAATAAAAGAAAGTACGAAAACACTTTTGTAAAAATTGTATCGCCAAATTGTGAAGAAATTATTGTTGCATTTTCAAAGTCGAAAATGTAGACTTAAAATACAATTTGGGAAGAGAATTCACTTATAATGTCAAAATAATGATTTTTAAATTACTGTTATACTGCAAATTTCTAAGATTGAGAATTTGGAAATTTTTATGATACAAAAATAGAGAAGAAAATTAAAAAGCATTAGAATTGTGAAAATTTATTAACAAATAGGGAGTCAACCCAACTCAGTTCATATCGGTTAGTCACTCAGGCCTTAGTGGTCAGTGGGTGCGCTTTAGTTACGTTATTGTAGCACGGCGGAGGGTTTGGTCTTGGGTTCGAGTCTCTCCAGAGACTTTGTTTTTCTGAAATCCAATTTTTACCCAAACCTGAAACCCAAAACTTAAATATATATTAAGTTCTGTATATAGCGGTTAGACACTCTGGCTTTACTGGTCGGCGGGTGCGATTTGGGGCTGTCATTGTTCATGAGCAAGGGGTTGTGTATGGGTTCGAATCTGGCCTTGGCCACCTTTTGGAAAATTTGAATTTTCTATTTGGTCATTTTTTGAGCATATAAAATTAATAAAAAAAATATTAGAAATTTTTTAAAAATACCTAGAATTTATGAAAATTTATTTCTAGGCCACCTTTTAGAAAATTTGATTTTTCGATTTGGTCATTTTTTTTAAATAGTTTTTTTTTAGCATATAAAATTGAGAAAAAATATTAGAAATTTTCTAAAAATACCTAGACTTCATGAAAATTTATTTCCACAATATTGACTTATTATAATGAGAATTAGAAGCAATTTGAGAAAAAAGAATTTGATACAAATTTCTTAGAATAGAATGAAAACAAATATTTCTTTATGAAAGAAATTTTGAGTAGAGATTTAAAATGAGATTTGTGAGATGAAAAATTTGAGTAAGATTAATGTGACTTCTTTGGATTATTAAATGAAAGAAAGACCTTGTGAATGCAAAGAAATTATGTGGAGGTAAATTATGAATGTGGTAAGTAAAAAAATGAATTGTCGTATTATACATGAAATAGTGCACGGAAATGAAATGAAAGTTCATGATGAATTATGAGAAAATTTTGTAAGTATGAATACTCAATATATTTTTTTATGAACATGAAATGAGATTAAAGACTAAAGTGTAGCTAAGTTCTTATACCGGCATTGGATAAATTCTTTTGAGATGAAATATTGAAATGAAAGACCAAGTTTGGGTGGTTATTATTGATTGATGGTTAAGACCGATATAGAGAAAGTGCTAACTCTACGGTGTTGATTTTATTCATGATTCAAATAACTAAGGACAATACAATAGTGAAGATGTGATGAAAGTAAGAGAAAAACACAAGTATGATGGCCTCAAATCTACGGTGTGAGAGTATTCGTAGGCTGTTGTCACGCCCCGCTTCCCGGAATACGGGAACATAGAAACGTAACTGAGGCCCAGCGAATGATATAAGTATGCCAACTCATATCATCCATAAGCCGTATCAGTCTTAACTCAACAATATAAGAAGAATTAATCACAACCACGCAGGAAACATGATCACATAAACGAGAATGAAATTCAATAACCAAATCTGGAATATAAGAACTTACCAAATAGCTCGAGGAACTCCTGCTCCAATTGTAGAAGAACTGCTCACCAATGCCTTCTGAAAATTCTCCTTGTTCACCTGTACTTGTTCATCTAAAAAGAAAGAATAATTTATCCTTAGAGCAAGTCGTGGACATGCAAGTGGTGAAACAGAGAAACAATGACAATGGTTGTATAGCAATGAATTCAATAAACGATGAAATCAATAGTGTTGAACAGTGACAAAGCAATAATAGCATAATATGCAATAATTATGATTTATCACGGTAACGATGAACAATATCAATAATGGCAATAATAACGATAACATTGTTCGATAAGGATAACAATATGCAATGATAATGTGATGAGAGCCTTAGGTCTATTATTCATTTTTAAATCCTAGCTAATGCACATACTACTGTGTCCCATGTGTACCGTACCACAAGTTCGATGCATACAATCAATTTCGTTGAGATTAAGGTGGTAGATTCTATAGTTCATGTACTCGGGAACAATATTCAATAATGACCGATAACCGAATCAATCGAGATACTGAAGTCAGTAATCTGCAATTAACCGATGACCGATATAACCAATAGACCGATAGACCGATAGACCGATAATTAGGGAAACACGGGCCCCTCTTTCGAGTACAGTCACTATGTCATCAACTACCCTAATCAACCCTTAACCCCGGCTTGCTTTACTTTCTTTATTCGGTTGTCATGCAATAATGCGATTTATAAGGGACGCTAGTAAAGGTGACAAAACAACCCTAAGATCGTGCAATATACTATATACAATTAAATGCACCAATATAACATTATAAACACAATTCTACATTATAAAACATGGAATCCCAATTCTGGACAGCAGTAGGTTGCTGCACCAAAATCAGCATTCCCGTGGCTACAGGACAGCAAATGTAGATCCGTCAGGTGGTCTAGAAACTAGACTCCTGCCCGGTTCCAACGCATACTTAAAGTCTACATTCCGACAACGATAGCTAGGCGAAATTCAGTAATCTTTGCTGATTTTAGTTTCTGGCTGGGTGTCGTTGTTGTCTAATTTTAGTTATAAAGGCAGTAAATAATCAATACAAAAATCAGTAAAAATAATTTTAACACCCTAAACATGTTATCTACAAATCTGGAATTTATCTTGGCCATATGTAATCATTAGTTCACTTAATTTATTAGCCTAACATGTTATATACACGAATCTGAATTTACAGCGCAGCTGTAGCAAAAGGGTCATAACTGGGGCAGTATAAGTCGGAATTTGAAAGTTCTGATGTCTATTGACATCTAGACAGATAGGGCTACGATTCACTTTCAGGGAGTTTCTGATTTTAATGGAGTTATCTAGGTCGAAACAGCACATTAAGATTCAGGTTGGTGTAAATTCCAGAATAGCCAACACGTTCATTTTGAATAAAATGGTTAAAAAGTTAAGAATAATAAATTGGAGTTTAATAATCATAATCACAGCGAACCAATCTTATGTGAACATGGAATTAAGGTAGATGATGTCCATAATTCTAATAATTACAATTCAACAATTTATCAATAGCAATCACATTAACAATCAACTAATTTATACAATCTACTATAGCTAGTTGTCATTAATGACATGATATGAAATGTATCGATAATTTCCTATTTTTATAATCAATAACTATAACTACATGGGTGTATGAAAATCCCTATACATTAGAGGCAAAAAGAAGGCACGAAGTCGAGACTACCACTTGGATTCGCTCGTGTAAATCCGTGGTATCCCAACGATAGATACAATAATATTTTACGATATTTAATAGGATCCACTTACGGAATTCAATAAAAATTATCGAATATGATACAATAAACATTCGATAGAAATGACTTGCCTTTTGTGTAGACGAATCGATAATTAATAAAGAATAACGGGATCAGAATTCCGGGAAGCAATCCCAAGAGTACGTGCGAAGACCGTGCGAAGAAATCTAGCAAATAGCAACAATCCTCCACACCCGATCAGGACAGAACACAGAACGGCAAACAGGATCAGATGCGCTCAGAACAAAGAACAGCCAATCGAACCAATGGGGTCTCTCCCGCACACTGAATCGGCCAGAACACCAAACAGCGGATTCGGATCCGCTGTGCACACACACCGAACAGCGAAGTGGACCAATCCACTTCTTCTTCTTCAATTCAACTGAGAGAAAAGGAGAGCGGGAGAACGCTCGGCGATTGTGGCGGTGCCTCTAGATGCGGCAGCGACTGGGCGAGGCGGCTGCTAGGGCGGTGCGATGCTGACGGCGAGGCGCGCTGGACAGCAATGGCGACGCGACTGGGGGGCGATGGAAGCAGCGCTCTGTTCTCGAGTTCGAAAATAGGGGAGAAAATGGGTTCGGGGTGTTGGCGTCGCGAACGGAGGTTGGGGAGGAGGTCGAGGCGATGGGGAGATGGTGTCGGCGATGGTGCGGTGGTTAACGGCGGAGGGAGAGGCAAACGACGATGGGGGATAATGGTGAAATGGGTTTCGAGAGTCGGGTCCTTCGGTTGGGTTGGGTTCGAACGGAGGGCGACAGAGACGGGGATGAGGTGAGGAGTGGTGGCGGTGGACGGAGTAAATGGTGGAGGCGAAGGTGGTGGTGGGTTTGGTAGGTTCGACAGTAGGGTGAGCGGGGAGGAAGAGAAGGGGTGTTTGGGTGTTTTTTTTTTTTTTTGATTTGTTTTGGTTTTGGTTTAAATCAGAGGGAGAGAGAGAGAGATAATAAGGGGAGGGAGTTACGGATTGTGGAGATAGTGGGGATTGTGAGGAGTGATTAGAAGGGATCATAGGGATTGGCTGTTAGGGAGAGATTGAGGTTGATTGGGTTAGTGGGTTTAGGTTAGATGGATTTGGATCCAATAAGAGATGGGTATTGGTTTTGGGTTTAAAAATCCAATAAAAGATAATTAAATAGAATAGGCTTTATGAGCCATACTTATATATATACATATACATTAAATCATGAACAATTAAAACTAATAGTAATAAAAATAATAATAACAATCTCAACAGAAATAATAATACTAATAACAATAATAATAATTATAACAAAATATATATTTATCAAAATAACATAACGACAACAACACATTTAAATTTAACTTGAGTAAAAATACAAATAACCGGTCAAATATGGAAATAGAAATTAAAATATGTCATTATTCGAACAAAATATAGGTTTCGATTAGAAAACGCTTTAATAAAATATCTGAAACAAATTTCAAAACTAGGTGAATCTATAATTTGTCAAAATACAGGAAATATTCAGAAAATATGTATTTGGAAAAACAGGGCTTACAAATCCTACCCACCTTACACTAAAATTTCGTCATCGAAATTTGCTTAGGCGGTACATAGGATAAGGCTAAGCAACTTGGGGTAATAAGGCAGAGAATTAAAGGGGAAGGAACAAGCTGTGGCAACACCAGAAGAATAAGAAAGCAGATAACGATGAGGTCAAATGGAAGGCATGAAGGAAAAATAAGCAGTATCAAAAGGAAGGAAACAACACACGGTAACAAAGCAAAATAGGGAGTAGGCAGAACTGGAATCAAAAGAGGAAAAGACAGGGAAGAATCAAGCCATTCAAGGAATCAATGGATGAAGACGAATACAAGGAACAGAGGGAAACAACAATACAAAGAACTAGATGCAACAAGGGGATCCCGGGACCTGTGGGTTATAGGCCCACCACGCTTCCGCTGTGCCACTCTGATGGTGACGTTCCAAACTGTAGACATGTCTTCGTCGACTACGTGACACCAAGTGACGATCCGAGCAGGAAGATAAGAATGAGGCACCAAAAATTCAAAGAGAATATGGGCTCCAAATAGAGATAACCAAAAATGCAAAGTGAGTATAGAGCTTTAGCTTCAATCTAAGTAATTAAAAGATATAATACAAATCAAAACTAATGGCTTTAACAGAAATAATAACAACAACAAATATCAATGATAATAATATCAATAGTAGTAGAATAATAATAACAAAATAAATATAACAATGATAATAATAAAAATGTAATAATAATAACAATAATATTAAAAATATTAATAATAACAATGATACAAGCAATAATGACCATAATAAAAATAATAATAATAACAAAAATAATAACTACAATAGTAACAGTAATCAAAATCATGATAATCATACAGGCAGTAATAATATAATAAAAATAAAAATTACTAACAGTACTAATAATAATGATAATACATACATGACAAAATAGAATTCAACACATTCATGAAAATAATACAATAATAATAATAATGATAATAGCATTAATAACAATAATATCAATAAAGTAACAGCAATAATAAATAATAATGATAATAATAATAATAAGAGTACTAAAGGTAACGAAAACAATATTAATAACATCAATTGAAATGACCATAATAATAATAATACCAATAATAACGAAAATATTCCTTTACCATTAGTTTCATTATATAAGTAACGAGTCTCGAAATATCAATTAGTAATAGATAGAAAATCTTGCCTCCCTAACATCAAGTTGCATGTTTGCCTTCACGACATCAGGTTGCAGGTTGCCGTCCGGATATTCGGCTGCACATTTTGCCTCGCCGATATCCAGTTGCAGTTTGCCTCCATTGACATCGAGTTACATATTTGCCATCTCGACATTAGGTTGCACCGAAGTGGTGAAACGTATATAAAATAGAGCATGCTCAGGCTCAAAACAAATTTATAATAATAACAATAGTAACGATAAAAATAATAACACGAATAGCAGTAATAATAACAAAATATTGATACTATTAACAATAAGAATAACAATGATAAGAACGTGATCATAACAGTAATGATAACAGTAATCGCAAAAAGAATGATAATAATAATAATAATAATAATAATAATAATAATAATAATAATAATAATAATATTGAAATATTAACAACACTAGAAAAAGTAGTAATGCAAGACACGATATATTTTGGGTCCAACATTTGTGGGAGTAATTCATCATTAATCAACAATACTAAAATAATGAAAACAACAATAAGAATATCAATAGTAGTAAAAAAAATTAATAATAATACTAGTAATAATAATGAGAATAATATCAATAATAATAATAGTAAAAATAATAGCATTATACAACAAATAAGAATTTGTCTTATCAAAATAATCCAGTAGAAATATATAGTCAATAAAAAAATGAAAAGTGTAGTTAAAATATACCATTGTTCGAATAACAAAATCTTTGTTGCGAAACATTTTTATAGAAGGTCGAAAATAAATATAACAATTAATAATCGAAATATAGAAAGTATTCGGAAAAAATAATTATAAAGAGAAAATAGGTAGGAGAAAAATGAAGCTATAACCAAAAAAGAGTTAAAGAGAATGATGACTAGAAGGGACAAAAGAAAATTAAAGAATTGAATACGAAGGAAAAAGGACGAGGGGCAAAATCGGAATTCAAGAGAATATAGCAGGGAAGAAATAACCAACATGATACTCAATATGAATCAACAAATAAAAATGAAAGCAAGGCAGGGAAAGCAATGAACGACACACAAGTTGAAATAAGAAGGAATCAACGAGGCAAGCAGAAAAATTAGAGATTGCTTGCATCGGAATCAAAATAATATAGGTACAAAAGAAAGATTATATACCCAATAAGAAATTAATAAATGTGAATGAACGGAAGGGACGAAACAACTGAGAAATGAAAGGGCTGAATGTGAAGGATTCAAAGAGGAATCAAATCAGAGGAGCATCCAGATTATGTTGGTTATTCATTATCCATGTGATCAACGTGGTGTACATATTGTTGAGTCAGACCAGTTAAACTTAAACTAATCAGGGTCCAATCCCAAACTAGTTAGAGCCTAACCTGGCTCTGATACCACTAAAAACCCTGTCACGCCCTGCTTCCCGGAATACGGGAACACAGGCACGTAACTGAGCCCAACGAATGATATAAGTATGCCAACTCATATCATCCATAAGCTGTACCAGTCTTAACTCAACAATATAAGAAGAATTAATCACAACCACGCAGGAAACATGATCACATAAACGAGAATGAAATTCAATAACCAAATCTGGAATATAAGAACTTACCAAATAGCTCGAGGAACTCCTGCTCCAATTGTAGAAGAACTGCTCACCAATACCTTCTGAAAATTCTCCTTGTTCACCTGTACTTGTTCATCTAAAAAGAAAGAATAATTTGTCCTTAGAGTAAGTCGTGGACATGCAAATGGAGAAACAGAGAAATAATGGCAATGGTTGTATAGCAATGAATTCAATAAACGATGAAATCAATAGTGTTGAACAGTGACAAAGCAATAATAGCATAATATGCAATCATTATGATTTATCACGGTAACGATGAACAATATCAATAATGGCAATAATAACGATAACACTGTTCGATAAGGATAACAATATGCAATGATAATGTGATGAAAGCCTTAGGTCTATTATTCATTTTTAAATCCTAGCTAATGCACGTACTACTGTATCCCATGTGTGCCGTACCACAGGTTCGATGCATACAATCAATTTCGTTTAGACAAAGGTGGTAGATTCTATAGTCCATGTACTCGGGACCAATATTCAATAATGACCGATGACCGAATCAATCGAGATACTGAATTCAGTAATCTGCAATTAACCGATGACCGATATAACCAATAGACCGATAGACCGATAGACCGATAATTAGGGAAACACGGGCCCCTCTTCCGAGTACAGTCACTATGTCATCAACTACCCTAATCAACCCTTAACCCCGGCTTGCTTTACTTTCTTTATTCGATTGTCATACAATAATGCAATTTATAAGGGATGCTAGTAAAGGTGACAAAACAATCCTAAGATCGTGCAATATACTATATACAATTAAATGCACCAATATAACATTATAAACACTATTCTACATTATAAAACATGGAATCCCAATTCTGGACAGCAGTAGGTTGCTGCACCAAAATCAGCATTCCCGTGGCTACAGGACAGCAAATGTAGATCCGTCAGGTGGTCTAGAAACTAGACTCCTGTCCGGTTCCAACGCATACTTAAAGTCTACATTCCGATAACGATAGCTAGGCGAAATTCAGTAATCTTTGCTGATTTTAGTTTCTGGCTGGGTGTCGTTGTTGTCTAATTTTAGTTATAAAGCCAGTAAATAATCAATACAAAAATCAGTAAAAATAATTTTAACACCCTAAACATGTTATCTACAAATCTGGAATTTATCTTGGCCATATGTAATCATTAGTTCACTTAATTTATTAGCCTAACATGTTATATACACGAATCTGAATTTACAGCGCAGCTGTAGCAAAAGGGTCATAACTGGGGCAGTATAAGTCGGAATTCGAAAGTTCTGGTGTCTATTGACATCTAGACAGATAGGGCTACGATTCACTTTCAGGGAGTTTCTGATTTTAATGGAGTTATCTAGGTCGAAACAGCACATTAAGATTCAGGTTGGTGTAAATTCCAGAATAGCCAACACGTTCATTTTGAATAAAATGGTTAAAAAGTTAAGAATAATAAATTGGAGTTTAATAATCATAATCACAGCGAACCAATCTTATGTGAACATGGAATTAAGGTAGATGATGTCCATAATTCTAATAATTACAATTCAACAATTTATCAATAGCAATCACATTAACAATCAACTAATTTATACAATCTACTATAGCTAGTTGTCATTAATGACATGAAATGAAATGTATCGATAATTCCCTATTTTTATAATCAATAACTATAACTACATGGGTGTATGAAAATCCCTATACATTAGAGGCAAAAAGAAGGCACGAAGTCGAGACTACCACTTGAATTCGCTCGTGTAAATCCGTGGTATCCCAACGATAGATACAATAATATTTTACGATATTTAATAGGATCCACTTGCGGAATTCAATAAAAATTATCGAATATGATATAATAAACATTCGATAAAAATGACTTGCCTTTTGTGTAGACGAATCGATAATTAATAAAGAATAACGGGATCAGAATCCCGGGAAGCAATCCCAAGAGTACGTGCGAAGACCGTGCGAAGAAATCTAGCAAATAGCAACAATCCTCCACACCCGATCAGAACAGAACACAGAACGGCAAACAGGATCAGATGCGCTCAGAACACAGAACAGCCAATCGAACCAATGGGGTCTCTCCCGCACACCGAATCGGCCAGAACACCAAACAGCGGATTCGGATCCGCTGTGCACACACACCGAACAGCGAAGTGGACCAATCCACTTCTTCTTCTTCAATTCAACTGAGAGAAAAGGAGAGCGGGAGAATGCTCGGCGATTGTGGCGGCGCCTCTAGAAGCGGCGGCGACTGGGCGAGGCGGCTGCTAGGGCGGTGCGATGCTGACGGCGAGGCACGCTGGACAGCAATGGCGACGCGACTGGGGGCGATGGAAGCAGCGCTCTGTTCTCGAGTTCGAAAATAGGGGAGGAAATGGGTTCGGGGTGTTGGCATCGCGAACGGAGGTTGGGGAGGAGGTCGAGGCGATGGGGAGATGGTGTCGGCGATGGTGCGGTGGTTAACGGCGGAGGGAGAGGCAAACGACGATGGGGGGTAATGGTGAAATGGGTTTCGAGAGTCGGGTCCTTCGGTTGGGTTGGGTTCGAACGGAGGGCGACGGAGACGGGGATGAGGTGAGGAGTGGTGGCGGTGGACGGAGTAAATGGTGGAGGCGAAGGTGGTGGTGGGTTTGGTGGGTTCGACAGTAGGGTGAGGGGGGAGGAAGAGAAGGGGTGTTTGGGTGTTTGTTTTTTTTTTGATTTGTTTTGGTTTTGGTTTAAATCAGAGGGAGAGAAAGAGAGAGAGATAATAAGGGGAGGGAGTTACGGATTGTGGAGATAGTGGGGATTGTGAGGAGTGATTAGGAGGGATCATAGGGATTGGCTGTTAGGGAGAGATTGAGGTTGTTGGGTTAGTGGGTTTGGGTTAGATGGATTTGGATCCAATAAGAGATTGGTATTGGTTTTGGGTTTAAAAATCCAATAAAAGATAAGTAAATAGAATAGGCTTTATGAGCCATACTTATATATATACATATACATTAAATCATGAACAATTAAAACTAATAGTAATAAAAATAATAATAACAATCTCAACAGAAATAATAATACTAATAACAATAATAATAATTATAACAAAATATATATTTATCGAAATAACATAACGACAACAACACATTTAAATTTAACTTGAGTAAAAATACAAATAACCAGTCAAATATGGAAATAGAAATTAAAATATGTCATTATTCGAACAAAATATAGGTTTCGATTAGAAAACGCTTTAATAAAATATCTGAAACAAATTTCAAAACTAGGTGAATCTATAATTCGTCAAAATACAGGAAATATTCAGGAAATATGTATTTGGAAAAACAAGGCTTACAGCTGTCTACATGATGCGTCATGCCATGATGTGAATACATCTCCGAAATTATCGGGACCGTTGCGACGCTTGTGGGGTGTTTGGTGACTACGTAATACCATAGTCCCATGACGGAGGCGAATTGTCCACAGGCTGACGCATCATGTGGGATTCCTCTCCAGGCTGTCTAGACATGGGCTCGTAACTCATAAAACATCTAGGATACTTACCGTAGTTACTGTAGTAATTTAAGTCATAGCGAGGGATCCAACCCTACAAGATGAAGAAGGATTAAGGGCTTGCCCTCGGACCTATGTAGTATGGGATGTATAGAATCCGAACAAGTGCGCATTAGTGTCATCTAATATAAATAACTGCATTAAGGACTAAGTGCACATTCACACACGACATCAATAGGATAGTCTTCCTTAGCTTTGTTTGTGACAAGTGTGTGCTTTCTAAGTAAGAGAAATTGATGTATTATATCTAAGGCTGGCAATTGGCCCGAGACCGATCCGAGCCCGATCGAGTCCGACCCGTTTTTAGTAGGACTCGGGCTTGTTTTTTTTAATTTTTTCGGACCCGGGCTCAACAAGTAGGCCCGATTTAATTTTCGGGCCGGGTTCGGGTGTGTATGGGTCCGACCCGAACTCGATCCGATTTCAAAATATAATCCTTAATAATTACATGAGTGTTGACCCTTCATATTCTCTCTTTCCCCATTTCCCGAGCAGCCCCATTTCCCAAGCACTACGCCACCTTCTCACCTTCTCACCTTCTCACCTTTATATACTCCATAATAACTACAGAGCCCCGATTTCAAAATATACTCCTTAATAACTATAGAGTCCCTTCTCACCTTCTCACCTTCTCACCTTTATATACTGAGTACTGCAGAGTCCATTTATAATTTTATATCAAAAGACTTACTACATCTTTTTAAATACTTGATGTTATAGTGGACTTTTGATACCAATCCGAGTCTTTATAAATTATAATTTTATATCAAAAGATTTACTACATCTTTTTAAAATTATAAATTAGAACTATATATAACATCCCTTTATATATAGTCCAATTTCTTCTCCAATCCCTTTATTTCTCAGAAACAGGCAAGAAATTTTATATACCGAGTACTTCAAGTATTTTATATACTGAGAATCGGGCCGGGCTCGGGCTTTTTTGGATTATTCGGATCCGGGCTTGGGCTTGAGTTTTGGAGTCCGACTCAAAATCGGGCCGGGCTTGAGCCCTACAAATAATTTCGGGCTCGAGTTCGGGCTTGTATTAGTCCGGCCCAAACCCGGCCCGTTGCCAGCCCTAATTATATCCTAGCGTCAGTTGTATGCAACTGACATGCCCACAGTTTCTATGCAGGATAAAGTTGATGACAAGACTAAAGATTGAATGCTGCTTAAAGAAATGTTCAAGTTGTTATTCAATTCATATACTATGTTGTAATTTATAATTCCGCTGCGTTAATGTAATCATTGTTGTAAATAAAGTTTTAAATTCCTTGTAAAATTGTACGAAGTAAAGTGTAAGATCGTGTGGAACTTCGAATTCAGACTTATTTAGAATTCGGGGTGTTACAGATGCGACGTCGGGTCACGAGCTGTTAAGCATCATGGAAGCCTTTTCAGGTTATCAACAAAACAGAATGTTCCCTCCGGACGTCCCTAAGACCGCCTTTGTAACCAACCAAAGCCTCTACTATTACCGGGTCATGCCCTTCGGGCTGAAGAATGCTAGTGCTACATACCAAAGGCTCGTCAATCGGGTCTTTAAAGAACAAATAGGTCAGATTATGGAGGTATATGTCGACGATATGCTCGTCAAAAGTCGCAGAGGGAAAGACCATGTCAGTCAGTGATCTCGAGGAGGCTTTCGGGGTCCTACAATCCTACACTATGAGACTCAACTCCTCTAAATGCGCCTTCGGAATGACCTCAGAAAAATTTTTCGGATTCGTGGTCAGCCAGCGAGGCATTGAGGTGAACCCCGAAAAGATTCTTGCCATACTGGACATGAAAGATCCAAGAAATGTAAAAGAAGTCGAACGACCCACTGGCGGCCATCAGTTGTTTCCTCTCCAAGCCCGAAGAAAAGTCATTCCCATTCTTCAAAGCCCTCTGGGGGGCAAAAAGCTTCGAGTGGGAAGAACCTCAACAATAGGCTTTCAACCAGTTGAAATCCTACCTGACCAACCCCTCGCTCCTTAGCAACCTAGAGCCGGGCAAGGCCCTCTTTCTCTATCTGGCCGCCTCAGAACACGCGCTCAGTCTCGTACTATTCATGAGGAAGACGGGGTCCAGAATCCCATCTATTATGTCAGCAAAGTACCGCACGACATTGAGCTTCGATACACCAGGATGGAAAAGGTCACCTACGATTGGTGATGGCCGCTCAGAAACTCCGACCATACTTTCAGACCCACTCCATCCAAGTCCTGATAGATCAGCCTCTTAAGCTAGTCCTCAACAAACCAGAAAACTCCGACCGACTGATCAAGTGGTCAATTGAGCAGAGCCAGCATGACATCAACTACCAATCCTGCACAGCCATCAAAGGATAAGCCCTCGCCGAATTTATCACAGAATGAACCATTCTCGAAGCATCTAAAATCCGAGAGGATGACCAAGTTTGGGAGATCTATGTCAATAAATCATCCTACGATGGTGGAAGTGGAGCTGGCATCATACTCAGGGGTCCTGACGACTTCGTCCATCAGTATTCTCTATGTCTCAATTTTCAGGCCTCCAACAATGAGGCAGAATACGAAGCGATGATCGTCAAGTTCATGCTAGCCCACAAGGCAGGGGCAAGATGAGTGAGGGCCTTCAACGACTCTCAGCTCGTGGTCAACCAGATCTCCAAGAATTATAAAGCTTGTGACGCTCGGATGATCTAATACTTGGCGTGTGTCAGATTCCTCTGAACAGTCTTCGAGGGCGCCACTGTCGAGCATATTCCGAGAGAACAAAATAGCCAAGCTGATGCATTATCCAAGCTCGCCTCGTTGTCCTTCGCGGGCTTAGATCACACTATCCTAGTCAAGGTCCTCCTCAAGCCTAGCATTGAGAACCTCGAGGTCCTTGGCCTCAACCCGGGCATACAAGCGAAAACTTAAATGGATCCCATTTAGAAGTTCTTGATAGATGGCAAACTCCCATAAGACCCAGCCGAAGCTAGGAAGATAAAAGTCTGATCGGAGAGATCCACATTGATTGATGTTGCAGCTGATATGGTGTGGGAGCAAACAAATAAATTTGTGGATTCTTGAGGAAAACAATAAAGCAAACCTGTTGACTTTCACCGGCCGGTTGACTGGTTTCTCGCCACTGCCTCGAACTTGTACAAAGTTCGATACACCAGGATGGATCCCGGCGACGAACCCTTCGACGCTCTTGTCAGTAATCTCAAAGATTATGGAAAGAGCTTTGGGTAGAAAAAGATAGATTAATTTGTCACGGTGGGGGGAGAGGAGTATTTATAGTCGCCTTAGGAACCAGTTTCGAGATAAGGATAAATCTCTACTTCCGGATGTTTATGGATAAGATGAAGAGGTTAGACTCGTTTCGTGATAAGAGGGACAGTTAAAACTGTCTCTTAGGGATAATCACGAATTCGAATTACTCCTTATCCATTTGGGTTGGTCTGTAACGGGTCGTTACAAAAACCCAGATGGACAGATCTGTTTTCGGGCTATTGGGCTTTGAAGAAAGACCCAGTCCCCAATTCGGACCCATTTGTAGGTGAAAATTACCGTTTTACCCCTGAGAGCTTTAAGATTCGTGCCCGATTTGAACGATTCCGATTTAATCCTATTTTTAGCCATATCAATCGACAATATACTCTTCGAGTGCTCACACACTAAAGCGGATGGGAGACCATATCCCCGATGTCTGAGTTCCGATGAAGCCAAGTATGCGTTGGAGGAGTTGCACGAGGAAATTGGAGGGTGCCATATGGGCAGCAGGTCACTCACGAGGAAAGTACTCAACCACGGGTACTATTGGCTGACCATACTGCAAGACACCCATAATCTTGTGAAAGAATACGGCCCCTACCAGAGATTCTCTTCGATCAGGTGCATGTCATATGCCGAAATCAAGTCATTTGCAAGTCCGACCCCCTTTTCCATGTGGGGGATGGATCTAGTCGGCCTCTTCCCGAAGGCCACGAGCCAAAGGCGCTTCCTCATTGTGGTTATCAGCTATTTCACCAAGTGGGTTGAGGCAGAATCCTTGGCCACAATAACTTAGCATCAAGCCCAACAATTCTTTTGGAAATATATTATTTTTCGGTTCGGGATCCCCTGCACACTCATCACCGATAATGGAACTCAATTCGTAGGCAAAAATTTCTGAAAATTCTGCGAAGGGCTTGGGGTCGCAGTGGCTCTAATTGATATCACACCCCTAGTCGAACGACCAAAATAAAAATGCCAACCGCCAAATTCTTGAAGGTCTCAAATAATGGTTGGAAAAATCTTCCAAGGGGTTGTGGGTTGACGAATTACCCAGCGTCTTTTGGTCATATCGAACAACCAAGAGGATCCCTACGAGCGAGTCCCCATTCAACCTAACATATGGGACAAAGGTTGTCATCCCCTTGGAAATTGGACTCCGTTCACCTAGGATCATGGGTTTCAACGAGAAATCGAATTCGAGCGATCTCAGGGCCAACTTAGACCTAATCGAAGATATCCGTGAAAAATCAACCATCAGAAGAAATATCTATCAGTAGTGGATTGAAAGGTATTACAATAATAAAGTTCGTCCGACCGACATCAAGGAGGGTGACCTCGTGATCAGGAAGCTTGTTATTTCCAACCCTACAAAGAAAGGCAAACCCACCCGAACTGGGAGGGCCCGTATAAGGTCACTTAAGCGGTACGCCCAGGCACGTACCGACTTGAAGACCTAGGGGGCAAGGTATTCAAGAGACCCTGGAAGCATAGCATCTTATCAAGTTCCATGAAGGGCCATAAGGGCCAACGTAGATGTCAGTGATTGTAATAAGCGCTACCCCTTTTCTTTGGTAGTCAAACACTGAATAAAAGCAATTAGATTTCTTTTCAAATCAAGTCGAAATGCCTCAACTTTGCTTCTCCAAACAAGAGATTTCTCAATCTCTCAAGTCCTCACCGCTCGGCGTTGACCCTGAACGTTAACGAGAGATTTCTCAATCTTTCAAGTCATCGCCGCTCGACATCGACCCCGAACGTTAAGAAGATATTTCTCAATCTCTCAGGTCATCGCTGCTCGGTGTTGACCCAACGAGAGCTTTCTCAATCTCCTAGGTCATTGCCTTTCGGCGTCGACCCCAAACGCTAAAGATATTTCTTAATCTCCCAAGTCCTTGATGCTCGGCATCGACCCCAAACATTAACGAGAGATTTCTCAATCGCCCAAGTCGTCGCTGCTCGGCGTCGACCCCAAACGCTAAAGAGGGATTTCTCAATTTCTTAGGTCCTTGCTGCTCGGCGTTAACTCCAAATGCTAACAAAAGATTTCTCAGTCTCCCAAGTCCTTACCGCTCGGCATCAACCCCGAATGTTAACGAGAGATTTCTCATTCTCCTAAGTCCTTACTGCTCGGTGTCGACCCCAAACGCTAACGAGAGATTTCTCAATCTTTCAAGTCCTCGCTGCTCGGTGTCGACCCCGAATATTAATAAGAGATTTCTTAATCTCTTAAGTCCCCACTGCTCGGCGTCGACCCCAAATGCTAACAAGACTTTAGATCTTAACAAGAGGTTTCCAACAATCTCTTAAGAACCACGGAGCAGCCAAATTTTATTGATAAGATTCCTACAAGATTACAAGAAGTGTAAAGGTTACAACAAGTGGCGAAGGTCGTTCGAACGACCTACCCCTCCGGCGGCGGCGGGGGGGGGGGGGGGGGGGGGGGGGGGGGGGCTAGGACTGATGTAGGCTAGCTCGAGTCCTGTCGAGCGTGTTCAGTCACCGACAGGCATATCGACCTCAACCATAGGGATGACCAAAGTATATGTCACAGCCACCGAGCTTTGGGCATCTGCCGGCTTCGGTGCCTCCAATCTAAAAGTCGGAGATGGGCCGCCCATGGATGGCCAATCACTTCCTAGAGAAGCAGTTCAGGAATGACCTACCCCGAGCGCGACCTTTAATCTTTGTATCTCCAATTCCTTCTCCACTATTACCTCATGAAGGAACGAATCCGAGGTCAATCGCCGGGCGGAAGTAGCAGACATTGACCATCTAGCCTCGACGCTCCCCAAGTCACAGTCTACAATCATCTTCTTCAAACGAGCCGATTCCAAGCTCAGTTCTTTCGACCTATTCATAAAATAAGAAACGGCTGCTTGCAGATCCCGGGCATCTTTGCGATAGCGCGCCAAGATAGACTCCATGGATTTTATCTTACCCCTAAGGCACTCAATCTCGACATCACGAGGGTCGACCAGGAAAGACTCGTTCATATGACACTAAGGAGGAAAGGGCATGTCATTCCAAGCCTCAGAAACTTGGCCAAATCACAAAACATCAAATCACAGGATAATATTACGCCAAAAATTTCAAGTCAAATAGTTCGGCAAAAAATCCATTTCATTCATCAAACTTCGTACAAAACAACGGTGACCAGTCTGCATTTTACAAATACAAAAAAAAACCCGAAAAAGGGGAAGCTATTGCTTAGATGAAAGGGGCACATCTTCAGTCACCGCTACATCAACCTCGGGGTCGGCCGTGGGCGTTACGTCCTCCTCACCAGGCAGCCATTCACCCCCCTCCTCACCGTTTCCTCGGGGGGTTTTCAAAGGCTTAAAAATTTTCATGTCGTAATGAAACTCTTCGAGTTTGCACTTGGGATACTTGTGTAGGACGTGCTCGAGAGCCCGATTGTACGCCTTGTCCTGAGCCTCGACGACCTTATCCATGGCGACATTCCTCACTTTCTTCAGCTCCTTATCGGCCACCTTCTTCATCTCCCCCTCCACCCAAGCTCGGTCATCGGTGAGGGTAATAAATTTGGCCTTAAGAGCCCCCTCACGGGACTCGGCGGCGTCAACTCTCAATTTTTGCTCCTTCATGTCACGCTCATACGGTTGGACGTTCTTCACCTTCCGCTGGAGCTCATGGGTGTATAGCCTCCTCAACTGGGCTCTGGCCAGTGTCGCTTGCGAATGAGGGGCTAAGACTTAGAAAAGTAAAAGAGAAATTTTTTTGATTTTTTGAAGTTACGGAGTTCAGAAATACTTACCAGCATGCCGGCTTGAGCCCACCTCATGAAGCATGAATCGAGAGTCTCAGTCGTAAGAGTTTCCCTATCGCGATGTGTGGTCAGATGTTCCACCACCTCAATGACTATCGCCCCCTCGGTCATCGAATCAACCGTCTTCATAGCCCAATTAGGAACCCACGACCTAAGCCCTTCTTCGCCCACGATCTCCTGAACAGCGAGGTGGACGGGCGGGATACCGCCTTTCAGCATGTCACTAGCCTTAAGGTTACTCGAGCTCAGTGTCACCTTCGTCGAGCTTGGGGTCCCTGGAACCGAGAGGGCTCTCTATTTCTTGGACTTCGGATTATAAGTCCCTTCGAAGCCACCCTGAGGGGGGCCTCTTCCGCAACTTAGACTGATCAAAAGCCTTCTGCTTTACCAATTGGGCCCTCCTTGCGTCGATAGCGGCATCATACATTGCTACGAAAGAAAATCAAAGTTGTGAGAATGGAGGAAAAGAGATAGTCGAAAAAAGGAAACGAAAAACATACAGGGGTCGACAGGGCTCAATCCAATTCGGGCTAAATGCCTCTCGCCCACATTCTTTCAGTGGATACTCTAGCCCTCGGTGACCTGTTTCACATCGTCCCACTCCTCTGTCATCAGTTCCTTCTCCTTCGAGGGTTTGTGGTTCGGCTTATAGAAGGCCCATTCGGTCGGAATGTCCCAAGGAGTCTGACTTCGGATGATGAAGTTCTTGCTCTTCCATCCCTTAATGGAATCCGGATGCCCATGAACTACCCGTTCATAGCGCTGAGGGGGGATGTAATATATCCCTCGTGCGCCCCGGATGAGCTAAAGCCAAGAGCGACTCGGAAATATGTCAACTTCAATAGCACCCCCTCTCCACGCTAAGATGTATGAAGCACACTAGTTGCTTCCAGGAATTCGAACCTTACTGCATCAGACTCAGACTGGCCCAATTCAATACTTCCTTCACAAATGGATGTAAGGGCAATCTCAACCCTGAGCTAAATGCGTCGACCGGAAACATACAATTTATTTGGCTAAATTATCCGTGGGCCAGAGTCTAGGGTTCAGCAACATCAGCTCTTACTCCAGAGGGATGAAGTAAGTCACCTGTATGTCCGGGAGGTCACTGTCCATCAACACGCTCTGCTCGCCATCTATCTTAAGCTTAGGACTGCTCGAAGAAGAAAGTCGTACCTCGAATTGGACTAAGTATTCAAGGTTGTCCGGGTACGTCCTAATCAAATTCGGTTGTTGAAGATAAGGGACTTCGAGACCGTGCTTCGGGAAGAATTCGGGCGGTTCCTTGGGGTTGTTTGGAAGATTCCACCTCAATCTCCTTCCTCGGATTCGAGGGGCCTTCATAGCGTACGGCTCGGTTAGGGGCCTCAATAGAGGAGTCTCGCCTAAAGGAACGACCTCGAGGTCCTCACCTTCTTCCTCATCACCTTCACCCTCGTCCTCCACCTTTCCTTCATCATCTCCGACTTCCTCCATCTCCACCTCCACCTCCCCTTCGCCAATTGGTTCCCCCTCGTCGACCACCTCAATTTCTTCTACATGTTCATCTGGGTTGCTCGACTCTACCACGAAGGGCTTACGAGTACGAAGCGACTTGATATTGTATACCTTCTCGTTCTGCTCGAGTTCTTCCCAGTCTAAAGAGTCGGAAAGACGATCGTCGCTGCCTCGGCCAGACGTAGAAGCCGAGGAGTTGGACCGAGTCCTCGACATAATATAAAAATACTAACCTGTTATCGGTGTCGGAAAGTTCGCCGGAAAGTTGATCGCCAGTTACTGAACAATGCCTAGAGAGAGAAAGCAAAGTGAAAAATAAGAGGGGGACTGGGGGATATATAGGCAGCTTCATGGCACCACGATATCCACAAACGATCTCAACCACACAGTCTAGATCCAACGGTTGACAAGATTTCGACGCCTCGATTTCCACAACCGTGACATTAGCAACCCACGTGCAATACGCTCGCTCACTTAGCCACAGTAAGCATAAACTGATCCATCAAAATTTCACAAAATAACTTCGCTCGACGCTCGGCAAGCTCCTCGATCTAGCTACATGCTTTCTCAGCAAGTTCACTTCACATGACGCTCGGCATGCTCCTCGAGCTAACTACGAGCTTACTCACTAAGTGCATTTCGCTCGATGCTCGGCATACTCCTCGACCTAGCTACGTGCTTTCTCATCAAGTTCGCTTCGCTCGACGCTCGGCATGCCCCTCGAGTTAGCCACGAGCTTTTTCACTGAGTACGCTTCACTCGACGCACGACATACTCCTCGACCTAGCTACAAGCTTTCTCACCAAGTCCGCTTCACTTGACGCTCGGCATGCCACTCGAGCTAGCTACAAGCTTTCTCACCAAGTTCGCTTCGCTTGACGCTCAGCATGCTCCTCAAGCTAGCCACAAGCGCTTCGCTCGATGCTCGGCATGCTCCTCGAGCTACCTGCAAGCTTTCTCACCAAGTTTGCTTCGCTCGACACTTGGCATGCCCCTCGAGCTAGCAACAAGCTTTCCCACCAGGTACGCTTTGCTCGACGCTCAACATGCTCCTTGAGCTAGCAGCAAGCTTTCTCACCAAGTATGATTCGCTCAATGCTCAGCATGCTCCTCGAGCTAGCTACAAGCTTATTCACCAAGTATGTCTCACTCGATGCTTGGCATGCTCCTCGAGCTAGCTGCAAGCTTTCTCATCAAATTGGCAAATGTGGGAGGTGAGGCAGTAAACCAAGCTGAATGCAGAACATTTCTAAGTTACACATTCTTCAAAAGAAAAGACAAATAAAGCGCAATAGGAAAAGAGGAACGAATTTTTTACCAAACTATCCCACTTTTTCGATGTATGTACGAAACTGTCCCTGTTCGAAAATTTAATACCAATATCCCTATCGCTAACGGAGTTAACGACTCTAGTAGTTTTCCTAGCGTTAACCCCGTTGGCGTGCTGATGGGGATACAACTTTTCCCCTTGAGTGAGGATTTGCAGAAAAACTCATCCAATATAGACTCGTTAACCTCGTTAGTGGTAGTATTTAAACCACTCGCATTAACGGGATTGACGTTTGTAGTTGGAACAGTGGGGGGGACTTTTTCAAAGAGGGGTGTTGGTAAAATTTTTTTAAATATAGACTCGTTAACCCGTTAACATGCCTGATTACACCAGGTGCGCTAACGGGGTTAACGAGTGTCGATTGGGTTCATCTTTAACTAACCCACGCTATCTCACTCTTTTCTCACATCTCCTCTATCTGAAACCCTACTCAGGCAATTTTTAACCCAAACCCCCCAAACCCTAGTCTTCGATTTCGCCATCTACCCATCTCAATCTATTGTAATTTTAGGTGGAATCTCTTCATCACTCCATTTTAACCCATCTCAATCTCCTAAAACACGCCATTTGAACCCATTTACCAGTTTCCCTAAATTATCTAAAGGAGCGGATCGAGGTGCTTGATGTCGACTTGTTACTTCCACCCTACAATAGTTTGTAAGTGTTCCTTATTTATGCTATATTTTTTTTGTGATTTTGGGTCTAGGGCTGTAGTTTTAGTTAGAGTATTAAGTTCAAAAGGTTTCAAATTGGAGGTGATTTTTGGTCTACTATTATCATACTGCTGACATTAGACCAATTATGAATTGAAAAGGTTAGAAGTACATGTAATTAACAACATCTAAATGCATTAGAAACAACCAAGAGATTGGGCAGTTGATGCTTATGTTTGTGGCTTCTTTTACAATCGTTGATAGTGCAAGACTATACAACTTAGTATTTTTAAACAGTAACTCCGGGCTATTCCTATTGATGCTACATTTAGGGGTCATTTGAAGGGTAGTCTGATACTAGTATATGTACCTTTATAGCGATTGTAAGTTAATTTTGTTAACATATATGATCTAACCGTATAATGGATTTAGGATTAGTATATTTAGGATATAGTTTGCATTAGTAGATGAAGGACTAGTTTGCATTGATAGATTTTGGATTAGTTCGCATAATGAGATTTTGGATTTTCATTAAGGGTTATGGTTGCATGAGCTCTTGTTGTGAGGTTATATATGATTATATTTGATATCAAACTTGTAGGATTTTGTTTGTTATGGCATATGGCACGGACAATGGGTAATCCCGAAGAAGGGAGTGGTAGTTGACCTCCAACAACCCGGAAAGGTCCACGTACTTGTCAAGGACAACCTCCCAAGAAAACGAAGCGTCGTGGACGTACTAATGTAAGATGATTTGACTATAATGTCATACGTTTCATTTTGACATCAATAAAAAATATAAATATTTATGTTGAATTTCATTTTTTTTTGTGCAGGATGAGGCCGGTACGCCTTCTCCTCCGGCCAATCAAACGGCCCCGCCCCCTCCTCGAAATGAACAGCAACCAATTTCTCCGTTTACAGATCCGGGCCCATCTACTTCCTCATATGTTCCTCCGGTGGTTCTCAGTCCGATCGACCCTAAGTTGTTGACTTTACAAAATCAACTCGATCTAAAGACGTTTGGGAAGAAAATTCTTCGGAGTGCGTATTTAGGGGGCACGGCACGTTAGAAATGCATCCCTGCATACATGGGTTGTTAGAAACATGTGGATTATACGGCATAGGGTTGATGAGCTCCATTCAGGCAGATCGACCGTTATTAACTGCTCTTCTCGAGAGATGGCGTCCCGAGACGCATAATTTTCACCTGCCAGTCGGCGAGACTATAGTAACACTGCAAGATGTTTCTGTGATAACGGATTTGCCAGTTGATGGACAAGCCGTAATTGGCTCAATGGACTTCGAACCGGAGTTCATTATTCAAGAGTATCTTGGTGTCGAGGTGGATCGTTCGGCCCTTGTAGGTAAATCTTTGAGATTGAAATGGTTGAAGAAAAAGTTCTCCGGTATGTTGACAAATAACTCCACGGACAACCATGTACACCGTTATTGCCGGGCGTACATATTGATACTGTTCGGAGGTGTCATCTTCCCAAATTCATCGAAGATTCCGTTCCATTGATGTACCTACCACTAATAGCCGATCTTGGGGGAGTTGGGAGGTATAGTTAGGGGAGTGCTGCATTGGCCACCTTGTATCGCGCCTTGTGCAATTGCTCTCTTGGTGCCAAGCAAATGAATGGACCAATGTTGATGCTCCAGGTTTGGAGTTGGGAACGACTGCACATCGGTCGTCCAGTTGTGGCAAAGCAGTCACCAAGTGGTCGAACCTTCCCGAGGACATGAACATGAGGCCACCTCAAGGTGTCTATTGGACGGGTTCGTTGACATGTAAGGCGAGCCCATATAGGTGCCTATCATATTACCAGGACGAGCTTGACCACTTGCAAGATGATTGTGTTAAGTGGAAATCGTATACTGAGGAACATTTAGCTCGTTTGCCTCCAGTCTGTACCTCGGCTCGTCAGTTGTGGTTGACTAAAGCGCCACTGATCCACTTCGGTACAGTTAAGGCATATTTCTCAGACAGGGTGCTTCATCAATTTGGGTTGCGTCAGAATATTCCAGTTCACCAACCATATAATGCTGATCTTTACAGTGTCACTGGTATGGGTAGACAAGCAGCACATGATTGGGCAGCTTCACTCAGTGTTCACGTGGAAATTTGGAACCATCATCTCGATTACTTAATTCAGAATATTCCACCGTTCGATGCATCTCATCATGTCCCTTATATGACTTGGTTTAGGAGAATGACTCGCCTATACATTTCTCCAACAAGCCAACGACCAGCCGGGGTGCAAGTACCGACACGTAGACATGCCATCGATCTAGCTGACACCTACTCCGTTAACCACCAATGTATCAACCGAAGACACCAGTGCTTCGGAGTGTCGTAAGTGCTATTTCATTATTTACATTAAATTTATTATTACATCTACTTATTTAATTTATTATTTACTGAATTTTATTACGTTTCTTTTGTTTTTGGCAAGATGGACCAAACTTGGATTCAAGTTAAAGAATGCGCGAAGATTTTGAAAAGCAATGTAGCTGAGCCATTGAAGGTTTTCATGCAAAAAATTGTTGAATCATGTCGAGCACAAGCTGATCTTGTTGGCGAAGATAACAGCATTGATGCGATCTTGTCCGGGCCCGTGCACCAAACTGGTCGTCGGGAGACGATGGCTAGAAAATCCCGTCCACATCCAATAATACATGAAGAAAGACAAAGGAGAAGAAGGGAGCCGTCTCCTCCAGTTGATGAAATCCAAGAAGAGGAAGAAGAAGAACTTGACGAAGATAATATTCCTCTATCCGGTTTAACTCAAGCCACCCAAAAGCGTCCCAAACGATCAAGGAAACCTCCAACTCTATTCACCCCATCGTAAGTAAGACTTCTATTATGTTGTGGATGTAATGTATGATGGATTGAGAGGTGTGTATGTTTTTTGAGTAACTTGAATGATTTAGATATGTTTATGTACATGTTTTATGTAGGAAATGTGTGTAAGATAAGGTAAGGAATTGCTAATCTGAGATGATGGATATTATTAACTGATTTGTGATGATGGTCTTAAAACTGAGCTAACGAGTTTTAGTATCTTGAATTTCCAGAAAGTTTCAACTTTCTGGAAAGTGAAGAATCTCCACAGTTGTTATTAACTCAGTAAAACCAAGGCCGTTAACTGAGTTAACGAGTTTTAGTAACTTCAATATCCAGTAAGTTTCAACTTTCTGGAAAGTGAAGGATGTACACAGTCGTTAACTCAGTTAACGGCCTTGGTAAAACCAAGGCCGTTAACTGAGTTAACGAGTTTTAGTAACTTGAATTTCCAGAAAGTTTCAACTTTCTGGAAAGTGAAGGATGTACACAGTCGTTAACTCAGTTAATGACCTTGGTTTTACCAAGGCCGTTAACTGAGTTAACGAGTGTTAGTAACTTCAATTTCCAGAAAATTTCGCCGTCAACTGAGTTAACGATTGTTAGTAACTTGAATTTTCACAAAATATCAACATTCTTGAATTTTCTCATCTGCGTAGTCGTTAACTTTCAAAATAACATATATCATACAAATATGACAACAACTTCAAATTTATGATTCCATACAAACTTCCAACTTAAATATTACATAATCAAAAAAATTCAACTAACAAAACTCTAAAACAGCTCAATGTTGGTTTTGAGTAGATTGACTTGAGTTTTTCCAACATTAGCGTTTATTGTGACCCCTCAAACCACATTTTGAACACGTCATTCCGGAAGCCCTGCTAGACTCATCTCGTACATCCATATTATTACGTACTCTCGTACTCTTCGGCCGACCTTTCCGAGA
Organism: Hemerocallis citrina; assembly: GCA_017893485.1. Lineage (NCBI taxonomy): Eukaryota > Viridiplantae > Streptophyta > Magnoliopsida > Asparagales > Asphodelaceae > Hemerocallis > Hemerocallis citrina. The sequence continues at coordinate 120,267,215 of CM030361.1, read as the reverse complement.
ATGTCGAAGGCTCGCATCAGGTACAAGTTTGTTTCCAGTATTAACTGGCCAATATGCAGGATCTAGTGTTGGATGAAAATTGGGAGCCCATATTTGTGCTAACGAAATAGTTCAGTAGAATGTATCAACATATAAAAGTACATGTTTTATTGCCCAAGTTAACGGTGTGCAAGTTACCACCCTTTTGATTCCCACCTACTCTTCGTATATCTGTTTTGATTACAAAAACTCTAGGTTGATGGCTAAACAATATCACCTCATGCATGTTGGCTCTTTCACGCAGGAGATCTATCAAATCCTGTACTCTTTGTGCAAAAATTTTACCCTCAGTAATTAGCTTGTTGGCTAACTGATGCCATGTGGCAAAGTACGAATTAAGACGGTAAAAGATCCTGTCCATAATAGCAGTTACTGGTAAACTACACACACCTTTCAAAACCGAGTTGAAAACTTCTGATAGGTTGGTAGTCATTATCCCGTATCGCCGTCCTCCATCTTCAGAAAGTGCCCCTTTCTGAACTATTTTCTCTTTCAACCAATTTGCCGCTTCCGCATTTACTGTTTCCAATTCCGCGAGTTTGCTTTGAAATTTTTTGGTTTGGTTTTGACATGCTATAATTTTGACTTTCATCCTAATTACTTTGCTATCAAATTTGGTAAAAAAATTGGTAGCAAAATGTCGCATATAATAACGATGATAAGCATTGGGTTCGTTCCATGCACCATTCTGCGATTCCATGGCGGCCAAAATACCTGCGTGGCGATCAGATATAACACATAAACTAAACCGATCTGTGACATAGAAATGAATACAGCTCATAAACCATGTCCATGTATAAACACTCTCTCCGTCAACTATTGTGAAAGCAAATGGAAACAAACAATCATTCGCATCCGGTGCGACTGCTATTAACAAACAATCCTATTTACCATACAAGTGTGTTCCATCAACACTTATAACAGGTCTGCAGGACTTAAACCCTTCAATTGAAGCACCAAATGCCCAAAACACACCCCCTAAATGTTTCTTTGCCAAGACCGGATTCATACTTATCCCAATGGACAACAGTACCTAGATTTGCTGCTTGTATTGCTGATAGAAGTAAAGGCAACTTAGTGTACGCCTCTTCAAATGATCCATACAACTTTTCAATATATTTCTGTTTTGCAATCCAAGCCTTCCTATAAGATATCTGATAATTCAATTTAAGTTTGACTATCTCAATAATTGCACGCGGTGTAATTCCTATATGAGCCTTCACAACATTCATAATCAAACTGCATACAAGTTTAGTGTCAACTTTGCAATGGTCTTGACTCAATACGGGATTCACACATGTATGCAGCCCTACTAGTTTTTTAACCACAAAATTTGTCCGGCCCTTCGGAACAATTGCACGTAATTGTCACGGACAACCACCCTCACTTGCAACCGGTGGGATTTGCACCAACTCCTCAAGTGAACGTTTTCTCGGAGCCAATTTACATTTTACAACAAAGATGGTAGGTGAAGATTTCATTGTGATAAATTCCCGATGTTTGTTGATGGAGTACAACTTTACCGCATGTTGAATTGATTCTTTACTTTGAAACTCTTGCCCAATGTAGAACCCATCTACGGTAAATGAACCGGACGATTCTTGTGGACCATGATTTACTCTCGTACTTTGTGCCATTTTCTCGGTAACATGAGCGTTGACATTATTGAAGCCATTAGTAAAGTTCACATCGACATCAATACTCTCATTTATATTAATATTCAAATATTTGTCTACTTCTTCCTCATCTTCATTATGTAATCCCGCTTCAGCTTCATCATCTGTTTCTTCGTCTTCTTCTTCATCATCAACTAAATTATTATTAACGGTAGCATTTTCAAATATCTTGTAACTCCTATTTTCTGTATCTGTATTTTTCTACTGTATTCCCATTTCTTGTACTCTGTCTATCAATTTGAGATCTGTATTTTGTTCCAGTTCTAATAAAATCAGTTCATTTGTTTCAACTCAATTTTGTGCAAGTAATTACTTCAATTACATTGTTCGTGTCTGCTCTTATTTGTCATTCTTCATGAAGAGTGGACTGCTTCATCTCATCTATTTCTTTTTATCCAATTTTAATGAATTTTGACTCAATCTCTTGTTGGATCCCACTCAAACCCGCTACCCTATAACCCAATAACCCAAAACCCCATACTATTTAACCCTAAACCTACTTAACCCTAACCTTAACCCCTATTACTGTGTAACCCTAATTTTTCCCACAGCCGCCTACCCTCTCTCTCTCCCGTCTCCTTCCTCCGCTTCCAATCGAAAAACCCATTTTTTAGCGGATCCCCAACACCTCACCGCCTCGTCTCCCCTTCAGCTGTTGTTATCCCCATCCCCTGCACATCCTCACCGTCATCTCACCATCAACCTCGACACCGTGACCATCCGCCATTGCCGAAAGTCCAGAACCCATTAACTTCGCTAACCGATCGCCACTCCTTCATCGTCCTCATCATCCTCATCCCTATCTCCTCACCTCGTCGCCACCCTCGCCGCCACCGCATTGCCCTCATCCTCTCCGTCCACCACATATCCACCGCAGACCCCCATCGCCCTCTTCACTCTATTTTCCACCAAAAACAGAGCGTCGCCCCTCATCGCCGCTGTCATCCCCTCAACGCGCGCCGCCCTGCCATCTGCCACGCCGCGATCAGCCAGACATCGTCGCTGTCGAAGCACCCACTGCCGTTGCTGCGGTTGATCAAGCAGAGAAGAAAAAGGAAAAGGGAGAGGTCCGTTTGAATCCCAGCCGCCCGATCGCATCAAGATCCAAGCCTCCATCTGATCAGATCTGTTGTGTTTGCTGTTTGGCGTCCAGAGCAGATCCTGGTAGATCTGCTGTGTGGGTGTTTTGCACGTGTCTCGCGCGTGCATGCGTGTGTCCGTGCTCGTACCTCGCCTCCCGGGATTCTCATCCCGTCATAGTGTTCGTGTCCGGATTCATCTTCGTCCCTAAAGCAAGTATTCTTCTTGTACAAATTATTGTTCTAGTACAAACGTTTAATTGAAAATACTGCAAATAGATAGTAGTTGTGACTCCTCCTTATCTTATCGTTTGTTGATCTTAAATTATTCCTCATCGATTCTATAATCTTAAGAGTCACAACCCTTCGTTTATATATTTACAAAACTAGTTGAACCCCTTTTATCTCCTAATTACTTGAACATAAATCCCTTGACTTGTAGACGTGTATTGTGTGATGTATTGTGTTGATCTTACATTCTTTAGAGTTAAGAAATACGTGTGACCTGCTAATTTGATCCCGAATGCATCCATTTTTGTATTACACACTAATTTAGACTCATAATAGTCATTTATCATGCAACTTGTATATAAAAGAAATTCACACTAACTGCTGTTCTTGTCTTTACCTGCTGTTTTGACCCCTATAAAATCAAAATCTGAACTTGAGACCTGAATATGAAATGTAGCCCTAAGTGTCTAGTTGTCAATAACATCCATAATTTTTAAATTCTGAGTTACGGTCTAAGAGGTATCGCAGTTTTACTACTGCTGTGTCGGTAGTCGCAGATTTACAAAAACTGTTGCATCTGTTTAGTTTAAAATTATTTTAACTATGCTACCAGTAAGAAAATGACTTAAAATTTTGCATACTGTTACTGGAAACCCTATATAACATTTCCTAATTTTCTCAAAATTATTTAATAATGTTTCAACCCTGTTTCATATGTATAAACTCAGATTCACAAATTCTGGCTGAACACAAATACTGTATAGTTTGCTGTTTTGACACATATTACCACAACTTTTATATATCTTAATTATATGCATTGGACCGGACAGGAGTCTAGTTTCTAGACCTTCTGATGGATCCACAATTGCTATCTTGTATCAACGGGAATCGTAATTTTGGTGCAGCAACGTCATGCTGTCCAGATTTGAGATTCTCGTTGTTCTTGATACTTTGATTTGTTTTTACCCACGAACATGTATCCTACTTAGCCTAGACTTGTTCCATGTTCTTGATTATGTTTACGTGACTTGTTTCGCACACTTTCATACTTGCTTGATAATAATAATGAATAATAAGCCGGGGTTTAAGAGAAAGACCATAGTAGTGGACAATATAGGTAAGTGTACTCAGAAGGGGGCCCGTGTTTTCCATGATTTTATGTAAAATGGAACTAAGTGCCACATAGAACTAAGTGCCACGTCAAGTGTTAACGGGAGCCACCTCTAGAGCCTATGGGGGCCACCTCTAAAGCGCATTATATGATTACATGATATGTATTTGTGATCACATGGAACTAAGTGCCACGTAGAACTAAGTGTCACGTCAAAGGTTGACGGGGGCCAGCTCTAGAGCTCATGGTTTGATCACATGCTCGTATTTCCCACATGACCTGAGTACACCGCTCTATAAAATCTACTACTAGGCCTAAATGAAATTGCATTGACTATAGCAACCATGTGATAAAAGGATGGCACATGAAGTGCTACCTAGATAGTAATAACTACAAAACTTGACACATGATAATTGAACATGACACATGCTTACTTGATACTTGATGACATGATACATGAGACTTGATACTTGAACATAATACTTGACACTCGCTACTTGATACTTGTACTTGACAACTTGACACTTGAGACTTGTTACTTATTACTCGACACTTGTACGTGATACTTGTTACTTGATGCTTGATACCATTACATGTTCACTAGCCACTTGTTCTATTACTAGTATTTGTTATCCAATCTTGTCACTTGAGTTGCCTTTCTTGCTAACTAATTTTTTTAATCCCCACTACTTGTGGCATCCCTAATACATTTCTGATTCCAAATCTTGTTCCATATTTCTTGTACTTGATTTACTATTTGCAGGCCTAACTTGCACTAAGGGCGTTTGTCTTATTTTCTCTATTTTCTCCTTTTATATTTATACACAGACTTTGGAGACAAATTGCCTGCTAGAATTGGTGAGCAGACATTCTAGGCTTCGCATGGAGCAAGGACTTGCTCAAATATTTTGTCTTCTTGAATTATTTATTTCTTTTGTTACTTGAATCTTGTAACGAGCTTATGTTCCCGAGATTTTAACATTTGATCCAGATTTGAGAATTATTTGGGACACTATTATTTTGTTTCAATTGTTTCTGTTGTTTAATAAATTATTCGTGCATGCGTGGTTGTATATATATTTTGTTATATCCTTGTTATGATGCTGAGTCGATCCTACAGCTCATGAATGATGAAAATCATTCGCTGGGCTTTGTCACGTGCTCGTATTCCGTGTTTTTGGGAAGCGGGGCGTGACAACCCGAAAAAATTGGTATTCGGAACATAATCATTATCCAAATTTGGTTGACCTGGCAATTCAAATTCAGTATGATCCGGACCTGTAGTATTTGTAAAGGTGTGTTCTTGTGAGGACGGAGGGATTTCTTGGGATGTTTGAACTGGATTCGAAACGATCTTACGGATCGGTAATTCACGAGCGGAGCTAGAACCAGAGTTAGCATGTGGTTGGGCATTAATATTTTCAATTTTCTGAATATATAGCGCTAATGCAAACCAACTAAAATTCGGATCAAGTGTTCTACCAATCATGGACTTCAGAGAGTTGTCGTTTCCTACGGGCACAGTCATAAAATATTGACTATCACATTTTCCCGCTGCATAACGGGCTAAAATTTTATTCTTCCATTGTTCTGTATCCCAATTAGTGACCTCATAAATCTTCTCTACAAGTTCTGCCATTGTGATTGTACGAGATACCCAAATTATTTCGTGATCAACGGCACTATAAGAACAACCTATTTTTGGGTCACAGATAATCTCACCACCAAAATAAAGCCTAATAGGAAGATCATAATCCATACCTATACATATTTTTTTAAAAAAATCAATATCTACTAAACAAAATGTATTCGATAAAATGATATAAAAATCATTCCTTCAAATGGATGATAAGAAAAGATGAGGAAATTTCGAGTTTGAAGAAGACGGGTAGTGAATGGGTTGATAAAAAAATTCGTTATGTAAAACCCGAAACAAACAATACCCCAAACATGGATTTAGGATTTTTTAAGTGGGAGGATATATGAGTGTCAGAGAAGAAGAAGATGAATGTTAGAGAAAAAGAAGAATATCCCCTTTAAGATTTTGTAGAGTAATTTTGGACTAAGATCTACAATTGGGATGCTAGGGTTTTGGAGTTGGGTTCCGAAATTGGGCAAGAAGGAGAAGAGAGAGACACACTAAAAGTATAATGATGTTACCTATCAAAGTGTCTTATTTAAAACTCACCCAAACGACACACGCTAACCCGGTTAGCGCGCCTGGTATAAAAAGGCACGCTAACGGGGTTAGCATCCCTATACTAGGTTATTTTCAAGTGAAACCACTCTTTGAAAAAGTCTCCCCACTATCCCAACTACAAACGTTAACTCCGTTAATGCGAGTGGTTTAAATACTACAGTTAACGGGGTTAATGAGTCTATATTAGACGCGTTTTTCTGCAAATCCCCACTTAAAAGGAAAAGTTGTATCCTCATCAGCACGCTAATGGGGTTAATGCTAGGAAAACTACTAGACTCGTTAATCCCGTCAGCGATAGAGATATTTTGGTATTAAAATTTCCAACTGGGACAGTTTCGTACATACTTAGAAAAAGTGGAAAAAGTGGGATGGTTTGGTAAAAAATTCAAGAAGAACGTACTCATTATCTTGTCGGAAGCACTACCACCATCTTTGCTTGAATCTGTAAAGAAAAAAGGCCGAAAAATTGAGTTAATTTTCTCACGCAGCTCAATTTCGACCAAAAGAAGGGATTGAAGTGAGAAGATCAAACTATTTACTCACTATATCTATCTATATTAGAACAGAGTGATTGGAAAGTAACACATACATAACAATGTATTATTCCTAAAATACCTAAAATTGGGTTGTGACTGATTACTCTAAAAAAATGTAACCAAATATAAAAGCAAACGGAAAACTCGAAGAGCAAAGAAGATGGGAGGTCACTTGTTTGACTGAGATACAAACAGATGCTTCCGTTTCTCATGTCTCTTTCTCATTTCTTCCGCTGCCTTTGGTTCTTGAGGGAGGAGGAGATGGAGGAGGTGAGGTATCAAGACGAGCACTTGTTTTTTTACCAGTTAGAGATGTGGAGGTTGACGATGGCTGAGGATGGGAAACTCGGAGACGCTATTGGTGTCACTGTCACCGCCGGCATCTCTCATATTGGAACGAATCAATTCTTTGACTAATTAGGAAACAAAAAGACGGTTGAATATGTTGGAATTAATTTTTGCAGTTTTCCGGGCCGGATTCCGGCAAGCTCCGGCCACCGGCGGCACCGGAAAATGAGTGGATTGCGATCCTCTCGTCGAGTACTATTCCGTAGTATACTCACTTGCCAAAAACGAATTCCGTATGAATGAGAAATGTTGATCCAAAGTTGGGTACTTGAAAGGTACCAACTTAACAAATGGATAGTCCCATATCGGAAATTGGAAAAGATTTATACTAGTATATATACTAGAAAACTGGACTAGAGGGCGTGGCCCGGGGGTTACCACTAACGTGTAGTGGAGAGAGGACTTAGCCAAAATGACAAACACACACGCGCGCCCGGCCCGGCTCCGGCTCCGGCTCCGGCCCCGGGCTCGGTTTGGCTTGGTTTGGTCTGGCTTAAATTTTTATTTTACTTTTTGCCCAGACAGCCTTTTCCCCTACTGAACTGAAAAGACCTTTCAGATTCAGTAACTGGGGTCATTACTCTGTAACAGCAGAGTAATGGCTCACCAGTTACTCAACTGAAGAGTCCCCATTACTCTGTTGTTACAGAGTAATGGCTGCTGAACAGTCTCAGTCCCAGTTTATAAAACCAGAATGAAATCTTCAGAGAAGAGATAGATTTTTGACATTTTTTACTCTCTTCTTCCTCTGCTCTGAGTCATCTTCTTCCTCTGCTCTGAGTCAGTGTCTGTCAACTGAGAGTACACACAGACAGCAGTTCGTTGTCTCTGAAGCAAGGGTGCTGCATCTTCAGAGAAGGTACAGTTGTATCCTGGGAAGCGATTTGCCGGTAACCGTCACACTACGGGGCAAATTCTGCTTTAAGGACAGAGATTCTTAAAAATCTCGACTCTGTACAAGTTAATTGTTTACTGTTTTCCTTTCTGTATTTGATTTCTTCACAAATTCTGTTGGGATTTTTAGTATTTTATATTCAGGTTCTAACAATCTTAAAGCAGAATTTTTCCTCACAGATTCTAACAATTTTTGTGAAGTTTGTTTACAGGTTCTGTTCGGAAAAATAACTAATAGTTTCTGTTTCAACCAATTTCAGAGAACAAAATCAAAACATGGAAAACACACAAACTGAAGTTGCTGCTGGCCTTATCAGTACCCAAACTCCGGTGACCCAGAATGTGACTGCACAATCGGTTGCGGCACATTCGGTCGTTCTGCCCACGCACATAAGCGTGGGAGAAAAACCGAAGAAGTTCAATGGAACAGGGTTCAAAAAGTGGCAGGGGAAGATGCAGTTCTACCTGACCACATTGAAGCTGGACAGATTCCTCAATGAATCTGCCCCGATGCTGGCGCCAATGGAAGCACACTCTGTTGCAGCAGTTGACGCGTGGACACAGGGCGACTACCTGTGCAGGAACTACATCCTGAATGGCCTGGTAGACTCTCTGTACAACGTCTACTGCGTCTTCAAGACATCCAAACTGTAGCGCCCCGATTTCCGATACTGGAAAACTGAGACACAAGCCAAGACCTTTGCTTCAATTAGTCACAATACACAGAAAAAAAACAGGAGAATTTAAAACTTTTTACTCAATACACAAGGTGTTACAAGTCTGAATACTGTACAACTGTAATACTTTACAATGGAGTTACAATATTGCCTTTACATTTCTAAGTATTACAACCTTCACATCTTACATCAGAGTACTTCGTAACTAATACAGAATCAATACATATTTTTGCAGCGGAACTAAACTTAATACTGACTCCTTGCTTCCCTTGCCTTGAGTCCTCCTGAATATCGCCTTTGTACCTCGGCGATCCAGTACCTATGGAAGTGGGGACGTCAGTATTCACTGACGCTTAAAGGCTGATCATATAGCAGCGAATCTTCCAAACAATATACAAAATATACAAACATAGCAATGGTGTCGGTGTAGTTTAAGTGTACGTGAGTGCTATGACTAGACTCTAATGTGATACTTAAGTAGAACTAGGACACTCCTATTCTAATATCCGGGATTTGAACCCGCGTTATGAATTCTAACTGTACACAACCCGTTCCTGACACCCACCCACGGCAGTTCAGGAATTAACAGCGCGAGATACGCAACCCGTGTCCTCAACTTGTGAGACGGCACCGTACGTATCCCTTTGACGGGAAGGTAGAACTAGGATGCTTCCTATTCTAATGTCAGCAAGTCTCCGAGAGTAACATGCAGCCCATAAATACATGCGACTCTATCTCAAGCCGTTTCTCCATATATAGGGATTGAACCCGCGTTATGAATTCTAATTGCACACAACCTGTTCCTGACAACTACACGTGACTCGCGAGGCTGCAGATGTGGTCATGTGCCACTGTTGCATTTCGCCCGTGGTGTCTATGTTCGCCACTGCGACTCGGCTAACCGGACCTCACTCAAATTAGACGATCCCGACGTATCGGGTGTCATTACAAAAAACCAAACCATAGAGTTTCGCAAGCGCAGGGTAGCACGAGGCCTACCCTGTGGCACTCTCTGGGGTATCGCAAGCGCAGGGCTGCACAATGCATCCTGTGGCACCCCTAGCCACGGTACTTCAGGAATTAACAGAGCGAGATACGCAACCCGTGTCCTCAACTTGTGAGAAGGCACCGTACGTATCCCTTTGACGGGAAGGTACAACCCGGTACACCACCTATGATCTGCCTCAAGAGACGAGTTAGTGTCGGGGCCCCCTACAACTGACCCCTCTCTCCCGGCAAAAGTTAAAATGATCCTTGTAAGTCACTACCCTAAGGATGTCCCTGACTCGAACAATCCTAGGGTGACAATATTATAACCACAACATGCTAGGCCTTAAGTTAGGCTTCGCAAGACAACTCTACTAGGCCGCTCAACCTAGACTTACCAGAATCCCTCAGGACCCGGTTCGTGGCTCATCGATCCAAGACTCTGGTAACAATCTCTCTCTCAATCATCACTACCCCTAACTCGGATTCTACCAACACTCTCGGCCCACGGTCAACCTACATTGGTTAAGATCCGTCAACGTCCGAGGTGAGATCTATCCGTTTTGCTCTAAGGAGGTAGGATGTGGTCTTGATGGTCGATAGCCCTAGGGTGGTAACATCACCCTAGACGAGCACAACTAACTGTGTACTAGCTAACAAGCTATACACGAGTAATAACCACATACGAGCCAACTAAGCTACGTATGAAACAATAACTACCTACGAGCCATGCGGGCCTCGTAGGAGATAACCACGTACATACCAGCCAAATAAGCCGCGTATGAGACCAACAGCAACGCACGGGCCGGTCGGGGCGCGTACGAGACAATAACCTACATACGAGCCGACTAAGCTACGTATGAGACCCACAGCTACATACGGGCCAGTCGAGCCACGTACGAGCACGACCGTGTGCAAACAACCATACAGGTAATCAATCCTAGAAGCAACCAAACGTGCTTACTAACAAACTCAATCTTCTACTATTAGAAGCAACAAAGGGATCTACTAGTAGTCTAAGATCGGTATTCTACTAAGGAAGAATCCGAAGGCGACATAACCGCCTTTATCGGATTAACTATCGTTAGTGGTCTTCCCGATCTTACTACTTCGACCTATAATGTCTTAGGCATGACATACACTCGTAGGCATCTTCCTAAAGTAATCTAATTACAAAATAGAACTACTCACCATCACACTCCTAAGTATGAATATGATTAATGCTTGTGTTTTCATCGAGCTTAAACATAAATCACTACGACCTAGACATAGAGTCTACTTTAGTCAAGCGAGCATGAAAACTTACTACTTATCTTGACTAATCACCATAACACAAGCATGGATAGATAACTAATATAACATACCATCATTCCAAGGTATAGTAGATATTCTAACCTTACTCCTACAATGTTCTAATCATGTATTACTCTAGCATGGCATAGAATCCAACATAAATCACTACAACTAGCCATGGGTAGTTTCTTTACCCTAAGCATGAACATCCTAGTATGGGTATCCTTAACTTAATATGATCAATAATTTGCATGATCACTACTTACTTAGCATGAATCATGGTCATTCACTAACATAGTATACACTTCTCTACCATTTATCTAGCATGGTACACAATTTGCATACAATTTAAACTAGCATGATATGCCAAATACTTACAATTAAGCTAGCATGATATATCGCTTTCCAACAATTAAACTAGCATGGTATATGATTTTATCATGGATCCTACAACACTCTAGGCACAATAAAATTTATCCAAACATTGTAGAAAACTTTTGAATTGAATCCTACACATTCTAAGCATAACTAAGTCACTAAACATAATAGGAAACTTTAGGAATGAATCCTACAAAATTCTAGTATAAGTGAGTTACTAAACATGCTAGGAAAAGAATCCTACAACATTACCAAGCATGCTAGGAAAAGAATCCTACAACATTCTAAACGTTAAGCATGGTAGGATAAGTTTATAAAACATTCTATAATTAATTAAGCATAGAATCATGGTAGGATATTTTTTATAAGTAATCCTACAACTAGCTAAGCATGGATTATGGCTTCTAAGCATTTCTAGAAGCAAGCTACCACTAACTAAGCATGGTAGGCATGGTAGGATATTTTTAAAGCAATCTTACAACTAATTAAGCATAGATATGGCTTCTAATTATTTTTAGGAATAATCCTACAACATGAGTAGCATGAATATGACTTCTAATTAATTTTAGAAGTAATCCTACAATATAAGTAGCATGAATATGGCTTCTAATTATTTTTAGGAGTAATCCTACAACACATGAAGCATAGAAATGACTTCTAATTATTTTTAGGAGTAATCCTACAACACATGAAGCATAGAAATGGCTTCTAATTATTTTTAGGAGTAATCCTACAACACATGAAGCATAGAAATGGCTTCTAATTATTTTTAGGAGTAATCCTACAACACATGAAGCATAGAAATGGCTTCTAATTATTTTTAGGAGTAATCCTACAACACATGAAGCATAGAAATGGCTTCTAATTATTTTTAGGAGTAATCCTACAACACATGAAGCATAAACATGGCTTCTAAATAATTTTAGAAGTAATCCTACAACACTTGAAGCATAGATATGGCTTCTAAATAATTTTAGAAGCAATCCTACAATATTTTAAGCACAAAACATAAAGGAATATTTTTAGAAAATATCCTACAACATTCTACTACTACTACTACTTCTATTTTGATCAACACATACACACAATTATCTACTATTACTACTACTTCATTCACAATAAAATCACAACATACAACTACTTCCTTCTACTACTTATTATTTAGCATACTACTCCTTAGTTGCTTACTAACCTCATTTATTACTAGTGATAAAGAAAGGATTATTTTATTTAAGATAGCTACAACTAGTGGGTAAAATAAAAGAAGATCTTTTTGATTAATGGCTACAACTAGTGATTAAGAACAAAAGAAGATCTTTTTACTTTGTTAGCTACAACTAGTGTTTAAGAATAAAAAGAAGATCTTTTTAATTTATTAGCTACAACTAGTAGGTAAAACAAAAGAAGATCTTTTTGATTAATAGCTACAACTAGTGATTAAGAATAAAAAGAAGATCTTTTTGATTTATTAGTTACAACTAGTGTGTAAAATAAAAGAAGATCTTTTTAATTAATGGCTACAACTAGTGATTAAGAACAAAAGAAGATATTTTTACTTTGTTAGCTACAACTAGTGTTTAAGAATAAAAAGAAGATCTTTTTAATTTATTAGCTACAACTAGTAGGTAAAACAAAAGAAGATCTTTTTGATTAATAGCTACAACTAGTGATTAAGAATAAAAAGAAGATCTTTTTGATTTATTAGTTACAACTAGTGTGTAAAATAAAAGAAGATCTTTTTAATTAATGGCTACAACTAGTGATTAAGAACAAAAGAAGATCTTTTTACTTTGTTAGCTACAACTAGTGTTTAAGAATAAAAAGAAGATCTTTTTAATTTATTAGCTACAACTAGTAGGTAAAACAAAAGAAGATCTTTTTGATTAATAGCTACAACTAGTGATTAAGAATAAAAAGAAGATCTTTTTGATTTATTAGCTACAACTAGTGTGTAAAATAAAAGAAGATCTTTTTAATTTATTACATTAGTTACAACTAGTGATTAAAACAAAAGAAGATCTTTTTATTTATTACATTAGTTACAACTAGTGATTAATACAAAAGAAGATCTTTTTATTTATTACATTAGTTACAACTAGTGATTAAAACAAAAGGAGATCTTTTTATTTATTACATTAGTTACAATTAAGTCCTACAACCAATCAATGGTTGTATTGTTCAACAATATGCAATATGTGAAGTTCTTAGTCCAATAACATACAACAAAAGATTATCATACTAAAGTTATGATCTTTAGTGCTTACTACTACTACTTCTCTTTTTTTTTCCTCTTTAACACACCACACACTCAACCCAAAAAAAAACAAAATAAAACAAGAAGGTAGAAGAGGAAGAAAAACAACAAACAACAAACAAACAAACAAACAACAAACAAGGAAAAGAAAGCAAAGAGAAGAAACCCCCACCTTAGCCCTTTTTGGAAGAACTAGCTAGCTATTTCTTCTCCTTCCCCTAGCTTTCTTTTTGAACTCTTCTAAGACCTACAACACAAAACTCTCTAGTTAGTATGTTCTCTCTTTCTTTTCCTTTCCTTCTTTCTTTCTTTCTTTTGTTTTTTCTAAAATGAGAGAAGGAGGTGAATGAGGGGAGTTTTATAAAAGGAGATGGGAGTGGTAAGTGCACCAAAATGGCACACAATAAACCCCAAGAAGAGTGTGGCCGGCCAAGCTATAGGGGAGTAGGGGGTGAGTTTTAGAGTGGTGAGGTGGAGGGAGGTGTTATGTGAGGGAAGGTTGTTTCTAGAAGGGTTTAGTTCTAATCTTGTGCATACAACTTTCTTTTAACCTTCTAATCAAACCCTAATTCTCTAATTGAGTAGCCATGACAAGCATAAGTGTATTGTCCTAAAGTACATACTATATACTAGGTATAATATACTAAGTGTCATACAATTATGTGTATGTGTACATGTATGTGTATACAACCAATCTTTTTATAAAAATCCTCATAAAATTCCCAAAAATAATTTAATTTAGAAAATAATAGTGAAATAAATTTTATTATTACTTCGGAGAGTTGCGTTATCAATTTGATGCGCTTTGGATGCGCACCGACCGATAGACGTGCGTAGGCACTGTTTGTGGGCAACCCGGCGAAAAATCGCCAAAATAGTCCGACTTTGGAATTAAAATAAAATAATAATAGAATAATAATAAAATAATAATAAAATAATAATTTATATGAGTTAATATCCGTCCGGGATATTACACAAACTCCTGTGGGGGTCCCTGGAAAAGAAGTACAAAACTGAAGACGCCGGGTCCAAGAAATTTATTGTCGGCAAATTTCTGGACTACAAGATGATTGACTCCAAAACAGTGGTGAGTCAAGTCCAAGAACTGCAGGTTATAATGCACGACATTGCTGCAGAGAATATGACGCTGTGCGAACCTTTCCAGGTTGCAGCGTTCATAGAAAAACTTCCACCTGGGTGGAAAGACTTCAAGAACTATCTCAAACACAAACGAAAGGAGATGTCTCTTGAAGATCTAATTATCAGGTTGCGGATTGAAGAAGAGAATCGCAAGGCTGAGAGGTCCTATGGAAATCAGTCCATAGAAAAGGCTAATGTGGTGGAGCATGAACGGAAGGGCAAGAAGAGGAAGTTTCTGCCACAGGCCTCCAACAAGAAACCTCTTGCAAAGAGGTTTGCTGGGAAATGCCACAAGTGTGGTAAGTTGGGGCACAAAATTTCTGAGTGCCGTAGTAAGGACAGTAATTATTCAAAATCTGGACATGTAAAAGGAAATGAAAAATCCCATGTACACATAGCTGAGAACTTGTCCACTGGTCTCTCTGACCTGGACCTCTGTGCTGTTGTTTCAGAGGTAAATCTTGTGGGGAGCAATCCTCGTGAATGGTGGTACGATACAGGGGCCACCAAGCATATCTGCTCGGACAAGGAAATGTTCACCTCCTACCAGAAGTGCAACAAAGATGAACAACTGTTCATGGGAAACTCTTCCACCTCCAAAATTGAAGGAACAGGGAAGATAGTGCTGAAAATGACTTCAGGCAAAGAGCTAACACTCACAAATGTACTGCATGTCCCAGACATTAGAAAGAACTTAATATCAGGTTCTTTGCTAAGTAAGAATGGGTTCAAAGTTGTACTTGTTTCTGATAATTTTGTACTGTCCAAGAATGGGGTAATTTGGGTAAAGGATATGTAAAGGATGGACTGTTCAAGTTTAATGTAATGACAGTCATCCCTAAAACTATTGCTCCTGCTGTTCCCAAAATTAATGAAATAACTCCTATTGCCTATGTTGTTGAGTCTTCTACTGTTTGGCATGAAAGACTAGGCCATGTTAATGTAAATTCTATGCGTAGATTAGTTAACATGAATCTGCTACCAAAGTTTAAGGTAGATAACTCAGAAAAATGTGAAGTTTGCACGGAGGCCAAACTCACTAAAACTCCATCGCGTTCTGTAGAAAGAAACACAGAAACTCTAGGTCTAATTCACACGGATCTGTGTGACTTAAAATATGTGCAGACTAGAGGTGGTAAAAAGTACTTTGTGACTTTCATAGACGATTGCACAAAATTTTGTTATGTATATTTGTTACATAGCAAAAATGAGGCTTTGGATAAATTCAAAGAATATAAACTTGAGGTTGAGAATCATCTTGGCAAAACGATTAAAATCGTTAGAAGTGATAGAGGAGGAGAATATGATGCACCATTTAACATGTTCTGCTCGGAACATGGAATAGTTCATCAGACAACTGCTCCCTACTCACCCGAATCAAACGGTACTGCCGAGCGCAAAAATCGAACTCTAAAGGAGATGATGAATGCCTTGTTGTTGAATTCTGGCCTACCCCAAAACATGTGGGGGGAAGCGTTGTTGACTGCCAACTACATTCTCAACAAAATACCTCACAAGAAAACCGGCAAGACACCATATGAATTGTGGAAAGGTAACTTACCTTCGTATAAATACCTCAAAGTGTGGGGGTGTCTAGCAAAAGTGGCAGTACCTAACCCGAAACAGGTCACCATCGGACCTAAGACGATTGATTGCATATTCATAGGCTATGCACACAACCGTAGTGCATATCGGTTCTTGGTATACAAATCGGATATACCGGATATCCATGTAAATACAATAATGGAATCGAGAAATGCTTCATTCTTTGAACACGTGTTTCCGTGCAAGGATACTACGTACCCTAAACGTACACGTGAACAAGGGACTGCAAGCACTTCAGTTGATGAACCAGAACAAGATACCGATGAGCCTAGACGAAGTAAACGGGCTAGAACATCAAAATCATTTGGTCCTGACTTTGTGACGGCCTTTCTGTTAGAGAATGAGCCCAGAACGTTCAAGGAAGCCATGTCTATGCCTGATGCTCCTATGTGGAAGGAAGCAATCAAAAGTGAAATAGACTCCATTATGCAAAATCATACATGGGAGTTAGTCGATTTGCCTTCTGGATGTAAAGCTCTAGGATGCAAATGGATTTTCAAACAAAAATTGAAACCAGATGGTTCAATAGAGAAGCATAAGGCTAGACTTGTGGTACAAGGATTTAGGCAAAAAGAGGGCCTAGATTTCTTCGATACATATTCCCCAGTTACAAGAATAACATCCATAAGAATGTTGATAGCTATTGCAGCTCTACGTAACCTGGAAATACATCAAATGGATGTTAAAACTGCATTTCTAAATGGGGACTTAGAAGAAGAAATATACATGAAACAACCTGAGGGTTACGTAGTTCCTGGACAGGAAAATAAAGTGTGCAGGCTTGTAAAATCACTGTACGGCCTGAAACAAGCTCCAAAGCAATGGCATGCAAAATTTGACAATGTTATGATGTCAAATGGTTTCAAAATAAATGAGTGTGATAAATGTATCTACATCAAAGATACTCCAAACGGATACATTCTGGTCTGTCTATACGTAGACGACATGCTCATTATTGGAAGCAATAACGACATTATCAAACAAACTAAAAGCATGCTTAGTGGCAAGTTTGACATGAAAGACTTGGGAGTTGCAGATGTCATACTAGGTATCAAAGTCTGCAGGACATCTGAGGGAATTACTTTGTCTCAAGCTCATTATGCTGAGAAAATACTTGAAAGATTCAAGAATTATTCCAATGGGACAGCAAAAAGTCCCGTCGATCCCAGTCTTCACCTGTTCAAAAATACAGGCGAAAGCATATCACAACTGGAATATGCACGTGTAATTGGTAGTCTGATGTACCTAACAAATTGTACAAGACCGGACCTAGCACATTCGGTAAATGTACTAAGCCGATACACGAGTAATCCAGGACGAAGTCACTGGAAAGGAATAACTAGAGTATTGAACTACTTGCGACATACTCAGAGTTATGCGCTGCATTACACCAGATATCCAGCAGTACTTGAAGGCTACAGTGATGCCAACTGGATATCGGACTCAAAGAACTCAAAATCCACAAGTGGATATGTCTTTACACTTGGTGGTGCAGCTGTATCATGGAAATCCTCTAAACAAACGCTATTGGCCAGATCCACCATGGAATCTGAATTCATTGCTTTAGACAAGGCGGCAGAAGAAGCAGAATGGCTTCGCAACTTTTTAGAGGATATTCCTATGTGGGAAAAACCAGTGCCTGCCTTATGTGTACACTGTGACAGCCAATCGACTATAGCACGGGCACTGAGTTGCATGTATAATGGTAAGTCTCGTCATATCAGAAGGCGACACAAAACCATTAGACACCTGCTCTCAAATGGAGCAATCTCTATAGAATATATAAAATCGGCCGACAACCTAGCGGATCCATTTACTAAAGGTCTGTCGCGAGAGCAGGTTGTGAGATCATCAAGAGGAATGGGTTTAAAGCCTATGACGAAAGAGGATACTTGATGGAAACCCTACCTAGAAATTGGAGATCCCAAGATCTAGGTTCAAAGGGACAACTAAATCTTGTTGAATCGACGAAAGCACTGAGAGATTAACATCTCATACCCATTCTTAGGATGATAAAACAAGTGCTGCCTGCAAATAATTAGGATAAGCTTGGCTTTTAATGATTCCCATAGCTTTGAAATAAAAGTGGGGTATGGCAGGATACTCTTTATGGGAAATCACCTTGTGAGTGTGAAATGGGGCCGTTTCTAGGAGAATGAAGAGAGGCTACATTCTCCAAGTTCACTCATGATTAACCAGGGATGTTCAAGGCCAAAATGAACACAACAAGAGAACTTAGTTCTGTGAGGAGATGAAACTGTGTGATAGTTATTGTCTAGGTTCACATGAACGCCCGGGTAGTTCAAGACATCATGATCACTACCTGGTCAAGTGAATCCGATAGCTAATTACTAAGGGTGGTTCAAAGTTGAAAAATTACTACCATTCCTGATGCAGTGATTTTCCGATTGTACTCTCAGAGTCTTTCTGTCATGTTTTTTTTTTTTGTTTTTTCTGTCGTGTCTGGATTACATGGTCTGGTAATTTCCATTCATGTGGGGGATTGTTGGAATTAATTTTTGCAGTTTTCCGGGCCGGATTCCGGCAAGCTCCGGCCACCGGCGGCACCGGAAAATGAGTGGATTGCGATCCTCTCGTCGAGTACTATTCCGTAGTATACTCACTTGCCAAAAACGAATTCCGTATGAATGAGAAATGTTGATCCAAAGTTGGGTACTTGAAAGGTACCAACTTAACAAATGGATAGTCCCATATCGGAAATTGGAAAAGATTTATACTAGTATATATACTAGAAAACTGGACTAGAGGGCGTGGCCCGGGGGTTACCACTAACGTGTAGTGGAGAGAGGACTTAGCCAAAATGACAAATACACGCGCGCGCGCGCCCGGCCCGGCCCGGCCCGGCTCCGGCCCCGGCCTCGGGCTCGGTTCGGTTCGGTTCGGCTTGGCTTGGTTTGGTTTGGTTTGGTCTGGCTTAAATTTTTATTTTACTTTTTGCCCAGACAGCCTTTTCCCCTACTGAACTGAAAAGACCTTTCAGATTCAGTAACTGGGGCCATTACTCTGTAACAGCAGAGTAATGGCTCACCAGTTACTCAACTGAAGAGTCCCCATTACTCTGCTGTTACAGAGTAATGGCTGCTGAACAGTCTCAGTCCCAGTTTATAAAACCAGACTGAAATCTTCAGAGAAGAGATAGATTTTTGACATTTTTTACTCTCTTCTTCCTCTGCTTTGAGTCATCTTCTTCCTCTGCTCTGAGTCAGTGTCTGTCAACTGAGAGTACACACAGACAGCAGTTCGTTGTCTCTGAAGCAAGGGTGCTGCATCTTCAGAGAAGGTACAGTTGTATCCTGGGAAGCGATTTGCCGGTAACCGTCACACTACGGGGCAAATTCTGCTTTAAGGACAGAGATTCTTAAAAATCTCGACTCTGTACAAGTTTATTGTTTACTGTTTTTCCTTTCTGTATTTGATTTCTTCACAACTTTGTTGGAATTTCTTATTATTTTATATTCAGGTTCTAACAATCTTAAAGCAGAATTTTTCCTCACAGATTCTAACAATTTTGTGGAGTTTGTTTACAGGTTCTGTTCGGAAAAATAACTAATAGTTTCTGTTTCACCCAATTTCAGAGAACAAAATCAAAACATGGAAAACACACAAACTGAAGTTGCTGCTGGCCTTATCAGTACCCAAACTCCGGTGACCCAGAATGTGACTGCACAATCGGTTGCGGCACATTCGGTCGTTCTGCCCACGCACATAAGCGTGGGAGAAAAACTGGAGAAGTTCAATGGAACTGGGTTCAAAAAGTGGCAGGGGAAGATGCAGTTCTACCTGACCACATTGAAGCTGGACAGATTCCTCAATGAATCTGCCCCGATGCTGACGCCAATGGAAGCACACTCTGTTGCAGCAGTTGACGCGTGGACACAGGGCGACTACCTGTGCAGGAACTACATCCTGAATGGCCTGGTAGACTCTCTGTACAACGTCTACTGCGTCTTCAAGACATCCAAACTCCTGTGGGGGTCCCTGGAAAAGAAGTACAAAACTGAAGACGCCGGGTCCAAGAAATTTGTTGTCGGCAAATTTCTGGACTACAAGATGATTGACTCCAAAACAGTGGTGAGTCAAATCCAAGAACTGCAGGTTATAATGCACGACATTACTGCAGAGAATATGACGCTGTGCGAACCTTTCCAGGTTGCAGCGTTCATAGAAAAACTTCCACCTGGGTGGAAAGACTTCAAGAACTATCTCAAACACAAACGAAAGCAGATGTCTCTTGAAGATCTAATTATCAGGTTGCGGATTGAAGAAGAGAATCGCAAGGCTGAGAGGTCCTATGGAAATCAGTCCATAGAAAAGGCTAATGTGGTGGAGCATGAACAGAAGGGCAAGAAGAGGAAGTTTCTGCCACAGGCCTCCAACAAGAAACCTCTTGCAAAGAGGTTTGCTGGGAAATGCCACAAGTGTGGTAAGTTGGGGCACAAAATTTCTGAGTGCCGTAGTAAGGACAGTAATTATTCAAAATCTGGACATGTAAAAGGAAATGAAAAATCCCATGTACACATAGCTGAGAACTTGTCCACTGGTCTCTCTGACCTGGACCTCTGTGCTGTTGTTGCAGAGGTAAATCTTGTGGGGAGCAATCCTCGTGAATGGTGGTACGATACAGGGGCCACCAAGCATATCTGCTCGGACAAGAAAATGTTCACCTCCTACCAGAAGTGCAACAAAGATGAACAACTGTTCATGGGAAACTCTTCCACCTCCAAAATTGAAGGAACAGGAAAGATAGTGCTGAAAATGACTTCAGGCAAAGAGCTAACACTCACAAATGTGCTGCATGTCCCAGACATTAGAAAGAACTTAATATCAGGTTCTTTGCTAAGTAAGAATGGGTTCAAAGTTGTACTTGTTTCTGATAATTTTGTACTGTCCAAGAATGGGGTATATTTGGGTAAAGGATATGTAAAGGATGGACTGTTCAAGTTTAATGTAATGACAGTCATCCCTAAAACTATTGCTCCTGCTGTTCCCAAAATTAATGAAATAACTCCTATTGCCTATGTTGTTGAGTCTTCTACTGTTTGGCATGAAAGACTAGGCCATGTTAATATAAATTCTATGCGTAGATTAGTTAACATGAATCTGCTACCAAAGTTTAAGGTAGATAACTCAGAAAAATGTGAAGTTTGCACGGAGGCCAAACTCACTAAAACTCCATCGCGTTCTGTAGAAAGAAACACAGAAACTCTAGGTCTAATTCACACGGATCTGTGTGACTTAAAATATGTGCAGACTAGAGGTGGTAAAAAGTACTTTGTGACTTTCATAGACGATTGCACAAAATTTTGTTATGTATATTTGTTACATAGCAAAAATGAGGCTTTGGATAAATTCAAAGAATATAAACTTGAGGTTGAGAATCATCTTGGCAAAACGATTAAAATCGTTAGAAGTGATAGAGGAGGAGAATATGATGCACCATTTAACATGTTCTGCTCGGAACATGGAATAGTTCATCAGACAACTGCTCCCTACTCACCCGAATCAAACGGTACTGCCGAGCGCAAAAATCGAACTCTAAAGGAGATGATGAATGCCTTGTTGTTGAATTCTGGCCTACCCCAAAACATGTGGGGGGAAGCGTTGTTGACTGCCAACTACATTCTCAACAAAATACCTCACAAGAAAACCGGCAAGACACCATATGAATTGTGGAAAGGTAACTTACCTTCGTATAAATACCTCAAAGTGTGGGGGTGTCTAGCAAAAGTGGCAGTACCTAACCCGAAACAGGTCACCATCGGACCTAAGACGATTGATTGCATATTCATAGGCTATGCACACAACCGTAGTGCATATCGGTTCTTGGTATACAAATCGGATATACCGGATATCCATGTAAATACAATAATGGAATCGAGAAATGCTTCATTCTTTGAACACGTGTTTCCGTGCAAGGATACTACGTACCCTAAACGTACACGTGAACAAGGGACTGCAAGCACTTCAGTTGATGAACCAGAACAAGATACCGATGAGCCTAGACGAAGTAAACGGGCTAGAACATCAAAATCATTTGGTCCTGACTTTGTGACGGCCTTTCTGTTAGAGAATGAGCCCAGAACGTTCAAGGAAGCCATGTCTATGCCTGATGCTCCTATGTGGAAGGAAGCAATCAAAAGTGAAATAGACTCCATTATGCAAAATCATACATGGGAGTTAGTCGATTTGCCTTCTGGATGTAAAGCTCTAGGATGCAAATGGATTTTCAAACAAAAATTGAAACCAGATGGTTCAATAGAGAAGCATAAGGCTAGACTTGTGGTACAAGGATTTAGGCAAAAAGAGGGCCTAGATTTCTTCGATACATATTCCCCAGTTACAAGAATAACATCCATAAGAATGTTGATAGCTATTGCAGCTCTACGTAACCTGGAAATACATCAAATGGATGTTAAAACTGCATTTCTAAATGGGGACTTAGAAGAAGAAATATACATGAAACAACCTGAGGGTTACGTAGTTCCTGGACAGGAAAATAAAGTGTGCAGGCTTGTAAAATCACTGTACGGCCTGAAACAAGCTCCAAAGCAATGGCATGCAAAATTTGACAATGTTATGATGTCAAATGGTTTCAAAATAAATGAGTGTGATAAATGTATCTACATCAAAGATACTCCAAACGGATACATTCTGGTCTGTCTATACGTAGACGACATGCTCATTATTGGAAGCAATAACGACATTATCAAACAAACTAAAAGCATGCTTAGTGGCAAGTTTGACATGAAAGACTTGGGAGTTGCAGATGTCATACTAGGTATCAAAGTCTGCAGGACATCTGAGGGAATTACTTTGTCTCAAGCTCATTATGCTGAGAAAATACTTGAAAGATTCAAGAATTATTCCAATGGGACAGCAAAAAGTCCCGTCGATCCCAGTCTTCACCTGTTCAAAAATACAGGCGAAAGCATATCACAACTGGAATATGCACGTGTAATTGGTAGTCTGATGTACCTAACAAATTGTACAAGACCGGACCTAGCACATTCGGTAAATGTACTAAGCCGATACACGAGTAATCCAGGACGAAGTCACTGGAAAGGAATAACTAGAGTATTGAACTACTTGCGACATACTCAGAGTTATGCGCTGCATTACACCAGATATCCAGCAGTACTTGAAGGCTACAGTGATGCCAACTGGATATCGGACTCAAAGAACTCAAAATCCACAAGTGGATATGTCTTTACACTTGGTGGTGCAGCTGTATCATGGAAATCCTCTAAACAAACGCTATTGGCCAGATCCACCATGGAATCTGAATTCATTGCTTTAGACAAGGCGGCAGAAGAAGCAGAATGGCTTCGCAACTTTTTAGAGGATATTCCTATGTGGGAAAAACCAGTGCCTGCCTTATGTGTACACTGTGACAGCCAATCGACTATAGCACGGGCACTGAGTTGCATGTATAATGGTAAGTCTCGTCATATCAGAAGGCGACACAAAACCATTAGACACCTGCTCTCAAATGGAGCAATCTCTATAGAATATATAAAATCGGCCGACAACCTAGCGGATCCATTTACTAAAGGTCTGTCGCGAGAGCAGGTTGTGAGATCATCAAGAGGAATGGGTTTAAAGCCTATGACGAAAGAGGATACTTGATGGAAACCCTACCTAGAAATTGGAGATCCCAAGATCTAGGTTCAAAGGGACAACTAAATCTTGTTGAATCGACGAAAGCACTGAGAGATTAACATCTCATACCCATTCTTAGGATGATAAAACAAGTGCTGCCTGCAAATAGTTAGGATAAGCTTGGCTTTTAATGATTCCCATAGCTTTGAAATAAAAGTTGGGTATAGCAGGATACTCTTTATGGGAAATCACCTTGTGAGTGTGAAATGGGGCCGTTTCTAGGAGAATAAAGAGAGGCTACATTCTCCAAGTTCACTCATGATTAACCAGGGATGTTCAAGGCCAAAATGAACACAACAAGAGAACTTAGTTCTGTGAGGAGATGAAACTGTGTGATAGTTATTGTCTAGGTTCACATGAACGCCCGGGTAGTTCAAGACATCATGATCACTACCTGGTCAAGTGAATCCGATAGCTAACTACTAAGGGTGGTTCAAAGTTGAAAAATTACTATCATTCCTGATGCAGTGATTTTCCGATTGTACTCTCAGAGTCTTTCTGTCATGTTTTTTTTTTTTTTTTTTTTCTGTCGTGTCTGGATTACATGGTCTGGTAATTTCCATTCATGTGGGGGATTGTTGGAATTAATTTTTGCAGTTTTCCGGGCCGGATTCCGGCAAGCTCCGGCCACCGGCGGCACCGGAAAATGAGTGGATTGCGATCCTCTCGTCGAGTACTATTCCGTAGTATACTCACTTGCCAAAAACGAATTCCGTATGAATGAGAAATGTTGATCCAAAGTTGGGTACTTGAAAGGTACCAACTTAACAAATGGATAGTCCCATATCGGAAATTGGAAAAGATTTATACTAGTATATATACTAGAAAACTGGACTAGAGGGCGTGGCCCGGGGGTTACCACTAACGTGTAGTGGAGAGAGGACTTAGCCAAAATGACAAACACACGCGCCCGGCCCCGGCCCCGGCCCCGGCCCCGGCCCCGGCCCCGGCCCCGGCCCCGGCCTCGGGCTCGGTTCGGTTCGGTTCGGTTCGGTTTGGTCTGGCTTAAATTTTTATTTTACTTTTTGCCCAGACTGCCTTTTCCCCTACTGAACTGAAAAGACCTTTCAGATTCAGTAACTGGGGCCATTACTCTGTAACAGCAGAGTAATGGCTCACCAGTTACTCAACTGAAGAGACCCCATTACTCTGCTGTTACAGAGTAATGGCTGCTGAACAGTCTCAGTCCCAGTTTATAAAACCAGACTGAAATCTTCAGAGAAGAGATAGATTTTTGACATTTTTTACTCTCTTCTTCCTCTGCTCTGAGTCATCTTCTTCCTCTGCTCTGAGTCAGTGTCTGTCAACTGAGAGTACACACAGACAGCAGTTCGTTGTCTCTGAAGCAAGGGTGCTGCATCTTCAGAGAAGGTACAGTTGTATCCTGGGAAGCGATTTGCCGGTAACCGTCACACTACGGGGCAAATTTTGCTTTAAGGACAGAGATTCTTAAAAATCTCGACTCTGTACAAGTTAATTGTTTACTGTTTTTCTTTCTGTATTTGATTTCTTCACAAATTCTGTTGGGATTTTTAGTATTTTATATTCAGGTTCTAACAGAATACATACATCGACTTATCACAAATTCCATCTCACTTCTTGGAAGGAATCAATTCTTCTTTTTTCCCACTTTTTAAGCTGGAAAATCACATGACTTTAGGTTGCATACTGGCATCTTATTTAATTAGCATTTCAGCATTCCTTCTACGAAAAGGGAGATCCAGGAAAAACATTCTCATCATCTTTACAGCAGAAATAATTTATCATCATTATATTTCTACAAGTATACACTGTATGGTCTACAATCCAACTTAATACCGAAACTATTGCCCGAATTCCCCAGAACCAACTGTAATGCCCGCCAATCATATACTGTACAGACTAACAAATTTGTTCCTTCTCAAATGCCTTGCTGTCGGGGGGATAGTTGAAAGAAGAAAGAATTGAGTACGGATGGCTAAAATTTAAAGAATGGAGATACGATATTACACTTCGCTTGTTGAACACCTATCTTTCCATTTTTCAGTAATATCAATTTTGTCGCGGTTGGATTATACTGTCCTGCCAAATAGGCTTTGTCAATTAGCAGTAGCCATGACAGTAATACAACTGCAAATAAAATCGGGCATTCATCAAAGACTAGTCTCAGATTCTTCACTTGACTACCATTAACAAATAACAAGCGAGAGAATGGAAACAATAAACACAATTTGGAGTGGGAGTATTGCTTACAAAAAGCTCGCTTTCCGGTGAATAATTTAGCTTCAGTACAGGCCCAATGTTCTCAACTCTGAGATGTGACTAGGATCAAGCTCCGGCAAGTTCTTATCCTCGTCTCGACTTTCCACGATATATTCCTGGCATGTAGTATCCGATAACTATTATTTGTAATAATCCTGAACTAGAAAGCTCAAATTGTTATTGTTAGTGTGATTTTGGAAAGGACTACTACAATTACATTTTAAAGGAAAAGGTTTTGTTTAGACAAAGAGCAGCGGAACCAATCCTAATAAGTCCGACTTCAATCATGCCGTCAATTAAATCAGATTCTAATAAGCTCTCAGTGCACCTTTTAGGGGAATTACATGCACTTGTTGCACAGCAGCGGAGAAACCAAGACTTCACACACTTAGCGTCATTTTTATTGCAAGGAGATCACAGGATATCTATGAACAAAGAACATTGGACAAGCCAATGGACAATAAGTGACATTTCAGTTCATGCTGGACATATTTAGAGTTAAGCTGACATTAGCGATAAACTGACTCATGTTGCACACAGTAATGACAAATGGCTGATAATATATTAAAAATTTTGAGAGGACTTTTGTTTTGGGGGTGTTGGTCATACATTCGAGTTTAACTTTGTCAGGAAAATTAAGATGTCCCGACTTCAACAGTAGATTTAATGGATACAAATGTGTCTGGACATTGTTATAATCAGTAAAATAAGAACTGGACAGATGGTTACATTCAAGACTGTAAGTTATAATAATAACAAACCTTCGTCAGTTCTTGTTTCGCCAAAACGTGATAATGACGCTCGCTAATCCTCTGCCCACAAATTATTGCTATGAATGATCCGTATAGCAAGCCCACCAGAATAATGGCTATGACTGTCATCCAAAAACCAAAACAACAAATCAAATTCTAAAAGGAGTGAAGGAAAGAAATGCATCACCTTTCAAACAATAATATATTTCTTTTTTAAGACCACTTGGAAAACAACCCACAGACTGAACTGATCTCTTCGAATCAACAAACACCAAAAGACTAATTACATGCAGTGAACCAAATCAAATTCCACAGAGTTTTTGAAACACATCAACAGACCTCTTTCTTTTACGATCATATATTAATCCTCATTTTGCACCATTGTGTGAAACTACAAACTGAAATTACATTATTGATATGTGATGGCTATACAACTGTTTGAATCAAACCAAACAACCCAATTAAAAAAATAAAAAGATGACATGCTACTATAGTATAATCATATTCACAAAGAAATAAAAGCCAATTGCATAAAGGTCAGACTATCACAGTAATGGAGTGGTGCTTGAAGATCATGAATTCATGATCAATAGATATTGAATTTACAATAGATATTTTAACATTTTTGTTAGGAATGAAAATACAACAAATACATTGAGGGCAATAGGCTCATATATATAGGCAAAGCCTATGACAAACAATATAGACCCGCTAACAACCCCAATATTACACCCATTCATCGTTCACTCAACACCCCCTCTCAAACTCAAGTTGGATCAAGCGATACGAGTTCGAATATAGATGATGTACATGAGATTAAGTAACTGAGCTAGAAGCCATCAATCATCGCCAAATAGAAGCCTCACGATACAACTCCCTCACAAGATGCAGCAGCAGAACAGCAGTAGAACAGTAGATAAAAAATAAGAACAGCAGTAGAACAGTAGATAAAAAATAAGATCAGCAGCAGCAGAACAGCAGTAGAACAACAGAAGCAGGAGACTGGGTCGGGTCTGATCTAGATCGGGTCGGATCTGGATCGGGCTCAGGAGAAGCCAAGTGGAGTTTGACTCAGGCAGCAGGCAGAGCGGGCAGGCAGCACGGGTAGGCAGCAATTGCCATGGAAATGGGTCAAGGCTATGATTCCGGCATTCCATCAAACACTTGGTGGGCAAGTTATGATTATTGAAATAAGTTTTCTCTGATTTGGGTATCTTGGAAGTGGCTGAGAATTTGATGGGTTGAAGCTCAGTATTGGAATGGAAATTAAAATGGTGCAGACCTTGAATGACAGGAGTAGCGTATGATCTCGGATTGAATCCGAGGCAGAGGATCTCGATCTCGGATTGGATCTCGGATCTGTTACGCTCTCAATAGGGCGAATTCGGATTCGGATTCGGATGGCCAGCGATAGCAGGGGATGTGGAGACAATAACAAGCGGCGTGGGCGGCAGCAGCAAGACAGCATTGGGTCGGGTTTGGTTGATGCGCAAATCGAGGAAGGAGGGGTTGGTTGCTGTTATGATCCAAATTTAGTCCCACATCGGTTATATGGGGAACCAATGTTGGGTAGTTATAAACTTGGGTTCCCTCCATTCAACAGCTAGCTTTTAAGGGTGAGTTCTCCTGGGTTCCTAACAATTGGTATCAGAGTCAACCCCATGCTTCTTAATTCACTCTAGAGACTAGATTAAAATTACTGGTAGCCCTGGGCCGGACCAGTGTCGCTAGAGTGAAAACCACCGAGGACATCGGAAAGGGCTACCTAAAGGCCGGATTAAAATTACTGGTAGCCCCAGGACGGGCCAGTGTCGCTAGAGTGAATACCGCCGAGGGCGGCGGGTTACGGAAGCATGGTGGAATGTTATGATCTAAATTTAGTCCCACATCGGTTATATGGGGAACAATTGTTGAGTAGTTATAAACTTGGGTTCCCTCCATTTAACAACTAGCTTTTAAGGGTGAGTTCTCTTGCGTTCCTAACAGTTGCTGCTGCCATCTCTCTCTCTTGTAGTGGCAGCAGCAAGCACAACAGCGCTAGGTTGTTGCAGTGGTGCCTGGAGGGGCTGACGGACGGCGGAGACAGAGGCGGCGGCTACCGCCTACCGGTGTGAAGGTGATGGTGATCGAATTGGACGACGACGACGATTGGAGAATCTGATGATGGCAATCGGAAGAGGGAGAAGAGACCGAAGAGAAAAAGATGAGGATGATGGGATGTCGGCGGCTTTCACAAATGCAGCGACATTGTGAGGAGGCGGCAGTGGGCCCACCTCGGCTACGGCGGAGCCCAGGACCACTACGGTGACGGCACCGAGCCGTCCGGCAACCCCGATCTCTCTTCCTTCTCTTCTTATTCCTGTTGTTTGAATGGACCTGGATACATTGTCTAGCATCGAACTTAAGGCCTCCTTTATATTAGTTATGCATGTGCATTGCACGTGTTTGTTGGGTTACAATACACGCGTTTGTTTGGTTACAAATGAAGTTTGTTTGGTGACAAATTCTCCCATTAAAATAGTAGAGATAGAGATATATTTGGATGGGAGGATCAATAGCAAAGTGGCTCTAATACCATATTAGGAATGTGATTCTATAGATCAAAATAGAGCAAATATATTGAAGGGCAACAGCCTCATATATATAGGCAAAGTCTATGACAACTTACAATTAGACCAGTAACAACCCCAATATTACACCCATACATCGTTCACTCAACAATTTTTAAACTGTTAGATGAGACCAATATTTAAAGATGTATTCAATTTTGCAAGTGATTTAAGTGCAGGAAAAAATGAAGAATGTGCATGAATCTAGAAAATTTTCTATTAATTTATAAAAGTATATTTAACGTTTTTGAACCGGTAGATTATTTCAAGATTAAAATCTGCAAGTCCATAGGTGCAGAAAAGGGACAAGAAATGATTACAAAGTGACATGTTGGAAAACAAAGAGAAGAGAATGAAGACAAGGGAGACAAGAAGTGGAAACATCGAGGAGGCGAGGAAACATGGCAGAGCAATGGCTTACGATTTTTGGTATTATTCTGGACATTAATTAATTTAAGGCATATTCGGATTAGAGAGAGAACGAGAGGTAGAGGGGATGCGCAACAAGAACGACAAAATTCCTGAGTTTTGAACCCAGCTTCACTTCGGTTGTATTGAAGGGGGAAAAGAGGAAGCCAAAGAAGAAGATTTACTTCGAACAAACTAGTACTGAAGTTGAAATAGTATTTCTATATACAATTGGAAGTTGAAATCATATTCATAGAAACTTTACACTGAATTTACATGAAATATTTAACATATTTAAACCATTAAATGATTTCAAGATTTATAAATGTATTGAATATCGCAGTGCATTAAGTGCAGCAAAACTAAAGAATATGCATACATCTTGAAGCACATGCATGACTACACAAGTGTGTTAATCCTGTTCCTTAAATCTGACAGGGATCTTCGTAATCCTACTCATATATAGAAACGTGTATAAGTCTGTATTTAAAAAAATTATTTAAGAATGAACTAAAACTGAAAGTTGAAATCAAATTTCCATCTAATCATCAGTATAATTTAATTTATACAGTTATTATCTGTGTTTGTTGGTATAAGTATTCCGTTTGAGACTGAATTTGTCATTCCAAATATGGATATTCAGTTCAACAATTCTAACACTTTCTGTATCCACATATATTTTGTATAAGAAAACAAATACAAATATACTAATACCATTATTCACTGCATTTACTCCATTTAAATCCCTAACTTGGAGCCTACGAAGGCACTAGGAATACTAAAAGGAACAATGCCCAATGTTTCTGCCAAAAAAAAGGGTAACATTGATAAAATGTTTTATATACCTAACAGTTGCAGGTGGACGATGAGGAATAAGAGTTTAATTGCCATGCATTTAGTTCATGATATGTTCTGATTTCTGAATGGAACAAGGAACCATATGAATGCTTCTAAGTAGAATGGGAGAAGTGCAAGAACCAATATCTGTTTCTTTTATAAAAGTTGGCAATAGAGAAAGATGTAGAAGTGCTTAACAAAGATAAAAAAAGAATACATACTGCCCATTGAATAAAATCCATAAGGGTGCTGCTCATAACCAAACATTTCTCGTAGTTCCTCGCCATAAAATCTGTATACCAGCATACCCAAGAGCACTACAACCTGTTAAAAACAATTTCCACAAATTACATTAGAAGATATATAGGTACATTCAATAAATAAATGAACTTGCAATTAGTCACATACAAAACTAACACATTAATAACAACAAAATAAAGAGCAAAAGAATACACATTGATGAAGTCCAAACTTCATGTTATTACATAGATTATAACAAATTATGAGAATGCTCTCTAACTAGGAAATTAGTGATGTAAGGAGTTAATATCTCACGAGCTGCACAATGAGTAATATAAGCACATGGTCTCGAACAACGAGAAATTGAAACTTCAGTCTCAGCCACCAGCGATCTGGGGGCACATTTGCACGCAATAAAAAAACAGCTCGGCACTCTGTACAATGTGAAAAGGCAAAACCTTCCTGATATGCAACAAAAAGAAGAAAAAAAAAGGAAAACTACATTAGCTTACCTTCCACACATAGAACCGTAAGTATAACAAAATTTTTAGGCATACTCATGTACAAACAATTATATATCTGCATATGATTGTTTACCGCACAGCATGATGAAATTAAAATCAGTTTGATCACAATACCTTGGTTGACCTCCAATTGTCAAGGCAAGAACGGTGTACATACTTCTGTGTGCCCCTACAATGGCAGGGTGCAATCAAATCCTCACCTATGTACAATAATGTTCTGTCAAAATAGATGATAAAAAAAGATACCTATGAGTATCTCATGTGCTATTATATAACAGCTCTGAAAGGAAGTAACCTTCATTTTCAAGGCAAATGCGGCATTGTGGTTGATCTGCATTCGCTAGATTGCAGTACTCATCAGCATCACTGCTATAGCAATCATCATCATTATCATCAACATGCACTGATCTTATTTCACATGCCATTTGGGGGTCCAGATTACTGCCCAAAGGGGATGCATGAGATAGAATCGGAACATTTTCTGAGGTATCATCTACTTGGCTTTGGATAGAAACTAACTGCATGAGGAATCACCAGATGGGTAAAATGGCTGATTATAACCACAGAAAGCTAAATTCCTGCAAACTTCAAACCTATCATGATAATCAAGCACCAGTTAACAGGCAAAGAGGTTGTTCATGATGCTCTTCAATAAAGTAAAAGACAGCAGAGGAATTAGACGATCAAGTTGAGGTGTGTAAACAGGTACCCAGAGCATCACTAAACTAATTTGCAATCGCATATATTTTCTGAATAACAACTTGATCAGAAGGTAAAGCAGATCAGCAGAAATTCCTTGTAGTACGATGCAATTCGTTTCTATCAGAGTGATCATTTAATACGCACCTTGACAAACATCATAGTAGAGAAAATACCCCTTTGTTTCACTTTTCATCTCATCTTCCCCTTCCCATATTTCAACGATCAAATGGATATGAGCAATGTTTTAAATATCGGATATCGGTATCATACCGGAAAGCAAATTTTCATATTGAATACTGGATATCGTGATATATCGGTGATATCTAAACAATACTGGTCTAATATATCGGATTAAAATATATATTATAAATGTGATTTCTATGACCTTTACACATTATATATTACAAATACAAGTAATTTAATGCAAGATATAATATTTATAACCAAAATACATAATTACCTTCATGAAATTTACTACATGTTAGGAATTGTGGCCTCAAATACATGTAGGCACTGAGTACTTGAAGTTGGAGAAGAAGAGACAAAGAAGCAAGAAAAGACAAGCAGCGAGTAGAAGAATGCAGCCTGGAGGGTTGCGGTCGACCGACCTGGGGGTGCGGTCGATCGACCCTTGCTGCTGAAAGTTCTTCGAGTGTACAGGTCCAACAGAGGAGGGGGCGGTCGACCGACCTTGGGGGTGCGGTCGACAGGTCAGCTCTCGGGTTTGGTTCTACACGTTGCGGTCGACCGACCTTGGGGGTGCGGTCGACCGACATCGGCGACTGATTGTTTTTGGGCTTACGATGATAAAGACCTAATTGCTAGATTTGTGTTTATCTGTTAGGGTTTACTTAGGGCTATATATATGACCGTAAACTCTAGGGTTTAGTAATCTTTTGGTGAGCCGTTATCATTGTTCAACTTCAAGAGGGGATTGTGCCGAGTGTTTCAAAGGTGAGAGAGAAAGATTGAGAGTTGTAATCTCTTTGTAATCTTTGTATTTCTTTGGGAATAAGAATTATTGGTTATCTCTGTATATTGATTGTGTTCTTGTGAGATCTTGCTTAGTATTGTGGTGGCTTGTTCTTGGTTCATCAAAGTCTTGGAAATTTCTATTGCTTGTGGTGCACTTATGCTATTAGCACTGCGAGTTGAGGATAAATTTCTCTAACAAGTGGTATCAGAGCAGTTGGTTCGAGATGGACGATAACAAGATGAAGATCGAGAAGTTTGGTGGGAGTGACTCGCAATGTGGAAGATTCAGAAGATAGCATATCTTCGTCAGAAAGATCTTGATGGTCTGTTGTTTGATGAGAAGCCGGAAGGTGCAGACAAGGATGCGAAGGTCTTGGCGGATTGGAATCGTTTGGATCAGAAGGCGTTAGGGCATATTCAGTTGGGACTGAATAGGAAGGTGTTATTTCATATTTCGAAGGTCAAAACCACAAAGGAGGCTATGGAGATTCTCACGGATATGTATGAGAAACCGTCGGCATCTAATCAAATTCTTCATCTGAAGAAATTGGTTAATATGAAGTTGAAGGAAGGGGGTTCAGTAGCAGAGCATGTGAACAATTACTGTATGGTTTACAACCAGATGGAAGCTGCAGATTTGGAGTTTTCAGAGAGGAGGCAGTCATTGTTACTTCTATCTAATTTACCCGATAGTTATGGTACGGTGGAACAGACTATTACAGATACTATGACAGATTCGATGACTCTACAGGATGTAGTAAGTAACATTCTGAACGAGAAGGTGAGAAGGGTGAGAAACGGGGGATATCCATCATCATCTTCTAGATATTCCGCCATGTACGTTGTCAAGAGACGTGGGAGATCTAAGAGCAGTCGAAAAAAAAGATCAGAATAGTTCATCTGAGACTGGGTCTGATGACAGCGATGGGGGACATGGGCCTGAGTGCGGGTATTGTCACAAGAAGGGTCACATGATGCGCAGTTGCAAGATTTATATGAAGAAGCAGAAGAAACCGAAGAAAGATACCCCAAAGTAGGGGTGGACAACTATTATCCGAACCGACCAATCCGAACCAATCCAATCCGAACCGACCGGTTTTAACCGAACCAATTGGGGGTTTGGGCTAGCCCGGTTCTTGATCTTCAATAACCAACTGGACCGGTTCGGTTGTTGGATGGGGCTTTCAAATAACCAATAAAACCGAACCGACTGTACCTCTATGCATAAGTCCATAAAAAATCTAGTTCTCCTTTAATTTCTTGAATATACAAATAGTCATTTCTCATTTTCTTGGAGATACAAATAGTCTTCTTTAATTTCTTTAATACAAACCGAGCAGTTGTTCTACCTATGTTTTGATTCTCTATAATCTTGTGTTATGTTGAGAAATGCTTGATTTACAGTGTGGCCCTGCTTAATAGAATCATGAAGTTGATGTAACATTTAGTAGTTACTTCAATCAAGTCAAGTAGAATTTATTTTCTAAATATTTTTTTATTGTACCTGAAATTCAATTAGCTATGGTTATTGATGTTTCTTTTATGATAATAAACTAAGATTACAGTAGTATACTAGTATGCAAGTGAAAAAGCAGTTTATCTCACCTATTTAAACGTCATCTCAAACAATTAGTACAAAATTCATTAACAACTTGTGGTTTTATGCACCTTCATTTTAAATTCATTTCTGAATAACAAATAGCACGTTGTTTCTTAAGTTTAATTGAAGTTGATCTTTTAAATTTTAACAAAATTATGAATGATGTTGAAGGTGAAAAGTAGCACGCCAAACTGACCATCCAATCCAATCCAAACCGAGCTTAATCGGCTTGGATGAAAACCGATTAAGGTTCAGATTGGTTGCGGATGAGAAAATTAAAAAACCGATCTTCTTTGGATCGGTAGTGGATGGTCCACATTAGGTCGGATACCGACCGATGCCCACCCCTACACCAAAGGAAGCTCAAGTGGGGCTTGTTGGGGATCTATGCTTATCAGCTCGGGAGGAGTTGGGCACTCAAGATTGGTGTATTGATTCGGGAGCTTCTTTTCAATGCACTCCGAGGAGAGGTATTTGATGACTACGAAGAGGGTTCTTTTGGAAATGTGATCGTGGGGAATGGTCACCAGTGTCCTATCCGTTGGGTTGGTACTGTTCGCGTGAACACCATTGATGATCAAAGTGTTGTCTTACGGAAGACAAGGCATGTTCCAGACTTGAAGGAAAATCTTATCTCGATTGGAAGGCTAGACAATGAGGGATTGTCTACTACAGTTGGTAGTGGGGAGTGGTGTATAGCTGCAGGTTCAAGGATGATTGCAAAAGGAAAGCGTGAGGGAACGTTGTATTTGGTTAGAGACGTGAGGGGCGTTTCTCCTGTAGTTGACTCTCAGCCAGAATCGAGTAGTAGGTTGTGTGGGGTACAACCGAGTTCTTTCAGTTATGGAGGAGAGGTTACTAATTTAGTGGAAGCCAGTGGCGTAGCCAGGAATTCCATCTAGGGGGCGCGACACTTACTATTAAAAAAATTATAATAAACACATTTGCAAGCCTCAAAATATCATATATTACTATCAAATGTCACAAACTATTACAATCATTAAATAGCATTTTTCTTTAGCAATAAAACCTTCGAGATTTCATATTCTGAAAATATTGAATAATATCTTCATTGTCAATGGCATCCAATACATCTCTTTCAATATATGCAACCAAACAATCATTCATCATCTCATCTCCCAATCGCTTTCGTAATGAAGTCTTAATGATTTTCATTGCAGAAAATACTCTCTCTACTGTTGCGGTTGCAACGGGTAATAGCAATGCCAACTTCAAGGAAAATATACCAACGAATATGCACGATGTTTTTTTAACTGAACCATCTTTCTAGCAAGCCCACTAATCCTGCAACTTCAGAAAATCGGTCATCAGAGCGCACATCCAAAATGTAGGTATCAAGTTGCCGATCAAGGTGCATTAACTCAATGTTAGAGAAATCGGATGGATAAAATTCAGCAAAGCGAAGCAATTTTCTCTTATCATAAGCAGAAAATGAATCGCTTGGATCAAGACAAGCCATACACAACAACAACTTCGTATTTGCCTCATTAAAACGATTGTTTAAATCCTGAAGTTGCAAATCAATCACTTCATAAAACAAATCAATACGATAATGATGAAGATATGTTTTTCCTTCAAAGTTGCGACGGGATCTTCCATGTTGTACAAATAATTCATCCATATGTGGAATTACTATCTTATAGTCATTTTATCTCCTCCTAAAATAGGTGACTGATCAGAACACTAGTTTGGCAGAGTAAAACTATGCCCATGCAAGCTAAACCTTACATTCTTAGGCATTTCATCAAACAAGTGGCGTGCATTTTCAACAACTTAGAACCATTAAAATAAACTTAAACCTTCTCTATTTCCAACTTCAATCATCAGTCTACCTCAAAGTAATTAAGTGCATCAAGCATTAGATGTTCATCTCATAAGTATATGCATCAATGCATAGAAAGAGTAAAAACTAATGGTTAAAATTCAACTCTAAACTCCATGTATAAGATACGCATATAAAAAATTCAACTTTAAACTCCATGTATTTAAATATAAAAAATTTCGAAAATTAGCTCAAAATTGGGACAGAAACTAACACTATAATCTATACCCATTTGGGTTCTAATTTGATTACATATCATACTAATTCAGTACATTCTCAAACAAACCAGTAACATTGAAACAGAAATTAGCAATCTAATTATCCTATCATATATGAATTCACGAAATTTCAGAATATGAACCCTAATTATCAAAATATACAAAAAAATTTACTTACAATAGGATTTGGAATCGATCAACTCCTCGCTCTCTCTCTTCTAACCTCCTCTACAAACCCAACTAATCACTTGTAGATTTTAATCCCCTGTAGATTTTAATCCCCTTACAAATTCATTATGAAGTGAGTTTGGGTTCAGTAGAGTGGAAACAAAAGAGTGGAAGAAGAGTAAAGTAAAACCGGTAAATGATTAAATGAGTTGGAAATTTTACACATAAACCCTTATTAAATTTTATTTTACTAAAAAAAATTTTGAAATTTTTTTAAAATTCCAGGGGGCACAGCTGCACCCCCTAGGCCCGGGGCAGCTACGCCCCTGGTGGAAGCTACTGGTCATGGAAGTGATCCTAGAGGGCAAGACGTTGCTGCGGTGAGGGTACTTTGCAAATTGGCAGTTGAAGCTTCAAGTCGCTCTTGTGAAATAGATAGCACTGATATCAATATGCGGGGTGATGTCGATGAGGGTAACCGAAATGGGACTGTAGGGGTTGAACAGTCTGCGGAGTTTGTGGAGGTGTCGTCCACGAAGGTTTCTAGTGCAGAGGGTACATTGAAAGGCTTTGAACCATGTCCGGTGTTGATGGAGATCTTGCAAGTTGGGGAGTCGCATAACACGGAATCTGATACGGAAGATTGTTTTTCTGGTATTCGTGCTCTATGCGATTGGTGGAGCACATCCTTCATGAGGCGATGAGGGGTGGTTGGTGCACTCCACGTGGTGGAGTGGCGGAGGTGCTCTTCATGAGGGTGGGAAGTACTTGGGTCTTCCATAAAAGTGGAAGATTGGCAGAGAAAATGCGAGGGAAGATTGCAATAACTTTGAAGCGTGATGTATTTGGTCCAAATGGGAGATTGTTAGGAATTGTGGCCTCAAATACACGTAGGTACTGAGTACTTGAAGTTGGAGAAAAAGAGAACAAAGAAGCAAGAGAAGACAAGCAGCGAGTAGAAGAATGCAACCTGGAGGGTTGCGGTCGACCGACCTAGGGGTGCGGTCGAACGACCCTTGTTGCTGAGAGTTCTTCGAGTGTACAGGTCCAACAGAGGAGGGGACGGTCGACCGGCCTTGGAGTGCAGTCGACCGGTCAGCTCTCGGGTTTGGTTCTACACGTTGCGGTCGACCAACCTTGGGGGTGCGGTCGACCGACATCGGCGGCTAATTGTTTTTGGGCTTACGAGTTTAAAGGCCCAATTGCTAGATTTGTGTTTATCTGTTAGGGTTTACTTGGGGGCTATATATATAGCCGTAAACTCTAGGGTTTAGTAATCTTTTGGTGAGCCGTTATCATTGTTCAACTTCAAGAGGGGATTGTGCCGAGTGTTTCAAAGGTGAAAGTGAGAGACTGAGAATTGTAATCTCTTTGTAATCTTTGTATTTCTTTGGGAATAAGAAGTATTGGTTATCTCTGCATATTGATTGTGTTCTTTTGAGATCTTACTTAGTATTGTGGTGGCTTGTTCTTGGTTCATCAAAGTCTTGGGAGTTTCTATTGCTTGTGGTGCACTTCCGCTATTAGCACCACGAGTTGAAGATAGATTTCTCTAACACTACATAATACCTACATATTAAAGATTTGAAGACAAGAAAAGGAATTGTTCGAACGAAAACTTGAAGACAGGTTAAAAGGTCTCTATGTTCACTCCATAGAAACAATCTGCTCGTGCTACTTTAAAATAATATTTAATTTATCATTTACTAACCATGGAGATGCCAATTTATTATTTTTTTTGTATACACTCATAGAAGCAATGAGATTAATAAAGGAATTATATAGTGAACATAAAGATTCAATAAGATCTGAAAGAATATGACATATTCTTTGTCATATCTCCATCATAAACAACATTAGTTTCCCTCATCTCTTTCTAATCAATAATATAATTACAAACCCCTATACTGCCTGTTATTATTAGAGATAAAGAGTGAATATAATTTTCACATGTTGAATAAATGAAAACCCCTAGGTCGACATCTCTTCTTGTACACAATAAACAAAAAAGAGAGGAATATTGGTGTGGTAATTAATTTGCGGAGGAAGCGACAAGGATGAACGACAATAAGGTTTTTTAGCCAAGTTTTTCAACCCTTTCTCTTTTTTTATACAATGAGTTAGGTCTAATCGGGTTTGGGTTTGAACCCTAACCTAAAGGTCTATCATATTTTTGCTTATAACACCAGATATTGAATAAGTAAATATATTTCAGATATTTGTTGATATAACAGATCAATAACGTTTAAAACACTAGTTTGGGTACGTTAGCTTGTTCAATATGTTATAACGGTCAGTATAAAAGTTGTAACAAGTGATATTTAAAATATTGGATATGACAGAGACCTACTTAGGAACTCCTCCGAAGTAGGCTCCTTTACTGGTTGTGTAAAATATCCCTCTTCCATTTTTCCCTAAACTTCTCCTTCCCCCTTTAATTCCCTTTCCATCTCATCTTCCCCTCCCCATGTATAAACCATCATTTGTGGCATTTTGACTTAAAATTTTCTAAATATTTGTTCCCTTAAATTTTGCTGGAGCATTTGATTGTGCTACATTTGTTGGCTTGTAATTATTTTAGAACTTTTTCTAGTCTAAGGGAACTAGGATTTAGGAGGAAGCCAACTATTCTTTTTAGGATTATGTAAAAGAAGTTTATTCTCCATAGTTTTCTCAATCTTGGCAAGGAACTTGACACTAATTTAAGAAATTAGTGGCGTCAGATCAACATAAGATTGAGAAACTTTATCAATCTTTCATGGAGCCATGTAATTCATAATTAACCATACTTTGATGTATGATGTCAACAAATGATGAAGCACAGAAGACAAAAAACTAGTGGACCCACTGCATATTTTGAAGCTCTACCTAGATGAAACTTAGATTGGATAAGGGTCTGTAATCAAGGGCTACTTGAAAGGGGAGGGCCCTTCCATTACCTCCTTTTCCTCTCTCAGACACATATTTTCATAGTACTCTAGCTAAAACAATTCTACAATACTAACTTCTAGAAAATATCATATTGTGATGAACTAAATTTCTTGAATAATTGAGGAAATATGTACAATTTTAATCTTTAATGATTGCTCATTATTAGGTGCCCTTGGGATGATCTTTTGCCAACATTTACGAAATAACATGTGATGAACTGAGTTTTTTGAATTATTAATTACATATATACATTTATTAATCTTTAATAATTTATGCTCATTATTAGGTGCCCTTGAGATTATAGAATTTGCCTCTCCTCGTACCACACACACCCCTTCCTCTCCTCCTCCCACCTTAAAAGACACTTGTTATGTCCCATACTCAGGACCACAATATCTTAGTTCAAGGTTGCATCACCGAAGCTTCACAGAGATAAGTGATTAAGAGGATTCCAAATGTGAGTGGTTCTTTACGAGTATAAACTCCTTGTCACCTGTGATGGTTTCCTATTTTGTCACTACTAAACTTAGATGATCAACAAGTGCAATAATATGTTTCAAAAGGAGAAAAACGAGAGCAATAGTAAAACAAGTTATGGGTTAAAACACGATGACACCCTTTTTTGCCAAATTAACTACCATGCCATCCTCAACTGGCATTATGTTTTAGATCTACTCTTCGTCCTCCTTAATTATTATACAATCCATTTGCTCCAAGCTAACACAATTTTTAACTAGTATAATATTCAAACGATTCCCTATAATTTATCCTCAATTTAGGATACATTTTAACGCTTGTACCTCTTATGAAAACACATTATGCACTTATTTTGTATCCTAGCTTTCAGTGTTTTGCAGCTGGTAATGCCAAAAAATAGTCAGTGTGATTTAAAATCAATAATTCTAGATTGTGCGCATGTTTGTTTGTCTTTCTTACAACCACTATTGGGTTATTGCCAGCAGTGTTTTAAATGTCCCCGACATATCTGTTATATCGCCTGATATGTCGTTTTTGGGGTCATCGACGCCGATAAGCCATATAAATATCATATGCTCTTTTCTAGGAAAATGCCCCCAACATGTCGTGTTGAATCCGATACTTCCCATGAAATATGACCCAATATGTCCCCCAACATGTTTGAGTTATATGTTCTTAAGGTTGCCCAACACATGAAAGTTGTAATTTATGTTTTTCTAAAGATAGATTTGGTTTTAAACCAATAAATTTACCGATTAAACTAAAATTTCTCATGGCGGTGCACTACTGTACGAAATTTATGTGCAATATGTGATGCATGTTTCATTCTTACTACATTTAGTTTTGTGTAATTGCGTTACTTGTGTATGTGTGTGTGATAATGTAACATACAGAATTGTTATGCCGATCATATATAGGATATTATTTTCGATCATATATAACAACCCAACATATGTTAGATATCATGATAAATCTTGGCCAACATGGTGACACGACACCAACATCCGTCATTTTAAACTTAGTAATT
This sequence comes from Hemerocallis citrina, assembly GCA_017893485.1. NCBI lineage: Eukaryota > Viridiplantae > Streptophyta > Magnoliopsida > Asparagales > Asphodelaceae > Hemerocallis > Hemerocallis citrina. Next base: position 120,225,535 of record CM030361.1, on the reverse strand, counting down.
CAAAGGTTGGTTGCTGATAGATAGATAAGCATAAGTAGACAACTGTTGTAAAACTTCCAAAATTATGATCAAGTCAAGATCTCTTGTATAATTAATTTAAGAATTAAACTAAAATAGGCTAGAAATAAGATAAATTCTTTTATTTTATCCTTGTAAACCAGTATGTTACTCTATTAGGAACTTATTTATCATTTTGGTATCGTTGAAATTCTTATCTTGAAAAGTTAGGTTTATTAACTCTACGTAAATATAAACTTATTATATTTAACTTTATGATGACCTTACTAAAATTATATGTTCCGAGGTTGTATCTATATTTTTCTTCATCTATCAATATTACTAAATTTCCGTATTTTTTTTCATTTCGCAATTACTCTGATGACGTCTCCAACTAAGAAGCCTCATAACAAGCCTCATAACATATGACTTCATGTTGTTGAATTCAGATTTATAACCAACACAAATGCACACTACACGCCTATTGACTCACTGTAAAAATTGTAAGCGCTAATAGCAACAATAACAATGCCTTTATCCAACAAATTTGAGGTTAGCTATATGAATCTTTCTCCTACACTCAATTGGGTGACCTCCATCAAACATTGTTTTAAATTTAGGCCGATACGGCCGACATTTCGTTTTGGCTAGCTTGCTGATACGAAATCACAAATTTTATACTCCATATAGGGATGGAAACCGGGTCGGGTTGACCCAAAACCCGCCCACGCGAACCCGAATTTTTCCCAAAATGACCCACCTTATGAAAGTATGTACTAAATTGACCCACTTTTGAAAGTATTTACCAAAATGATCTACTCGCTAACTCAGTTAGCGACCCTACTGAAAATAGGGTCGCTAACTGAGATAGAAAGTATAGTTGTACTCATTTTCCAGAGAAATTTTGAACATGCAATTTCTACATGAAATGTATACAACTACACTCGCTATCTGAGATAGCTAGACTCGCTATCTCAGATAGCGAGTGTAGTTATACACATTTTTTCAGAGAAATTTTGAACAAGGCTACCTGTTATACCTGTCAGTGCTTATCATGTTATACTTATGTGGCAATGGCTACCTCCTGCCTTCCTCGACACTACCCATGATGCAAAACTCTGGTCACCTCACGCTTAAGCCCCTGAAATTCTATTACTAGGAGGCTCACTGATGCTGAGATACCAATCTCCCATGGGTTGCTATGTATTAAAGCAGAGGATGCTATTATTTAGGAGGAGAGGCAAAAGTAATAAAACATGTAATGCATCCGAAGCATTTGTTATTTATAACTATAGTACTCTTGTATATGCAAAAACAATCATAATGTTTGCTTTAGTTGAGGTCTCTATGTTGTAGGTGGAAGTAAATACCCTCACCTGTTATTCATCTACTAATACTGCGAACATTTGATGGGATTCTTGAACTTCATAATTTCATTTTTAGGGGACTATCGTAATGTTCCGTTTAGGTCCTTGTATTTGGGTGTGTTATAATGCAGCATATTTTCGGATCAGTCTATAATATCACTGCAATTCATGCTTCATCAATATAAGAATCTCTACATGTTTGAAGAGAGAAAACTCATGGCCGGAAAAAAAACCCTCTTCCAAAACCAAATGAAACGTTCTAGATCGAGCTTGGTCACACACTACTAAGTTCAAACTATTACAGCCTTGTCGAGATTTAGATTGTTGCGATCTTCAACTCAACTGAATTTCAACTTTCAGAAGTGAATCTGATGCATGTCTAGTAAATAGTAATTGACACTACTCATAGACTCAAATTTGTCGGTAGATTTCTTGCTTCTTTCCCTACCCATGGAAAGGCATCACATTCCTTGATTCCAATTGAGGATTCGTGTACATATTATATTGCGTACTTTGAAGACCATGATGCTTCTCGCAACTTTGCAACTCTAACAAAAGCTGCTGCTGCTAGAACTTGACAAAATGATGTTTATTTTCATCAAAAGATTTCATGGGGATCCGGAAATCACTTTAACCCTTTATTACAGGCTACAACAAAGTTGAGTAAGGTATCTCTCAAACTTAGCTACCAAGTGAAGCAAGCACTTTACAGCAACTTGAACCTCAGGCAATCAATCATTACTGCTTCTTATAGGGATGGTGTCGACTCGAAAATTTCTCTGAAAAAATGAGTACAACTTCATTTGAATTAGACTCGCTATCTCAGATAGCGAGCATAGTTGTATACATTTCATGTTCAAAATTTCTCTGAAAAAATGAGTACAACTACACTCGCGTTCATTTGAACTAGACTCACTATCTTAGATAGCGAGTGTAGTTGTACTCATTTCATGTTCAAAATTTCACTGCAAAAATGTGTACAACTACACTCGAGTGTAGTTGTATACATTTCATGTTCAAAATTTCTCTGAAAAAATGTGTACAACTACACTCGCTATCTCAGAGATAGCGAGTCTAGTTCAAATGAACTCGCTATCTCAGATAGCGAGTGTAGTTGTATACATTTCATGTAGAAATTGTATGTTCAAGATTTCTCTGAAAAATGAGTACAACTACACTCGCTATCTCAGTTAGCGACCCTGTTTTCACTAGGGTCGCTAACTGAGTTAGCGACTGGGTCATTTACGTAAATACTTTCCAAAGTGGGTAGTTTGGTAAATACTTTCAAAAAGTGGGTCATTTTGGGGGAAAATTCCGCGACCTGGCCCGCTAGAATGAAGTTCGGGACCAGGTCGAACCTGCGGGTTTACCCGGGTCGATCTTGGTCGAAAAATTCGTGAACCTAACCCGCTTGACCCGGACTACTCAGCCCGTTGATCGAGTCAAACCTGCGGGTCGACCCGCGGGTTGGGACCCGTTTGACCCCAAACGTTTGAACGGTAGGCAAGCAGACCGTTGGGCTTGCTTGCTATTTTTTTGGCTTTTGTTGATATATTTTTTTTGTTTTTTTTATTTTCCCTGTAAATACCCCCTTAATTCAATCTAAAAATTTCCACACCTTACTTTCTTACTCTCTACCACTCAATTTAATCTCAATTCAATCAAGTTTTTCAACAAATTAGCAAGCAACAAAGAAGTAAAAAAAATTCAATCATATCGAATTGTGTTGATTCAACTCTCAACCACGTCTACTTCAACTCCTCCAACAAAGAAGCTCTCTCTCTTTCAAGTTTCAACGACAACCGGATTACCGATTACCGACTACTCTCCAATTTTATTCTCTCATTTCTATATATACCGATTATCCGTGAAGTACGGTATTAAAATTTCACAACCCTCCTATTGTCTTGATTTTTTTTATAGTTATACTTTTTTGTATCGTATTCGTTTGTTGGTTTTTTGCTTTTCCTTCTCTCAACCCTCCTGTTGTTTTTTAGATTTTATTTTTTAACATATACCTCCAACATTGTTTTTTATTATTTCACATACACTAGTAAAACACTAGAAATCATTTTTTTATCACATACACTATTTACTATTATCATCTATGAAGCATAGATATGGGTACGCATATCCGATACCGTACGTATCCGGTACGCGGATACGCCAATTTCTGAAAAACTATGATACGTTTAAATAAAATAAATAAAAATAATTAATAATATATTAGATCCATATTCTTATCAACTTTGAGATTAGATTTATGTAATTGATTTATCTGCATGTTTACAGGACATCAGTATTCTTATCGTTATTCTTATTACTGGTTTACAGGACATCAGTATGTTATGCAGTATGTTATACAAGTGGTTACATGATATCAGTATGTTCTGCAAATGTTTACATGACATCATCAAAAAAAGCAAAACAACAAAAGAAACAAAAAAAAGCAAAAAAACTAATTTAAAAAAAAAACCCAAAATGTATCCAAAAACGTATTCCGACGTATCCTCGATGTATCCTAGCGTATCCGATATTTTTTTTATTTTTTATTTAATTAAATCCTCCGGATACGTATCCGATACATATCGGCCACGTATCCAGTGCGTATCGCACCCGATATGTATTAGATACATGATACGTGACCCCCGAAGAGTATCCGTGCTTTATAGATTACCATGTCTAGATCACGAGGTAGCGGTCGTAGCCAAAGTGGACAAGATTCCATCGGTACTTCACGTCGGCCTCCAATAGTCCCACAAATTGAACCCGAATTTACACATAATCTTATGGTAGAAACTCACGATATCCCTACACACGAAATAGAAGAAATACATGATGTTGACACACAAACACAACAAACCGAACCCACTAGTAGTAGAAAAACTAAGGGAAAAATAAGTGATTGGCACAGATTTTAAGACTATATCCTCATGAGAATAATCAGGGTGTAGAACATAAGATGTGTAAACATTGTGACAAGAGTTACAAATGGAAAAAGGATGAGAGAACGGGTACAATAAAAAGACACATTTTAAATGTACACAGACTTATTAAAATACCTACCAGGCCAACAAAAAATCAACCCTATGATCCCGAACATGTTAGTCGGAAAATGGTCCGACCAGTTATTAAGGATGAGCTACCTTTTTCCTATTCCGAGGGTAAGAATGTAGAGTATTTTAACCAAAATGCACTAAATCCACATTTTAGAAGAATTCCTAGAAACACATTAATATCTGATTGTTTTAAACTTTACACCAAAATGAGAGACGTTTTAATAGCAGTCTTGTATTCTTTAACTTGTAAAGTATCGTTAACTTCCGATTGTTGGAAAGGTTGTAACGATATTTCGATGATGGGCTTAACTTGTCATTGGATAAATAGTGATTGGATGATTCAAAAGAGAATCAGCTCACCTGCGGCTTGGCCATATCCCCATAGTGGACTAGTTATTGCAACACGTATTTTAGAAGTTTGTGATTTATATTATATTCGTGATAAAATTTTTAGTATTAGTTTTGATAATGCATCTAACAACAATGCTCCGATTAGTACATTAGAAATACAATTAGCTCCTCCATGTAAGAAAAATTTTCAAGTTAGATGTGCATGTCATATTTAAAATTTGTGTACAAGATGCATTGAAAGTAACCGATCCATATATATTTACAATTAAAAATTGTGTACATTTTATTGCTTTGAATGGTCCTATGCTTCAAGAATTTAAAGTATGATGTAAAGCTATGGGAATACAATTTAGATTATTTCCTGAAGATGTTAAACACCGATGGAACTCTACTTTCGATTTACTAAATGTTGTTACTCAATACAAAGATATTATAAACGATTTTTGTCTTGCAAAAAACATGGAAAATTTTCAAATGACTCCTGAATCATGGTATTTTACCGAATCTTTATTACGATATTTGAAACCTTTTAAATCTGCAACTTTGAAATTTTCTATATCTTATGATTCTACTTCTAGTAGTATTTTTATTTCAATCCTTATTATGATGCAAACTTTTCAAGAAATAATTTCGGATGTATACATTGCCCATATTGTTGTTCCCACTTATAAAATTTTTTTGGAAGTATTTTAATCTCCCTCCTATGTTGTATTGTATTACTACTGTTATGGATTCTCGTATCAAATTAGCGGGTACAAGGAGTTTGATTGAAATGTGATTTACTTGGAGATGAATCTGAAATTGATTGCGACACAATTTTAGCTAATTTTGAATCGACATAGAATAACTTGTATGATTATTATGATAGAACATTTGCATCTAGTAGTACAACTAGTATAGTTACTTCTTCTACTTCTACTTCTAGAGGTAAGGGTAAGAGTACATTGGAAGATGTCACTTTTAATTTACTTACTCGTATTCAATAAAAAAAACCTAGGACTAATGCACCTAATGAATTAAATTGGTATAATCAACAAGATAGTGAGAGTTCTAGTACTAAGATTGAAATGCTACAATGGTGGAAAGAACATGAAAACCTTTTTCCTATTCTTTTACATAATGGCTAGAGTCTAGAGATATACTAACTCCTCATGTCTCCACAGTTGCTTCCGAAAGTGCTTTTTCTTCAAGTGGCAGAGTTCTAACAGATTATAGGAATCGCTTGAAGCCGAATTCGTTGGAGATGCTTGTGTGCACTGAAGATTGGATGAAGGTTGAAGACAGGACTCAAGGATAAAGCGACATCTACATCAACAAGTGGAAGCAACTCCCCTGAAGTCCAACAACAAAATTAGAGAATTTAGGGCAATGAGATCCTAGGTTTAGGTTAAGAAGAGGTGCACGACACTAGTCCAATATCCTCTCTTCAATCTAACTATAGGCTATCTCGAACTCTAGATTGTCCTCTTCAACATATAATTGAAGGAATTTTGTATATTTTTTTAACAGTATTTGTATGTAAAAAATTGTAAAAATTTCATAGAAGTTGAAATGAATAAATATATACAATTTTGTTTAATTCTTAATCTCTTATACTTGCGGTACAATTTTTATATATTTATTTTTTTAGGTTAAAAAAGGGGGGAAACTTGTATTTGTAATTTTTATGTAAAAAAACTTGTAAAAAATTTATAGTAGTTGAATTGAATAATCAATAATATATGCATTTTTTCACTTTTATACAGTTAAACTTGTTGTAATTTTTTTTAAGTGAAGTGATGTTGTAAAAAAAACAAAAAAAAACAAACGGGCCAACCCGCGACCCGGCCCAACCCGTAACGGGTTCGACCCTAATGGGTTCGCAGGTTGGCCAGTTTGACATTTTCGATTTCCAACCCGGCCCGGCCCGATTGCCACCTTGACCCGACCCGAACCCGCCCAAGTTGGCCTTCAACTCGTGCGGATCCGACCCGACCCGGCCTGGTCGACTCGAATGCCAACCCTAACTCCATATCATTTTGGACCAAAATGTGTAAATTTCGGCCGAAATTGTCGAAATATCGGCCGAAATATTGCCGAAATTGCCGAAGGCCAAAATAGACACACTAATGTTATTGTGAATATATAACTTTTTTTGTTTTACTTTTTGCACATAAATCTTTCAATATCGGACCTTAAGCTAAGATAATGTGAGAATTTCGTCTCTTTATGGTTTGTGTATATGCAAAGTCAAGTAAGTCTTTTAACTCATATTTTTTTAAATCAGTACAAATTCAATTTAGTTATATACTTATATTACATTCTCTTTTATATTGTTGTTAAATTTTGCGAATATTTACCGTGTTTGATTTATGTCATAAGTTGCATTATACAATATTTTATATGATAAATGACATGTAGAACATATAATATCTTGTTTAGTTAAAAAAATATACATGTTTATTGAGTGTTCGAAATGAACATCCGAGATGATCACATTTTTCCGATATCTCCGATCCGAGACGAAACACCCCTTGCCGAGATGAGTCCGAAATCCGAGATTAAAACCTTGCCATCAAATTAAGATTTTTCAAATGCCTATAAATCGTTTTAACCTAAGTTTGCTTGGGTCTACCCCTAGTCACTTTTGCTCTCCCATCCTATCTCAACTGAGCGGTTATCAATTTTTGTTTTATGTGCGCAAACCATCTCAATTGGTTTTTCTACATTTTATCTTCAACTGGGGCAACTTCTACTTTCTTCTTTATGCATCCATTTCAAGTGTGTTTCCTTTCATCCACCTTAGCCTCCTCATTTTTACTACGCTCATTTTTTGCCCACGTTGTTTCTTAACCACCCATCGCATTGATCCATATAACACTCGTACAATTGTCCTTTCAAAAAAAAATCCCCTTCAATTCTAGAGGTATCTTCCAATCGCAAAATACTTCTAATGCATTTTGCCTTTTTAACCAACCCATTTAAATTCAATGCATAACAACCTTACTAATTTCCCCGTGTACATATAAAATGACAACATCTAATTACTAATTTTCAACTTTTTTTAGACTTCCCTAGAAAATCGGTGCTCAATGAAAAAAATGAGTAAGTTTATGCATGTGTTGAATTAGGTAAACAAAATGTGTCTCCCTGGATTCCTAGATCTGTGTTTGTACAAAGGTCCGTCCGGATGCAACCAACCAATTTTAGTAATTCTGACCATCCGTTGTTCAAAATTATCTTTTTCCTATATCTGGTTGCAAGTAAAACATGTGAGAATCCATCTCTTCACAAACTAAAATATTTTTCATGTTTGGATGACGTTAATATTTCAAAATAAAGTAACTTCAAAAGGCATTTTACTTTCCAATGTTTGGTTTTAGAGTATTGGATATCAAACACAAGTTACTTACTATGTGGGGGAGCTAAACCTTTATTTTAAAAATTCCAATTTGTCATGTTTCCTTCCAAATTCACATTCTAAATAAAGGATTTTGGCATGACTAAATCCGTGATGTGGCAATGGTGGCGCACCCAATTTTCCTACTGCAGCCAGACAGTGGAAAAGTAAGATATGTTGGTAGTTCTGCGACAAGTACTGAGACGGAGACATATATTACTCAAATTCAAATTTACTTGCAAACGAACAACCCCTAAATATCATCGTACTAATGAAACACTGAAAAAACTGACCTGATACTCCAAGCACGCACACATGTTCGCAAACACATGCACTCACGCACGCATGCATGCACACGCACGAAAGAGCTTATCTGTTCTGGTGATAAATTCATGTCAATTTTGAATTTAAATTTTTAGTACGTAGCCAATCTCATGACAGGCTAATAACCAGGTAGCATGTGATAAAACTGCTCAAGAAATTACATTTACTTTGAACCTCTAACCCGTCCAGTAGGAGCCATCTGCATTTTCCTTTTGGAAAGATAAAAGAAGGAAGCCGCAGTGGAGAGGTCGCTACAATTACCATTTCTTAACTTCTAACAGCTACCAACCATCAAAAAAAATTGAAAATAACTCATCCTCCTTCGAAAAATGGTACCTCACAAGTCACAAGTTTATGTCTGGTTCAACCAGTTTTCTCTTCTCCATATTAACATACCCAACTGCCAATAATTTTCTCGCTCACTACTAAAATCATCCCCCCAATTATGTAATGAGACTGCTTTTGATCTCTTGCTCATTTTTTCTCTTGACCCATCCTTCCCGTACCTCTTCTTCCAACTAATTCTCCATCTTCGCATGTCTTTCACAAAATACATCAACCAGTTCTGCACCTGCTCATAATTCACAGTCGATTTTCTGCCCATATTACTAATCACACCCACCAAACTCTACCAGGAAAATTACCCCATTTAGCAACAGAAGCATCCAATGCCCATTAAGAATCCTCCAAAAGTTAACTTTAAGTCAATTCTATTAAAAACAAACAGAACATACTAAAATTGGCAACACAATCCGAACCCTAAATTCTAAATTACTAGATCTCAACATTTCCACCCCAATTTCATTCCAAAACAGCTCAAATTCCACACTATTCACACATACATTAATCGAACAAGATGCTAACTTTCGGAATCAAATCAAGTTCAGATACTGGGATTCAAAGTGTAAGAGATTGAAGAGATACCTCCATCTCCATTCGGTTCGTAGATCTCGTTGGAATCTCGGCATTTAGGACCGAAGAAAGGGGATTTGGGATTTTGGAATTTAGGGTTTTTGAATTGAATCGATGACGTCAGAATTGAGGACGGATAGAGAAGAAGACCGGTGACTGAGACGAATTTTTTGCCTACATAGGCCACTTTTTGAAAGTATTTGCATTTTTGGGCCAGCTGCCCAACTATTAGCGTTTTTGGGCTACTCTGTGTCACGTCAGCAGCGGCCGCTATTTCCAATAGCGACTTCTTCATTTCGAGACCGCTAATGAGAATAGCAACCTATGTTTTAATTTTTTTGAATTTTCTGTTTGTTGTCGCTATTCCCACTAGCGACCTTAGTATAATGAGGTTGCTGATGGGATTGACGACCTTTAATGAGTTGTATTCTAACACTTAGCAAAATCTAGAGAGTTTTTGCTTTCTCAAAAATGACAATCAATTTATTTTTAAAACTAAGGTCGCTATTCGGAATAGAGACCTTTATTAACTAAGGTTGCTATTCCGAATAGAGGCCTTAGTTGTATGACTATTTTACAAATTTTACAAAGAATAAGTAGATTGTGTTTCCTACTTAGCGACCTTAGTATACTAAGTTCGCTATTCCCAATAGCGACCTCAGTTTTAGATTTTTGGGAAAAGCTTTTTAGGAATCGGTAAGTGTCTCAATACATTTATTCGAACCGACTAATCTCATTATACTAAGGTCGCTAGTGGGAATAGCGACGACAAACAAAAAATTCAAAAAAAATTAAAACATAGGTCGCTATTCCCATTAGCGACCTCGAAATGAAGAGGCCGCTATTGGGAATAGCGGCCTTTGCTGACGTGGCACAGAGTAGCTCAAAAGCGCTAATAGTTGGACAACTGGCCCAAAAACACAATTACTTTCAAAAGTGGCCTATGACAGCAAAAAATTTCGACTGAGACCGAGTACCTAATATAGTATGAACACAGTTCGTGCATAAGTGTATGTATGTTTATGGTATGCTGAAATTGTCAATGCACGTGCAGTATATGTGTTTCCTTTCGCATCACATGCATGAATGTATTGGTATTTCTGAGTAAGTTTTTATAGAACGATGAAATAAAGCTCTCATAATATGACCTACAAATAAAAAACTCCCTTGGGTAGTAAGAGCATCCACAGTCGTTTTTCTCATATGCTAAAAAATGGCAGCTACAGTAATAGCAAATATACTCGATCGTTGCAGTGGTCGTTTGCTATATGTTTCTCATTTTTTAGAAATAAGCCAGCAACGGTATATGATATACCGTCTCATCGTTTAAAATAAATTTAAAAAAGTTAATTACTTATTAACTATTAAACTATATTAATTAACTAAATTAAATAATAAAATAATAACTAAATCTAATTAATCAATACCTAACTACTCCTAAACCTACCCAATTAATGCCAATCAGCATTAATTCTCCACTGAGATTAATCCTTGGACGGGGTATGATACCCCGGCCGGGGTATCATTCCCCGTCTGAGGACTTTTAAAAAAAAAATTATTTTTTAAAGGGGAGAGACGGGGTATCATACCCCGTCCGGGGTATGTATCCCCGTCCGACCTATTTTAAAAAAAAAAATATGAAAATTATTGAGACGGGATATGATCTTCCGTCTGAATCGAAGAAGTTCTTTATTATACACTACATTTTGATTCTGCCAATTGAACACAATCAAATGGAATCTGATGATACAACGAAAAAAAAAGATGGGTAGAAAAACTTCAACTTATTAGATACCATTAACTCCGGTATCTAATAAGTTAAAAAATTATTAAATCGGAGAGACGGGGTATCATACCCCGTCTTTTATAATTTGAGAAAGTTCATTTCGTTTCTCATATTTGATAAATGAGAATAGAACGTTTGCCAGAAAATGGGAAAATGAGAAACGATTGCAGCGCTCGTTTGCTATTTGTTTGCTATAATATGGCAAAATGGCATATATAGCAAACGACTGTGGATGCTCTAATAAGCTCGAGCAGCCTTTATGATGTGGATTAGTTACACTGAGTGTTTATAAACCTTAATTAGCATGTAGAGGCAGTTTGGAATTGGCTTTTTGTTTAAAATTACAAAAAAAATTGTGCAAATTTACAATTTCCCTATTTCAAAATTGCACTTGGCAATCACACTCTCCATATGCAAATTTGGTTGTGAGCTCCCACGTCCGCCTCAGCTAAAAATGCATAAAGATGTGTCAAAAATTATAGCCGGGAGCTTTATTTTTCATCTCTATAATAGAATATTTTTGAAAATATTTTATTATAGAGATGAGAAAATAAAGCTCCACTCCAACCATGCCTTCCTATTATATAATTTTTTGTTCTAAAAAAGTAGTTGTAAATTAGTTTTGTTGAATGGTGTTTTACATTAAATTCCTTATAAATAATCTATTTGAGAAAAATATTATACTATTAAAAATATCTCGCCGAGAACTTTAAAAAAAGCCTAATTTTAGTACTTTTTGGAGAAAATGACATTACCATTGGAAAGGGGGTGACTGTTTGGTATTTATAAACAGAGCGAGGGGACCCTAATGGGCTAGGTTAACCCTCTCTCCATGGGCCGAATCCGCAGAAGGCCTGTAGGGTCTACAGATTCGATTATCAGGGATTCGCGCATCCTGAGGAGATTAAACGGCTCTGATTGAGGGGCTGGACTTTTACCCACATCATAGCCCCCCCCACTCCTAGAGGGCTAAGTGTGTTTGCCTTCAAGGAGTAGTCTAATCTCGTGAGAGAAGAGTTCAGCCAGAAAGTGTGTCTAATAGTAGGGCAACGGATCTTCGTAGAACGTGCATGAAATCAACCTCAGAGTCTATAGCGCCGAGCTCCCGGAAGAAAGTTCCGAACTGAATGCTGAGCATCGAGCGTCAAAGACGGGAGCTGGCTTAATGTCGAGCGTCGAGCCATGTGATCTTGTATGAAAGACAAGAGCTGGCTCGAGGTTAATGTCAAGCGTCAAGCCTATTGACCTTGTACGAAAGACAGATGTTGGCTAGAAGTTAATGCCGAGCATTGAGCCATGTGATCTTATACGAAAGACAGGAGCTTGCTTGAGATTAATGCCGAGCGTCGAGCCATGTGATCTTGTATGGAAGACATATGTTGTCTTGAAGTTAATGCCGAGCGTCGAGCCCTGTGAGCTTGTATGAAAGAAAGATGTTGGCTCGAAGTTAATGCCGAGCATCGAGCATTGTGATCTTGTATGAAAGACATGAGCTTGCTCGAGGTTAATGCTGAGCGTCGAGTCATTGACCTTGCATGAAAGACAAATGCTGACTCAAAGTTAATGCCGAGCGTCGAGCTCTGAGCATCGAGTCCTGTGATCTTGTATGAAAGACATGAGCTTGATCAAGGTTAATGTCAAGCATTGAGCCCATTGATCTTTTATGAAAGACAGGAGCTTGCTCGAGGTCAATGCCGAGCATCGAGCCCTGTTTACTTCTATAAAAAATGGATGCTGGCTCGAACTTAATGTCGGGCGTCGAGCCCTGTAAGCTTGTATGAAAGACATGAGCTTGCTCGAGGTTAATGCCGAGCGTCGAGCGAGTTACACTTGGGAATTTTTTTAGGAAACTTGGTCATAGTTGGCACGTGTTCAGCACGTGGGCTCATAACGTCATGGTTGTGGAAATCGAGGCATCGAAATCTCATCCACCGTTGGATCACGATCAGAAGGTTGATATGGTTTTGTGGACTTTAAGGCATTTTCCCTTGCCTATATATGCCTCCACCGCCCATCTCATTTTTCACCTTTCTCTCTCTCGCTCTAACTTCCAGAGCTTCTTTCTCTAGGCACTGTTCACCAGCGGTAGGTTCTTCGCCGTATTCTCTAGCATCGGCAAATAGGTTAGTAAATTTAACATTATGTCGGGGGCTCAGTTTAATGCTTTGGCCTCTACGTCTGACCAGGGCGGTGTCGATCGTCTCAGTGACTCCGCGGACTGGGCGACATTCGAAGAGGGTATGAAAGTGTACAATCCTGAGCCGCTCTGAACTCGCAAGCCCTTCATCATGGAGTCGAGCGACTATGATGAAGGTGTCGAAGAGGTGGATGCGGTTGGCGGGGGAGAAGTGGATGACGAGGGTGACGGAGATGAGGAGGAGGATGAGGGCATGAGGAAGTGGGGATGCTTCAGATAAAACTTCTTCACCAGGGCCCAAAACCGAGCCGTTCGCTCCAAAGGTTGCTCGAAGGAATAAGCTAAAGTGGACCCTTCCAGACAGCCATGAGGACCCACCCAAATTCCTCCCGAAACACGAATTAAACATTCCCTATCTTTCGCAACTGGGTTCGATTAGGATGTACCCGGGCGATCTTAAGGATAAAGTTCGGTATGGAATGCAGCCCTCTTCTCTGAGCCGACCGAAACTGAAGATTGATAAGGAGCAGAGCATAGTGGCGAGCACTGATCTTCCCCTGATATGGGCGAGATATTTCGTTCCCCTAGAGTATGAGTTGATGGTGTCGAGCCCTGGGCTTCGACCCGCTGACACCCTGTCCAAATGGTTTTGTATGTTTCCAGTTGTTGCATTCGATTCAGGGTTGAGGTTGTCTTTGCATCCGTTTGTGAAGGAGGTGTTGAACTGGGCCGGTCTAAGTCCTATGTAGTACGGTCCCAATTCTTGGAAGCATCTGGTGTGCTACATCCTGCTTAGAGAAAAAAGATGGGTGCCACTGAAGCTAAAGTATTTTTGAGCTGCCCTTAGTGTGAGTTCGTCGTCGACGCAAGAATGCATATATTATGTCTCCCCTCGGCCTCATAATCGAGTCATTCATGGTCTCCCAGATTTCATTAAGGGGTGGAAGAACATATACTTTATTATTTGGAGTCCAACTCCATGGGATATTCTGACCGCATGGGCCATCAACAAACCGAACCTCAAGCCTCTGAAGGGGAAGGAGCTTACGGAAGAGGAGTGGGACGACGTGAAACGGGTCGCCGGGGGCAAGAGCATTCGTTGGTAGACCGTGCACGAGAGGCACCTAGCCTGGATTGGACTGAGCCCTGCTGATCCCTGTATGTTTTTCGTTTCTTTTTTTTTTCTTGTATTTTTTCCTTCGTTCTCACAACTTCGATTTCCTTTTGCAGTAATGGATGACGCCGAGATTGAGTGGAGGATGGCCTAATTAGATAAGAAGGCTGCCCAGCAGTCGAAGCATAAGAAGAGACCACCTCAGGAAGGCTCTGAAGGGACTTCTAATCCGAAGTCCAAGAAGTCAAAGGTTTCCACGGTAGCGGGGACTTCGAGGTCGACGAAGATGGTATCGAGCTCTATCAACCTTAAGGTTGCTAAGCTGTTGACGAAGGGTGTCTCGCCCCTCAAGCCCTCGGCCCATGAGACCGTTGGAGAAGCTGGGCTTCTACCGTGGGCCCCTGGTTAGTCGGTGAAGGTAGCGGACTCGCTAACTGAGGGACCCATAGCGGTCGAGGCGGTGGAGCACCTTGCCATGCCCCACGATCGGGAGGGTTTTGCCACCGAGACGACTGAGTCATGCTACATAAGGTGGGCTCAGGCCGATATGGTGGTAAGTGTTGACAAATTTCGTTACTTCAATTTCTTTTCTCATGTAAATTTCTAAGTTTTGGCCACTCGTTTACATGCGACAATTGTCGGGGCCTAGTTGAGGAGATTGCATGCTCTGGAGCTCCAACGGGAAGTAAAGAATGCTCAACATTATGAGCGTGAAATGAAGGAGCAAAATATGCGGGCTGATGACGCCGAGGCTCGCGAACGGGCTCTTCGGGCATAACTGACCTCCCTTGACAAAAGCCAAGCTCGAAGGAAGAAGGAGATGGAGGCAGAGATTGAGAGAAAGCTCAAGGAGGTGAGGACCGCCGCCATGGACAAGGTCATTGAGTCCCAGAATAAAGCCTACCGTCGGGCCATTGAGCACGTGCTACGCAGGTATCCCTAGTGCGACCTCGAGGAATTTCATTATTCGATGAAGTTCGACGAGCCTCTGCCAACCCCTGGGGGAGACGAAGAGGAGGACGATGGTCGCCAGCTTGGCGAGGGGGAGGGACAACCAGTGGTCGACCACAAAGCCGACGTCGCGGGGAACGATGATGTGCTCCCTTCCACTCAGCAGCAGAGGTTTCTCCTGTTTTGTTTTTTGCTTTTTGTATTTGCCGAACGTGGACTGGCCACCGCATTTTTTGTACCGTTTTTAAATGAATGGAAAAAACTTTTTTGGGCCAACCTTTTGGCTAGGGACATTTTGTGATTTAGCCAAATCTATGAGGCTCGGAATGATTTTATTTTCTTTATGCCAATTGGCCAACCTTGTTTTGTCCGACCCTCGTAACGCTGAGCTTGAATGCATTAGGGATCGTGTGAATTCCCTGAAGGCTAATTTGGTGTGCTATCGCAAAGAAGCTAGGGAACGGGAAGCGGCCCTTACTTACTTCATGAACAAGTCGAAAGAACTGAGTTTGGAATCGACCCGTCTAAAGAGGACGATTTCCGACCGAGGTTTGAGTGACGTTAAGTCCAGGTGTTCGAGATCTTTCGCTTCAATTCAACGCCCCACTTCAGAGCCGTTCCTTCGCGAGGTGATAGTGGAGAAGGAATTGAAGATTCGGAGATTGAAGGTAATGCTCGGAGTGGGTGGATCCCGAACCCGTTCTTTCAGGAGCGGTTGGCCCTCTAATCGGGGCCCATCTCCGACCCAGAGGCAGGAGCCGCCGCCGAGACTATGTAATGCTCAGAGTTCTGTTGCTGGAGCATCCACCTTAGAGTCTCCTAAGGATCTTGAGGGGCTCATCGGCAAACAAACGCATTCTGTTGGACTCGAACTAGTCTGCATCAGTCCTAAGGCCTCTCAAACAGAGGTGTAGGCCGAGTTTGTATTAGTTGTAACTTTCATACTTAAAGTAACTTCGTTGTAATCACAACCTATACGGCCCTGCCGATTGTATTGATGAACTTCTATATGTTGTAACAAAATGATCCTTCCTTTTTTTGAGCTCGGCTCCGATCTAGATGTGTTAGCGAGATGGACCTGCCACATGGAGACATTTCATCTTCCGAGGATATTGAAGGACTAGAACATGGAGACGTTTTGTCGTCCAAGTCATAAATGTGCCTTGTTGGAAGATGAAACATTTGGGCCTTGGGAGACGTATCGATGCCTTTCCTGGCCGTTGGATATGGGCGAGTGGTTGGGATTCGTCCACATCAGTGTCACGACTATCGAGTTCCCCACTTCCCTTGGGCTATATAACTCCTCCCCCATCCACTTTTTATTTCTCATGACTGGTGGTTCTCCTTTTACCCGCTGACAGTTAGGTGTAGCAACGATAAAGGATGCTCTATCCCTGGCCGTCAGCGGGCGGAAGAGGTTCCAACTTGGGGTATGGAGCTCGAGGTCCTTGTCGTAGGCGAGTGCAATAAATATAATTAAAACTTTTGCAAATGCCAAGGTCCGAGTTCGACGCTGAAAGGCGGGAGCTTAAGAGGTTGAGAAATTTCTCTCTAGTGTTTGAGGTCGACGCCGAGCGGTGAGGGCCTTAGAGTTTGAGGAATCTCTTGTTAGGATAGAGAGTCGACGTCAAGCAACAAGGACGTAAGAGATTGAGGAATCTCTCGTTAGGGTGGACAGTCGACGCCAAGCGGCGAGGACGTGAGAGATCGAGGAATCTCTCGTTAGGGTGGAGATTCAACGCCGAGCAGCGTTGATGCGAGAGATTGAGGAATCTCTCGTTAGTGTGGAGAGTCAACGCCGAGCGGCGAGGACGTAAGAGATTGAGGAATCTCTCATTATGGTGGAGAGTCGACGCCGAGCGGCGAGGACATGAGAGATTGAGAAATCTTTTGTTAGGGTAGAGAGTCGACATTGAGCGGTAAGGACGTGAGAGATTGAGGAATCTCTCTTTAGTTTGGAGAGTCGACGCCGAGCGGTGAGAATGTGAGAGATTGGGGAATCTTTCGTTAGTGTTAGAGAATCGACGCTGAGCGGCAAGGACGTGAGAAACTGAGGAATCTCTCGTTAGTGTTTGAGTCTATGCCGAGCGGTAAGGACGTGATATCTAAGAGCTGGCTTGAGGTTAACGTCGAGCACCGAGCTTAGCGCAAATGTCAAGAGCTTGCTCGAGGTTAATGTCCAGCACCGAGCTTAGCGCGGTAGACAGGGGCTGGTTAGAGGTCAATGCTGAACGGCGAGGACCTGGGAGATTAAGAAATCTCTCGTTTGGAGGAGTAAAGCCGAGACATTTTTACTTGTTTCAAAAAGAAATTTCATTGCTTTTACTCTTTGCTTGGGTACAAAAGAAAAGAGGCGTAGCACCTATTACAACCACGAACACCTCTGTTAGTCCTCATGGCCTCTCATAAAACTTAATAAGATGCTTTGCGTTCCAGGGTCTCTTGACTATCCTACCCCCAGGTCTTCGAGTCAATACATGCCTGGACGTACCAATTGGAAGACTGTGTATGGGTCCTCCCAGTTCGAGGCCAGTTTTTCTTTCTTGGTAGAGTCGGAAATGGCAAGCTTCTTGAGCACGAGGTCAGCCTCCTTGATGTCGGTCAGACAGACTTTCTTGTTGTAAAATCTTTCAACGTGCCGCTGATAGATATTTCTTCTGATGGTGGGTTTTTCACGGATCTCGTCGATTAGGTCCAAGTTGGCCCTGAGGTTGCCTGAGTTTGATTCCTCAGTGAAGCCCATGATCCTAGGTGAAGGGATCCCAATTTCCATGGGGATGATAGCCTATGTCCCAAAGTCAGATTGAATGGGGACTCGCCCATGGGGATCCTCTTGGTTGTTCGATACGACCAAAGGATGCTCGGCAGTTCGTCAACCCATAGCCCCTTGGCAGATTTGTCCAACCGTCTTTTGAGACCTTCAAGAATTTGGCGGTTGGTGTTTTCGGCTTGGCTGTTCGACTGGAGATGTGATATTGCTAGGAACCACTGCTGGACCCCGAGGTCTTCGCAGAACTTTCGGAAAAAAAATTCGGCGAATTGATTTCCATTATTGGTGATGAGCACATGCGGGATCCCGAACCGATAAATAATGTGCTTCCAAAAGAAATGTTGGACTTGATGCTCAGTGATTGTGGCCAAAGGTTCTGCCTCTACCTATCTAGTGAAATAGTCAATGGACACTATGAGGAAGCGCCTTTGGCACGTGGCCTTCAAAAATGGGCCGACTAGATACATCCCCCATATAGCGAAGGGGTCGGACTAGAGAGTGACCGGAGTTCGGCTTGTGGCATGCGCCTGATCGCAAAGAATCTCTGGCAGGGCCCGTACCTTTTCATAAGATCATAAGCGTCTTGCAATATGGTCGGTCAATAGTACCCGTGGTTGAGTACTTTCCTCACGAACGACTTGCTGCCCATATGGCAACCACCAATTCCCTTGTGCAACTCCTCCAATGCATACTTGCCTTCATCGAGACTCAGACAGCGGAGATATGTTCTTCCATGTATGAGCACTTGAAGAGTACATCGTCAATCATAGTGAATCTTTCCGATTGGACTCTTATCCTCCTAGCTTTAGTCGGGTTTTGTAGGAGTTTTCCCTCTGTCAAGAACTTTCGAATGGGATCCATCCATATTTCTATTTATATGCCTGGATTGAGGTAAAAGACCTCGAAGTTCTCGATGTTAGGCTTGAGGAGGACCTCGACCAGTAAGGTGTGATCTAGGCCCTTGAAGGAAGATGAGGCGAGCTTGGATAGCGAATCGGTCTGGCTATTTTGTTCTCTCGAGATATGCACAACAACAATGCCCTCGAAGATAGCTAAGAGGAGTCTGACGCGTGCCAAGTATTGGATCATCCAAGCATCACAGACATCATAATCCCCAGAGATCTGGTTGATCACGAGCTAGGGGGCGCTGAAGGCCCTTACTCGTCTTGCCCCGGCCTTGTGGGCTAGCATGATCCTGACCATCATTGCTTCGTATTCCGCCTTGTTGTTGGATGCATGGAAATAGAGACGTATGGATTACTAAAGGACGAAGTCATTGGGGCCCCTGAGTACGACGTCAGCTCTGCTTCCACCCTCGCAGGATAATCCGTCGACATAGATCTCCCAGACTGGTTCATCCTCTCGAATTTCAGATCCTTTGGAAATGGTACATTCCGTGATGAATTTTGTGAGGGCTTGCCCTTTGACGGCTGTCCGAGGTTGGTAGCTGATGTAATGCTAGCTCAGCTCGATTGACCACTTGATCAAGCAGCCTGAATTCTCCGATTTATTGAGGACTATCCTGAGAAGCTGATCTGTAAGGACTTGGACGGAGTAAGCTAGAAAGTATGGTTGGAGTTTCCGAGTGGCCATCACCAATGCATAGGCGATCTTTTCCATCCTGGTGTATCATAGTTCAGCGTCGTACATGACTTTGCTGACATAATAGATGCGCTTCTGGACCCTGTCTTCCTCCCTGACTAGTACGACGTTAAAAGCATATTCCGAAGCAGCCAGATAGAGAAAGAGGGACTTGCACGACTCTAGTTTGCTTAGGAGTGGGGGGTTGGACAGGTAAAACTTCAGCTGATCGAAAGCCCGCCGTTGAGGATATTCCCACTCGAGGCTTTTTGCCCCTCAGAGGGCTTTAAAGAACAGGATCGACTTTTCTCCGGACTTGGAGAAGAAGCGGCCAATGGCCTCCAGTCGACCCATGAGCCTTTTGACTTCTTTGACATTTCTTAGAGGGACCATGTCCAGTATAGCCTGAATCTTTTTGGGGTTCGCCTCAATGCCTCGTTGGCTGACCACGATTCGGAGAAATTTCCCCGAGGTGATGCCGAATGCGCATTTGGAGGGGTTGAGTCTCATATTGTGGGATCATAGGACCCCAAAGCCTCCTCTAGAACGCTGGCTTTTGACGAGCATATTGTCAACATATACCTCCATGTTCCATCCTATTGCTCCTTAAAAACACAATTGATGAGCCTTTGATACGTGGCACTAGCATTCTTCTGCCCGAAGGGCAAGACCCAGTAACAGTAGAGGCCTTGGTCTGTCACGAAGGTGATCTTGGGGATGTCTGGAGGGGACATTCTGATCTGGTTGTAGCCTGAAAATGCGTCCATGAAACTTAGCAGCTCGTGACCCGCGGTCGCATCTATGAGGGCGCCGATGCTTAGGAGGGGGAACAAATCTTTAGGACAGGCCTTGTTGAGGTCTGTAAAGTTTATAAAGATCCTCCACTTTCCACTCTATTTCTTCACCATCACAATGTTTGCCAACAACTGGTGGTAGTTGAATTCTGGTATGAACTGTGCCGAGAGGAGCTTGTTAACTTCTTCCTTTACCGCCTGCTGCTTGTTGGGAGCGAACTTACGACGCTTCTACTAGACTGGCTTTGATTCTGTGCATGATGAGGTCCTTTGAAATCCCTAGCATATCTGAGGGCGTCCATGCGAAGAGGTCGGCATTCCGACGGATGCAGCTAATAATGGCCATCTTCAAGTCTGGAGAGAGACTGGCTCACTCGGAACCATTTAGATTTCTCCTCCTGGAAGAAGGGGACCTCCTCCAATTTGTTGACGTGCTCCGAGCACAACTGACTCCTATTAGACGGAAGCTCTACTACGTCAAGGGGAAAAACTCCGCCCCCTACCGCAGCCATGTAGCACGAACAGGCGGATTCTTGATTACCTCGGACAATATTGACCCCATGGTCGGTAGAAAATTTAATCTTCAGGTTATAGGCAGCAGGCACTACCTAGAGGGAGAAAAGGCCGGGTCTACTGAGGATGGCATTATAGGCGGCCTTAATGTCGACCATCCTGAAGTCCATTGCTTATGTCCGGATGGTCGGGGCTATTCCGGCTGTTACATCAAGTGTGATGATTCCCTCAATTTAGACAGGAAAGCCGGAGAACCCGTGGAGCGTGTACTCGGCCGGCTTCAGCCTTTTGCGAGAGAGCTTGAGCTTTTTGAACGTGACTAAGAACAACATTTTGAATGAGCTTTCGCTGTCAACTAGGATGCGATGAACCTCGTGATTGACCATGCCGAAGCTGACTACCGGGGCATCGCAATGAGGCAATCGAACGCCTTCCAGATCTTCACTGGAGAATGAGACCATCATTCATTGATCCCCGAGGGGCGGATAGTTGTGGACTGAGTTGACCTCCCGTACGAATTTCTTACGAGAGGTGTTCGACTCTCCCCCCATGGGCCCGCCGTGGACACAGTGAAGGATGGCTGGCCCCCTGGCTTCTTCGGGCTCGGGCTCAGGCTCAGGACGCCTGCGGGCTATTCGAGGAGGAGGCAAAGATCTCGGGTCCCTCAGGTTAGTCGGGTGAACTCCCTTAGGTACCCCCTTTGAATGAAAGCCTTAATCCAGTCTTTGAGGGCCCGATAATTATCGGTTTTGTGCCCGTGGTCCCAATGGAAGAGACAGTAGAATCTTTGGTCCCTCTTTTTATTGTTGCTGGATCGGGGAGGATGGCGGATGATCCCCGTATCCTCAATTTCCATGAGGATGACTGACACACTCTGAGTCGGTGGAGTGAACCTCCCAAAGCGGAGGACAAGAGGTGGTCGTTTCTGACCGAATGCATCTTTCTAAGCCTTCTTTGTAGGCTTGGAGTCATCGGTTTTTTCTCTTCCCCTTAGCTGGGGTTTCTTTCAGGCCTTCAGCGTGCATAGCCTCTTCGTCTCGGATGTACTTTTCGACCTTGTTGAGGAGGTTGGAAAATCAATGGGCGGCTTCTTTGCCAAGGATGCCTTCAGCTGGCCGTGGCGAACATTGTGCCGGAAGGCTGCGGACGCGACGCTAGTGTCGAGAGAAGTTACCGCCCTAGCCTTGGTGGTGAACCACCTCATGAAGTCCCGAAGGGACTCTCCATCCTTTTGTTTTAGGTCCAATAGGGATGCACTCGTCTTCTCAACCTTGCGACTAGTCATGAAGTGAGCAAGGAAGCTCACATCGAGCTGGTCGAATTAGAAAATCGAACTGGGGGTGAGCTTTGAGAACCATTCCCATGCTGGGCCACATAGAGTGGCAGGGAATGCACGAAAAAGGAGAGGATTCGAGATGCTGTGAATCATCATGAGGATTTTGAACCCTTCCATGTGATCAGCAGGATCAGACTCTCCGTTGTATTCTCGAACTGAGGCGGTCTGAAATTCCTTAGAATCTCCGCATCGAGTATTCTAGCAGAGAACCGGGGGCAGGTAGGCTGGTACCCGTGGTTGGGTTATAACCTGCCCTTGTCGATCCGAGCGAGGCAATTATCCATTTCTTGGAGACGCTAAAGGATGGCCTCATCCCATCTAGCTGTCCGAGTCGATCCGTGAGACTCACTGCCCTAGCCTTCCTCCCGGCGAGGGTTTTCATTATGACGCTCGGTTCGGGGGCCACCTCGGAGGGCCTTGAGTAATTTGTTCCTGAAATCCCGGAACTAGGCTCTTGTGACCGGCATTTGTTCGCCTTGACTGTTCGGGGGTGGACGCTCTCTTGAGGAGTGGCTGCGCCTCTGCTCTTGACCCTGGGATGGTTGAATGTTATGGGTCAAAGCCTGGTTGGACGGGGCAATCCCATCCCTAGAGCGGCTGAGCTGGTGCCAGAGGTCATCCACTAGCGGCCGATTATTGATAACGGACCAAAGGTCGTTGGCGACCGAACGGGAAGCACTCGGACCAGATCCTGACGGACCCTCGGCTCGCTGCTCTCGAGACCCCTGTGCATTCATGTGATTGTGAGAAGGATGAGGAGGGTCAAGATGGCATCCTGTCATAGGCGCTCTATTGTCTTTGGGTACCATGGAGTGGGACGGCTTTAACGTGAAATCCGAGTCTGGAGTCGAATCAGTTTGTTTGTTCCCACAGAAGACACCAATATGATGTTGCTGATTTAGAGGTGGGAGCAACATATGTGAATTCTTGTTATTTGTACAGGGAGAAATAGATCTCAACCACAGATATGGATCTGATATGAAGATTTTGTGAGGAGCATGAGAGGGGGTGCTGCTGATAGCTGGTATCTAGCCGCCCTGAACCCCTGCAAAATGCCTAGAAATACTGGGAGAGATCCCGGCGACAGACCCTCCGATGCTCTAGTCAGTCACTGGGAAAAAGTGAAGCCAGGGTTTCAGTGGGGAAAATTAGGGGTGGGCATCGGTTGGTATCCGACCTAATATGGACCATCCACCACTGATCCAAAGAAGACCGGTTTTTAAATTTTCTCATCCGCAACCAATCCGAACCTTAATTGGATCGGTTTCCATCCAAGCCGATTAAGCTCGGTTTGGATTGGATTTGATGGTCAATTTGGCGTGCTACTTTTCACCTTCAACATCATTCATAATTTTGTTGAAATTTAAAAGATCAACTTCAATCAAACTTAAGAAACAACCTGCTATTTGTTATTCAGAAATGAATTTAAAATGAAGATTCATAAAACCACAAGTTGTTAATGAATTTTGCACTAATTGTTTGAGATGATGACGTTTAAATGAGTGAGATAAACTGTTTTTTCACTTGCATACTTCTGTAATCTTAGTTTATTATCATAAAAGAAACATCAATAACCATAGCTAATTGAATTTCAGGTGCAATAAAAAAGATTTAGAAAATAATTTCTGCTTGACTTGATTAAAGTAACTACTAAATGTTACATCAACTTTATGATTCTGTTAAGTTGGGTCACACTGTAAATCAAGCATTTCTCAACAACATAACACATAAGATTATGGAGAACCAAAATATAGGTAGAACAACTACTCGGTTTGTATTAAAGAAAGTAAAAAAAACTGTTTGTATCTTAAGGAAAATGAGAAATGACTATTTGTATATTCAAGAAATTAAAGCAGAACTATATTTTTTATGGACTTATGCATAGAGGTATGGTCGGATCGGTTTCATCGGTTATTTGAAAGCCTCATCCAACAACCGAACCGGTCCAATTGGTTATTGAAGATCAAGAACCGATCCAATCCAAACCCCCAATTGGTTCGGTTAAAAACCGGTCGGTTCGGGTTGGATTGGTTCGGATTGGTCGGTTCGGATAATAGTTGTCCACCCCTAGGGAAAATAACATTACCTTTGGAAATGGGGTGACTGCTTGGTATATATAGGCAGAGAGAGGGGACCCTAATGGGCCGGGTTGACCCACTCTCAGTGGGCTAGATCCGCAGAAGGCCCATAGGGTCTACAGGCCCGATTATCAGAGATTCACGCATCTTGAGGAGACAAAACAGCTCTGATTTAGGGTCTGAATTTTTACGCACATCAATAATATAAAATATAATTAATATTAATATAAATTAGACAATTAGATCGAGTCTCATATTAATTTGAAAATTATTATCGTTCTCATCGGATTGAGTATCATATTAATTTGAAAATTTTAATTCAAAATTAATAATAAAAATTAAATTTAATGACAAATTATTAATTAATATTAAAATTATTCGATATTTGTTAAAAAATAATTAGTACTTTTTACTTAATGTCGATTTTAATTAACTAGTTTAGAGTTTAAAAATGATACAAATGGTATTTTTAAAAAATGTGTGCAAATGGAGGGTTAAAAAGTCCCAAAATTTTGAACAGTGTTATAGAGACCCCTTTATATTTAGGGAGAAATCTCCAAATATATAGGGGATGGGGGCTTGCTCTTATATAGAGCAAAGTTTTAAAGCCCCATTGGAGCTCAACTTTGCTCTACTTTAGAGTTTTAAAGTACAATTGGAGATGCTCTAAGGTGTTGTAATTTCTAACAACCCTTTCTACAAAATTGGCTGAGGTGGGTGTGGAGCCCCACACCCAAATTTGCAAAAAACAGAGTGTAACTGCTAAAGGAAAATGTGAAATAGGGAAACTGCAAATTGTTCAAATTTGCATAATTTCCCAAAACAGAGCACCCCCTTCCCTTAGACATTACATACTTCGTTATTAAGTGTTTGCAATAATGTTGAGCCATAAAAGTTAAAACTAAGTTGCACGATAAGTATGCAATTTTCCTGCCAAATCATGGAAGGAATGGTGTGTTGGGTTTATGTCTTACATACTATGTTGGATACGAAGACGATGAGATGATAGAGGGATCGAGACGATTGAAGACAGAGTGTAAGTAAAAGGAAACAACAACAACAGGAGGAGTTGCGGTCGACAAGTCTTTGGGATGGTCGACCGCCTGACTACAAGTTTTTCCGCGAGGGGGACAATCGACCGGTCTTGTTTGGTGGTCGACCGAATGAGGCTAAAGCAGACTTCGGGTGTAGGTCTGGGTGATTTCGCTGAAGCCTGAACTTGCTCTTCAGATCAGATCGTATGGCTCTTATCATAGAGTTATCTCTTCTATGATATCCAATGGATATTGTATCAAGATATTAGACTATGGTTTCTCTAGATCTCTATATATTGCTGTTATTGGCCTCCATTGAGAGTCATGAGAGAGAGTACTTCATTGAAAGAGAGATTGGGTGATTCTCCAATTGTAAACAACTAGTACTTGCCGGTGAGGCTTAAGAGGGTCGTAGTGAAAATTGTATAATTCTTATATCTTCTCTAGTTGAATAACATCTCAAGTTTCTTCTCCCCCATATTAAGGTGAAAGCCCAAATCGGCACAAATTTGTGTGCTTTGGTATGGTTGATATGATCTTCTATTTGCTTGATGGTTTATTTTGATTGCATTGCATAACTCAATAAAATCTTCGAAAGGAAAGAGTTCCACTAATTTCCTAACAAGTGGGTGTTGAAGAATCTACCCCATAACTCGTAGTTCTAATAGCGGAAACACAGCACAAGCAATAGAAACTCTCAAGACTTAGATGAACCAAGAACAAGCCACCACAATATATGCAAGATCTCATAAAAACACAATATGCAGAGATAACTAATAATTCTTATTCCCCAAGAAATACAAAGATTACAAAGAGATTAAAACTTTCAATATTTCTCTCTCACCTTTGAAACACTCGGCACAATCCCCTCTTGACGTTGAACAATGATAATGGCTCGCCAAATCTCTCTCTTTGGATCTTTTCAGATATCTAAACCCTAGAGTCTACAACCATATATATAGCCCCCAAGTAAACCGTAAAAGATAAACACAAATCCAGCTATTGGGCCTTAAACTCGTAAGCCCGAAAACAATCAGCCGCCGAAGTAGGTTGACCGCACCCCCAAGGTCGGTCGACCGCAACGTGTATATCCAAACCCGAGACACGACCGGTCAACTGCACGGTCAACCTTTCCCTCCTCTGTTGGACCTGTACACTCGAAGAACTCTCAGCAGAATGGCTCGGTCAACCGCACCCCCAGCTCGGTCGACTGCAACTCTCCAGACTACACTTCTTCTACTTGTTGTTGTCTTCTCTTGCTGTCTTTGTCTCCTCCTCTTCTTCTCTAACTTCAAGTACTCCGTGCCTACTTGTATTTGAGGCCAAAACCCTAACAATCTCTCGCTTGGACCAAATACACCACGCTTTAAAATTATTGCAATCTTTACTTCGCATTATCTCTGCCAATCTCCCACTTTCATGGAAGACCCAAGTACTCCCCGCTCTCATGAAGAGCACCTCTACCACTCCACCACGTGGAGTGCACCAACCACCCTTCATCGCCTCATGAAGGATGTGCTCCACCAATCGCATAGAGCACAAATACCGGAGAAACAATCTCCCATGTTGGATTTCATGTTATGAGACTCCCCAGCTCGCAGAATCTCCATCAACACCGGACATGGTTCAAAACCTCTCAATGCACCATCTACATTAGAAGTCTCCGTGGACGATACCTCCAAAAAATCTGCAGACTGTTCAACCCCTACAGTCCCAATTCGGTTACCCTCATCGACATCACCCTGTATATCAATACCAATGCTCTCTGCCTCACAAGAGTGACTTGAAGCTTCAACTGCCAATTCGCAAAGTACCCTCACCGCAGCAACATCTTGCCCTCTAGGATCACTTCCATGGCCAGCAACTCCCACTAAATTAGTAACTTCCCCTCCACAACTGAAAAAACTCGGTTGCACCCCACACAACCTACTACTCGATTCCGGCTGAGAGTTAACTACAAGAGAAACGCCCCTTACGTCTCTAAACAAATACAACGTTCCCTACGCTTCCCTTTTGCAATTACCCTTGAACCTGCAGTTATACACCACTCCCCACTACCAACTGTAGTAGACAACCTCTCTTTATCTAGCCTTCCAATCGAGATAAGATTTTTCTTCAAGTCTGGAACATGCCCTGTCTCCCGCAAGACAACACTTTGATCATCATTGGTATTCACGCGAACAATACCAACCCCACGTACAGGACACTGGTGACCGTTCCACACGACATCTCCAAAAGAACCCTCCTTGTAGTCATCAAATACCTCTCTCCTCGGAGTGCAATGAAAAGAAGCTCCCGAATCAATACACCAATCTTGAGTGTCCAACTCCTCCCGAGCTGATAAGCATAGATCCTCAACAAGCCCCACGAGCTTTCTTTGGAGTATCTCTCTTCGGTTTCTCCTGCTTCTTCTTCATATAAGCCTTACAACTGCGCATCATGTGACCCTTCTTGTGACAATACCAGCACTCAGGCTCATGTCCCCCATTTCTGTCATCAGACCCACTCTCAGATGAACTACTATAATCCTTTCGTCTTCGACTGCTCTTAGATCTCCCACGTCTCTTCTCAACGTACATTGCGGAATCTCTATAAAATGATGATGGATATCCCCCGTTTCTCACCCTTCTCACATTCTCGTTCAGAATGCTACTCAGCACATCCTGTAGAGTCGTCGAATTTGTCATAGTGCTTGTAATAGTCTGTTCCACCGTACCATAACTATCGGGTAGAGTAGAAAGAAGTAACAATGACTGCCCCCTCTCTGAAAACTTCAAATCTGCAGCTTCTATCTGGTTGTAAACCATACAGTGATTGTTCACATGCTCTGCTACTGAATCCTCTTTCCTCAACTTCATATTAACCAACTTCTTCAGATGAAGAATTTGATTAGATGCCGACGGCTTCTCATACATATCCGTAAGAATCTTCATAGTCTCCTTTGTGGTCTTTGCCTTCGAGATATGAAATAACGCCTTCCTACTCAGCCCCAACTGAATATGCCCCAGCACCTTCTGATCCAAACGATTCCAATCCGCCAAGACCTTTGCATCCTTGTCTGTACCTACCGGCTTTTTATCAAACAACGGACCATCAAAATCTTTCTGACGAAGATACACTATCATCTGAATCTTCCACATCGCGAAGTCACTCCCATCGAATCTCTCGATCTTCATCTTGTTATCGGCCATCTCGAACCCAACTTGGCTCTGATACCATTTGCTGAAGAATCTACCCGTAGTGCTAATAGCGAAAATATACCACAAGCAATTGAAACTCTCAAGACTTAGATGAACCAAGAACAAGCCACCACAATATATGCAAGATCTCACAAGAACACAATCAATATGCAGAGATAACCAATACTTCTTATTCCCCAAGAAATACAAAGATTACAAAGAGATTACAACTCTTAATCTCTCTCTCACCCCTTTGAAACACTCGACAAAATCCCCTTTTGAAGTTGAACAATGATAACGGCTTACCAAATCTCTCTCTTTGGATCTTTTCAGATACCAAAACCCTAGAGTCTACAGTCATATATATAGCCCCCAAGTAAACCCTAAAAGATAAACACAAATCCAGCTATTGGGCCTTAAACTCATAAGACTAAAAACAATCAGCCGCCAAAGTCGGTCGACCGCACTCCCAAAGTCGGTCGACCGCAACGTGTAGATCTAAACCCGATACACGACCGGTCAACCGCACGGTCGACCGTCCCTTCCTCTATTGGACATGTACACTCGAAGAAGTCTCAGCAGATTGAGTCGGTCGACCGCACCCCTAGGTCGGTCGACCGCAACTCTCCAGACTACACTTCTTCTACATCTTGTTGTCTTCTCTTGCTATCTTTGTCTTCTCTTCTTCTTCTCCAACTTCAAGTACTCCGTACCTACGTGTATTTGAGGTCAGAACTCTAACAGTGGGGTCTTGTACTGCTTGTTTCCTAACATGGTGATACCACTTGAGTTGAACGCCCTTAGATTTCAAACTCAGCATAAAAATCATGTCACCTAAAGTTAATATATAACTATAAATGGAATGGAAAAAATGTGTAACGCATGTATTGGAAGATACATGTCCACGTACATTCTCCCTGTAGCACAAGTAGTCGACGCTCTGCAAGTGGCCCGATTTTAATCATGCGTCCATATTAATCTATCATGTGACTATTCATAGCAGCTAGATGTTAATTGCCACAAATTAGGAATGAAGGTTGCACTGTTTTAAATTTTCTTACTTACCAAAATTTCGGTTCAGCTAGTTGCCGATACGAAATTATATATTTTATATTTAATATTGTTTTGGACCGAAATATATAGATTTCAACCGAAATTATCGAAATATTGTCTGAAATATTATTGAAATTAGCGAAATATTAGCCGAAATAGACACAAATGTTATTGTGAATATATTAAAAAAAATTGTTTAACTTTTTGCATATATATCTTTCAATATAGGACCTTAAGCTTCAATAATGTGAAGATTTCGTATCGCTATGGTTTGTATATATGCAAAATCAAGTAAGTTTATTGACTAATACATTTTTCTAATCAATGCAAATTCAATTTAGTCATATACTTATATTACATTATCTTATATATTATTGTTAAATTATGCAAAAATTTACCGTAATTGATTCATGTAATTAGTTGCATTTTACAATATTTTTATATGATAAATGATATGTATGACATATAATATCTTATTTAGTAACAAAAAAAATATATTTATTGAGTATAGAAAACGAACATCTGATATGATCACATTTTTCCGATATCTCATCCGATATCTTCGATCTGAGATGAAACACCTTGCCGAGACGAATCCAAAATTCAAGATCTAAAACCATGGAAGGTTGTTCAATAAATCGTTGATCCCTGATTTTCAAGCTACACGTTCTGGTGGAATGTAAAATGGGTATTGAAAGCTATACCAGAACAGTATTGGTCATTTGAAAAAATGCTAGAAGAGAAAGCTTATGCTAATTTGAAGAGTTCACATCCTTGTACAGAAACTATAGTTATATAGCGCTAGTGCAGACAAATAACAAATCAATTCCTCTCCCTTTTTATTTTTTTTATGTAACATTCACATTTTATTTTTGATTGAGACGTTTAAATACAAAATTGTTTGAGAACGAAACAAATCCTCTATATAAAAAGAAAGATATATAAAAAAACTGATGCGGTTTGTTTCTGGAAGACGTGTGGATGCACCAGGTATGAGTTCTTACTCGATTTGTATTTGAAGGAGGAAGCTCCTAATCAGACGACCCTCGGCTAGCCGAACGGTACCGGTGACAGGCTGGAGTGAGGCGAGGCTGGGTGCTCGGCTCGAATCAGGAGGCTCGGATCCGAGGTCTCGTGTACTTGTAGATGGTCTAGGAATACCGGGGTTGGTCCCGGTGGCAGACCCTCCGACGATCTAGTTAGTCTCTGAGAGAGAGTAGCAGTAACTAGGGTTTTGTGGAAGAAAGATTGATTACCTGGAGAAGGAGTGGGGGTCTGGTATTTATAGAAGATGGCAACCGGGTCTGGACCCAGTTACCCGTCTGGCTGAAGCGGTGGAAACCCGGGCGGTTTAGGGTTGACGTGGCAGACGTCCGGGAGGTTCCCGGGCTGACGTGGCAGTGGTCCGGGCGGTTTTCCGACGCTGACGTGGCGGATCTGGAGAATCAGGAGGTGCGCGTATCCTGAGGGGATCCTGTGGCCCAGGATGGGCCACGTCATTCCTAACCCATATCACAAGCCCCACACTCCTGTAGGGCTGGGTGAACCAGTCATGTAGGAGTGATTCTTCGCCTCCGTAGGAAGAGCATGGTGGATGTTGGGGTGAGAAAGTAGGATCTGGGATCTTCCGAAGAGGCCAGGAGTTTGGAGGAATGGATCCCTCATTGGAGCTTGCGCGGGAAGCTGTGTAGAGGAGTGGGAGAGCCAGAAGGGCGCATGTCGAGGCCTGGGGGTCGGCGGACGAGCCCCAAGGGTCGGCAGACGACCGCCTCGCTAGTTGGAAGAGCAAGGGGACGTCGAGGCCTCCCGTTGGGACTTGTTTGCCGAGCGTTAGGGGTCGGTGGTGGATAGTCCCCTTGCTAGTTGGAAGAGCGAGGGGATGTGGAGGTCGATTTTGTAGATTGGTTTTCGTGGGAGGTCGGCTTGTCGAGCGCTTGGGGGTCGGCAGACGAGCCCACGGGGTCGGCAGACGAGCCCACGGGGTCGGCAGACGAGCCCACGGGGTCGGCGGACGAGCCCCAAGGGTCGGCAGACGACCGCCTCGCTAGTTGGAAGAGCGAGGGGACGTCGAGGCCTCCCGTTGGGGCTTGTTTGCCGAGCGTTAGGGGTCGGTGGCCGAGACCTTGGGGTTGACAGATAGTCCCCTTGCTAGTTGGAAGAGCGAGGGGATGTTGAGGTCGATTTTGTAGATTGGTTTTCGTGGGAGGTCGGCTTGTCGAGCGCTTGGGGGTCGGCAGACGACCTCCTTGGGTCTGTGGACGATCTCCTCGCTAGTTGGAAGAGCGAGGGGAGGCTTTCTTCAGGGGCTCGGTTTGTCGAGACGTAGGGGTCGGCAGACGAGCCCCTCTACGTCATAGGAGAGTAGTTGGTGTTCGCGGTGCTATCCGAGCGCCGAGCCCCACTATGTAAAGGAGAGCGTTTGGTGCTCGGGATGCTATCCCAGCGCCGAGCCACCCCGAGTCAAAGGAGTGGTTGGTGCTCGGGATGCTATCCGAGCACCGAGCCCCACTATGTAAAGGAGAGCGTTTGGTGTTCGGGATGCTATCCGAGCGCCGAGCCACCCTGAGTCAAAGGAGTGGTTGGTGCTTGGGATGCTATCCGAGCACCGAGCCCCACTATGTAAAGGAGAGCATTTGGTGCTCGGGATGCTATCCGAGCGCCGAGCCCCCTGAGTCAAAGGAGAGTGATTGGTGCTCGGGATGCTATCCGAGCGCCGAGCCCCCCCTGAGTCTAAGGAGAGCAGTTGGTGCTCGGGATGCTATCCGAGCGCCGAGCCACCTTTAGTCAAAGGAGAGTGGTTGGTGCTCGGGATGCCATCCGAGCGTCGACCCTTATGTGAAAATAGAAGGGGAATTACTGGCTCGCGTTTCCATCCGAGCGTCGACCCTTCTGTGAAAATAGAAGGGGAATTACTGGCTCGCGCTTCCATCCGAGCGTCGACCCTTCTGTGAATATAGAAGGGGAATTGGCTCGCGCTTCCATCCGAGCGTCGACCCTTCTGTGAAGATAGAAGGGGAATTACTGGCTCGCGCTTCCATCCGAGCGTCGACCCTTCTGTAAAAATAGAAGGGAAATTACTGGCTCGTGCTTCCATCCGAGCGTCGACCCTTCTGTGAATATAGAAGGGGAATTGGCTTGCGATTCCATCCGAGCGTAGACCCTTCTGCGAAGATAGAAGGGGAATTGGCTTGCACTTCCATCCGAGCGTCGACCCTTCTGTGAAGATAGAAGGGGAATTACTGGCTCGCGCTTCCATCCGAGCATCGACCCTTCTGTGAAAATAGAAGGAGAATTACTGGCTCGCGCTTCCATCCGAGCGTCGACCCTTTTGTGAATATAGGAGGGGAATTACTGGCTCGCGCTTCCATCCGAGCGTCGACCCTTATGTGAAAATAGAAGGGGAATTACTGGCTCGCGTTTCCATCCGAGCGTCGACCCTTCTGTGAAAATAGAAGGGGAATTACTGGCTCGCGCTTCCATCCGAGCGTCGACCCTTCTGTGAATATAGAAGGGGAATTGGCTTGCGATTCCATCCGAGCGTAGACCCTTCTGCGAAGATAGAAGGGGAATTACTGGCTCGCGCTTCCATCCGAGCGTCAACCCTTTTGTGAAAATAGAAGGGGAATTACTGGCTCGCGCTTCCATCCAAGCGTCGACCCTTCTGTGAAAATAGAAGGGGAATTGGCTCGCGCTTCCATCCGAGCGTCGACCCTTCTGTGAATATAGAAGGGGAATTGGCTCGCACTTCCATCCGAGCGTCGACCCTTCTGTGAAGATAGAAGGGGAATTACTTGCTCGCGCTTCCATCCGAGCATCGACCCTTCTGTGAAAATAGAAGGGGAATTACTGGCTAGCGCTTCCATCCGAGCATCGACCCTTCTGTGATTATAGGAGGGGAATTACTGGCTCGCGCATCCATCCGAGCGTCGACCCTTCTGTGAATATAGAAGGGGAATTGGCTCGCGCTTCCATCCGAGCGTCGACCCTTCTGACTTGGCGTGAAAAGCCTTTTTTGGAGAAAAAAGGCGAAGGGGTAGTGGGGTAATTCCACGCCCATCGCTGACGTCATGGGCGCAAAGATCAAAGCTTTTCCAGATCTTGGTGGCCGTTGGATCTTGTCAGTTAAGATCTGACGGCCAGATCTCTTTTGCGAAAATCGAGGAGTGGCTTCTCCTCTTTAAAACCCCATCCCCCTCCTTCATTTCTTCATCTTCACCATATTAATCACTTTCCACTTTTTACCAAGAGCGGGAATTTTACTTGCCGTCGGCAGATTTTCCGGTGATCGTAACTTTCTTCGCTCCAGGTTAGTATTTTTCTTTTTAGTAATGTCGCTAACTCAGTCCGGATCAGAGGCTAGCTTGTCAGGCCATTACGCAGAAGGATCCGAGCAGGAGACGTCCTCGTCCCTGAGTAAGTACCAGATGAAGGAAGAAGTTCTGACGGACCCCGGGTCGGATGATGGGGGCGATGTAGTCTTCGTTGTGTCCCCATTGAGATCCAGGAGGCCGGGGAAGGAGCCCATGGATGAGGGTGACGAGGATGAAGGGGACGACGAGGATGAGGAGGAACAGGATCAAGAGGATGATGAGGAGGAAGGAATCGAGGCCGATGAGGAGGACGAAGATGAGGAAGATGATGAGGATGAGGTCGACGAGCCGGAGGCGGTCCAAGGGGGCGCTGGTCAGGACACGGCAGGAGGGCCATCCGGGGTCGGGGAAGAACTTCCACCCCTTCCCCCTTTGTCGACGCCGTCTCCCGAGCGGAAGGCCCGCCCTTGCCGAAAGAAGAAAGTCTTGACTATACCGCACAGTCCCTCCTCACCAGACGAGTACGCCCCGAGGCCGGGTTTCGAGTTTCCCCCGGTCTCCTTCAGGAATCCAGGGCCGATTCGGATGTATCCCAACGATATTAAGGACATCAAACCGATCCCTCCAGTGCCGAGAGAAGACACTCGGGTGAAGATCCACGCCGATAGTATCCCGAGCATTTTACAGGCGGAATACCTTAACATTATCAGGGCGGCCTACTATATTCCGCGAGATTTCGAGATCTTCCTTCCGAGCCCCGGTATTCGGCCGACCACGGTTTTGGCACCGGGGTATTGTATGTTTCCTGAGGATGCCTTCCTCTTGGGGCTGAGGCTGCCTCTGCATCCTTTCGTGAAGAGGGTCCTGAACAGGGCGAAGCTGTGTCCCATGCAGTACGGTCCGAACTCCTGGAAGCATTTAGTTTGCTTTATACTGAAGTGTCAAGAGAAGGGAGTGAGGCCGAGGCTGACGTATTTCCGAGCTATTTTTGGGATTGGTTCGCTCGGAGATCGGGAGGGGATTTTTTTACTTCTCGCCAAGGCCGCATAAGAAGGTTGTGCACGGTCATCCTGACTCCATAAAGGGATGGAAAGAAAAGTATTTTGTAGTTCGGACTGATGGGTCGGGTCTTGGGGAATTCCGACCAGTTGGAGCTTCGTCAAGCCGAAGCACAAGCCTCCGCGGAAGAGCGACTTGACAACCAAGGAGTGGAGGAGGGTGGAGAAGATCACCGGGGGGCATAGTATAGCGTGGCCGCGAGTGACCGAGATACACCTCGCCCGGGGCGGACTGAGTCCTGCCGACCCTAGTATGTCTCTTTCCGAATATGTTCATTTCCTGCCTTCGTGTTAACGTTAGCTTTTCTTCTGTGTTTTTGTAGGGATGACAACCCAGCAGGCGGATGCCAAGAAGTTGTTGCTTGCTGTCGCCGATAAGGCGAGGGCAGAGAAGAGGAAGAAGGCCGAGCAGGAGAGGATAGCGGCCGAGAAGCAGAAACTGGCTGCGCAGATCGGGGCCTCTTCCCAGGTGCCGGCACCGGCAGCCGAGGAGCCTTCCCCTGCGAAGAGGGCTAAGAAGCAGCACTCTCAGTCCTCCCATTCGTCGAGGGGGGCTCGGGACGCCGCGGGGGGTTCGGGCAAGACCGTGGATGCCCCGGAAAAAAGACTTCCCCCTCTCCGTCCGTCTGTTGCGGAGATGGTGAGCAAGCATGGCACGCTGCTGTTTGCCCCCGATTGGTCGATCATGTAGGGCGATTCTCTGCTGGATGCGCCTGTGGTGGTCGAGTTCGTCTCGAAGGCCGCCACCGAGCGCGATCGGATGGCCCTGGCGGTGCAGACAGCGGACCAGGCCTATATGCGGTGGGCAGGCAACCCTCTCGGTAAGTTGGTTTAGCTCTGTTGTACTTAATGACTTGGAGTTCTTTTTCTGATCTTTCTCTTCTTCGGCCAGGCAATGCTCCATGGCCAGCACTTCCGCAAGTGCCTGGAGAAGGAGATTATCATCGAGCGGCGGAATGCGGAGAAGTACCTTCGTAACCTGAACAAGGCCACGGATGAGCTAAAAGAAGCTCGGTCGATGATCGCCGTCCACGAAGCCCAGATAGAGTCGCTCGTCAGGATCCACAAGCAGGATCGGGAGGACCTTGAGGCGAAGATCGCGACCGAGGCGGCGAAGGGGAAGAAGGCACTGGAGGAGATGGAGTCGGCGTTGGGGGAGACCATCATGGTGGCGCAGGACGAGGCGTACGAACAAGCCAAGTCCCATTTTAGACATATCTACCCTGAGTAGAACGTGGACCATCTCTCCTACGGATGGGCCCCTAACCTTCCTATCACCCCGGGAGGCGACGATGCGGGGGGCAATCAGGTCGAAGAAGAGGTGCCACCCCACCCTCAAGAATTGATCTTTCTTCTTCTTCTTCTTTTTTTTGATGTAAACGCCTTGGGCGGACTGGCCACCGCTGTTTTTTGTATCGAACTTCTTGAAAGTAATGAAATATATTTTTTTGGGGCCAATTCTTCCATACTTGTGTTTTTTGTGATGTTTGTTCTCGTCTTTTGATAGACGCACGGGACCTATGTCACCTTTCCCGTTGTTGCCGAGGGGCCTTTAGATCGAGTGGGGGAGGGGGCCACGAAGGCGGCTTTGCTTCATCAACAGAAGCAAGCTCGGGACCGAGCCGCCGCCGTTCACTATTTTCTGAATAGGTCTAGGGAGCTTGGCTTGGAGTTGGCGCGCCTGAAGAAGGTCGTGGCCGACCGGGATTGGTGGGTTATCGAGACAGGCTAGTCCCTCTCGGATGCTTCGAGCGGGAGTTCAGCTTCGGAGTCTGCCCTTTGTGAGGCCGTAGTTAAGAAGGAGCTGGAGATTCGCAGACTAAAGCTGTTGTTAGGCGCTGGTCTGATAGAAGGGGCCAGCAATGCGACCCCGGGGCTGTCTCCGATGTTTCTACCGGATGGGAGGCAGCACGAAGATGCGGGAAGCTCGGTGGCGGGAGTACCTTCCCGGGCCGGTTTGGCCGAGCGTGATAGGAGCCCCGAATTCGAGTTTCCAGCCGAGTGTGAGTGAGTTTTTTCCTTGTATTTGTACCGACGTTCACTGAGTTGTAAGCAATGAGTAATCAATAAGAACATTCGTTTTCCGGAACCTTGATTGCCTCAGATGCCGAGGGTGGTCGGTGTGACAGCTACGAAGGGTTGCCACTGACGCGACTGCGTCATTAATTGTGACGTTTCGTATTCCCATGAGCATTTATGGTGACATTTTGCCTTCCGCCGTTTCGTATTCCTAGATGCAATAAATGGGGGCCTTAGGGGGCTATATAATCCCCACTCCCCTTTTAGGTTGTCAGGCAGTTAGTTGCTTGATTAGGGTGCCTGCGGAAGGTGGGCGCCCAAAGCACAATTTTTCCGCATGCTCCGGATTGGAGGCACACCGATCACCCTCGGACTATTCGGGGTACGGGCTGCTAGAGCCATGAGACTCCGGGTTGTTCGTTGGTGAGCGGTGGGCTGACCGATCGTTTCGGGGGTTCGGAGAGAGCCGAAGCGTGGTGGCACTTCTGCCGTCCTCGAACAGTTCGGGGTTTTGGGCTCGTAAGAGCCGTAAACCCCGAGTTATTCGGGGGCGAGAGAAGGGTCAGCTGAATGGCTCGGAGGCTCGAAGCATTTGTTCCGGGACGGAGGGAGCAGTGGGTTGATGGCCCCCCTGCCATCCTCGAATAGTTCGGGGTTTAGGGTTGTAAAAGCCGTAAACCCCGAGTTGTTCGCGGGTGAGAGGGTGGTCAATAACTCGACCCGGGGCTCGGGGCGTCTGCCGAAGGCGGATGCTCTAAACTTAATAAAATTTTGTCAACACACGGTTGTAGTTCGTAACCGAGCGTAGTGGTCGAGCTGCTTTGAATAAAGCTGCGGCCTTGCTCCGGTTTGTTGAGCCCCCATGTTTGCGAGAACCAGTCGCAAGAGTAGCAGGGGGTCGCCGCCGAGCGTTAAGGTCGCGGTGCCTTAGAGAAGGCACCCGCCTTGCACGGGGTCGACGCCGAGCTCCTGCACGTATTCTTAAGGAGAGTCGGTGCGGGCGTGGCTGGCGGATGTCGCCTCGCACATAGGTTGGTGAGCTTCGAGAAGCCCAAACCGAGCGAGGGACGGATGCCGAACCCCCCTACCGGTGAGAAATGCAACTGCGGGCGTAGCAAAGGGTCGCCGCCGAGCGTCAAGGTCGCGATGCCTTGGAGAAGGCACCCGCCTTGCTCGGGGTCGACGCCAAGCTCCTGCACATGTTCTCAGGGAGAGACGGTGCGGGCGTGGCTGGCGGATGTCGCCTCGCACATAGGTTAATGAGCTTCGAGAAGCCCAAACCGAGCGAGGGATGGATGCCGAGCTCCCATACCAGTGAGAGACAATTACGGGCGTAGCAGAGGGCCGCCGCCGAGCGTCAAGGTCGCGGTGCCTTGGGGAAGGCACCCGCCTTGCTCGGGGTTGACGCCGAGCTCCTGCACATGTTCTCAGAAAGAGACGGTGCGGGCGTGGCTGGCGGATGTCGCCTCGTACATAGGTTGATGAGCTTCAAGAAGTCCAAACTAAGCGAGGGATGGATGTCGAGCCCCCATACCGGTGAGAAAGACAATTGCGGACGTAGTAGAGGGTCGCCGCCGACCGTCAAGGTCGTGGTGCCTTGGGGAAGGCACCCGCCTTGCTCGGGGTCGATGCCGAGCTCCTGCACATGTTCTCAGGGAGAGACGGTGCGGGCATGGCTGGCAGATGTGTAACGCCCCTGCCCCGAGCTCGGACAATTTATACAATTTATAAGACAAATTAGATACTATGTAGTACAACTGCCCACCACAGGCTGCCTCTCAAAAGTTGGTTAACCGATTAGGTGACTCTTGATCCTTGGCAATTATATTTATATTATAGTATACTCTATTTATATCCGATATGGTACTATTATAGCTTACCAATTCCCTAGAACCCCGTGTATACCATGTATCCGTTACCATGGGTGATGACTCATCATCCAAACCAACCATTTTTCAATCAACAGCATACAATGCATTCATTCTCACCGTGGGCCCCTTCCCTCTTAATAATACCATCAATTACTATCACATATTTAATCCATGCATATGTTATGCATTCAACAGCAACTTTATACTATCATATATTATTATGATTATTTTTTTTTTACACGGGGTGTTACACACACCCTCCCTTCGAAAATCAGCGTCCTCGCTGAGCACGGGCATGCACAACTAGCGCAGGATCTACTTTCTAGCCGATGTGGAGTGGAGTACCCTAGCCCACCCCCGTGGATTTACCGGGCGTACCCTGATTCTGCGTGTTGTCCAGACCCCTAGCCCACCCCCGTGGATTTACCGGGCATCCTGGCCACAACCCCGCTCCCTCTCAGGCATACATCTCACCCACTCTTACCCACACTCGGTGTCGAAAGTCAGCTCTGATACCATTTGTAACGCCCCTGCCCCTAGCTCAGACAATTTAATATTTTTAGAATACAAATTAGATACTATGTAGTACAACTGTCCACCACAGGCTGCCTCTCAAAAGGTGGTTAACCGAATTGGTGACTCTTGATCCTTGGCATTAGTATTTATATTATATTATTTTATATACCATTCTCGATATGGGATTAAATCCCTCATCTTTACCGTGAGAAGCACCACTTCATGCTGCTCTTCAGTTCCAAGTGGGCCCCATCATAATCACCATTCAATACTATTCCTTTCTAATATCAAATCCATGCATGGATTAAATCCACAGCCAACATTTCAACATATTTATATACTTTCAATATATATATATATATATATATATATATATATATATATATATATATATATATATATATATATATATTACGGGGTGTTACATATGGTATTTGTCACATTAATCTATTATGAAGCTAGCTTTTAAGAGTGAGTTCTCCTGAGTTCCTAACAATTGATATTAGAGCCGACCTCATGCTTTGTGTAACACCCCGTGTAAAAAAAAAATAATCATAAGGGGCCCACGGTGAGAATGAATGCATTGTATGTATATATATATATATATATATATATATATATATATATATATA
Source organism: Hemerocallis citrina (assembly GCA_017893485.1). Classification (NCBI taxonomy): domain Eukaryota; kingdom Viridiplantae; phylum Streptophyta; class Magnoliopsida; order Asparagales; family Asphodelaceae; genus Hemerocallis; species Hemerocallis citrina. Next base: position 120,185,414 of record CM030361.1, on the reverse strand, counting down.
TATATATTACACATATACTATTTTTTGAAAATTTACGGGGTGTTACATATGGTATTTGTCACATTAATCTATTATGAAGCTAGCTTTTAAGGGTGAGTTCTCCTGAGTTCCTAACAATTGATATTAGAGCCGACCTCATGCTTTGTGTAACACCTCGTGTAAAAAAAAAATAATCATAAGGGGCCCACGGTGAGAATGAATGCATTTTATGCTGTTGATTGAAAAATGGTTGGTTTGGATGATGAGTCATCACCCATGGTAACGGATACATGGTATACACGGGGTTCTAGGGAATTGGTAAGCTATAATAGTACCATATCGGATATAAATAGAGTATACCACAATATAAATATAATTGCCAAGGATCAAGAGTCACCTAATCGGTTAACCAACTTTTGAGAGGCAGCCTGTGGTGGGCAGTTGTACTACATCCATTTGTAACGCCCCTGCCCCGAGCTCGGACAATTTATACAATTTATAAGACAATGTGTAACACCCCGTGTAAAAAAAAAATAATCATAATAATATATGATAGTATAAAGTAGCTGTTGAATGCATAACATATGCATGGATTAAATATGTGATAGTAATTGATGGTATTATTAAGAGGGAAGGGGCCCACGGTGAGAATGAATGCATTGTATGCTGTTGATTGAAAAATGGTTGGTTTGGATGATGAGTCATCACCCATGGTAACGGATACATGGTATACACGGGGTTCTAGGGAATTGGTAAGCTATAATAGTACCATATCGGATATAAATAGAGTATACTATAATATAAATATAATTGCCAAGGATCAAGAGTCACCTAATCGGTTAACCAACTTTTGAGAGGCAGCCTGTGGTGGGCAGTTGTACTACATAGTATCTAATTTGTCTTATAAATTGTATAAATTGTCCGAGCTCGGGGCAGGGGCGTTACAAATGGTATCAGAGCCGACTTTCGACACCGAGTGTGGGTGAAGAGTGGGTGAGATGTATGCCTGAGAGGGAGCGGGGTTGTGGCCAGGACGCCCGGTAAATCCACGGGGGTGGGCTAGGGGTCTGGACAACACGCAGAATCAGGGTACGCCCGGTAAATCCACAGGGGTGGGCTAGGGTACTCCACTCCACATCGGCTAGAAAGTAGATCCTGCACTAGATTGTGCATGCCCCGTGCTCAGCGAGGACGCTGATTTCTGAAGGGGGGGTGTATGTAACACCCTGTAAATTTTCAAAAAATAATATATGTGTAATATATATATATATATATATATATATATATATATATATATATATATATATATATATATATATATATATATATATATATATATATATATATATTGAAAGTATATAAATATGTTGAAATGTTGGCTGTGGATTTAATCCATGCATGGATTTGATATTAGAAAGGAATAGTATTGAATGGTGATTATGATGGGGCCCACTTGGAAATGAAGAGCAGCATGAAGTGGTGCTTCTCACGGTAAAGATGACGGATTTAATCCCATATCGAGAATGGTATATAAAATAATATAATATAAATACTAATGCCAAGGATCAAGAGTCACCAATTCGGTTAACCACCTTTTGAGAGGCAGCCTGTGGTGGGCAGTTGTACTACATAGTATCTAATTTGTATTCTAAAAATATTAAATTGTCTGAGCTAGGGGCAGGGGCGTTACAACATGGATTAAATATGTGATAGTAATTGATGGTATTATTAAGAGGGAAGGGGCCCACGGTGAGAATGAATGCATTGTATGCTGTTGATTGAAAAATGGTTGGTTTGGATGATGAGTCATCACCCATGGTAACGGATACATGGTATACACGGGGTTCTAGGGAATTGGTAAGCTATAATAGTACCATATCGGATATAAATAGAGTATACTATAATATAAATATAATTGCCAAGGATCAAGAGTCACCTAATCGGTTAACCAACTTTTGAGAGGCAGCCTGTGGTGGGCAGTTGTACTACATAGTATCTAATTTGTATAAATTGTCCGAGCTCGGGGCAGGGGCGTTACAAATGGTATCAGAGCCGACTTTCGACACTGAGTGTGGGTAAGAGTGGGTGAGATGTATGCCTGAGAGGGAGCGGGGTTGTGGCCAGGACGCCCGGTAAATCCATGGGGGTGGGCTAGGGGTCTGGACAACACGCAGAATCAGGGTACGCCCGGTAAATCCACGGGGGTGGGCTAGGGTACTCCACATCGGCTAGAAAGTAGATCCTGCGCTAGTTGTGCATGCCCGTGCTCAGCGAGGACGCTGATTTCCGAAGGGGGGGTGTGTGTAACACCCCGTGTAAAAAAAAATAATCATAATAATATATGATAGTATAAAGTAGCTGTTGAATGCATAACATATGCATGGATTAAATATGTGATAGTAATTGATGGTATTATTAAGAGGGAAGGGGCCCACGGTGAGAATGAATGCATTGTATGCTGTTGATTGAAAAATGGTTGGTTTGGATGATGAGTCATCACCCATGGTAACGGATACATGGTATACACGGGGTTCTAGGGAATTGGTAAGCTATAATAGTACCATATCGGATATAAATAGAGTATACTATAATATAAATATAATTGCCAAGGATCAAGAGTCACCTAATCGGTTAACCAACTTTTGAGAGGCAGCCTGTGGTGGGCAGTTGTACTACATAGTATCTAATTTGTCTTATAAATTGTATAAATTGTCCGAGCTCGGGGCAGGGGCGTTACAGGATGTCGCCTCGTACATAGGTTGATGAGCTTCAAGAAGCCCAAACCGAGCGAGGGACGGATGCCGAGCCCCCATACCGGTGAGAAAGACAATTGCGGGCGTAGCAGAGGGTCGCCACCGAGCGTCAAGGTCGCGGTGCCTTGGGGAAGGCACTTGCCTTGCTCGGGGTCAACGCCGAGCTCCTGCACATGTTCTCAGGGAGAGACGGTGCGGGCGTGGCTGGCGGATGTCGCCTCATACGTTGATGAGCTTCCAGAAGCCCAAACCAAGCGAGGGACGGATGCTGAGCCCCATATCGGTGAAAAAGACAATTGCGGGTGTAGCAGAGGGTCGCCGCCGAGCGTCAAGATCGCGGTGCCTTGGAAAAGGCACCCGCCTTGCTCGGGGTCGACGCCGAGCTCCTGCACATGTTCTCAGGGAGAGACGGTGCGGGCGTGGCTAGCGGATGTCGCCTCGTACATAGGTTGATGAGCTTCAAGAAGCCCAAACCGAGCGAGGGACGGATGCCGAGCCCCCATACCGGTGAGAAAGACTCCGAGCGCCGGGCCTCAAGCTTGTAAGAGAAGCTTTTTGGGCTCGTGCTATTATCCGAGCGTCGAGCCCCCAGCTTGTGAGAGAAGCTTTTCGGGCTCGCACTGTTATCCGAGCGCCGAACCGTAATCTTGTAAGGGAAGCTTTTTGGGCTCGCGCTATTATCCGAGCGTCGAGCCCCCAGCTTGTGAGAGAAGTTTTTCGGGCTCGCGCTGTCATCCGAGCGCCGAACCTCAGCTTTGTAAGGGAAGTTTTTTGGGCTCGCACTGTTATCCGAGCGCCGAACCCCAAGCTTGTAAGGGAAGCTTTTTTGGCTCGCGCTGTTATCCGAGCGCCGAATCCCAAGCTTGTAAGGTAAGCTTTTTGGGCTCGTGCTGTTATCCGAGCGCCGAACCCCAAGCTTGTAAGGAAAGCTTTTTGGGCTCGCGCTGTTATCCGAACGCCGAACCCCAAGCTTGTAAGGGAAGCTCTTTGGGCTCGTGCTGTTTATCCGAGATATGTTCTTTATATGTACAAAATACGAAGCCGTGGGCTTGTTTTAAGAAAGCTGGCATATTTACAACACATTTGAACTTTTACAAAAGACTAGGCACGAGTGCCGATTACAATCATGATAATTTACATGGAGTCTACTGTCCTCCTAAGAACTTGATTAGGTGCTCCGCGTTCTAGGGCCTTTTGATGGGCTTGCCTTCGGCGCTGGTCAGGCGGTACGTGCCAGGGCGCACGACTTCGGATACTTTGTAGGGGGCCTCCCAATTTGGTGCCAACTTTCTCTTCTGGCCGGGGTTGGAAACCGCCAATTTTCGGAGGACAAGATCTCCGAGTTTGATGTCAGTTGGGCGCACCTTCTTGTTGTAGAATTTTTCGATTCTTTGCTGGTAGATGCTTCTTCTAACGGCGAACTTTTCCCTGACCTCGTCTATGAGGTCCAGGTCGGCTCGCAGCTGTTGGGAGTTTTTGGCCTCGTCGAAAGCCATTATACGGGGCGAAGGGATCCCAATCTCCACGGGAATGACGGCCTCTGCGCCGTACATCAGATTGAAAGGGGATTCTCCCGTGGGGATTCTCCCGTGGGGATTCTCTTGGTCGTTCGGTGGGCCCAGAGAACGCTTGGTAATTCATCGACCCATAACCCCTTAGAAGAGTTATCGAGTCGTTTCTTGAGGCCGTCAAGGATTTGGCGGTTCGCGTTCTCGGCTTGACCATTAGACTGGGGATGGCATACTGAAGAAAAGCGCTGCTGGATCCCGAGATCTTCGCAGAACTTGCAGAAATTCTTACCAGCGAACTGAGTCCCATTATCTGTGATGAGAACCTGCGGAATCCCGAACCGACAGACGATGTGTTTCCAGAAAAACTGCTGAGTCTGTCGCTCGGTGATCGTTGCTAATGGCTCGGCCTCGATCCACTTGGTGAAATAGTCGATCGCCACAATAAGAAACTTCCGCTGGCCCGTTGCTTTTGGAAATAGGCCTACCAGATCCATTCCCCACATCGCAAAGGGGGTCGGACTGGCCATGGACCGGAGGTTCGCCTGGGGAGCCCTCTTCACGGGGGAGAACCTTTGGCAGGGGCCATACTTCTTTACTAGGGCGAGGGCGTCTTGCAGCATGGTGGGCCAGTAGTAACCGTGATTTAGAGCCTTCCGTGCTAGGGAACGGCTTCCTATGTGACATTCGCCGATTCCCTCATGGAGTTCCTTGAGGGCGTACTTGGCTTCGTCCGGGCTCAGGCAGCGGAGGTATGGTCTGCCATCGATCGTTGTATAGGACCTTTTGAAGAGTGTTGAGTTGATCATTGTGAATCTTTCTGCTCGGGCCCTGACCCGTCTTGCCTCAACTCGGTCTTCGGGGAGCTCTCCCTTGACGAGAAATCGCCTAATAAGAGTGGTCCAGTCGTCGGGGGGAGCTCCGCCTTCAATACACAGGACCTCTGGGATGTCGATACTTGGTTTCAACATGACTTCGATCAGGACCGTGCGGTCGAGACCTTCGAAGGATGAGGAAGCCAACTTTGATAGGGCATCAGCCTGGACATTCTGTTCCCGGGGGATCCTCAAAACAGCCGACTCGTCGAAGGACGTCAGTAGGCGTTGAACTACAGCTCGGTACCGGACCATTCTATCGTCACGGGCCTCGTACTCCCCGGTGATCAGGTTGACCACGAGCTGGGAGTCGCTAAAAGCCCTGATCTGTCTGGCGCCGGCCTGATGAGCCAGGGTGAGCCCGGCGATCATGGCCTCGTACTCGGCCTCGTTGTTGGAGGCTGGGAAGTTGAGGCGGAGGCAGTATTGGAGAAGAAAACCATCTGGGCCTCGCAGAATAATGCCAGCTCCGCTACCTGCCTCGTAGGAGGAGCCATCGACGTAAACTTCCCACGTCTGGTCGGCCTCCTTGCTCGCGGAATGCTCGAAGATGGTGCATTCCGTGATGAATTATGCGAGGGCCTACCCCTTGATGGCTGTTCTGGGTTGATAGCCAATGTCATACTGGCTGAGCTCGATCGACCATTTGACGAGTTGACCCGAGCTCTCCGGCTTGTAAAGCACGGCCTTCAGGGGTTGGTCTGTCAGTACCTGGACCAAATGAGATTGAAAATATGAACGGAGTTTTCGCGAGGCCATAACCAAGGCGTACGCTACTTTCTCCATCCGAGAGTATCTGGTCTCAGCGTTAAGCAGGACCTTGCTGACATAGTATAGAGGCTTCTGTGATCCCTCTTCCTCCCGAATGAGAACGGCGCTGAGCACCTTCTCCGAGGCTGACAGGTAGAGCCAGAGTGGCTCTCCCGGTTTAGGCTTGCTGAGGAGGGGAGGGTTTGCGAGGTACTCCTTCAATTGGGCGAAGGCCTCTTGGTGTTGGGTACCCCACTCGAACCCTCCGGTGCTGCGCAGGGCTTTGAAGAACGGAAGAGACTTCTCTCCAGAATTGGAGAGGAAACGGCCGATGGCCGTCAGTCTTCCCTTCAGCCGCTTGACCTCTTTGATGTTCCTGGGAGGGGCCATGTCTATTATGGCCTGGATCTTTTCGGGGTTTGCCTCGATGCCTCGCTGGCTGACAATGAAGCCAAGAAACTTTCCCGAGGAGACACCGAAAGCGCACTTGGCCGGATTGAGCCTCATGTTATGGGTTCGAAGGACCCCAAAGGCCTCCTCTAGATCGGCGACGTGATCCTCCCCCCGCTGGCTCTTGACGAGCATGTCGTCAACGTACACCTCCATATTGCGCCCGATTTGCTCCTTGAAGACTCGGTTGACGAGCCTCTGATAAGTGGCACCGGTGTTCTTCAGCCCGAAGGGCATGACCCTATAACAGTATAGCCCCTGGTCTGTGACGAAGGACGCCTTGGCGATGTCGGGAGGGAACATGCGGATCTGGTTGTAGCCTGAGAAGGGATCCATGAAGGATAGAAGCTCGTGACCCGATGTTGCATCGATAAGAGCATCGATTCTGGGGAGGGGGAATGGATCCTTGGGGCACGCCTTGTTGAGGTCCGTAAAATCTATACAGATCCTCCAGCTTCCGCTCGCCTTCTTGACCATGACGACGTTCGCCAGCCACTCGGGGTAGCTGACTTCTTGGATGAAGCGTGCGGTCAGGAGCTTGTCGACTTCCGCATTTACCGCCTGCTGTCGCTCCGGAGCGAACTTACGTCGCTTTTGGACAACCGGCTTCGACCCGGGGATCACGCTGAGTTTGTGCATGATGAGATCCTCGGAGATACCGGGCATGTCAGAAGGCTTCCAGGCGAAGAGGTCGACATTGCGGCGAATGCAGGTGATGAGGGCGGACTTAAGGTGATGGGTGAGGGAGCAACTTACTCGAAAGTGCTTCGACAGATCCCCTGTCTCGAACGAGATATCTTCCAGCTCGTCGGCCTACTCGGGCTCTGGTTGAGTCTTCTGGGGCTGCATCTCGACGGCGTCGAGGGGAAACACGCCGCTCCCGATTGCTGTCATGTAGCATGAGCGAGCAGCTTCCTGGTTCCCCCGGACTACTCCTACTCCGGTATTGGTAAGGAAGGGAACTTCATCTTCTGGTGATAGGCTGAGGGGACAGCCTGGAGGGAGCAGAGGCCCGGGCGACCGAGTATTGCATTGTAGGCTGCCTTGTCGTTTACCACCATAAAGTCCATGGACTCGGTTCTTCAGTTTGGGGTCATACCTGCCGTGACGTCTAGTGTGACGATCCCCTCAATTGTTACAGGGATGCCCGAGAACCCGTGCAAGGTGTACCCCGCCGGCTTTAGTTTGTCGCGGGAGAGCTTTAGGTTCTCGAAGGCTTCGAGAAACAGAATGTTGACCGAGCTCCCGGTGTCCACAAGGATTCGCCGAGCGTCAAAATTGGCCATGCTGAGGTTGATGACGAGGGCGTCGCAATGAGGGAGCCGCACCCCCTCCAGGTCTTCCCCCGAGAAGGAGACAGGGAGTTGCTGGATCTGAAGGGGGAGAGGACCTTGGACGGCGTTAACATCCCGGATGAACGCCTTGCGAGAAGTTTTGGACTCTCCTCCCATGGGCCCACTGTGGACGCAGTGTAATATGGCTTGGCCCTCAGGCTCATCAAGCTCCTGCTCTCGCTCGAGGAGCTGCCGGGGAGCTCGAAGAGGAGGTGGAGTCTTCCTATTCCTCGTGTCCCTCTATCCTCGAGCTTCCTCTCGCTTGTACTCCCGGAGGTACCCTCGCTGAATGAGGGCCTCGATCTCATCTTTCAGGGCACGGCAGTGATCCGTATCGTGCCCGTTGTCTCGGTGGAAGCGGCAGTAGAACCGCTGATCCCTTTTCTTGCTGGTATTGTTGGACGAACGAGGAGGGTACTGGACGAGGTCCCTGTCCTCGATTGCCAAGAGAATGGAGGACACATTTTGGGTTAGCGGGGTATACCTCTCGAAGCGAGGGACCGGCGGGACCTTTTTCATGGCGCCCGCATCCCTTGGAGCCTTCTTTGATGGCTCGACTTCTTCGGCCTTCTGCTTTCCCTTCCCGGTTGCCTCCCTAGACTCTTCTGGGTTTAGGGCCTCTTCCGCCCTGATGTACTTCTCGACCCTGTTGAGGAGGTCGGAAAAATTGATGGGGGGTTTCTTTGCTAGAGAGGCTTTCAACTGTCCATGACGGATGTTGTGCCGAAATGCCGCGGAGGCGACGCCAGGATCGAGGGAGGAGACCGACCGTGCCTCTGCGGTGAACCTCCGGACGAACACTCTGAGCGACTCCCCTTCCTTCTGCCCGAGTCCAAGTAAAGAAGCACTTGTCCTCTCGGCCTTCCGGCTGGTGACAAAGTGGGCAAGGAAATTGCCCTCCAGCTGGTCGAAGGAGTAAATGGAGTCGGGGATTAGCTTGGAGTACCATTCCCGAGCCGGACCCCGAAGGGTGGCATGGAAGGCTCGGCACAGCAGGGGATCCGAAGCGCTGTGAATCATCATCAGGGTTTTGAAACCCTCCATGTGATCAGCAGGATCTCCCTCGCCGTCATAGGTCTCGAACTGAGGTGGTCAAAAATTTCGGGGTATTTCCGCTTGGAGGATGAGGGCGGAGAAAGGAGGTCGGACAGGTCTGTACCCCTGAGCCGCTCCAGGACCGCCGTCGCCTATGTGGTCGAGGTGATCCTCCATTTCTTGGAGGAGCCTTAGGAGATCGCCATCGTACTCTGGTGGGATCGTTGATGGGCGGGACACGCTGGCCTCGGCATCCGACCTGGTTTGAGAATGGCGAACATCCTCCTTGTTGGGGGCCCCTCGGAGGGCCCCCAGGATCTCCCTCCGGAAGTCCTGGAACTCCTGGTGAGTGACTGGGGCTCCCTCGACCCGGTTCGGTCGAGCCGAAGGTTGCCGTCCGACGCGGCTGAGCGCTGGCCTCCGCCCTTGGGACGGTGGTTTTGGATGGTTCGGGGCCGAGTTGGAAGCGGCCCTTCCCCTGCTGCGGCTAACCTGTCGGTTTATGATTACCCCCCGTAAGTCGAGCTGGACTGGACGGGAGGCACTCGGCTGGGGTCCCTGACGGGGAGCCCCGTGATTGGATGCATGAGCTTCGGCGGCGGCACCCGGCAGGGGCAAGTCCTGCCGAGGTGCGGAGGTAGCAGCCTTCTTGGCTTTGGGGGCTATGAGAGCTCGGTTGTCGAGGTACCTTGATGGTCGGGCTCGGGTCGGCTTCTGAAGTAGTTTCCCACAGACGGCGCCAACCTGATGCGGTTTGTTTCTGGAAGACGTGTGGATGCACCAGGTGTGAGTTCTTACTCGATTTGTATTTGAAGGAGGAAGGTCCTAATCAGACGACCCACGGCTGGCCGAACGGTACCGGTGACAGGCTGGAGTGAGGCGAGGCTAGGTGCTCGGCTCGGATTCGAGGTCTCGTGTACCTGAAGACGGTCTAGGAACACCGGGGTTGGTCCCGGTGGCAGACCCTCCGACGATCTAGTTAGTCTCTGAGAGAGAGTAGCAGTAACTAGGGTTTTGTGGAAGAAAGATTGATTACCTGGAGAAGGAGTGGGGGTCTGGTATTTATAGAAGATGGCAACCGGGTATGGACCCGTTTGGGGCCGGGTCTGGACCCAGTTACCCGTCTGGCTGAAGCGGTGGAAATCCGGACGGTTTAGGGCTGACGTGGCAGACGTCCGGGCGGTTCGCGGGCTGACGTGGCAATGGTCCGGGCAGTTTTCCGACGCTGACCCATATCAAAAACTATTATTCGTAATCAGTTCTATATTACTTTACATGATGATTATAAAAAATTGAAGATAGTGAAAGAGGATGATTGAAAGGAAATCTGCTTACAAAGTTCCAATCGGTCTGCCAGCCTGCAATGTAATCAGAGTATCTGTATTCAGTGCATAGATAATATATCTAGAAAATAGTATGAGCTTCAATCCTCGCAGCTCCTCACACAATTCTCGTCGTTCTTGTATAATTTCCAGTATTTCTTTAATATTTCTTCAATTCCAATGTTACATGAAAATATTATTCGTCCCAATGTAGTACTTTTTTAAAATAAAATAAAACTATGATAATTCTGTAATTCATTGATTTAATAAATGAGACTCCTAGTGCAACTTATCATGAAAGTGAAGAACATGTGCATTACTGCGATAAAAACCTGTAACGCTATTACTCATCCTAATACTAATTACTGGTTTTACCAGGGGCCGGTCCTAGAATTTTGGGGATCTGAAGCAAATTCTTAAAAAGAAATCCTACATATACAAAAAAAAAAAAAAAAAAAAAAACACTATTCATGTATTAGAAAAAAAAATAAAAAAAATATACATGAGAAATCATGAATTTTAGGGGTCTGAAGCTAATATAAAAAAATTTAGGAGCCTGAAGCTAATATAAAATCATGAAAAAAAACAAAACAATTCATAAATTTTAGGGGCCTGAAGCTAATATATATATATATATATATTCTTTTGAAAACCGGGGCCCTGAAGCTAATATAAATAAATAAATAAATAAATAAAATCTTTTCTGAAAACGGGGCCCTCCTTTTTTTTGATGATTTTGGGGGCCTGATGCAAGTGCACCACTTGCATCCATGGAGGGCCGGGCCTGGTTTTTACATTCAAATACAAAACAAGTTTACTTTTGCAAATATATATTGACCTATGCATAAGGTACCTTTTGAAATTAACAACTTTCTTCAACATATGGAATATAAGGATTATAGCGCGAGATGCTGAGTTATGTGACAACCGATCATCACGAACAACAAAAAAGTAGACAATATCAAACACACAAAAGCACACAAGATTTATCCAGGTTCGGTGAACTTAATCATGATGACAAATAACCAAAATATTATTCAACTAAAGAAAATACAAGAGTTACAATCACTCTCACCAAGAACCTAGGTATCTCTCAAAGCTCATTATAATATACTCTGTTGTTTACAATAAAAAAACCTTCAAATGAAGTACTCCCTCTCAATGGAGGTCATTACATTGTTATATAGAGATCTAGAGAAACCCTAGGTTTGTAATATTGATCCAACACCGTCCGATATACCCTGAAGAGCAAGTCACATGATAGAAGTTATACGATCTTACTTGGAGAAGAAACTGTGCTCAAATAGATCCACTAAGACCCAACCCAAATTGTTGTCGCTGCTTACTTGCAGTCGATTGCTCAAAAGAGCAGTCGACTGTACTGCAAGTCGAGAACTTCCTAGCTAGTGCAGTCGACTGTCACCTTTAGACAGTCCAGCAATAGTCATCCTCTCCGTCTCCCATCTTCGCTTCGATCATCTTATCGCTCCACCCGCTTCTCTTCACATTGAACCTAATATGCAAGATATAAACCCAACAATCTCCATCTTGGATTGCATACATATGTTTTCACACCTATGTGATTAATTGCCTCTAGATTCTTTCTTTTATCTTTTTATAAACAACGCAATTCAGTAGCTTCTTCTACTAGTCAAATTTACCTCCACCAGTTATGTATCCAATTGTATGCCCCCCCAAGGGCATATCACATTAGGTGTCAACAAAGATGCACCACCCTTCGTACGAACTCCACCTACCTCGATGCATCCTTCACCTCTTGACGATATTTGAATGTTGTGATCTCGCTTCACTAATTCTAGTCGTGGTGAGCTAGATGATGTTTTAGGAACATTGAGCTTCAAATCACTTGTACAAGATTTATCGTTCCCACAAATTAAAGCTTGGAGAGGTTGTAATGAACATCCCTTCCGTTCCCTCATCACCTTACGATGACCTTTCCAAACTTATAGAACTCTACCTCGAGCTGTGTACCTGCAGCCCCTTGCTTCCAGAATTTCCAAGGATATTAAGTTATGTTTTAACAAAGGAATATGCACGACCTTCTTCTATGTGAACCCCTAACCATCTGACATCTCCAACTCGATTCTTCCCTCACCCACTACATCATAAATCTCACTAGTCCCCGTCATCACATAACAGCATGTTGCAGTCTTGTAGACTTGTAAGTAGAAAACATCTTCCTCTCGAAGAAAGTATGAGAAGAATTGCCCAAATCAAGAAACTAGCCAGAATCCACATCTATAGAACTTAAGACAAGAAGACAGTCTAATTACCCAATTTAGCGGCACTGGCTATGTTGGCATACCTCTGATTTGACAGCTTGCGACTAATGAGTGAAATCTCTACATGATTTTATTACTCTTTGTATGCATTAAAACCGTGAGCTCTTGTTTTTCTTTGAATTTCATCTCATTTCTACTTAATTTTATTAATTTGTTTTTTTTTTGAAAAAATGAGATGATTTTTAGGATTATGGACTCAAATATACATAATCATGGAGCTTGGAGTTGGAGAAAGAGAAGACACAAAGCAATTCGAAGAAAAGCAACACCCAGACAGACACTTTCACAGATGTTTCGAATTAGAAGATGGATGAATCGCAATTTTTGTTCTAAATCAAAGATGTTGGTCTTCGAGTCTTCTTCAAAAAAATGTGGTCATACGTCATGAACGGAGATATGTAGCTCTGAGAAAATCATTTTTTATGCAGTTGTGTGCAAAAATCAGAAAATGCAATCGACCATACAAAAGTGCAGTCGACCGCTGAACTATCTATTTGGAGATCGACAAAATGCAACCGACCGTGCAAAAACGCATTCAACCTCATCAGACAGCTGTGTGCTATTTGGGTTGCAGGTTTTGGGTCCAATTGACTGTATTTGTGTATATATTTTTAGGAATTATTTGGATGCTATATATAAAGGTTGATGTGAACTATAGGATAATCGATAGAGGTTGGAGGCTAAGAGATTTAGAAGAGATGATGCATCACACCGTTGGAGAGAAAAAGCCATAGCGTTCGTCAAGATCGTCTAAAGTTCTTTCTTATCTTCTATTTTTCATTATGCAATCCAATACGATGTTTGTTAGTTTTAGTTTTGCCATGAACTAATTTTATTTTCTAGGGTTTCGATGTAGCCTAGGTTTGAAAACACAATTTGGATTTCATATTATTTTATTCTTCTACCTTTCCACGGTTGCGTGTTTAATTTCTATTCTTAATGCTTACATTGTCTGGCCAACTATTGTTTGATTTATTGAATCATGGGAGATGCCGAGAGGTAACTTGTGATTTAGAATTCTAGAGCTGAACACCGTTAATAGAGCAAAAAAGAGATAATTGACTGCGATTAATGTGAATGTGGAGAAATCCATGGAACTTAATGAATCTTCAAATATTTAAATTTGCATAGAGATATGACGAATTATTAATTAGGGATATGTTTGGTGTTATTCGGGAGAAGAAATTGAATAATTAGGAAATTTCGGTCAACAACTTGGAATAGTAGAGTTTTGAGTTTCATAGAATTATGAATTGTATGGGATTAGCCAGATGAAACTGAAAGCCATAGAGTTAGTTTTGGTATTAGTAAACCCTAAAAATTTCAGATTTCATTTTTTAAATTAGTTTAGTTTTGCCTTTAGTTTAATTTAATTTAGTTGTTGTTTTTATTAGATTATCAGTTCTCCAAATAGTAAATAATATGGGGAATTTCGTTACTTAATAAAATAGTTAGTTCTTTTGGGTTCCACACTATCTACTTTTATAAAATAATTAGTTCTTGTGAGTTCGACACACTTTTTTTATGCTATAAAGGTAAATAGTGTCAAACCCACAATAACTAATTATTTTAGTGTAAAAAATATAGATAACTAGGTTACAAGTTGTTCAATTACTTCTAAGGAACACACACACACACACACACACACACACACACACACACACACACACACACAGAGAGAGAGAGAGAGAGAGAGTGGACACACACACACACACACAGAGAGAGAGAGAGAGAGAGTGGAAAGAAAGAGGAATTTACAAGGTAGAGTTGTAGAGGAGATGGAGAGGGACCTTAGCGACAGAAGGTCGAAAGGGGAGAGGATTTTGAGTTTTGATGGCAGTTGGACGTTTAAATATCCTAGGAAAATACTTGATTACAATGAATGTTTAGATATCCTACGTAAATAAAATCTCTGTAAGTAGACTAAAATGTAACACCCTGCAAAATTGAGTTATGACAATATTTCCCTCATGTGTTACACATGTATTTTGTACCATTACGTATAATATCCGTAACATTATTAATATATATATATATATATTTACTTATGTGGTATTTCGATTGTTTATTTACTTATGTGGTATTTCGATTGTTTATAAATATTTCTTCGTTTCTCAAATTTATTTTTTAAAAATATTTATTGATACGTGTGATGCACGTGTTTGCAGTCTATGTGTTGGTTGAATTACTTTTTCAAAATAAAGTGAATGAAGTGTGTATGTTTATTTTATTTGTGCCAATTTTTTTTATTATGATTAATTTAAACTAGTTTTATTAAATTTATATTAAATTGAGTAACACGCGAATTTTATTAAATAAAACTCCTAATATTTTTGTGTGTAGTTTATGTGCACATAAGCACATAGCAAGCCCGTGCACACACAACACAGTTGAAGCACGTGCTTAAACCATGCTAATTGGCTAACCATATTTGAATTTGAGTGGGAAATTTAATTAAGTTAAGATAGTGGGTTAGTGGAGAGTTTAATTAGGAGTATGAATAGTTAAAAGTAGAATCATGCTCCACTCCCCCCTCCCCCCCATTTATATCATCCTGGCCATTGCTTAAACAAAGTTCTCATTTCGCCAATTTCAAAAATCTTGTTGTTGGTTTCTTGGAGTTCAGATTTTGGAGGAAGAGGCTTGGAGATTACTTTCTAGGAGTTCTTATTGCTAGGGATTCATAAAAAAAGAGGTGGGTGTTTCTACTATTTCTATTTGCTAATGTTTGTAGAATTATGCATGCTTAGATAAGAATATATATATGATTGTTAAATTCATATGTGGAATGTATGGTGTCCTCTAGATTTCTAAATTAATATACGAGAATTCTCATTTTGAATAACATATATCATGGTAATTAGATTACATGCTTGTGAAATGTTATAAATGAATGTTTCTCTAAAATTGTTGTATGAATATTACTCTTGTGATTTCATTTGTTGCTATGAATTTAACTCTTGAATGTGATAAAATTTATACATGCAATGTGAAAGTTAAATGTTCATATTAATCTAAGTAGATCGATATAAATTCAAATCAATGCCTAAATATGCTAGATTAAATAAGTTCCCTTTTGGAAATTTATTAGAATTCGTACACTATCTTATTATCTTCCTGTAAAGGAAAGTATAAAATTGCGAGAAATGTTGTGGAATTAATATTTGGCTAAGTTTTATTTAGTTGTGAAACAGAGAGTTTCACATTCAACATTTTGTTGTTTTATTATTTTTTTAATAAACTTGCGTGTATTTTACTTTGGGGAAATGTTTAAATTAATACAGAGAATTAATGGGATATTTTGATAGGATTATATATATTAACTAGGTTTGCCCATTGACACGTGCCTACGACACGTCTTCAGAACGGTGCACCTTATTTGATCATAAAAAATAGTTTTGCAGGTCCAGTAAATTAATTGAAGTAGCAAACATAGAGCAAAAAATATATTATATGATTTTTTTTAAAAAATTATTTTTAAAGTTTTTAAATTTTTTAGTTTTTTAATTTTTAATTTTTTCAAATTTCAATTTTTTTTTATTTTCTTAATTTTTTGAATAGAAGAGGGAGGAAGAGAGAGAGAGAAAAAAAATTAAATAAATATAGGAGTTGTTTTGAGTGGGGATTTGAATTTGAGTTTTGGGGGAAACTTTTGGAGGGAAAATATGTTTTGTGAGGTTAGATCTGGGCCTTTAATTTTTGGGAGATTGAAGGAGAACCACTTGATAGCTTTCTTTGTGTTTTATTATATAGATTAAAGAATTATTTTGTGGATAAAATACATTGTGAATTAGATTACTTTAGAAAGGTAAATTTCGGGGCTATTTTGTGATTAAAAGATTGAAATATCATAATTTTAATCTAGATTTATTCTAGAAATTTTATATTGTATGAAAACAAGTTTAAAGTTGAAATTTATGTAAATTGTGCTAGACGATGAATTAAGAGATAATTAAAGGATGAATTTGGAAAATTAGACGTGTGTTATTGGTAAAGGTTTTACCAAGTTGAAATGTTATTGAATTGTTGTTATAAAGGGATAAGAAGTTATTTATTTACTTTGAGATTGATAAATTTAAAAAGAATGATGAAAGAATCAAACAATTTGTAATGAATGAGAAATTTTATGAAAAGGTTAAGAATGACCTAGAAGATCTGTGTGTTGAGATTGATGGATTCTAAAGGCTGAGCGAAACCCGTAGTGACCGGCAGATTGCGATAAATGAAATGTTGAGAAGTGGCCAATATGGGCCAACGTCCTCGGTGAGTTAATTTAAGCCCGACCGGATAAGCTAGCTCTATGTCCTAAAAATTATAATTTAACTAAAGACATATACTAGAAAAGGAAATGTGATGAAGCTTGGGCAAATGTGAGTCGGGGCTCTATATAGTGTGGAGGATGTATTTCGGGACTATAATTACAGTCGGACAGATGTATTCCGGGACTGGGCTCAACATAGTCGGGCGGATGTATTCTGGCTCTATGGTTACAGTCGGGCGGATGTATTCTGGGACTACGATTTTCATCCGAGATGAGTCTTAATTATTTTTGGTACTATGAATAATCGGGCGGATGTACTCAGGAATTATGGATAGTCGGGCGGAAGGGAGACGGATGTCCAGTATTCTGAGCTAGAGTGACGTTTACGGGATGTTTGCGCGATGAGGATTTTGTATGGTCGGGCGGATGTTTACGGGACTAGAGCCAATATTCGCGGAATGTCTAAATCTTGCCTTCGTCTCAATTTTATGTTTGCATAACGAGGGATTTAACCCTATATTGAGGAGTACGTCAGGGGCTTGCCCTCAGACCTATGTAATATGGAATTTTTTCCCAAACTGTCCCACTTTTGGAAAGTTTTTCCCAAACTGCCCTACTTTTTTTTTAAACCCAAACTACCTCACTCGGTTTTCAAAAAACCAAGTTTGGTTAAAACCAACTCGGTTTTTCGAAAACCGAGTGTGTTCTTTAAAAATCGAAGACTAACACTCGCTTTTCGAAAAGCCGAGTTGGTATTAACCAAACTCGGTTTTTCAAAAACCAAGTGTCGATTGGGGGAGATTTTAGTGCAGATCTGATTTCGAGACTTCTGTTTTATTCACTCACTCTATTCTCCACTTCTTCTCCTACGAAACCCAACGAAAATCTCGATTTTTTTTGTTGATTTACCCATCAAATTGGTTAGTTAATCCAAAAGAAACTCTCATCTTTCATCTCCTTTTGATTTTTCCCCAATCTCATCTACAAATTTCAACCTTTTCGTAAACCCTAAAACCCTAAACCCAAATATCCTTGATTTTGCTGTTTTTCGAATTTGGAGGTGAAGATTGTGGTGCAAACTGTGATTGGGGGAGATTCTCCTACTCGAAAGGTATACTCAAGCTTTTGCCATATTAATTTTGTGTTAATTTGGGAAGAGTAATATTGAATGTGAATTTTGGAAGAGTAATTTTGGAAGAGATTCTCCTACTAGGTTATAACAATGTAGGTTATAACAATTTTAGTTTCAATTTTAGTTAATTTGAACACTTACTTAAGCAAAATAACAATGTAGGTTATATATATAGGTTATATATTTTGTTGTAGTTAATAATAATTTTTTTTTTAAGTTGTAGTGATTTTTCTTTTATTGTAAATGGCACGAACAATGGGGAACATGGAGGAAGGAGAGAGTAGTAGACCTCCTCGTGGCGATGGACCACGTACTTCTTTTGGGCCACCTCCCCGCGGTGGACGTGGACGTGGTCGTGGTCGTGGTCGTGGTTGTACCGAGGGTACTAATGTAAGTTATTAATTGTTTATATTCGATTAGTTTGATTATCATACACTAAAATGAAATTTCGGTCTATTGATGTAATTGTTATTGTTATGTAGGTTCCAACCAATCTAGATGAGACATGCACTTCTTCTTCAGTCCCTTCTTCATCTTATATTCCTTCTGGAGGCCCAGGTCCCCTCGACCCTTCACCCCTCACTTTTCAACCGATGCATCGTTCACAGGATGTGTGGAACGGTGAGTCTAAGGAGTGTAGATTTAGGGCGGGTCATCCACTACCTATGCACCTACGGATTCACGAGATTCTAAGAGATTATGGGTTATACGGTATTGCTATGATGAGCTTCATCAAGTGTGATTGTCCACTTCTTACCGCACTTCTTGAGAGATGGCGGCCTGAGACACATAGCTTTCACCTGCCAGTTGGGGAGATGACACTAACTTTACAGGATGTCTCCATAATCACTGGTCTTCTAGTTGATGGGCAGGCAGTGACCGGTACGATGGACTTCGACCTGGTATATATAGTAGAGCAGTACCTAGGTGTCGAAGTTGAGACCGGTGCAATTAGTAGTAAATGGTTGCAGTAATATCTATGGTATTGTCCTGTATTTGGTGAATTAAAGCAAGAGTGGGTTATGTGTCTCGTGGTTGTGTTGTGGTGATTGAGATTTGAGAGGAAAGGGGAAGGATTTGGAAGTGGATTGAAGTAAATATCTATGGGAAATATGTATGTTGTTGTGTATGAAGTGGAAAAGCAGGTTGAAAAAAAAGTGGTGCATTCTAAGCCTATACTCGGTTTTTGGAAAACCGAGTGTAGTATTAACAAACTCGGTTTTCGAAAAGCCGAGTCTTCTGCTTGTAGATTTTTCAATCTGCTTCAAGTCTCGTTTTTTCGAAAAACCGAGTCTAGTTATGTATTCCCTGTTTTTCATTTTTCGTATTTTTGATGTATTTTTCTTTTTCTTGAGTATTTGTACTCTCTTGTATTTTTCTTGGACCGTATATTGGAGTTGTTTCAATATATATTCATTTTATTTCATTTTGAGCTCTTTGTGTTTGATTTGTTTGTATTTTGCTTCGTTTTTCATCGATTGTTGTTCTTTTCTCTTCATTGGATTCTTGTTCTCTTTATTTTGTTCTTGGGTGTTCGTGGTGTTGTGGTTGCTTATCCTATTTCCAATCCTATTGCTTTTGATCTCTAATTGATTACCAAAGCCAAATTAGCCTATAATCCTATTTGCAATCCAATACAAATTTTATCCTAATCAAATCCTAATTAGAGTAATCCTACTACTACTCCTATTGGACCCATAAACCCAAATACCCACATACCCAAACCTTAAAGTAAACACCCTATATAAACTCTCTCTCCATCTCTACTAAACCCTAATCCTAACCCTAATCACCTTACTCTAAAAACCTGGCCTCCCCCTGTTTGCGCCGTCAACCCTAGCCCTCCGACTACATCCCGACGCCCCATCCGACCTGCACACCCCTACTCCCGATCGCCATTGAACCCAACCAACTCCCTAAGCCGCAACCCCATACACCGAGCACTTCCCCTCTCCAACTCTCTTCCGTTCCCTTGCCGCCCTTCGCCGTCGCCGATCGTCAGCAGGAGCAGCAGCAGCCAGCGTTGCAACGCCAGCCGCCGCTAATCCCGACGCTCTCTTTTTCTCTCTCGTTGGAGTTTGCACGTGCTCGAGTTGCACGTGCGATCGTGGGTTGATTGGTTTGTGATCTTGTTCGTGGATTTTGTTCGTTGGTCGGAATCCGTTCCTGTTATTTTTGGTGTTCTTCATTTTCGTCTTCAGTTAAGGCAAGTAACTTGTACTCCAATTTCTTTGTATGATACAAGTCAAAAATACCGCTTATAGTGTAGTTGGGTTCTAGAGACAACTCGTGTGTGTGTTATTTTTTGGTGGGTTTTGTCTCTATTGTACTATTTGACCATAGTTGCCTCACGACACAAAAATCGATATGAAAACAACTAGGTTGACCGTTCTTGATCTATTCATATATGTGAGATAATTAGGTGAATTATGTGTTTGATGAGATCCATGTGATATGATGGTTGTGAATATGTTATATACTCTGTTTCATGATAGTTGGACACTTAGTAGACTCTATACCATGTTTGATTGTGATTGGAACGAGTTTCGTGTAGTTTATGTTGGTTTTGTTTTCAAGAGGAAATCTGTATTTGTCGTTGATCGGTTTTGATTTGTATTTTAGACCCTATTAAGGTCAGAATTATTAATTTTTGTATTATACATGAATTGTAGAGAAATCTTTCTTCTTTCCAAACTCTCTGACCATGATCGATTTCGTTTTCGTATGAGTGAGTGATGGCTGTTTTACTACAGAGGTGGTATTCTATTTCCAGATTTCGATTCTTGATGATTTTGATGATTAAACTATTTTTATACTAGTTCTAAACATATTATTTTGTTTTGAAATTTTGTACAGTATTTCTATACCTATCTAGGGATTACCCAGAATTTTGGTGGATTTTATTGATGAGTTTTATATGCCGTTTCATGCTTGTTTATGAAAACTATACTTTCTGAATTTTGTTCGCTGTTCTGTAAAGATTTGTATTTTCACCCTACTTCCTTTTACTGTATGGAAAATATTTATGAAATATGAAAGTTAGCGTATTTTGTCTATTTTCATCTCCCTTTGATGTATTTGGATTTCGTTTCATGGTTTGCGAGATATTACAGTTTTCGTACAGCAGTGTTGAGAATTCCAGATTTGCCAAACTATCGTTTCTTGATGTTTTCTGATATTTGTTGACTGAACTAATTTTATTGGAATTTTATGAAACTTTATATTCTGATACTAGACATATAGGGGATTATCCTAGACTTTTCCCGGATTTATTTGAGGAGTTTTAATTCTGTTTTCTTATCATTGGATACGATTTACTGATTTCTGGCTGAACATATTTTCTGGATTCAAATCAGTTTTGAGTTATGATTTTGTGAAATACCATATGGCTTATATATAATCGCTGGATTCGTGTGGAAGTCTATTTTCCAGATTTTTTGAAGGATTTAGATTTGAATTTCTATAGTAACGAGAATCACTATTTTAGTATTGTACTGTCATGCTGTCCTGAATATGAACATACACTGTTTTGCTTGTTTATGTAACTGTATATCATCTATGCATGTTTATTTGTTTTCCTGAACTTAATACTGATTGTACCTTGTTAGTTTGACAATATTTCATGCCTTATCATGTCTGTTGATAACCATAATAAAAGTGATCAAGCCGGGGTTTCTTAAGGGAATATCTAGTTGTGGAAAATATGGAAACATATACTTGGAAGGGAACTAGTATTCCATACTGTTACTTTTACTATTACTTTTACTGCTACTGTTACTGTTAATTTTACTTTTACTGCTACTGTTACTGATACCTGAGTACACTGCCCTATTATGGTCCACTATGAAATCTAAAAGCGAAACTGTTTGTTGTAGCAACCATGTAGTAAAAATCGGGATGCATGAAGTGCTTCCTAGCTAGTAATATACACAAGACTGTAAGAACATAAGACTGATACTGTTAGACTGATACTGTTAGACTAATACTGTTGGACTGATACTGTTACACTGATATACTGAGTTTACGGTTACTGAACAATGTTAGTTGCCATATGACATTATACTTGACACATTCATTTGTACTGTTAGTATTCCATGCTAGTTGACTTTATTTTACTGATTCATGCTAGTTATTACTGTTGATGCATTATACCATGCTATGTTATTTATGCTGTTAATTTAGATTTGATCATTCCATGTACTTGTATCCAACATTACAAGTGACCCGTAACTTGCATTGACGGGTACTTGTTTTCTCTTTCCTTCTCTTGCAATTATTAATTGCAGATCAGGATGGTCAGCTGCCCGACGGCATTGGCTAAATGAAATATTAGTGTTGGATTTCTTACTTATTAGTATTACTATTATTGTTGCTTTGAATAATGTATTTTGAGTACTTGGATGATTACTTTGTATTTATGTGATGTGACCCAGAATATTTGTCTTGTCCAGATTCTGATTTATTTGAGCTTAATGTGTTTTGTTTCAAGTAAATTCTGTTGGTTTATTAATTCAATTATGCATGTGTGGTTGACTCTTTTGCTTTCGACTCTGATTATTTTGTGAGATGTTGTAAAGATTCCTGAACAACTTATGGATGATGCAAATCATTCGCTGGGTTGAATCGCATATCTATATTCCGTATTCTTTTTGGGAAGCAGGGCGTGACAAGTTAAAACAAGCTTGATTTTTTGAAAACCGACTGTGGAGTTGATTGTTTTCCAGAGTGCATGGTGTTCTCTGGAAAAGACTCTACTCAAGACTCGATTTTTCAAAAACCGAGTTTGTTTTAACTAGACTCGGTTTTTCGAAAAACGAGTCTTGAAGCTGATTGAAAAATAAACCTACATGCAGAAGACTCGGCTTTTCGAAAACCGAGTATACTTAAAACCTGATCAGTTTTTCAAAAAATGACTGTGAAGAATTTGTATTTCCAGAGAAAGCTTGTTCTCTGGAAAACAATCAGCTCCTTACTCGTTTTTTCAAAAACTGACATAGTTTATATTAAACTCGGTTTTTGAAAAATCGAGTCTTGATATAGTTGAAATTTAAAAATAGCTGGAAGCCTGAGATCCAATTACAAACACATTTAAACACATAAAATCTATCATTTTCCACAATATAACCTGAGATCCAATCACAAGTTTTAAGGATATAGCCGTAGATATTTGGGTAGAAGAGTTGAAGTTGCTATCCTCTTCAAAGTTATCAAAATTCCAAAATTTGGATCTTTTGAAAGATGGGCTTAGGGTTTTGAGAGTGGAAGGTGAGAGGGTTAGGAAAATATTAGTAAATATATTTAGATTGAGATGAGATTTTGTGGGTAGGAGGTCAATTTTGGGAAGTTAGGGTTTTGGGATTCGGAGTTAAAGAAAGAGTAAGAAGAGATAACCAAAAGTAAGATTGGAGAGAAAGAGAAATGAGGACGAAGAGGAAAAATATCCCCAATCGACACTCGGTTTTCGAAAAACCGAGTTTGGTTAAAACCAACTCGACTATTCGAAAAGCGAGTGTTAGTCTTCGATTTTACAAAGACCACACTCGGTTTTCGAAAAACCGGGTAGGTTTTAATCAAACTCGGTTTTTCGAAAACCGAGTGAGGCAGTTTGGGAATTTAAAAAAAAAGTAAGGCAGTTTGGGAAAAACTTTCAAAAAGTGGGACAGTTTGGGAAAAAATTATGTAATATGAGATACACAGAATCCGAACAAGTACACATTAGAGTTGCGTCGTAGGTTAAGATGTCTGCATTAGTCATTAGGTTCATATCATACACTGACATATTTAGGATAATCACTTTTCACACTTTGTTTCCGCATTCAAGTTTCTGATTGTGAAAATAGAGGATACTCTACATTATCGCATTGCATCAATTGTATGCAATTAACATGCCCGTAGTTTTCAAGTTCCATGACTCGGATTAGCGAGCGACGTGAATATGAGTTTGCTGTCGATGGATGTTGCAATATTGATGATATTGGATGTTATAAATTGTATTTCATTCTTGTAAACTTCCGTTGTGTATTGTAATTAATGCCAATGTAATGAAAAAGTTTTTACATTCCTTGTATTTTTGTACAAAATTGAAGTAAAGATCCTGATTGTCCTACGAATTACCTGTATTTGGAATTTGGGACGTTACAGAGTGGTATCAGAATGAACTTCAATAATTAATACAAAAATTATAAGAGAAACAAAATTAGGGTGGACATTAGATGTGTGGGTGTCAGTTTTGAGTCCTGAATGATGTAGTTATTTAACTTGCATTCATGAAACTCTCATCGTACACATTTATGTGATATTGTTTGCGAGCATGTTTTCTATTGTATCACTAGTGCTATGGTTGGTTTGAACTTGCATTCTTAATACCTTTCACGTAGATTATGTTTCCTTTTTTTTTTCTTCGTGTATTCCCTTTATAATACTATTCATCTTTAACGTTAAATACTTTTTCAACTTTTAATTTACCTTGACATTTATTTTTCTACCTTCTTTAGTATTAAACTTTTAATTTTTTCTGACTCATTTTCCTCTAAAATTTTGTCCTTCATATTTTTATGTGCTTCTATGCTTACTCATTTACCTTTGCTATTACTTTTACGTGTTTTATTAATTTTAATTACTACTAATTAAATTATTATTAGTAAGACTATTATTTTCTCTTATTATTATTTCTATTAGATTTTTGTATGTTTACATTTATTTTACATATGTTTTGATTTTACGATACTATAATTTTCATTATTATATATTGTCCTATTTATTTCAATAAATTTTTAACATGATTTGAATATTCTTACTTATAAAAATATACAATATTTCTACACATCGAATTTTTTATTTTTATTACTATTTTTGTTTTTACATCTTATATTCAATACCATTGTTATTACTTATTATTTACTACTTTATGTTATATTTATTCTTCATTATTAATAGCTACTTATAAATTTTGTTGCTTTATTTTATTATTTTATAATTTTACTTCTCTAATATACTATATTCACTTACTACTTATATTTTTACTTTATTTCAATTTTTATTATTTTTACATTCTTCATTATTACATGTACTTTCTAATAATTATTATATAAATCATATATTCAACATGCATACTATACATATTATTTTACATTTATCTAATTATTACATTACTAAGTATTTTATAATATATAATTATTTATGTTTATTATCCTAATTACTACACTACATAAATATTTTTCTCATTCACATTTTCATTTAAGCTCATGCATATATTTTTTTTTACTTTTATCTAAATTTTATAAATCATTTTCATTACTACTAATTTTATATTCGATATTTGTAATCTATACTTCTATTTTAATATTCCATCGTTGTAAATTTCTATTTCATTTCCTACTTTTACTATCCCACACTTTTACTTCTATTTTTATATCACTATTTAATCATTTTGTACTAGTTTATATTATTTTATAATGTTTGCAACTCATTCTATATTATTTCAACTTTATTTTAATACATTATATTTATATATACATTTACTTAACTACCTTATTATTTATACTTGATTTTGTATCTATCTTTGATGCGTTATTATTATTTTATTTTATGTTTCAACTTATATTACTGTTCACTATTAATTATTTTTCTATCCTAATATTATTATTTTTATACTTTATCTTTACATATGTTAGTACTTTATATTAAATTTTTTTACAATTTCATTTTATTTTATATTTTATTACTAACTCATTTTATATTTATTTGCTACTCATATAATATAACTTTTATTATTTATACTTTTATTTACTATCGATAATTTTTTTCTATATAATTAATATTATATATTTTTCAATAATATATTAATTTTTATCACTCCAATTGCTTATAATTTTCATATTATAATATTTTTTCATTCCTTATATAGCTTTTTACGTTTACTTATTTATAAAATATTATATGTTGCTTTTTTTACTATACTTGACAATTTATAGATAATTTGATATACACTAATCACTATTCTATATATTTATTTTTAAATCTTATATATAGTTATTAAATAACTTTTAATTTTCGTAATATTGTTTTTATATACATCATTATTTTATGCTTATCTTATATTGTTTATACTTTTTAACTAAATTCAACACTCATATATTTTTTAGTTTTTTTCCCAACAATTTTCTCTTAAAATTTCTAGTTCATTTTTATCTCGTAATATATAATACTAGTGTAATTTATGATTTTAATCATTCTATTCTTCACGTGTTCTTCTAGTTAATTTATCCTTCCTTGAATTTTTCATATTAGCTACTGCTAACACCTTTTCAATTATTATGATCGTTTCAACTATTTACCAGTTTGCTTTATATTTTGATATTTTATTTTTTGTTTTACTTTTTATTAATTTATCATAATACTATTCTTCTTATCATATTAATTTTTTTTTAATCTAATATTTATTTACTTCTTATTACTTTCATTAATTTTGCTTACTAAGCTTATTATTAATTTACTGAAGCATCTAGTTTACTATGTTTTTCTTTATTTTTTCCAACTTATTTTGTTTTTTTGTATTTTATTTTTCAATTTCTTTCATTATCGATTACTTAATTTATATTTTTCTATATTATCAACTACTTAACCTATTACCATTTTTGTATGAAAATTACTTTCAACCTATATATATCTTTCACTGTTACATTTCTTTTATACAAATTTTTCTAGCTTGTTTGATACTTTCAAGTTTTGTTCTTATTGCTTTGTACTCTTTACTCACTTATATATCTTACTTGATACTCATATTTCCTTTATTCTATATCTACCTTATTTTAAGTCTATATTGTTTCCTACATTATGTATTCTTATAATATATTTATTTTTAAAATTTTTTATAAAGGTGTGTACAAGATACAACTTTTACCCTAATAAGTTTTGAGGATAGAACTATTCTAAGGGGTAACACCCCGCAAAATTGAGTTATGATAATTTTTCCTTCGTGTGTTACATATGTATATATTACCGTTATGTGTAATATCTGTAACATTATTAATATAAATATTTTTACGTATGTGGTATTTCGATTGTTTATTAACATTTCTCCGTTGCTCAAATTCATTTTTTTGAATATTTATTGATATGTGTGATGCACGTGTATGCAGGGCATGTGTTGGTTGTATTACTTTTTTAAAATAAAATTAATGAAGTGTGTATTTTTATTTTATTTGTGCATAAAAACTTTTATTATGATTAATTTAAACTAGTTTTATTAAATTTATATTAAATTGAGTAACACACAAATTTTATTAAATAAAACTCATAATATTTTTGTGTGTAGTTTATGTGCACACAAACACACAGCAAGCCCGTGCACACATAACCCATTCGAAGCACGTGCTTAAACCATGCTAATTGGTCAGCCATATTTGAATTTGAGTGGAAAATTTAATTAAGTTAAGATAATTAGGAGGTTAGTGGAGAGTTTAATTAGGAGTATGGGTAGTTAAAATTAGAATCATGCTCCACTCTCTCTCCCTCCCATTTATATCATCCTGGCCAATGCTTAAACAAAGTTCTCATTTCTCCACTTTCAATGATCTTGTTGTTGGTTTCTTGGAGTTCGGATTTTGGAGAGGAGGCTTATGGATTATTTTCTATGAGTTCTAATTGCTAGGAATTCATCAAAAAATAGGTGAGTGTTTCTACTTTTTTCTAATGTTTGTAGAATTATGCATGCTTAGATAAGAATATATAAATAATTGTTAAATTCTTATGTGAAATATATATATGTATAAATGTGTTCTCTAGATTTTGTCTAAATTAATATATGAGAAATCTCATTTTGAATAACATATATCATGGTAATTAGATTACATGCTTGTGAAATGCTATAGATGAATGTTTCTCTAAAATTGTTGTATGAATATTACTCTTGTGATTTCATTTATTGCTATGAATTTAACTGTTGAATACGATAAAATTTATACATGCAAATTGAAAGTTAAATGTTCATATTGATCTAAGTAGATTGAGATAAATTCAAATCCATGCCTAAATATGCTAGATTAAATAAGTTCCCTGCTGAAAATTTATTAGAATTCCTAATATAGTGTATAAAATTGTGGATAGGTTGTGGAATTAATTTTTGGCTAAGTTTTATCTTAGTTGTGAAACATAGAGTTTCACATTCAACATTAATTGATTCACTGTTGTAGACAGATTGTAAGGCTTGAAAGCCTGGCTAGTACGTGCGATTCTAGTTCTGTGTACAGTACCCGTGGTCTCGGGTTTGAGTCTACCTGGGCACAAATTTTAATTTTATTTCGTATTATAACTATTAAGTGTAGCAATTATTTAATACAATCAATTAAGAGCTTGTTGACAGAGTCGTAGATTTGGAACTCTGGTTATCGGGTTCGATTTGGGGGCTCTGTACAATGCTCCCTGTTCATGGGTTCGAGCCTTTGGAGCTCTATTTTCTTTGAAAAATTTATTCAGTGTAAATAACAGTAGAGGAAACATTTAGGATTTCTTTTTTTAAATCATGTACCAAGAGAGAATTGGACTAGTGGTTGTTTGGTGTGATTTAGAGCGGAGCATGGGTTCGAAGCTGAGCCAGGTTATTTTGTAGTTTTATTATTTTTTTAAATCTATTTGCGTGTATTTTACTTTGGGGAAATATTTAAATTAATATGGAGTATTAATGGGATATTTTGATAGGATTATATATATATTAATTCAAGAATGATTTTGTGAACAAAATACGTTGTGCATTAGATTACTTTAAAAAAGTAAATTTCGGAGCTATTTTGTGATTAAAAGATTGAAATATGATATTTTAAAGCTAGATTTATACTAGAAATTTTATATTGTACAAAAATTAAAGTTGGAATTTATGTAAATTGTGCTAGACGACGAATTAAGAGATAATTAAAGGATGAATTTGAAAAATTAGACGTGTGTTATTGGTAAAGGTTTTACCAAGTTGAAATATTATTGAATTGTTGTTATAAAGGGATGAGAAGTTGTTTATTTACTTTGAGATTGATAAATTTAAAGAGAATGAATGACAGAATCAAATGATTTGTTATAAATGAGAAATTTTATGAAGAGGTTAAGAGTGACCTAGAAGATTTCTGTGTTGAGATGGATGGATTATAGAGGCTGAGCAAGACCCGTAGTGACCGACAGATCGTGATAAATGAAATTTTGAGAAGTGGCTAATATAGGCCAACGTTCACGGTGAGTTAATTTATGTCTGGTCGGGTAAGCTAGCTCTTGGTCATAAAATTTATAATTTAACTAAGGACAGACACTAGAAAATGAGATGTGATGAAGCTTGGGCAAACATGAGTCGGGATTCTATATAGCCGGCCGGATGTATTCTGGGACTATAGTTACAGTTGGGCGGATGTATTCTGGGACTGGGCTCAACATGGTCGGACGGATGTATTCCGGGACTATGGTTACAGTTGGACGGATGTATTTCGAAACTGCGATTTTCATGTGAGATGAGTCTTAACTATTTCCAGGATTATCAATAATCAGGCGGATGTACTCTGGGATTATGGATAATTGGGCGGAAGATAGACGGATCTTATGTATTCTAAGCTAGAGCGACGTTTACGGGATGTTTGCGCGATTAGGGTTCTATATGGTCTGGCGGATGTATTCTAAGACTAGAGCTAATATTTGCAGAATGTCTAAATCATGCCTTCGTCACGGTTTTATGTTTGCATAACGAGGGATTGAACTCTATACTGAAGAGTACGTTAAGGGCATGCCGTCAGACCTATGTTGTATGGGATGCTTAGAATCTGAATAAGTGCGCATTAGAGTTGCATTGTAGGTTTAAATGTCTGCATTAGTCATCAGGTTCATATCATACACTGACACTGTAACCCCTGTTTTTCATTTTATGTATTCTTGGGTGTATTTTTCTTTTTTTTGTATTTATTCACATTGTATCTCTTTTTGGATCGTGTTTTGGATCTTCATTTTCTATTTATCCATTTATTTGATTTGTCGTCTTCTTACTTGAGTTTCTTGATTCTATTGGCTCTTATTGTTTCGTCTCTGATTGTTCGAGCTATTATTTTGAGCCCTATTCTATAATTGTTCTTGTCCTATTTTTTTATTTTTTTATTTTGTTCCCATCTCGTTATTTTGGATCTTGATCCTATTCTAAACCCTATTAAACCCATTTTAATACCCTATTTGTAACCCCTGTTTTCCATTTTCTGTATTTTTTATGTACTTTTCTTTTTGTGTATTCTTTTCATTGTATCTCTTTTTGGACCGTGTATTGGATCTTCTTTTTCAATATATTCATATATTTTATTGTCGTCTCTTATTTGATCTTTTTGATTCAATTGTCTCCTATTATTTCATCTCTGTTTGATCGAGTTTGTGTTTCTTTGATCCTCTCTGTTTTAATTGTTCATGCCTATTTTATTTTTCGATTTTGTGCCCATCTCATTATTTTTTAATCACTATATTTCTATTTATTTTGATTGATTCATACCCAAAACCCTATATTCTATTTATTTAAACCTTAACCTAATACCCATTATTTATCTAACCAAAACCCATTAACAATCCTATGCCCTACCCGAAACCCTATATACCAACCCGTTCACCCCCTCAGCCGTCACCATATATCACCTAAACCTAATACTCTATCCTTCACCTATATATATATTTCCCTCCTGCTTCACCCTATTCACCAAACCCATCAGCCGCCCTCCTTCTTCCTGTGCTTCTCCCGACCTCCCTGCCTAGCTCCGGTGTCAGCTGTCTCCCTAACTCCACCCTACCCTCCTCTCATCGCGGCACCGACCAGTAACAACGCAGCACCCACAGAGCCCGTTCACCTCCCTCTCTCTTCTTCTGGTCGCCACCCTCGGCCAGCGACTGCACCACGATGCCTCGACTGTAGCGCCAGCCACCTCGACAACAGCAGCATCGCGACCCCGACGTCGCGACGCTAGCATCAGCAGCCGAAGTCCCTCCGACGCTATGACAACCCCTGCTCCGACGCACCCCCTTCCGACGATTCCCCCTACAACGACACCGCTCCCCTTGCTTCCTCCGACGACAGACAGCAGCGGCAACAACTTGTTGTCACCATCGTTTCCCCGAGCTTACCCCCGTTGCCTCTCTTGTGTGCGTGGGTGATCGTGTGTTGTTGCCGTTCGTAGTTTGTTGTTCATGAGTTTGTTCGTTCGTCTTGTTCGTGCCCAAAAAATCTGTTCCTATTATTCTTGCTTTTGTGCCTTTTCCATCGTCGACTATAAGGCAAGTAACTTGTATTCTTTTCTTTGTGTAATACAAGTACTAAATACCGCCTGTAGTGGAGTTGTGTTTTAGAGACAATTCTTGTGTGAAACCCCTGTTATATGTTGTCTCTATTGTGTTGTCCCGCTCGTAGTTGCCTCATTACACACATGACATGAAATAACTTAGGGATGACCACTTCTTGTTGTATACATGCATGTTGTTCGTATGACATCGTGTGCTCGGTTGTGTTAGTTGTAGTCAACTTGTTGTAGACTTGCAAAATACCCTATACCATGTTGCTTGGATATCTAGTTCACCATATTTCATGTTTGTTATGTTTTGGATGAGTCTCATATGAACTAGTTGATTTTGTGCATGAAGGATATTTTATGTTTTGCCGATTTCCCATTTTTGTCCAGTATTTTAGATCCTATTAAGGTCAGTATATGAAAATTATTTGTGAATATAAATTATAGAGAATTCTGTCTACTTTCCAAATTTTCTGACAGATCTCAGTTTAGATTTATGAGTTTCAAGTTATGGCTATTTTACTACAGATGTGTTTAAAATTCCAGATCCAGTTTTATACGAATTCTGTATGACTATTTATTTTTCTACTGATGTTAAAGATTATATTTGATCCAATATTTTGCTGATTACAACTAGACTTGATTGGGATTAATCTCTAATTTTTATGGATTTAATTGATAACTTTTATACACTATTCTATGCCTGGAAACAACTACTATACCGGCAGAATTTTCATGTTGTTCAGCAAAGAAACTTAATTTTGACCTGATTCAATTTGTTTTCTATAAAACTTTGTGAATATGAATTATAGCCTACTGTATCTATTTTATAACCCTTTCAACGAATCTGGATTTCGATTTATATTTTGTGAGATATTGTTGTTTTAGTACTGCAGTGTTTATGATTCCAGATTTACAAAACTACTGTAACTTGCTGCTTTCTGATTTTACTTGACTATTCTATCTATGTTGGAAAATTATGAAACTTTATTTTCTGTTACTAAACATACTAGGGAATACCCCAGATTTTTCGTGGATTTAATTAGTAAGTTTTTATGCTGTTTTCCTTTTCTTGAATACAAACTCCTGATTTCTGGGTGAACACGTTTTCTGGATACAAATCTGTTCGAGACATGTTTCTGTGAAATGCCATATGACTTATATATATTTGCTGGATTCGGTTGGAAGTCTATTTTTCAGATTCTCTGACGGATCCAGGTTTGCATGTTTGTAGAAACGGGAATCCCATATTTAGTGCAGTACTGTCTTGCTGTCCTGAACTAGGATTTTCGTTGTTCTACCCCTTTTATGTGTTGTCTTTCATCTGCACATGTTTGCCTTTCAACATGAACCTGTTATCTGTTTATGCCATGTTATTCTTGCCCTGTTTTGTGACACATACATACCTGTCTGATAAAAATAATAAAATAATCAATCGGGGTTAAGGGAAAGATCTAGTAGTGGATAATATAGAAATGTGTACTTGGCAGGGGGCCCGTGTTTCCCACAGGATTATTTGCTATGTGTTCATGACTACATGATACACAATTCTGTTTGTCTGATTACCTTGACTGCACACTTCCCTATAGGAAGGTGTACTCAGAATAGAACCCGTAGGTTCTATCTATCTGTCTGGATCTGCATCTGATATCTGTCTGTCTGATACCTGAGTACACGGCCCTATAAAATCCCCTATGAAATCTAAATGTAATTTGTTTAAATGTAGCAACCATGTGGTAAAAGTTTGGGACGCATGAAGTGCTACCTACATAGTAATAACACAAGACCTGCAATAACATGATATCTATTACCTGTTTACCTGTATATGCCATCTGACATCTGTTATCTATCTGACTGTTACATGCTACTGGACATCTGTTACCTATTTACCGTCTATATGATACTTGACATCTGTTACATATCACCTATATCTGTTAGTACACCATGTTACTTGATTATGTTTTCTGATTTATGTTAGACATTCTGTTTTGCTCTGTCATATCTATTCCATGCTATGTTTGTTCTGCTGTTATTTTATATTTGTTTATTCCTTTTTCCTGTACTTTTGCCTGCACTACAAGCGGCCCGTAACTTGCATTGGTGGGAGTTTTATTTTCTTTTCCTCTACCTGCAATTTATTAAATTGCAGATGGAGATCAGCAACCCGATGGAGTAGGTGATCTGAGATTTTAGATGCTAGAGTTTTTCTATTATTATTTCATGTTGCCTATTTGAATAATGTATCTGTTACTTGGATTATTTTGTTTTGGGCAATGTGACTCGGGATTATTGACTTGTTTCCAGATCTGGTTTATTTGAGATTATTAAATTTTGTTTCAAGTAAATTATGTTGGTATATCTATATATGCATGTGTGGTTGACTTCTCTTACTTCCTACTCTGATTATTCCTGTGAAATATTGTAAAGATCCTGACAGCTTATGGATGATGAAAATCATTCGATGAGCTTAGTCACGTGTCTGTAATTCGTGTTCCTTTTTGGGAAGCGGGGCGTGACATTATTGGATCCTTATTTCTTCTACCCATTACCCATTGCTTACCTGAAACCCAACTTGCACCTAAACCCTAATATCAATACCCCCTCATATATATTTATACCCTGTCTTATATCCCCCGTTCATCTAACCCTAGTCACTACTTTCACCTTCTCCCAACCTCCTGCTCCCCGTCCTCTCACCCAGTCCACCCCGGGGCTGCTCTACTCCGGTGCCAGCCCCATCTCCCGGTGCCCCGTCGCCCTGCTCCCTCCCTCTCTCCTACACGGGCAGACGCAGCAGCAGCCGCCGCGCAACGACAGTCGTGACGCACCTTCCTAGCACCGCCCTGTGCTCCCCTCCGACGACAACAACAGCCGCAACACCCTTTCCCTGTGCCGCCTCCTTCGTCGTTGTCCCATCTAGACGCCAGCAAGCCCCTCGGCCTTTCGCCAAAGCTCCTTGCCGTCGTCTTCTCATCCTGTCTCTCCGCTGCCTCTCTTGGTGTGTGGTTGTGATCTTGTTGTGCTCGTGTGTTCATTATTGGTTCGTGGTTCGTTCGTTCGTCGAGTTTGTCACCTGGGAATCCATCCCCGTTATTCTTGTTCATATTTTGTCATTTTCGTCGTCAACTATAAAGCAGGTAACTTGTATTCTTTTTTTTGTGTAATACAATTACTAAATACCGCTTGTAGTATAGGTTTTTCCTAGAGACAATTCTTGTACAAAACCCCTGTTACATCTTGTCTCTATGTGTTGATCCATCCGTAGTTGTCTCATTACACACACGACATGAATTTAGACTTATGGATAATCAATTCTGGTATACATGCATGCGTTCGTGAATTATGAGGTGTTGTACGATCTTGTATGTTTGATGGGTTCATGGTGGTATAACTCGTTCTAGACTTGTCAAACACCATATACCATGTTTCTTGGACATCTAATACAGCATACTTCACACTTTTTTATGATTTGGATGAATTTCATATGAACTAGTTGATTTTATGCATGAAGAATAATTTTGTCCTTATTGTTACCTCGTTTTTGTTCAATATTTTAGACCCTATTAAGGTCATTATATAAATTTTATTTGTGAATATGAATTATAGAGAATTCTGTCTACATTCCAGAATTTCTAACAGATCTCAGTTTCGATTTGTGAGTTGCAAGTTATGGCTATTTGACTACAGAGATGTAGAAAAATTACAGATTTGGTTTTATGTTAATTCTGGAGAGTAATTTATTTTTATACTGATGTTAAAGATAATATTTTGATCCAATATTTTGCTGAGTACAACTAGACTTGACTGGGATTAACCCCTAATTTTTGTGGATTTAATTGATGACTTTTATGAACTATTCTATACTTGAAAACAACCACTATACTTGCAGAATTTTCATACTGTTCAGTAAAGAAACAAAATTTCAACCTGATTGTATTTTCTGGTACAAAAACTTTGTGAATATGATTTGTAGCCTACTGTATCTATTTTATCACCCTTTTTTCGGATCTGGATTTCGATTTATATTTTGTAAGATATTTCTGCTTTTACACTGCTGTGTTCATGATTCTAGATTTACAAACTTTTTGTATCTTGCTGTTTTCTGATTTTACTTGACTATTCTATCTATGTTGAAAAATTATGAAAATTTATTTTCTGATACTAAACATACTAGGAAATACCCCATATTTTTTGTGGATTTAATCAGTAAGTTTTTATACCATTTTCCTGTTTATGAATACAAACTTCTGATTTCTGGCTGAACATATTTTCTGGATACAAATTTATTTTGAGACTTGTTTTTGTGAAATACCATATGACTTATATATATTTGCTGGATTCAAACGAGAGTCTATTTCCAGATTTTCTGACGGATCCAGATTTGTACATTTATCGCAACGGGAATTCCAGATTTAGTGCAGTACTGTCTTGCCGTCCTGAACTAGAATTTTCGTTATCCTACCCTTTTATGAGTTGTCTTTCATCTGTATATGTTTACCTTTCAATCTGAACCTGTTACTTATTTATGTTATGTTATTCTTGCCCTATTTAGTGACACATACATGTCTGTCTAATAATAATAATAAATAATCAAGTCGAGGTTAAGGGAAATATTTTGTTGTGGAAAATATAGAAATGTGTACTTGGAAGGGGGGCGTGTTTCCCACATGATTATCTGTTATCTGTTACATGTTCATGACTACATGATATACGACTTTGTTTAGCTGATTACCTGACTGCACACTTTCCTATAGGAAGGTGTACTCAGAAGAGAATCTGTAGGTTCTATCTGTCTGTATCTGTATCTGTTATCTATCTGTCTGATACCTGAGTACACGGCCCTATACAGTCTACTACTAAATCTAAACGTAATTTGTTTGAATGTAGCAACCATGTGGTAAAAGGTTGGGATGCATGAAGTTCTACCTAGATAGAACTAAACCACAAGACCTGTAATAACATGACATCTGTTGCATGCTTACATGTACATGCTACCTGACATATGTTATCTATTTACCTGTTGCATGATACTTGACATCTGTTACATATCACCTGTACTTGTTAGCATACCATGTTACTTGATTCTTTTTTCTGATTCATGTTAGATATTTTGTTTTGCTGTCCTATCTATCCCATGCTATGTTTGTTTCCGCTGTTGCTCTATGCTTGTCTGTTTGTCTTTTCTGTACTTGTGCCTGCACTACAGGCGGCCCATAACTTGCATTGGCGGGCATTTTTTTCTCTTTCCTTTTTTTGGAATTTGTTCAATTGCAGATTATGGTGATCAGCTGCTCGATGGAGTAGATGATTTGAGATTTTAGATGCTGGAGTTCTTGCTATTATTATTATTATTTCCCGTTGATTATTTTGAATAAATGTATCTGCCACTTGGATTATTTTGTATTGGGCAATGTGACCCGAAATTATTGACTTTTTCAGATCTGGTTTATTTGAGATTTATTAAATTTTGTTTCAAGTAAATTCTGTTGGTATATTTATTTATTTGTGCATGTGTGGTTGACTTCTCCATGTTTACTTCCTGTTATTCTTGTGAAATATTGTAAAGATCCTGACAGCTTATGGATGATGAAAATCATTCGCTGGACTTAGTCACGTATCCATATTTTGTATTCTTTTTTTGGGAAGCGTGGCGTGACAGACATATTTGGGATAGTCATTTTTTACACTTTGTTACTGCATTCAAGTTTGTGATTGTTAAATAAAGGAATCGTTGTATTATAGCATTGCGTCAATTGTATGCAACCTGCAGTTTTCAAGTTGCAGGACTCGGATTAGCAAGCGACGTGGAGATGAATTGATGTTGATGGATGTTGCAATATTGAGGATATTGGATGTTATAAATTGTATTTCTTTCATGTAAACTTCCGATGTGTATTGTAA
Organism: Hemerocallis citrina; assembly: GCA_017893485.1. Lineage (NCBI taxonomy): Eukaryota > Viridiplantae > Streptophyta > Magnoliopsida > Asparagales > Asphodelaceae > Hemerocallis > Hemerocallis citrina. The sequence continues at coordinate 120,148,525 of CM030361.1, read as the reverse complement.
TTAATGTCATTGTAATGAAAAAGTTTTTAAATTCCTGGTATTTTTGTATGAAATTGAAGTAAAGATCTTGATTATGCTACTAATTACCTGTATTTGGAATTCGGTGCGTTACATAAAATGATTGCACTGAGTATATTGGTCTTACACTGAGTATATAGCCGATCGAATGTATTCTGAGACTATAGTTACAATTGGATGGATGTATTCTGGGACTGGGCTTAAATGGTCGGACGGATGTATTTCGGGACTATGGTTACAGTTGGACGGATGTATTCCAGAACTGCAATTTTCAGGTGAGATGAGTCTTAATTATTTTCGGGATTATGAATAATCAGGTAGATGTACTCCGGGATTATGGATAGTCGGGCGGAAGATAGACGGATCTCTTGTATTCTAACCTAGAGCGACGTTTATGGGATTTTTGCGCGATGAGGGTTTTGTATGGTCAGGTAGATGTATTTCGGGATTAGAGCTAATATTCGTTGAATTTCTAAATCATGCCTTCGTCACGGTTTTATGTTTGCATAACAAGGGATTGAACTCTATATTGAGGAGTACGTTAAGGTCTTACCGTCGGACCTGTATAGTACGAGATGTATAGAATCTGAACAAGTGCGCATTAAAGTTGCATTGTAGGTTTAAATGTCTGCATTAGTCATTAGGTCATATCATACATTAACATATTTGGGATAGTCATTTTTCATACTTTGTTTCTGCATTCAAGTTTGTGATTATTAAATAGAGGAATCACTGTATTATAGCATTGTGTCAGTTGTATGCAACTGACGTGCCCACAGTTTTCAAGTTGCAGGACTCGGATTAGCGAACAACGTGGTGATGAATTTGATGTTGATGGATGTTGCAATATTGAGGATATTGGATGTTATAAATTGTATTTCTTTCATGTAAACTTCCGCTGTGTATTGTAATTAATGTCATTGTAATGAAAAAGTTTTTAAATTCCTTGTATTTTTGTACGAAATTGAAGTAAAGATCCTGGTTATGCTACGAATTACTTGTATTTGGAATTCAGGGCGTTATATAAAATGATTACACTGGTCTTACGTACATTAAAAGAAGAAACTTTTTTTGGTGCCCCCCAAAATTTTGGGCTTGAGGCAGCGGCCTCTTGGGCCTCATATTAGGTTCAGGCCTGAATTGATCACTTCACCACCATGCAACTCATAGAAGTAGACGTTGATTTCTGAGTATCCTTCCTAAGTTCATCCTCGTTCAAGCCCTTGGTGACACCAGCCACCGAGAGCTTCTTCTTGGTAGATTTCCCAGTGTAGCATGGTGGTTACCAAATGCCTGTACGAATATGGAAATGAATATATCAAGTTGAAAGCTTTATCCTCTTTGCCTAGATCGTCTGCATTTATTTTCCTCAATTCAAATAACACCTTATTGAATTTCACTATATGATCTTCAAGAGCGGTACCTTACTTCATTGAGAAATAAAATAGTTTTCTTTTCTAGTACATCCGATCCATTAATGACAATCCCGAGTATTCAATTATGTGTCTTACCCACAGACTCGCCGCACTTTTCTTCTCAAGGAAGTTGAACTTGACTTCGTCCGCCAATGACAGCTGGATTGAACTCAAGGCTTTTAAACAAATCTCATCCCACTTCTCATGCTTTATGTCGGTTGGCTTCCATTCATCTCCTCTAGGGTAAGATGCAAGCCTTTTACGTCGTAAACATCCACCTTCCAGATATTAAAGTTGATCTTACCATCGAACTACTTAATCTTCATGAAACTTGGATATGTGATCTTCTCAAAGGAACTTGAGCAACCTCCGAATCGCTGGATAAAAAATAATTTGTATGGATTATAGTGAGAGACGCTGAGTTATGCGACAACCGGTCACCACGAACAACCAAGTAAGTAGACCACACCAAGCACACAAAAGCAGATAAGGTTTATCCCGATTCGATGAACCTAATACGGGGAAGAAATAACCCAGATATTATTCAACTACAGAAGATACAGGAGTTACAACCACTCTCACCAAGAACCTATCTATTTCTCAAGCCTCACTAGAAGATACTCTGTTGTTTACAATAGAAAACTCTCAGATAAACTACTCCCTTTCAATGGAATCTATTACATTGTTAATAGAAATCTAGAGAAACTCTGGGTTTGTAATCTTGATATAACACCGTCTGATATACCATGAAGAGCTAGCCACACGATAGGGATCATACGATTTTACTTGGAGAAGGAATTGGGCTCAAACAGATCCGCTAAGACCCAACCGAAACTGTTGTTGTTATTTACTTGGAATTGGCTGTCACCTTCAGACAGTCCAGCAACAATCATCTTCATCGGCTTCAATCTTTGTATCGACCCTCTTCTCTTTTGGCATGTTCACATCGAACCTAGTATGCAATGCTGACTCTTAGTTTATTGTTGACTCTTAGTTTGGTGTGCACAAAACGTGTCCATAAATACTAATAAGTTTAAATTAAGTTGTTTAGATTTTTAGGTTAAAATAATATCAATAAGAGATCCAAAAGAGATTCAAGAATAAGCAAAGAAGGAAAGTAATAAAGAAAGATTGCAAAATCAAGCAAAAGAAGAAGTTATTCAAAACGAGCACATGTTGATTAGTACCCAAGAAAGCTATCAAGACCAGTTGTTGCTATTCCATATCTGTGAGATTTTATCTGTAATTGATTGATTGATGATTGATTAGTAAATGGTAAGAATATAAAGTGGATTCGTTATGAACAACACGATAACGATTGACCGCACCTCATGTTGGTCGACCGCATCGCAGTCGACTACACTTCACAGCAACATAATGAAGCAGTCGACCATTCATCTCTCAACTTTTTGTCAGAGAGATGAACGGTCGACTGCACCTAAATTGCGGTCGACCGTACTTTGTGCTGTTCACTCTTTTGGAATGTATCGTTTCTAATTTTTATAGATACACTTCCCCTTCTATATAATTGGACAAACACACTGAGTATTCCTCACCTATTACTTCTGAGAAAAATCTTCTGAACTAATCTTTCAACAATCAATCCGAGTGTGTGTGATAACTATTTGTATTCTTCAGTCAGGATCATCGAGGATCTTGAGTTCTTTTCTTTTCTTCCACTTCGGTAAAATTGACGGGACTTGTGTTATAAGTCTTGTGGGTGTAATAGGTCTCTCGGCCTGAATTCGAGAATCACTATACAAGGGTTTGAGTATAGTGGAACACTTATGGCGGAGAATTGCTACAAGTAGGTGGTGTGGACGTAGACCTGGGGGTCGAACCACGTTATATCGCTGCGTCACTTGTGTTATGTGTGTTTGATTTTCTTATCTCTTCTTATTTACTTTGCTATTCATTTTATTTTTTAAAATTTTGCACAATCACCCTATTCACCCCCTCCCCCCCAAGGGTGATTTAAAGTGGTATCAGAGCGAGGTGCTTATCAAAAAGCTTAAAAGCTTAAGCAAAAGGTCCAATAGCCGAAATCCCTCCTTCCGAAAACTTGTACTCATCGGAGCCATTCATCTCTAATGGGACAAGTCTAACACGCTCACCACATTTTGATGAAAAATGCTATGATGTTTAGAAAGTTTGTATGTCTCATTTCTTACAGATGCTTGGAGAAAAACAATGGACAGGTGCATAAACAAACTGAGATTCTTGTCAGCGATGGAAAGAGGGTCTTCACAAAAGCTGAACTAGCATTGAAAAATGCAAATTCCATGAATATGACAACACTCTATGTAGGGTTGAACAATGAGGAATTAATGCAATGCAGACGAAATTGTAAGACAGCATACGAAATTTGGAACAAAATGCTAAAACGACATGAGGGAACCACTTCTGAGGTAAAAGCTAAAGTAAATTTATGTTTTTATAAGTTTGATGTTTTTCGTATGTTGCCAAGAGAAAATGTAGATCAAATGCTTGCTTGTTTCGATATCACTGCACACGAGCTTGAGAGCTTAGGTAAGGGGTTGGGCAATGATCGAAAGGTCGGAAAACTTAGAAGTTGTCTCACGCCCGAGTGGGATGTAAAAGCTGCTGTAATGAGGGAGACCCTTGAGGAAAAGGGATTCGATTACTATATATTCCAAGGAAAGTTGAAGACATACGAGATGAAGATGACAGAAACTAAAAGATACAGACAGAACATCGAGATTGAACAAAAAACTGAAGAGAGGATCATTGCCCTAAAAGCAGAGAAATCACGTCCATCAAAATCAGAACTAGACCATGAAGAATCAGACGAAGATTTCATACGGCTAACTAAAAAATTCTGTAAGCATCTCAAACGCAAAAAGTACAGCAGGTTACAAGGAGAAAGAGACAAAGATAAAAATGATGAGTGCTACAAATGCAACAAGCCAGGACATATACACCCAAACTGTACCCTATCAAAAGGTAGGAACAAAGATTATCATCCCTCCAATTCAAGATTGAGAAAGAAGACGTCGAAGGCAATGTGGCTAGACTCAGATTCAAGTGAGGATGAACAATATCACAACAATGTTGGCTTCATGGCTCTTGGGAATGGTGAGGTGCAATCACCATCTCAAGAAGAGGTAATCGAAGAACCCACTTATAATGAGTTAGTAGATATGTGTAATGGATTAAAAGATTATGCTAAGAAATTGTGTCGTGAACTAAGACAATATAAACAAATTCCAAATGAATCTCATGACTCTTGCATCGCTAAAAATAAAAAACTGAAAAATAAAAATTTCTTGATCATGGAAAAATTCGAGTCATTTAGAAAAGATCGTGATGTATTGCTAGAGGAAAATGAACTCTTAAAATAACAAATTCAAGAATCCTTAGCACACATGATGAACACTTGAGAGAAATTCATAAAAAATCTGTTTATATTGCTAAGCTCACTGATGATTTAAAATAATGTAAAAGAAAATTTGATGAGGTAGTGGAAGGTTGTAACGAAGCACTTGTGTAACCCCTGTTTTTCCAAAAAGGTATTTTTCGATATTTTCTGTATTTAAAAATTTTTGCAAATTATTTTTTCGGATTTCAAATTTCTTTTGTCAAAATGTATTTTTGGACCTTCTATTTTAAAATCTGTTTTCGATCAAATGAATTTATTTGTAACTATTTTTCTGTGATCTTATATTGTAAGAAAAATCTCATTTATTATTATTGTTATTATTGTTATTAGTTTTGACTGGTTATCAACGACCTATTTTTATGTACAAATTGTATTTGTAGTATTTTAAATAAATACTATTTTTGTAATGCAAATTATATTTTTATTTTATAAACAATATTTTTATTCGTTAATGTATTTTTCTAGTGAATTTCTTTAAACCCATACCCTATTTTTATTTAAATTCTAATATCCATCTAAAATACCCATTATACAACCTCCAACCTATACCTAATACTCCGAACCACTACCTACCCTTCCTGATTTAAAACCTTCCAAAATCCTTAGCATCTACCGTGAGTTGCTTTTCCCCAGCCTACACTACCCGGTTGCACCCCAGGATAACACCCGGCCCAACTCTTTTTTCTCCTTGTAGCCGACATGTGCACCTTTCCCTTCTCCAAACCCTAATCCAGGTTTATCATATCCTATTGATATAGTTACAAACCGAAACTGCTTATTCCTTTTTATTTTTCTCCCAAACCATTGCACCTTATTTCCGTGCTTCATCTCTCCCGCTTTCGCTTCATCCGCCGTCACGCTCTCTCTCTCTTGGGATTTTTATTACGCGTGCTCGAGTGCGCGTGTGGATCGTTCGTGAGTTCGTGAATTTTCGTTCGTGGGAATTTCTTCCAATTTTGATTTGCATCGTTCTTCATCTCCAAATTCAGGCAAGTAACTTGTACTTAAATTTCTTAGGTTGATACAAGTAGAAAGTTCACACATAGGATAGGTTGAGACTAGAGACGGACAAAGATCATATTTTTAATTGTGGGTTTCGTCTCTATTGTTCAAAACAGGCCATAGACGACTTAGGACATGGAGTTTGATAGGTTTATGCCATAGGATTCACCCAAACGCGATTGTTATCGCATATGTGACATATTGTATACCCGATGTATGTTTGAACACCCATATGAGGAATACTAGATTTTGACATTTTAGATACCCTCCATTATGACATTTGGACCATGTGTAGACAGCGTTTTGAATTTGGAAGAGTTTGGATGATTTTTGAGGAAGTTATGACGTTTTGAAGTTTGGTTGAGAAATCTGGAAATTTGGATTGAACTGGATTGATTGCTGTTTTTACCTGAATTAGAGTCCGAATCTTAACATGACTATTTCTGAGTAATTTGTAGAGAATCGAATCTAATTTCTAACCCCATTGGTTTCATCCTGTTTGGAGTTTGTATGAATTAGTTATGATTATTTTAGTAACTGTATGCCGGTAGTTTCCAGATTCATTTCGGGGTAGATTTTATCACCAATTTATTTTCAAGATCCAGGTTAGACATAATTTCATGCCACAAGATTTGGTCCAGTGTTTCACCATGATGTTAGGTAGTTCTCTGATTTTTGTGATAATTAAAAGATGAGTTTTGAGTGATGCCTTACATCCTTTTCTATAGATCGCTTTTGCTGTAAACTGCATGTGATTGTATGTTGAATGTCGTGTTCACCTTATTTCTAATTACTGTATGAATATTTTATGTGAGATATGAAAGTTAGGTAATTGTATCTACTTTCATCCCGTTTTGGCGGAAGTGGATTTCGATGCGCTGTTTGCAAGTTGTGTTCAATTTTGTACAGCAGTGTTGAGGAATTCCAGATCCATCAAAACCGTGTTTTTTGTTATTTTTCATTTTTGACAACATAACTTTACTTTCTGGAAAAATATGAAAATTTATATTTTGAGACTATACATATAGGGGATTACCCCAGAATTTTCGTGGATTTAATTGATGACTTTACCTGCTGTTTTCATGTGGTTTAAGTTATTCCCCTGTTTTCTGGCTGTACCGGAAATCTGTGTTGAAGTGACTTTTAAGCTAAGATGTTATGAACTAGTGTATACCTTTATTATACTTTTTAGAAGCGTGTGGATGTCTAGTTTCCAGATCCTTCGACGGATCATGATTTGCATGCCTGTAGATCTTTGGATCACTGTTTTAGTACAGACTGGTCTTGCTGTCCTGATTGTAAACATACGCTATTTTGCTCGTATTTGTGAAGGTATAGTACCTATACTTGCTGACCTAATTCCCTGAGTCTAAACCTGATTATAACCTGTTAGTTTGACATTATTTAGCACACTCTCATGCCTGTTGATGATCTTAATAATAAAGTAATTAAGCCGGGGTATATGGGACAGATCTAGTAGTGGATAGTGCAGAAACGTGTACTCGGGAGGAGACTTGTGTTTCCTTTATGACATGTTACCGATCAAGTTACCGATCAAGTTACCAATCAAGTTACCGATCAAGTTACCGATCAAGTTTACCGACCAAGTTCTGTGATTCTGTGAATGCTGAGTATACTGCCCTGCATGGTCCCCTACGAAATCTAAAGCGAAACTGCATTGACTGTAACAACCATGTGATAAAAAGATGGCACACGAAGTGTTACCTAGATAGTAATAATACAAGATATTAATACATGAATACCTGTTACCTGTATTCCTGTTACCTGATTATCCTGATATTCCTGTTACCTGATTTCCTGATACTTGATACAGATTTACCTGATTACCTGAATACCTGATAATTGTACATGTTACCTGTTGACTTTACTGTTGACATATGTTACCTATACCTGTTAGTATATCCTGTGGTTAGATAGTGTCCATGTGCTTGTATCCTATTCTATTTGTGACCCGGACTTGCCATTGACGGGTACTGTGTTTTCTTCTTTTCCTTTTTCCTGCATTCGTTGTATTACAGATTTTGGAGGACAGGTTCCTAAAGGTATTGGCAAGATGAGAGGCTAGAGGCTGAATTTTGCTATTGCTATTCTTGTTGCTTATTTTGGACAATATTGTATTTTGAACTTGTATTATTCCCTGTATTCGGACAATATGACCCAAGATTATTTGTGTAATTCAGATCATGAATATTTGAGATTAATGTGTTTTATTTCAAGTATTCTTATTGGTATTTGGTTCATAAGTGCATGTGGTTGACTTTCTGGCTTCTGACTCTGATTTTACTGTGACATGTTGTAAAGATTTCTTGAAACAGCTTAAGGATGATAATAATCATTCGCTGGACTTTTGTTACGTGCTCGTATTCCGTATTTTTGGGAAGCGGGGCGTGACAACTTGAGCAAAATAGAATACTTGATGCTACCATAGACACTCTTCGTTGGAACACTAAAGACGATGAGATGACTAGGAAAAGACTTTGTAAAAGATAATTGAGCTCGAGAAAATTGTTGAAAAATATGAAGGGCCCAGTTACCTTATTACAAAGAATTCAAGATCTTATCATGATAATCAAGGGCTTGGTTACAATGAGCCAATACAACATCAAAAATCTAAGCAATCTTGTCATACACATATGCATAGCCACCAAAATAGTTACAAACCAACACACAATTATGCATATGTACATGATCCAAAGCATAATCGCATTACTTGTCACTATTGTTGTAGATTAGGACATTTTCTTATAATTGTTCTTTAAAAAGGAATACTAACTTCGTTCGGATAAAGAAGAATACAAGTACAGGAACAATACCTACTTGGATACATACTAATCTTAATGTAGGTACATCAATGCACTTCACCTAAAGATCGGTAGCACCTTGATAGTGGATGCCTAAAGCTCATGACGGATGAAAACAATACTTTTGCATCACTATCAAGAAAAGAAAAGGGAAGATCAAATTTTTTTAAGGTAAAACAATTTTAGTTTAATTCTTTGTCTGGTAAGCAAATTTAAACTCATTTTTTTCCAACTTGCTGATATCTTTACTAAGCCCTTAGATGAAAAACGATTTTAAAGGGAGAATTGAATGTTATTGATTTTTTTGCTTAAACTTGGTTATTCGGTCGACTGGACGACTGAGAAGGTGTATAGTCGACTGGGCGGTCGACCGGCGCACTCTCAGCCTTCGTTTGGTTTTATGCTTCTTTTAAAAAAATTGGCTTTCAGTTTGAGCGTTCGACCGTACGGTCGACCGGTCCGCTCTCTGTCTTTCGTTTTGTGTTTACAAGGTGTGCGGTCGACCGGTTTGCTCTCGGGTTAATTATTTATTTTATATGCTCAATTGGTTTTGCGGTCGACCGGTTCTTTTCTTGGTTACTTGTTTTGATTTTTACGATCCCTCTATTCACCATTTTCTATAATATCGGTTTATTGAAATACTTCTTCTTCTGTTCTCTGCCTCGCATCTGTATTAGAAAAATCTCAAATCTATGATACCATGAAGAGCTCTCCCTGTATATCAAAGAGTTTCACTATCAGCGGTATCATGTAAGTAGATTTTCTTCTGCTTTCAAAAATTATTATATTTCCCAAATTCATCTCATGCTTTATCATGTTCCCTAAATTAACCTCTTGTTTTGCTTAATGAATGTTCTTTTCATTTACAAATGGCTTTCAGGGGAGTATGTTATATACTTAATTTATGCTTGTCTTTTGCCCCCTCTTGGTGTGTTCCAAAAAAAGGGGAGAATATTTTTATGAATATTTTTAGCTGAAAGTAAATATAATATTGAATATTATTATTTCTTCTTCATATGTTTTCTATGAAATTCTGTATAACATGAAGTATTGAATTAGGGGGGGGGGGGGGGGGGGTGTTACAAATCTCTCTTCCTCTTTATCTTTGAAAATCTATGTTACAGGAAGTACTGAATTCAGGGGAAGTATTTATATGCCTTACTGTTTTATTTTTACTTTCAACATTCAAAAGCATGTTTTGTTCACACCAAAAGGGAAAGATTGTTGACTCTTAGTTTGGTGTGCACAAAATGTGTTCATAAATACTAATAAGTTTAAATTAAGTTGTTCAGGTTTTCAGGTTAAAATAATATCAATAAGAGATTCAAAAGAGATTCAAGAATAAGCAAAGAAGGAAAGCAATAAAGAAAGATTGAAAGATCAAGCAAAAGAAGAAGTTATTCAAAAAGAGCACATGTTCATTAGTGCCCAAGAAAGCTATCAAGGTCAGTTGTTGCTATTCCTTATTTGTGAGATTTTATCTATATTTGATTGATTGATGATTGATTAGTATATGGTAAGAATATAAAGTGGATTCGTTATGAACAGCACAATAACGGTTGACCGCACCTCATGTCGATCGACCGCATCACAGTCAACTACACTTCACAGCAACATAATGAAGCAGTTGTCCATTCATCTCTCGACTTTTTATCAGAGAGATGAACGGTCGACTGCACTTAAATTGCGGTCGACCGTACTTTGCGTTGTTCACTCTTTTGGAATGTATCGTTTCTAATTTTGATAGATACACTTCCCCGTCTATATAATTGGACGAACCCACTGAGTATTCCTCACCTATTACTTCTAAGAAAAATCTTCTGAACTAATCTTTCAACAATCAATCCGAGTGTGTGTGATAACTATTTGTATTCTTCAGTCAGGATCATTGAGGATCTTGAGTTCTTTTCTTTTCTTCCACTTCGGTAAGATAGACAGGAATTGTGTTAGAAGTCATGTGGGTGTAATAGGTCTCTCTGCCTGAATCCGAGAATCACTGTACAAGAGTTTGAGTATAGTGGAACGCTTGTGGCGGAAAATTGCTACAAGTAGGTGGTGTGGACGTAGACCTGGGCGTCGAACCACGTTATATCGCTGCGTCATTTGTGCTATCCGGGCTGCTTCACCTGATGACCACAGTCGACGGGGCACCACCACCACTACGCCCTCATAATGGAAGCTGACGCCCAATGCCATCGCCCGTTGTGGCGAGAGGAGAAGGTGATACTTCAATCAACTGGGTCTTGTATTGGTTTTCTAATTGAGAGAGAGTGTGTGTGAGAGAGTGAGTGAGTGATGATGTTGCTCCTCACTAATCTATGTTGGTGGCGGTCTGTATTTGTGAGAAATCACTGGAGATAGCAAGGGCGTGAGAGAGGCGAAGGTATCCTCTTCACGGCTCTCTCCTTGACTGCGGTTTTGGGTGGGGGAGTAATAATAGCAAGATTGTGGGAGGATAGGAGGTGTAGACTAAGCTTGGCGGTTGTCAAAACTCTGCCTACGGGGCTTGGGCCCAAAGATGCCCCCTCAGCGAGTAGACTGAGCTCGGCGGTTGTCAAAATTCGGTCTGCGGGGCTTGGGCCCAAAGATGGGGTCCCCCAGTGAGGAGAAGGCAGGGCTCGGCGGGTGATAAAATCATGCCAAACTAGTTTCAGGTGGGTGTGCATGTGCCGTAGAGGCAGTGTACGAAGCTAAATTGACGTACATACAATTTTGATGGACCGAGCATGTTTGTCGGCCCACCCTCCATGGTTGTTGGAGGGATTTGTTGTTTGTAGGAGTTATGTTGCTTCATGTATGTTCTATTTTGTCTGTAGGTTGTAACTTGGCCCAGTACTCTGGGCTTGTTTCTTTAATTTCTTATTAATGAAATAGGGTGGCCATATTCCATCTTTTCCTTCAAAAAAAAAACAATCCATTTTCTTCCATTCACAAGAGTTCTCTCAACTTAAATTTCACTCACATTGAACAAAGTTGATGACAATTTGAACTATATATAACACAAAATCATGACTTTGCAGAAAAAATTATCTAAGAAAGAAAATAGAGAGAGAAAAATGAATTAACCGAGAAGGACATTTGCATGAGTTAGAGAGCAAACACGTCGTCTGACAAGTCTAACCAAGGTTAAGTATGGACAAAAAGACTAAATAGCTTTTGCTCAAGGCCCTCGGCCCCTCACATTGTTAGCAACAAAAACATGCAAATACAAAATTGCAGGAGATGAAGATAGAAATAGAATATTCTTGGGCATATGAATGCAAAATCCTTATAATTATATCTACATATTATGCTATATTATGCTAATAGGAGAGAGAATGTACCCCTCTCTCTTTTCTCCATTTTGATATAGAGAAAGAAGAGCAAAATCCCAACCACCACCTCCGCTCAATTTTCGATCGTCTGATCGTCTAGATGAGCGAAAACGTGCGTGATTGAGGCTTCCGATCGCACCACATCGCCACCTACTCATGCATGTCAATTCACTTAACGGGCAAGCCCATTACGTGATCAACGTCCTAGGTCGCTCCACGTCACCACATCATCCTGGTACCTTATTCCACCCAGCGGCCGAGCACAGGCTCGATGGGCGATCTAGATCGCTCCAAAAATCGCGCCGACTCAATAAATCAATAAAAAAATATCAGAAAATGATTTAAAATTAAGAAATTGAATTAAAATTTCAAAAAATATTATTAAATACGAAAATTTAATTAGAAATTCTGAAAAAAAATAAAAATTTGGAAACTACACAATATATTATGCTAAACGACTTTGTCTAGGATTTTTCTCATTTTTTCTTTTTAAAATAAAAAACGGAGGCAAATGTAGAAGATAACTCCTCACTCTTACTCCATCCAAATTGGAATTGGAATCTTCATTATTATATAGGTGTTATTAGATGAATTTTTCAAATTGTTTTTTATTATTTTCTTATTTTTAAATAAAATTATGTATAGTATTGCACGAATTATACTATATCTTATATTATATTATATTATATTATATTATATTATATAATTTTGTGCAATATTGCACACGGGTACACTAGTTTATCTCTAATAATAATAATCTCTAATATTATAATGGGAGAATGTCTTAATGTCATTTGTCAATCTATCAACGCATGTCATGCACGTACATAACTAATATGAAGGATGTTTCAGGTTCGAGTATTCACTACGCCAAAGTTTTTATTTTTTATTTTTTATAAAAATTATTAAGAGTTGCATTGTTCGTACATAACTAATATAAAAGAGGTCTCAGATTCAATGACACACTATGTCGAAATTTTTACTTTAAAAAATATATATTTATTAAAATGTGCATTGCACGTGTAAATCTCTAATGTTATAATGGGAGAAGGCCTTAGTGTCATTTGTCAATCTATCAACGCGTGTGACACACGTACATAACTAATATGAAGGAGGTTTCAGGTTCGAGTCCTCACTACGTCAGAGTTTTTATTTTAAAAAAATAATAATTATTAAGATGTGCATTGTGCGTGCATAACTAATATAAAAGTGGTCTTAAAGCCAGACTACGTCGAAATTTTTACTACTAAAAAAATATATTTATTAAGACGTGCATCACGCGTGTAACTTACGAGTAATAATCTCTAATATTATAATGGGAGAAGGCCTTAGTGTCATTTGTCATTTTGTCATTCTACCAACGTGTGCAACGCACGTACATACTTAATATAAAGGAGGTGTCCGGTTCAAATCCTCCCTAAATGGAGAAGAGTTTTTTAAAAAATTTTTGAAATTATTAAAACGTGCATCACACGTGTAAATTACTAGTGATCTCTAATATTATAATGGGAGAAGGCCTTAGTGTCATTTGTAAAAGTTTGTCATTCTACCAACCCGTGCAACGCACGTGTTGGTAGTTTTTTTCCTTTTCATTCCCCCTCCCCAATTTCCCCACATGCAGCGCACGTGTATGATACTAGATTTTTTTTTGTCCTTTTCATTCCCCCTTCCCATTTTTCCCACGTGCAACGCACGTGTATAATACTAGTAATATTATAATGGAAGAAGACCTTAATGTCATTTGTCAATCTACCAACCCGTGCATTGCACGTGCATAATTAATATAAAGGAGGTCTCAAGTTCGAGTCCTCACTGCGTCAGATTTTTTACTATAATTTTTTAATATATTAAATGTGCTTCACACGTGTAAATTACTATCTATCTATCTATAATATAATATATAATCTCTACTACTTTAATGGGAGAGTTGGGGTTTGTAACAAACAAACTCTAACTTTGTGACTATATAAACATGTATAATACACGTTCAAACTATATCTAACAAATATCAATGTGCACTGCACGTGTAGCCCAAATCAAAACATTCAAATATAAACTATTTTTTTTTCTTATTAAATAGATATTCATTTAATTTGATGACTTTACTTTTTTAGACATGCATCGCACGTACCTTATACTAGTAACTATTATACTGGAAGAGTTGGAGTTATAAATCTACCTATTTACGTGCAATGCACGTGAAACTCTAACTCTCCCATTAATATGTGCATCGCACGTGTATATTACTAGTTATTATTTTAAAAAAATTTGAGGGAAAAGGTGGAATATGGCCACCCTATTTCATTAATAAGAAATTAACAAAACAACCCCAGCATGCTGGGACAAGATACAACCTACAGACGGAAAAAGGAACATGAAGCGACATGACCAGTACATATAATCAGCTCTCACTCTAAACTACGAGGACCAACTAATTGTATATCCGTTAAGCAAGCTTCGTGCACTCACCTCCACGGCACGCGCACACCCACCTGAAGCGAATTATGCAGAATTTGAAAATTTGCCGCTCCCATCCTTCTACCTCACCAAAGCAACTTCACACCTGGCCCAATCGAAGTCGCACCCAAAAGGAGAGCAGTGGAAAGGGTACTCACCTCTGTCACGCTATAGCTCTCACCAGTGATTTCTCACTAAACAAAACACTCGGTCACCCTAACCACGAACACAGACAAGGAGAGGGTCGTGAAGAGGATACCTTCACCTCTCACACGCTTCTACTATCTCTAGTGATTTCTCACAAACACTAACAGACACCAGCACAGAATAGAGAGAAGCAACATCTTTACTCTCTCACTCTTTCACTCACTCTCTCTCACGCAAAACCCAAAACAATCACAACTAACTGAAGCATCACCTTTCCCTCTCGCCCCTATGGGCGATGGACGTTGTAGATTGCAGGTTCACTGATGAGGGCGTAGTGGCGGTGCTGTTGCGAAACCTGTGACCGTTGGTTAACGGGTGTCAAATTCAGGGTGCGATGTAACACCCTGAATTCCAAAACATACTGAATTCGAAGTTCCACAGGATCCTTACACGTCTCTTCATACAATTTTACAAGGAAATTTAAACTTTTATTACATTAGAGTTACAACTTGAATTACATTTAAACAGCAGAAGTCATTTACAATAATTACATGAATAAAAAGTACAACACTTGAAACATTCTTTAAGCAGCTTGCATACTTAATCTTGTCAATCTTTTTATCCTGCATAGAAACCGTGGGCTCGTCAGTTCATTCAACTGATGAAAGGATATAAAACATCAATTTTCTCCTACTTAGAAAAGCACACACTTGTCACAAGCAAAACTACGGGAACTATCCTATAGATGTCGTGTTGTGTTGTGCACCTAGTCCTTAATACAGTTGTTATGTTATATGACACTAATGTGCACTTGTTCGGATTCTATGCATCCCATACTACATAGGTCCGAGGGCAAGTCCTTAATCGTACTTCATCTTATAGGGTTCAATCCCTCGCCATGACTTAAACTACTACGGTAACTATGGTAAGTATCCTAGATGCTCTATGATCTACGAGCACATGTCCAGGCTGTCTGGAGGGAAATCCCATGCACTGACATGATGCATCAAGCAGGCAGGCTATGGACAATTCAACCTCTGCCATGGAACGATGGAACCACCCGTAGTCACCAAACACCCCACAAGCGTCGCCACCGGGATGATAATTCTGGAGTAGTGCTCATGTCATGTCATGACGCATCAAGCAGGCAGTCTGTGAATCACTCTCACACCGCCAATCCGATGGCCCTCATACTCGTGTTTTTCTCCCACTTTCGTCACATCACCACTATGTATCTAGTCCTTAATTTATTTGAATCATGAATAAAATCAACCCCTAGAGTTAGCTCTTTCCTCTATACTGGTCTTAATCAACAACATGACCAACTTGGTCTTTCATTTCAATAATTTATCTCATTAATTATAACTCATTCAATTGCCGGTAATAGGACTTAGCTACCCTCTAGTTCAAAATCTCATTTCATGTTCATAAATTGAGTATTCACCCTCATCAATAATTTCATAAGTCATCATGATTTTCTTCATTTCAATTCTTGTATTACTTTTCACAATAACGAGAGAAGTTAGTTTCATTTCACAATTTCTCAAATTATAAATTAAATCTCAATAATCTCTTGCATTCACAAGTCTGGAAATCTCACTTAGTTAACCTAAACAAGTTATTCGCATTTGCATTAAGCCATGAATTCTCAAAATAATTTTCCATAATTTTCCTTAAAGAAGAGAATGCATATTGTTTAAATTATCACATAAAACACACTTGTAATCCATTTAATCTTGATCTATAATTTTATCAATCCATAGAAATTTTCTAGATAAGTCCAAATTAATCTCTGGATAATTAATATAATTTTTATAAATTAATTTCACAAAAGAACCATTTAAAAATATTCATTTTCTCCAAAAATTAAAAAAAACAAAACCTTGGCCGAAGCCAGGTTTCGAACCCACACCAACAGCAGCAGCATGCGCTACTGTAACGTTACTGTGGCGTAGCAGCTGACCAAAGGGGACAAAGCGCCCACACATCATAAAGGGGGTTTAAATCCTCTTATACTCAGTGTCTCGGTACTGGGTTATTTTCAAAAACAAAAATAAAGTGTGTATGCCAACATTTGAACCCATGACCTCCTACTATAGTGACTGACCAGAATGGACAGAGTGACTCACCTATAGAGAAATAATTCCAATTGGTTTTGTTCAAGACTGTAATTATTCTAGTTTGTTAAAGAGACTTATTTCTTCAAAAAAAGTAATTTGTTCTTCATTAGAACTAAATAATTTCCTGATTCAAAATAACCAGTAATTTGGGGGTTTTTAAACCCATTAAAATCTCATTTCTCATATAGTGTACCTCTTTTTTTATTCCTACAATTGTACATGAAAAATCACTTAATGTTCTATTAACAAATTTCTTTTCCAAGGGATATTTTTCTTGTGTTCTTTCAATCATAAAGTAGTTCTTTTTTATTAGTCTAAGGAGTTTTTCTTCTTTCTTTTTGATAAACACACAAATTGATGACCTCTCAAATTTGGCCTAAATAACAAAATATTCATTTCTCTCGACAATTAACATACAACTTTAGGATTATTTAATAACAATCACACTAATCATGAATATGCATAATTTACTAACCAATCTTATTTTTATAATGTAGAGATTCTCACAATTAGCATTTTCCACATAAACACATTTCTCAAAGTTGCGCTTTTTTCATAAACACAAATATTTCGACATAGAGAAACATTTATTTAAATTTAGCATGCTAGATCAATATTCAAATATCACAACCACAAACATATCATTCGCTCAATTTCACATATTCATTTCAAGCAAGTTCACATATGTTCCATTTTCACCTTAATCATGGCATTACCAAAGAGCAATATTTTCACCTATCTATTCTAGCATGATTAGCACACAACCTAGTATGATACTACTTAGAAGTTAGAGAAAATTGCCCACCTCATTGGAGAGAAAACGAAATGAAGTCCTAAGAACTCCTAGATTGATCAAAAGAGGCATTCTCCTCCTAGTTTGAGCCACCACAAGTCGTCTCCTCCTATCCTTGAAGCAACCCAAGCCTCCCTTGCTCCTTGAAGAAAACCGGCCACCAATGGGAATGAAGAACACACAAACACAACTCTCAATCTTTTGAACTCACTAAACTCTCAATCTTTTACTCTCTAATTATTTATCTCTCTTTTGATATCGATTAGGTGTGAGTATACTAATGTAGGGGGGTATTTATACAAATTTTTGAGTGGATTGAATGGCTAAGATTAGATCAAATAGTTAGGGATTAAGAGCTAGGATTAGTTTGGGAGTTTCCATAACCACCCATGATGGAATAACCACTCCTCCACTTCATCCACTCTCCCTCTCCACTCATGCACAATCCGGCCAATGCTCAAGGGTGTGCTTTGCACACTCTAGTGCATGCACGTGCTACCCTAGTGTCTCCTGCTTACAAGTTGTACATGTTAGTTTAATTAATTGTCTATTATTTGAGTCTACACTACAAGTTAAGCTAAAATAAAGAAGAATTAAATTACATGGGCTCACTAATGGGCCAAGAGACTATGGGCTCTACTAATTTAGTTAATTAATTAACTAGGGATGGCAACTGGGCCGAGTCAACCGGCGACCCACCCGCGACCCGGCCCGCGAACCCGGCCCGGTTAGCGAATTGGCGGGTCCGGGTCGAATCCGGTGAACAATATCGGGTCGACCCGGGTCGCAAATAACGTGAATAGAACCCGCAAAACCCGGCCCACGAACCCGTTCAGTTCGCGAATTCAACCCGCCAACCCGCGGGTCGACCTGCGGGTTCCGACCCGTTCGACCCGTACGGGTCGACCGTTGACCCGCGGGTCAAACGGTCGAAAAAAATGCCCCTGTCTCCAGAGCCGTTCCCAACGGCCCTTTGAACCGTTAGGTGATTTTTTTTTTGTTTTTTCCCACATATTTAGCCTATAAATATCCCCAAAAATTTCATAAAAAATCACACCTCACTCTCTTACTCTCTCTACTATTATACATCATTTGTAAAGAATTTTTCAACAATTGTAGTATTCATCAAACAAGTCTACAAGGAGGCATATACACGATCAAATTTCGGTCGTATCGGAATCAAAATTCAACGTCTTCAACTCTCTTCAACCGTCTTTAAATCTACTTCAACCTCTCCTCAACTCTTCAATTGCGGAATCGGCAAAGCGCTCCTCCATCTTTTCTATTCTATTCTTATTTTCACGGTTTTTTTTACATACGCGTATTCCACGGTGAACGGTATCAAAATTTCATACCTCTCTCGTTATATTTTTTTTTGCGTTGTAGTTAAAATTATTGTTCGTTTTTTGAACTTCTCTATCTCAACCCTCTTGTTTTTTAGATTTTTTTTGTATAATTCACCGCTCCTACATTGTATATTTTTTTTACATACTTTAGCACATTACTACATTATGTCTAGATCACGCGGTAGTGGTCGTAGCGGACAAGATTCCTCCTCCTCTTCACGTAGGCCACCAATTGTCCCAACTATTGAGCCCGCCCAAGATTACATTGATCCTACTATGGAACAATGAGGTACACACGACGAGGTTGTAGGTGACATACAATTAGAAGAAGAAGAAGAAGAACAACCAACCGAAACCACACAACCCCGTAGTAGTAGGAAAAGTAGAGGAGAAACTAGCGACTGACATAAGTTTTATGATTATATCCCGGACGAACATACTCCGGGTATAGGTTCGAAAGTTTGTAAAACATGTTCTAAAACATACAAATTCAAGAGGGGTGACGGCACCGGTACAATTAGTAGACACATCCAACATAACCATAAAGAACTTCTTGATCAAATACAAAGCCAACAAAAAATCAACCCTAGGACCGGTCAAGTTGATAGCCACCCTTGTGATCCCGAACTTGTTCGTCGGGAAATAGCCCGACTAGTCATTAAGGAAGAGTTACCATTTTCCTATCCCGAGAGTAGGAACTTGGAAAATTTTAATCAAACGGCCTTAAACCCTTATTTTAAAAGAATTCCGAGAAATACTTGCAAATCGGATTGTTTTAAAATGTACATGGAAATGAAGAACGCTTTGATTGCAATTTTATGGAGTTTAACTTGTAGGGTTAGTTTAACTTCGGATTGTTGTACGGATGTCAACATTATTTCAACGATGGGAATAACCTGTCATTGGATCGACAATGATTGGATTCTTCAAAAAAGAATCATATCACTTGCGGCGTTGCCGTATCCCCATAGTGGCGCTGAAATAGCAAACCGTATTATAGAAATTTGTAATGTTTTTCATATTCGCGATAAAATTATGGCTATTAATTTTGATAATGCATCTAACAACAATGTAACAATTACTACTTTAAAATCTGTATTAAACCCTCCATCTGACAATATTTTTCATGTTAGATGTGCATGTCATATTATAAATTTATGTGTTCAAGATGCATTAAAAATAGCTGATCCATATATACATAAAATTAGAAATTGTGTACATTTCATTGCATTAAGTCCAAGCATTTTACAAGAATGGAAAGCTTGGTGTAGGGTTAGAAATGTTCCTTTTCGAAGATTTCCAAATGATGTTAGACACCGATGGAATTCTATTTTTGATTTACTAAATGTTGTCACCGAATATAAAGTAGTTGTAAATGATTTTTGTATCGCAAAAAATATGCAGAATTTTGAAATGACTCCCCCCGATTGGTTTTTTGCCGAATCTTTGTTGAAATTTTTAGAACCTTTTAAAACCGCAACTTTAAAATTTTCAAAAACATATGAATCTACTTCTAGTAGCATTTTTATTGAATTAGTTAGCATGATGCAAATATTTAACGAAATGTTAAATGATCTCTATATTAGTGACATTGTAAAACCTGCATTTCAAAAATTTTTGAAGTATTATTTTCCTCCTCCTATGTTGATTTGTGTTGCTACTGTTATGGATCCTCGTATCAAATTAGAAGGTACGAAGAATTTGATAGAAATGTTTTTTGGATATTTAGAGGTAAATGTAGAATTAACAATTGATTGCGCTACTTTTTTAGTTCAGTTTGAATCTACGTTAAATAACTTGTATAATTATTATGATAGACGTTTTGCTTCTAGTAGTACAACTTCTGTAGTTAGTTCTTCTTCTGCTAGTTCTAAAGGTAAGGGTAAAAGTAAAATTGGTGATAGAACATTTAGTTTACTTGAATAAATTCAATCTAAAAAACCTAGGACTAATCAACCAAATGAATTAAATTGGTATAACCAACAAGATTCTGAGCCAACTATTTCTTTACTAGATATTTTACAATGGTGAAAAGAACATGAACACACTTTTAGTATTCTGTCAATTATGGCTAAAGATTTACTAACTCCTCCTATCTCTATAGTTGCTTCTGAGAGTGCATTTTCTACAAGTGGCAGGGTTCTATCTGATTACAAGAATCGGTTGAAGCAGGCGTTAGAGATGCTCGTTTGCACAGAAGACTGGCTGAAGGCTGAAGATAGGACGCAAGAAAAAGCACTATCAAGTTCCACAAGTGGGAGCAACTCGCCCGAAGAACAACAACAACAACAACAACAACAACAACAACAATAGCTTTGCTTGTTATGTCAAATTAGAAAACTTGTACTCAATTAAAATTGTATATAAGAAATATGTTATTGTATAAAACTTATTTGTGAATTGAATTCTTCATTTCGTTATAAATTGTTAAAATTGTATAACTTAAATTCATATGAATAATATTTCAAAATTTGTTGTCAATTTCACTCTTTCAATCTTATTATTATTATTACGATTTTTATTGTTTATTAGTATTATTACTTACTTAGTATTATAATAATTATTATTATTATTTTAATTTAAGCTACAAAAAAAAAAAAAAAAAAAATTAAACGGGCCAACCCGGGTTGAACCTTAAAGGGTTCACGGGTTGGGCGGGCCACCCAAACGAAATCTCAGCCCGGCCCGGATAAGAGTACAACCCGGCCCGGCCCGGTGAAGTATACGTGCCAACCCGTACGGGTTGGGCCCGACCCGGCCCACTCGACCTGTTCGCCATCCCTATAATTAACTAATGTGGGCTACAAGGAGACAAATTAGGCTTATGATTAAATTAGGCTTTCTAAAAAGAGAATAAATGGGGATTACTAGTTTATGAAATATTTTTAGAAAATTGCATGCATAAATTTTCACGTGCACAACACGTGAAATCAAACAACTCCAAATATAAATAAAATTTAAAAATCCAGGGTGTTACATGCGACTACCCCCTACCAACCAAAAACAGATACAACTCCACCTCAACAAATTGTACAACACACCTCATAGGGGGACCCTGTCTGTGGGCCCAAGCCCCACCTAGTGCTGTAATGATGCGCACCTCATGGGGGACCCCGTCTTCGGGCCCTAGCCCCACAACCATGCAACACCGATCCCATGCACATCCTTCACTCCTCCTTCACAAACAATAACCAAATCAAATCGCTGCCGTCTCTAACTCTGGCGCTACCATCACACGTGCTCTCTCTTCTTCGCATACACAACCAGCAACTCAACCTCCAAATCGCAGCTGCAGATCACCGCGGTCGGCGTTGAGTGCGCGGACATGGTGGTAGTAGCGATGGCGCCGTAACCGGCACCGAAGAAGGGGATAGTAATAACACACAGCGGTGGATGGGCGAACTCCTCAATCCTCCGAACCAAAGGTAGGTCCCCGTCACACGAGCAACGATGGCCTCCGGCGACTTATCGAACCTCGATCTCAGTCTTGGAGATGGAGGAGCTCGGAAGGGGGGTAGGCGGTCCCGCAGGGGGATTGCTGAGGACCCGGATCTGGGCCCTTTCAAACTCGTCGCTCGATCGCAGTCTTGGAGATGGAGGAGCTCGATCGTTGGAGAGGGAGGAGCTCGGAAGGGGGGGGGGGATCGCGCAGGGGGATCGCCGAGGACCCGGATCGGAGCCCGTTCAAGCTCGTCGGTGGAGGAAGGGGTGATCGATCTGGGCCATCGCGATGGAACGAGGGCGGGGCTGATCGATCAGGGCCAGTGACGAAGATGATTGAACAGGGCCAGCGACGAAGATGAAGTGGCAGGAGGGACGCCGGCTTCCTTGCGACGGGGCGGCGGCGACGAGCCCAGGCTGCCGCCCCCCACCAAGCTTAGATCTAGGGTTAGATTTTTGGGATTTTTTGAGGGTTAGTTTATCTCTCTAGATTTTTCTAGAGATACTTTTCTAGAAAGAGAAACTCAAAATTAGTTATTATTAATTACCATAGCAAATACTGTACATAGCATATCCGCACGCTCAAAAGTCAAAACCAAACAAACAACCACGTGCATCGAGCGTGTTTTCCTGCTCCCTCTTGATATTTTATATGTGGAGTTTTTCGGTCTTTAATAATCGAAGCAGTCGATCTGATACTCAGAAGAGAGTGACAAGTCGAAGAAGAAAAGAACCCAAAATGGGAGAAGACTCGAAGACCGTTCACTCCGCCATCGTCACCTACGTCTCCGTTCTCGCACTCCTTACTCTCTGCCCTCCTTTCGTCATTCTCCTGTAAGCCCTCTGTTTTTTCTTCTTCTTCTTATTATTAATGTTTGGGGGGATATAGTTTTGTTAATTTTCGTGTAAAAATCGGATTTTAATTCGTGGGCATGATGCAAAATTTGATTTTGGAATTGGGGATTGTGTCATCAGATGTTGTGGATCTCAGGGTTTAAGAAAGATGAAAGCTTTGGAAGAATTGTTGGTGTTAATTGGTTGTGGATGAATTTCATGTGAATTTGAATGTGTTGGAGGAAATTAACTTATTTATAAGGAATATCACGAACCTAGAAATTCTGTTATGTTGAGAAAAGACATTAGAGTGATCTTTAAGAAGCATATTATTGGAGTGATGCATATTATTGTTTGGTGTATGTTGGTGATATCCAGAGTGATCTGAGTTTTTCATCGCCAATTTCTGTTTGTTTTTATTTTCAATGCAAAAAAACTATTTTTCGTAAATGTAGTAAGGTTGATTCTTAACGAAGTTGAGGTATTCTAGGGGAATACTTGTATTGCTAGTAGGAGTGGATGATTTGTAATATGAATATTTTGTGGTTTCGTTAATCGTTCATTAATGAAATCTGCGGTCACTTTATTCTCAAAAAAAAAAAAAAAAAAAAACCGAAGTTGAGGGGTCTCTGTTTTTCCCCATAAAATGGTAATCTAGTGTATTAAATTTACGAATTACATATAGATTAACTTATAAAGCTTCATAAAATTTCTTCGTTCTCTATCTGTTAAATTTAGTGTATAAATGTCCCTTTCGCAATATCTTATATGTTTTTTTGTTAATGGATATTGGAAATTAAATATTGGTAAGTGGGACTTGCAGATGGTATACTATGGTTCATGCTGATGGGTCTGTATTACAAACTTTTGGATATCTCAAGGAAAATGGACTAGAGGGACTCATAGATATATGGCCCACTCCATCCCTAACTGCCTGGAAAATAATTGCTGGTTTTGGTGCATTTGAAGCTTTTCTTCAACTTGCATTGCCTGGGAAAAGAGTCGAAGGCCCAATTTCTCCTACAGGAAACATACCTGTCTATAAGGTTTGATCTGAAGAATGTCAAAAAACTATCTTTTATGAGGTGGTGTAACGTTGTTTTTTGTTTCATATATAGTGCACCTAATTTTGTTAGTTGCGTATTTTTATACTAGTGCAAATGAAGCCTAAAAATTATTTTATTTTAATAAAAAAAGGTAAAACCTTCTTCTTGTTTAGCAACCTTTTCACTCCCTCAACCTTTTCACTCCCTCGTGTGGGAATGAATGCTTAGCTTCTCGCCAGTAGTCATTAAGCAGCAGTTGGAGCCGAAAGTTCACAAATACAACTGTTTTTGTAATCAACATAATAGCTATAGATGTTCATGCCTGTCAGTTATATTCACCGAGGAATATGCGATGGGAGTATAATATATTATTTATTTGAATTTTTGCAGGCAAATGGTTTGCAAGCATATGCAGTCACATTAATGACCTATGTCAGTCTTTGGTGGTAAGAGCTATAAATGTATATTTCATCGTCTAAAAATTCTAGGTGTATGTAGTATGCTTTTAATTCATTTCTTTCTCACCTTTTTAATGTTCCTTTCACTTAGTTTCTACTAAATATATGAGTAAAACAAGGTTTTTTTATCCATCCAGTTAGGAGAAGGACAAAAGGTCTTCAAAATGCATGTATTTATGCTGATATGCTAACAGGGATCGTTAAAATAGAAAATTATCTCGCAAGTAAAATGACACTTCCATGCTTAAAAATCTTGAACTTGTTTGGTTTAGAATATGCTGTGCTCATCTTGATTTCCTTCAAAAATTTTCCTTATGATAATCTTTAATGGACTTTAGCCGACCCCAAAAGTTTGGGATAAAGGCATTGTTGTTGTTGTATAATGTATAATGGACGTAAAGGAAAAATATAAAACGGAATATTGAAAAGATTTATAAATCTTCTTAGCTAGTCTTGTTTGACCATTGTTTAATTATCCTACTTCACTGGGGACTATGTGCAAGCACTTTCTTTATAGTGAACACTGTTGATCTAATGTTTAATGGTTACATTTTTTTTATGTACTCTATTGTAGCCTTAAAGAAGTTCATATGACAAACTTCTTAAGTTATGGACCGAGTTGCATGTGTTCCTACATGAAAATCAAATTTCATGGTTTAATAACCTATTTTTATTTCCATTATAGTGTTGATGGTGCTCGTGTTTATTACCAATTTGCAAAAGGTTTATTACATTTTTGTAGTATAATTTCAATGCAACTTCTAGTTTATGTGAGCTGTTTTATTTTATTTTATGTATTTTTTAATTTTATAGTTATGCTTGACCTGTCAAGTCTATTTATGCTCAATATCATAACCAGTAGGAATTCAACTATTTTTTTGTTTGTTTTAGTTCTGTGTTTCCTCACCTACTGATACGTGTACTCATCTCATCATTATTCAGGTTCGGAATATTTAATCCAGCTATTGTATATGACCATCTGGGAGAAATTTATGCGGCACTTGTTGTTGGGAGCTTAGTGTTCTGTGTATTATTGCACATAAAAGTAAGTTGTTTTCTTTTGAACTTTTGATTTGGTTCATCATTAATATGTATGTCACTCTCAAATTTTTGTTTCTTTTTATTCTAAGGGTCACGTGGCACCATCTTCTTCTGACGCTGGATCATCTGGCAATGTGATAATTGATTTCTACTGGGTGAGTTTCCACAAATAGTGCACCACATGCATTTTCAATCTCCCTATACCTTTTAAGTTCTATGTAGTGGTTTGTTCTGTCTCCATTCGTTGTCCTTTCCCTTTGTGGTTGGAATTGTATAAATGTTTTGGCTCCAAATATTAATACCATGATACTTTCCATTTGGGGCTGGTTGATATCGAGTACACCTGGCATAAGTTTTTTGCTTATATCTTTGGAAGGTGATGCCTTCTTTATCTCTAAGTCAAATCTGCAACATCTAACTGTATGTGTAGTCTGATTGTTATAAAGAGCGAAAAGCAAAACTTTGAATAATAGTCTGCAAACTTACGTTTTGGACAAAAAGGAAATTTAAAAATAATAGTTTAATTGGTAAATTACAATAAACTATTTGAACTTATACACTTCTGCGAAATTCTATTATGAACTTACTTTATTATGTGCATAACTACAACAAACTCATTTCCAAAAAAAAAAAAAAAACAAAAACAAAAACTACAACAAACTGTATTGTAATAACTTCCAGATAGTGTAACCAGTGGAGATGAAATGACTATTTTACCCTCTTAAATTTGTATATTCTTCTTCTCCTTTTCCAAATCCTTCATGTTCTTAAACCCATTGATCTTCATGATCATACTTAGAGGAAACCTCCACTTACCTTCTCTTTACTTCATGACTGAAATTTGATTGCTCAGGTTATCAGGTACTAGACCAAATCAATGCAATTCAACAACACAATAAAAAATGCAAACACCAAACACATTAAAATGGAAAAAAGGAATCTAAAGGCTCTTTTAGTTAAAATGGTGATCAAAAGAATGGCACAAGGAGATAGAATGATATGAAGAATGACCAGTTTTCACTGGGTTGGGGTTAGGTTCGCTTAGAAGCGAACCATCATGGTTCATTGGTAGTGTGGATGAATGCCACATGTCTTCTACTCCTAATAAAGGAAGAGCCCTTTTTGTTCCGCCTATAATTTTGCACAATTACCTAAACTAAATTTCTAAACAAATAATTAAAAATAAAAAAAAACCCAAATATATCTCTCTATTAAGGTTTTTTTAATGAAATAGATAGAATCCTGAAAGGATTCCAACCAATATATAAACCAAAAACCAAAGTATCCAACGGAGCATATGAAGTTTCAAGTAGACTTTGAGCTTATGGAGAACACTTCTCCATTTGCATATAGCTCACAAAATAGCAGTAGAAAAGTAGGGGAGTAGAAACCTAAAGTAACAGAAAGATAATACAAAAAACTTCGGAAAAGGAAAGTAGTTCATCAAAATAGGCAAATCATTCATCTATCCATCTTAGGATCTATTATAATGACTTCTTCACCAACACTCGTGATTTCGTGAGCTTCATAGACAGCTTGCATAGAGGAGACCAAAAAAATCCTAGTGATGTATTCCTGCTGATATTGAGTCATGTTTGAAATAGAATCCAAAGTAGCGGGGATTGGGTCAACCTAAGCACCTCCAGTAGAATTATTGTTGCTATTTGAATTCTGTGGTGGCACAGCAGTTGTATCCAGAGTCACTCCAGCTTCAAGATTGTTGCCAGTTTGAACTCCAGTATGATGAATGACTCCCTCTGGAACTGCTGCATCCCCAGTATGGTTTCCATCAAAGAAAGCACCACCCAAGTCAGTAGAACCTGCAACCCCTCCATCCAAAGCAGTAGAAGAAGACCCTCCAGCATGAGAAGTTGTACTAGTATGACGATGAACAAACTCTCTAGCAGCTTGGGATATAGCACAGAAGTCCACCATCTTCTTCTTTGATAGAGGAAGAATATATGTCCAAAAAGAAGCAAAATAACAGACAGAATGTAGAATATAAACAATATCAGATTTCTTTTTAAGAAAAATTCTCTGGTTTCTTTTCTTCCAAATAACCCAAATGGCCATCATGATCATATCCCACTGAAGTCTCTTATCAGAATGTATCCTCTTTAATCTCCAAGTACCCCACCAGGATTTAATGATCATATCTCTCTATTTAGGTAAGTTGGAGAAATCATATGATGAAAAGAAAGGAATTCAACTTTTTTAGGAGGAGAGAAGACACATGGCATTCATCCGGGCCACTAGTGAACCATGATGGTTCAATTCTAAGTGGAACCTAACCCAAATACCTTGTTATGAATTATGGTCTTATAGTCATAGTCAAATGACTTATGTATTAAAAGCAACACTGTATTTGATGATTAAACAGGAACCAATTTGTTACTTGAAGGGTTCATTTTGACTTCCAATCCAACATTCCATAGTATGTTTAAATCCATCCATGCACTAAATCAATTAGTATACTTTTCACTTTGGCCGTGGTTGTTTTCCCTCATCAATTTGCCTATTGTTTCAAACAATTACCAAAGTATGCCCCAAGTCGAAATTATTTTTACAATTTATGCCTTATTTGCGGTCGGCTCATTTTGCTTCTCATGCAGGCAAATGGTGTTTTATTATTATTACAGAAATACATAATTTGTTTTAAATTCATTCATAGACAATTGCTAGATGTAATACTGTTTTTTACTACTATTATTTTTAAAGTCAATTGTTTGTTTCAATCTTGAATGCCCCCTAAAGGCCTCGCTGGGCCAGAGGCATGTGAAAGCCAACTCCGCTACAAAATATAACACTTTTAATTAAATCTCCTAAAAAATTGACTCTGACCAAGTGTATGGTATTATGAGCAAAACTCGGCATGATCGTAATTTTGGTGGCCTACTAGTTCTTTTTTTTCTTTAGATTATCGCATAGGGTGAAGATGTCAAAGGAAATAATTGGGTTAGGGTTTTGGTTTCATACTCGGTTTAAACTGAACCAATACATATATATCCGCCTCCCTCTCGCTTTTTTTATAATTTTTTTCCCGAATATCTGAAATTTGGGCACAACCAAGTCGTTGATCAACATGTCCTTCGGTCATCACTTTGCCTCTCTTTCTCTGAAGATTCTCTTTAGGGTTTTCTTGTAACTTCTATGGGCCCTCTTTTTTTATAAAATTTGATAGGAGTCTAAACTCTAAAGAACTTGTACATCTTTCTTTCACATATTGTTCTTACAACTGATACTTAAAAAAAAAAAAAATCATTGTTGGGGGTCGGAAGGCTTTTTATGTTACAACATCCCTTGAACAGAAAATACTCCTTTGAGTGTGGGATGCGGTGCTACAGTTTGAAGGGAACCAAATTTAGTGTTCGTGAAGAACCAGGTAGTTCTTGAACCAGCAGAAACATTTGGAGATTCTTATGATGCAGTATTTCAAGCTGTTGATTCAATCACTCAGTTTTTGAATAAGAATTTGTTCTTCAAATAATTGGTTTTTTTTAATAATCAAAATCCTCTGTTGTGGCTTTTCTAGCGTCGTAATTGTTGACAAAAAAGCTCTAGGGATTAGAAGAACAAATGTTTCTTCACAAAGCCAGAAGTGATTGAAGCAACAACATGAAGTCCAACTATATTGCAATCTCTAGATGTTTCTACTGGCTTCAGATTTACACAAGTGCTTCCACCAAACTTAAGGGCGTGAATTTAAGGGCACTCCCTTTCTAACTGTTATCTGCAATCCCACACTCTTGAGGAATATCTTTTATTGGTTCAACGGATGCACCAAGGTAAAGTCTTTCCCTCCACTCAAAAGGAAAAAGAAGGTATTATTTATGAGAAAAATATGAGAAAGAAGACTACTTGAGGTTTCCTTAGAAACCTATAGACTTCTTTAGAAAAAAGTTTCTAGTGAGTTAGAGAAAACTCCAGAGAAAGACAAGTGACAGGGATGGTCGGCGGTCATTGTGATTGAAGCTTAGTTGTTGCGCAACATGGATTTGTGGGTTCAGATTTTTGAGAAAATGAGAGAAACAAAGAGAGGAAGGAGAAGAAGAGGAAGGCAAGCAGGATGGGTTCGGGTCAAATCTGAGTATGAAGATTAATCCCAAACCAAATTTCTTTAGAACTTTCACATGCTCAGTGTGCAGTAAGCTAAACAACAAAAGGCCAGGATTTTTTGGATCATGCGGTGTTAGGGAAATTAATAAAAAAAAGAGTCATAAGACTTATATTTTGTGGGTAGTGGGTTGAATTGATTAGAAAAACTAAAGATTCAGGTGGATATCAGTAAAGAACAATTGCATATGCAAAAATGAAACATTACGGGTAAAATATAACTCATAATTATAATATATTCCAGTGAATCAGTTTCTACTAGCACACAACTTTTGGTTGCTCATATATCTGTCATGTCTTATTCACAGGGAATGGAGCTATACCCTCGCATTGGAAAAAACTTTGACATAAAGGTTTTCACCAACTGTCGATTCGGAATGATGTCGTGGGCTGTTCTTGCTGTTACATATTGCATCAAACAGGTTCAGTATAACTTCTTTAAATGCAAAATCTATTTCTAAAAAAATTGACTGGGTTCTCATTTATGATATGCTTATTGTTTACATGAACTGCTTGCATTATATACGAACATTTTCCCAGGATGTATTTTCATTAAAATATATGCCTCAGTTGATATAAAGCTTTTGATTAGTTCTCTCTATTTGCAGTATGAGATGAATGGACAAGTGTCTGATTCTATGCTTGTAAACACTGTTCTGACACTGGTGTATGTTACCAAGTTCTTTTGGTGGGAAGCAGGGTACTGGTGCACTATGGATATTGCCCATGATAGAGGTAGGCACATGACTCCACATTTGCTCAATTTTAAACCTTTGGACTAGGTTTATGTTGTCCATAGGATTTGCACAGTGTATTAAAGAAGTGAAAATTTGTTACAAATTATTTTTTGAATTGTATGAATTATATATATAACTAAACACATGTTCAACCACCATTCGTAATATTGCAGGCTTATATTTTCTTTGCATCTGTTTGAAGATGTTACTCCATCATATAGATAAGATTAATAATTCTTTATCTTTATTTTTTTCTCAGAGTTGCACAAAATAGATTTTGTAACATCTCATAGTTCATTTCGATCCCAAAAATAAAAATAAAAAATAAAAATCTCATAGTTCCTGTTACTTTGATGTTGTAACGGTAAAACCAATTTAGATAGCTGCTGAGAATATAGAAGATAACAGAAATTTAGATCGACAAGTGTAACATATTATCTTCCTATGTGTTATTGATTTAGGGAAACTCTAGATAACAGGTCTGAGTAGGCATATTCAGGTGAAGTCTTATGGTGCCTGTTCGTTGCTAATGGTTTTATTTCAGGATGAGAAGGGATAATTTTTCTTTTTCTTCTTTTTTTTTTTTCTATTTATTTTTATTTTTTGGAACACGGCCGAAGCCACCCCCACCCACACACTCTGATCTCATAATAAGGATTGGTGAAAGCGGGGGCTCGAATCCCCAACCTTTTGCTCACTAGTGAAGAGACTACTAGGGCACTTCCTCGAGATAATTTCAAATTGAGAAAGGTGGAAATAAGCTGTAAAATCTAGAGATTTTAGAACTAGTTTGGTAGAAACATAATATATGAAATGTAACTTTTTGAAAAAGTATATATGGGTAGAAACACAATAGATGGCGGACAGGCAGAGTGACCTTTATCTCTAAAACCATTCATCTGGACAAGTGATATTAAAGAGGGTTCTTAAATCTTAGCAGAATGTTTTTTGTAGGTTTTTTTTAGATATTAACCCCATAAAACTGAGATATTTTTATAAAACCCCTAACAAACTTTGTAATTCTATATAACCCCCAACAAAGCAATGAAACATTAAGTTACTTCAAAAATCCCTCAAACCAAAAAATACAATTTTCTAATCCCTAAACTGCTCTCTCTATTATCATCTTCCCCAACTAAAAACACATCTATTGAACTCAATTTTTTATTGTTTTTCATTCCTCCTTCCTCCCCCCTTCTCCTTCCTTCACTCATTTTGCTTTTAAGTATTTAAAAATGGTTAACACCAGTTATTTTTCTTCTTTTCCAAAAGTATAAATAAAGTTTTAATATGTTAACGATTTTAGTTTTTTTCATTTTTTCTGATAAGATTGTAGCTGGCTGAGTTTGACTGATCGAGATTTAGGATGGAGTCCAACAGGAAATTGGAAATACATCCATGCGGGAGTTTGCTAAGAGGAAGAGGTGTGGTGATGGAGGAAATTTAGGGTGGGTTTTATTAGGATTTGCTGGATAAACAAGCAAGATGAGGGACACCTTTAGAAAAGACATATTTAAGGATTCTAGAGAATGAAGCGGGTGATTATAATAGAAATGAAGCATAATGGAATTATGGAAAAGGAAGGAAGGAAGGAGGAAGAATAGAAAATGATGGAAAGATTAGGTTCAACATGAGTGTTTTAGTTAGGGAAGATGATAAGAAATGGACAATTTAGGTATTACAAAATTGTGACTTTAGAGTTGGGGGATTTTTAAACTCACTTAATGCTTTCTCGGGGGTTATATAGAATTACAAAGTTTGTTGGGGGTTATATAGAAATACCTAAGCTTTATGGGGGTAAAATATAAAAAAGGTTTTTTTTATTTTAAATAATCACAATCTTAGCTGAACAATTAAAATGAAGAAGTAACCTAGAGTTTTATATGTACATAAAAAATGCATATGAAATTGAAGGGAGAACTTTGCAAAAGCTTTACAATTGGCAAAGCTTTATGAGTCATAATTTTTTGGGTTTTTATCATACATGTCCCTAACAAATATGTGAATATCGTGTATGCCCCTCACAAATATGTATTTTCATATTTATCCCCAACAATATATACAACAGCTCTTAATTACCCCTCTACTTAAAAAAACTCAAAACGATGGAGAATTTTCAGTTTTTTTATGGACTTGATAAAAATGACTGAAATATTCTCTTCTGTACCATTCAAACTATATATTCTTCATTCTTGTAAATCTCGGCAATTGTTAATCCAACCGAGACTCATTAACTTTTCTCAAAA
Organism: Hemerocallis citrina; assembly: GCA_017893485.1. Lineage (NCBI taxonomy): Eukaryota > Viridiplantae > Streptophyta > Magnoliopsida > Asparagales > Asphodelaceae > Hemerocallis > Hemerocallis citrina. Next base: position 120,115,775 of record CM030361.1, on the reverse strand, counting down.
TTTCTTCATTTTTTTCAAGAAATGGACAAACTAACAATACATCTTTGAAAACTACAGTCTTTCTTACATTACTTCTCTAAAATTGTCATCAATCTTGTTTTGAATGATAGATTATAAGCTTCCTCATTTATTTTTCTCAAAACTCTTAAATTTTTTATCATTTGATTGTCTAATCAGATATTTTAATTTGATTTCTATTTGTCTCATAAGGGTAAAATCATAGTTAACTTAGTGATATCGAACATAGGGGTAAATATGAAATAAAGTCCAATTTGTTAGGGGCATATATGAAAATATATATTTGTGAGGGATATATATGATGAGTACCAACAGAAAATAGGATAAGAATCGGACTCCTCGACAAGAAATTAGAGGTAGCATCAATTTTTGATTTATTTCTTTTCGATTTTGATTTAACTTTGTCAATCATACCTGGTCAAACAGGGTCCCTATATACAACATCATGAACTACTTTCATCTGGTTTCCTGTCTTTAGCATTACCTAATTAGGTCAACTTTACCTATTTTCCCTTTCTTACCATATTTTCTGAGCCTACTAGTCCATAACTAATGGGTTTTGTTTCTATTATGCTATTCTATCAGCTGGATTCTATATTTGTTGGGGATGCTTGGTGTGGGTACCATCAATCTATACTTCTCCTGGGATGTACCTTGTGAACCACCCTGTACATCTGGGTACTCAGGTACAACTACTTGTTTCGTACTTGTTTACAGAATAGGATACATGCCCGGAAAGTGATTCTTGTGCTATACTTGCTGTGTGTGAATATGTGCTGAATGATCCTTCCAGTGAGCTTGAGGGGACAAACAAAACTTAGTTGTTTGATTTCTATATGTATTAATTATTTTGCAGCTGCGATTAGCATACTTGTAGCAGGGATTATGTGCATATACATCAACTATGACTGTGACAGGCAACGGCAGGAATTCCGCAGAACAAATGGAAAGTCTTTGATTTGGGGGAAAGCTCCATCAAAGGTCTAGAAGCCATGAAATGATATACCTTCCAATGCAAATGTTTTTTGAATCTTTCCTTATAATTTTATACCTGTTAAATTTTTGCAGATTGTGGCTTCTTATCGTACCACTAAAGGAGAAACAAAAAGTAGCCTTCTTTTAACATCTGGCTGGTGAGCTACAAGTGATTCATAATTTAGTTTATTTGAGTGGGAAATTCAATACCAATATTCATGACACTGCTCATTCTGAACCTTGTATAAATGCTAATATTTTGGTAGGTGGGGTTTGGCTCGTCATTTCCACTATGCACCAGAAATTATGGCTGCATTTTTCTGGAGTGTGCCAGCTCTTTTTAACCATGTAAGGCATCTCGTTGGCAAGTGTTGATTTTCAAGATAATTTTGTTGGTAATTTGATTGTTTAACTTCCCTCTTTTCAGTTTCTCCCCTATTTCTATGTGGTGTTTCTGATCATTCTTCTTGTCGACCGAGCAAAGAGAGATGATGACCGATGTTCATCAAAGTAAGCCCGTCATGGACTTCGTTATATAGAACTCATCTCAATTAAAAATTTCAACTAGAAGGATATGTCCGTTTGTCTGTTCAAAATGCATTTGGTCTAAGGAGCATTCTTGTTTTTCTTCTCATCATTGTTTGTGTTTGGTGAATTGTTGCAGGTACGGGAAATACTGGAAGCTTTATTGTAATAAGGTGCCTTACAGGATCTTACCTGGGATTTACTGAGCTCTTCCTTTGATTGCTGTTAAAAGCTCTGCACTGAATGCATATATCCAGTTGATCTTTGGTCCGGTTGAACTTCGGGCGAAACCTGTCCCAAGTAGGAGCTTGCAATTGCCTTGTGTAACCTTTACATGCATGAAATTCATACCAAACTTTGTATGTTTTTCATGTAATGGTTTGTTAAATTAGAGAGTAAGGGTCAACGTATCGCTTTCAGATTGAAATCTGCAAAAGATGTATTGTCGTTTTTCTGGCAATTTTGTAGTTTATTATGCATATTTTGTTTCTATCGTTATTGAATAGAATTGGAGTTATGGCTTGACTGTTACTGTGGTAGTTGTACTTGAAAAATAAAACGAACCAGATTTACGAGGGGTTAATCAGAAACCACTATGAATACATGCTGATTGGAACTCTGCCCTTATTGGAGGACTAGACATCATCGACCTTAGGGATATGAACCTTGCCCTATTGGGAAAGTGGTGGTGGAAGGTTTTCCACCACAGTGGGGAAGGCTGGCAGGATTTCATTCAGCCATACCTACGGGAAAAAGGCACGAGAAGCCTGGGCTTTAGAGTAGGGGCGAAGGTCTCCCGGTTTTGGAAAGGAGTTGCCAAAGCAAGTGGACTGTTCAGGTCAGCAGTTACGTCGTCAATCGGAAATGGACGGTCCACCAGATTTTGGTGGGATAAGTGGTGTGGTGCTCATGCACTTAAAGAAACCTTCCCAGAGCTGTTTGACAAGACAAACCGACCTAATATCTCGGTGGCAGAGACCTGGAAGAGGGGAGAGTGGAGACCGACTTTCCGAGGAACTCTGACCCCAGAATTACAGCAGCAACTGATAGAAATGCAAACACACATCACACGAACCGGGACGATATGCGCCCAAGGACCAGACCAGATGCGATGGGGGTTAGAGGCCAAGGGAGCCTTCACGGTCAGATTACTGTACCACCGCATTCATTTCCGGGGATGTCGGCCCAGCTGGGCACAAGTGTTGTGGAAGGCAAAGACACCACTGAAGGTCAAAGTCTTCCTCTGGCTAGTGCTCAATAATGCAATTCTCACGAGGGAGAACCTGGCCAAAAGACAACCCCAGATTGCAACGAACTGTGGGTTCTGTAACACACATACGGAGACTCTGAACCATCTTTTTATTCACTGCACAAGGAGCAAGGCGACTATGGTGGAGGTGCTAAGAGCCCTAGGTACAAGTGACTACCCAAACGAGTATGAGGAGTTGTGGACCGGTCCCAAATTTGCCTCGATTCACCATGATATGAAGGAGGCGTGGTACATTGCTATTGCGGCAACTACATGGGTGTTATGGCTAAACAGAAATAACTTTTATTTTCGTGCTTCATGTAGTAGTATTTCTGGTAACCTTACTCATATCATGCATCTTATTTCTTTTTGGGCCACAGCTGCTGCCACAGGAGCGAGGGGGAGGATTGCCAGAGGTACTGTTCTTTTTTTTGTCTCTTATAAGAGGTTACCTCTTATAAGAGATTTACAGTAAGAGCCTCTTTTTGATGTGTTCTTTTTATATAAAAATAACCTCTTATAAGATATTTCTGTTCTTTTTTCACCTCTTACAAGAGCCTATATTACTCCAAAGTCTATATTACCCCAATTGCATCACTTTGGATGCCTATCAAATTCATCAGCTACTAGTAACAACACAGCTTTGATTGCAGAAGGGAGCAGATACTAGTAACAACACAGATTTGATTGTTAAAGAACCAAATGTCAAAGCTGATAGTGAGTAAAAATCACATCCACAAGAAATCTAGGAATCCTTCTATACTCGAGGACGGGTTGTCCAGGGATGGGGAGAATGTATTTAGTAGAAATGATGGCATTTCATAGTTAGCTAAAAACTCTTCAATACTTGGTAATGAAACTGACTTTGTGAGATGTGACAACTGTCTACAGCCTCTAAACAAGAATGTTACTTTGATCTCTATGTACAAGAACTGACACATTAATACACATCCAAATATCCAATGCCTTTTCCCTCTCCTTAATTATACGAGCATCTCATTTGTATCAGCCCACAACCTTATATATGTAAGCTTTACTCCACTTTGGAAGAAAAAAGAAAATCAGCTGCGTGCTATGCTGTGATTATATAACCTGCAAAAGAAAAATAAAGAGTAAGGTAACTTTGGGGGTAATATAGACTTTTTAAGTGATAGAAGACTTATAAGAATTTGAAAGAGGCTACTAGAAGTCTTTTAGGCTTATAAGAGATTTTGGAAAAAATCACTTATAAGAGGTAAAAAAAGAACGCTAAAAAAACTCTTGTAAGAGGTGGACCACATCTTACAAGAGGTAAATCACTTATAAGAGGGAAAAAAGAACACTACCAGAGTCTTCCAGGTGGAGGATTTTGATGATGAGAAGGTAGAGTTTGGGCAGACACTGGACTGAGGGGCGGAGCTGTCTCAGTAGCTGTACTCTGTGCTAGCTTGGTCTTGACTCACTGTACTTGTGGTTTTTAGTTTGGAGAATTCGACCCACCCCCAGGGCTTTGTTGGGGGCCTATGTTTTATTTTCTGCACTGTTTTCTCTTTCCTGCTTTGTACTTTTGTATCCTGCCCGGTACACCGGGGTTGTTTTTTATTAACTGCTTATTAATGAAACAGGGTGGCTCTATTCCACCTTTTAATTCAAAAAAAAAAAAAAACTCTGGCCCTTATTTTAGCCTAATATATTGAATTTGGAGTATCTCCATGCTCAAGTCAAGTTTCAGGTCCATAAATTTCTATAAAAAAGCCGCATCATCCACACAAAACATTGGCATTAGCACTTCCATGTACTCATTTCCCATCTCCTTTGTGATGGATCATTCTCCATTCATCTTTAAACCAGCAAATTCGCTCTATAAAAACCATTGAATACATTGTAGGAAGCAACGTAACATGTAATATCACTTGCATTATCGTGCTGACTACATTCACGAAGTTGCAAGAAAATCGCAGAATTTTTACTTGTTTGTTTCGCTGCTTACAAAATTAATGAGCTCGAAAAAAGACTTGTTTCAGTTTTAAATCATAATGGCACTCCATTTATTTTTAAAATGACATACAAAATAAACTCAAAACTTTACCGCTGCTTATTCTGGTAGAGGAAAGGCACAACAGTTTCTTTCACGGAAACAACACTCATTTTGTATGGATTACAGATATTTGCATAAGAATGAACATCCAGGAAACCACCGAAGAGAGAAAAAAAAAAGATGCCTCGAGTTTTTATTGCTAGGCCACAGGATGAATGATACTTACAATTGTATACATTAATAAAAATACATCTCAACTCACATCTCAGTTAATAGGTTGCTAATTTTCCGAAGTTCCTTAAGGGCAGCCATAGCTGTAGCGTGCCCTTTGCTGCGGTCTTGCTGGAAGACAGACTCAATTACCTGCCAACGAAATGGCAAAAGATTTGGTGGTTATAATAAAAATAAAAGAATTTCTCAGGTGAGCACCTCTCAACAATGTCAGGAATTATTATTTTTGGTACGCATAAAACAAAGTTGTGGCTGATCAACTAGGACAAAAGATAGCAGGAATTTATGCTTGAAGTTCAAACAAAAAATACTAGGTTGGTATACACCAATACATATAAGATCGAGATTGTTCATTATGATCATACCTAAAATGCTTGTAATATGCTGTCCCTCATCTAGTAAAATTCCCAAATGTACTATTGTTGAGAAAGATATTAGCTAGGTAATTCATATAAGGATACACTTTATCCAAGCCAATTTATCATCATAAATATTAAATTTTCCTTTGAAATTGGTGTGAATTGAGCAAACTCATTTTGTCCACAGATCAGTTTGGTAAACTAATTCACAACTGGTGGATAACTCAATTTTTTACACATTGGAAAAGAATTTAAATCACTAAATCCCTCAGGTCATTAACAAAAATTAATATAAGAAAACAGATGGCAGATGCAGATTCAGAGCAAAAGTTATAGCAATCAAGGGAATTTCAATTATGCGTTGTAGTGATAAATAATAACAAAGAAAGTAGTTCTATACCTGAATATTCTCAAGCATGGATTGCCCTATATTCTTCATAGTACCTATCCCTTTTTTATCTCCAAGTTCCATCCTCTCACTATCTCCAAAAGAATTACAATCCAAAGTTGAATCGCCAGTAATTTCTTTGACAACGTTTTCAGAATTGGATAATCCTTTCTCAAAGTTCCCCTCACCCGAGCTTCTACGAAACCTTAAAAGCCACTGAAACTTACCCGATAATAGTTTCCGTTTCATTTCCGCTTCTTTACTGTGCCCAACTTCATTAATGTAAGTCGAATTAGTATCCATAGCACACACAGTGGATTCAACATCTTCAATCTCCTCCACTTGGTTAGCTTCTTCATCATTCTCTGCAACAAATGAACTTGAAATAGCACTTCCCTTTTCCGAATCATTGTCATGGTCATTCGATGTACTATGAGGGCTATTAGTTATGGATATCACTAAAGAGTCATCGACACTCAAGCAAGCTTCATCTGCTGTGGAGTTAGATATCCTCCCAGTACTAGTTCGATCAATCGGAACGGGTAAAGAAGATATATTTTCTTTAAGAAGTTCTTGAACATCATTAGGTTCCAGCTTATTTTTAACATCACCAAGAAGCTTACGCCGAGCATCCTTTTTGACTGCCTTTTTAACAGCCGATGAATCTGATGCAGTCGTAGGTAAACCAACCCTCTCTCCTAATGATTTCTTTATCTTTCCACTTGAGGACGAACCACCACCATTCTTTTGATCTGATACTTCTTTGTGCAAAACCCTCCACCTCTCTTCCCAGTAACTATCGGGTAGTGGTTGTTGTGGAGTTTTAGGAGAAGATGAATCAGTTGGAAGGCTGTGCATTCTGCTAACAGCTGGCTTCAAACTATTATGCGAGGCATTTGGCAAGATGTTGGCTTCAAGAGCAAGTGCCTGCCAAGACTTTGCCTTTTCTATCAGTCTTCTCACGTTTATCTTTTCCGGAAAGTTTAGCAGTCTCTGGAGCGCGGTGGTGGCGTTCTCTGTGGCTAACAAAGAAGATCTCAACTGGATCAGCATTGAAACAGCCATGGCCGAAATGAAGGCCCCTCGAGGACAACACAAGATTTTGAAGTTGTAATCGACTTCATTCTCTATGATTGAAGTATTGGAAGAAGAAAAAAGTTCATCCCATATTAGCAAAAGATCGTCAAGGGAGAATTCCCGACCAAAGAGTACACGGAGCCATCTGAGAGCGAAATACTGAGGTTCAACGCCCAGCTCAATGAGGTGGTTGTGGAGAGAAGAGTCAACAAGCGAGAGGAGGTGGTACAAAGTTGATGAGGCTTCAATTACAGGCGGAAAGCCTGTGCTTGATCCGACAACAGGAGATGGGGAGAAAAAGTCGGCCATTGCAACCACTCCATGAGCCCCACTCATCAGGCCATCAAATATACAGTATGCATCGTGCTCCATGAACCGCTCGGAGAGGATCACACCTAACTCGCCTTCGGCCCCATAAGCATCACTTAGTAAGAAAATTTCTTTTGTTTCTGGGTCGAGGTCATCAAGGATTGTGACTTTGGGGTTGCGTTCTTCATTTAAGCCGTCGTTGTCGGATTTTGAATTCACATTGGCGGACTTTGTAAATCTGTGGTTGGAAGCAATATCACTCTCAGGTAAAGACATCTCATCATAGTCATCACTGAAACAGTCTTCATACCGGGCTTTGACTTGAGATAGGTAGAGAAGATCAACATGGAGTACGTAGAGAAGAGGAGCCAATAGTTCATGCATTCCTATTTTAAACAAAGATCAATCTAGGTGAACTTTTATATTCATCATAGGTTGAAACCGAATAATAATGACTACTATCAGAATAAATTAATTAATTAATTAATAATGAAAATATGGTATGGAATACATTAATTACTTCTTAAGACACAAACAAACAAGGAATTTTTTTACAATTCCCATTATCAAAGTTGAGATGTATGTCATGTATCAGTTCCCATGCTTTAATGTTTCAAGATGTACGATAAATTTTCCATGTGCAAATTGTTATGTGATTAAGCATACATGCATGCTCATTGAAATAATGGGTAAATTTGGAGTATATTACCAACTGATAGTTGAGTAAAATATTTTTTTGAAAGGAATGAGTTGCGAGCCAATAATTCTTTAAATCTAACCCAAACAAAACATGAAATACACAAATCATCAAATTTATACAGTTACAGACAAATCGTGAAATAAAACATCCATTATCTTACCTAACCAGAAAAGATTCTATAATTATCGAGAATTTTTTTTTAGCATCTTCATTAGCTTACCTTGTCCATACCCATACTCTGGGTGCTTAAGGCACCATAAGAGCAATATTCTTCTTAACAACGCTTGACATGCAGGTGTCCGGAAATAGTTTTCGTGCTCTGGATACAACCGTGACAAATCTTGGTCGACCACTCTCTCCAACTCAGCATTTCGGAAAAAGCGTCCCCATGTGCTGTCTATAAATTTACATAGCAAGATCAATATAAATACTTTGAAACTAAAAGAAAAATAGTAATTATTATACACAATCGACTGCGCAACAATAAGATTCAAAGTAAAACGAAAAAAGTAAATTAATATACCAGGACTTTGTGACAAAGGGTTGTCCATCGCAAGGTTAGGAGATTTGCTCCCATCCTTAAGGAGATGGGGATCTATGAGAAGACGGCGTCGTATCTTCACATATCTGTTGTTATAAGAATCGAACATATAAATTTTTGTTAAGAGATCTGCAAAATTTAATAATCTTTAATTCAGTATTCAGCAATATTTTGGATTCGGTGCAGTGCAGTGGATGCAAAATGATTAACATTTAATCTACAACTTCACACTGAAACAAGCATAAAGAAGAGACCAGTAATTATAAAAAAAAACATTACCAACATGTAAAATACTAAAATGTCATTCCATCAAAGCCCAACATGTTAGCCAAACCAAAGGTTCAAGTTAAAATTTTATATAAATGAACAAAAAAATAAATTCAAAATCAATGCAAAAATATGCAAACCTCTAAATTTAATTTAGAAAATCAAGACTAACAATGAACTCTGTTGGAATACACGTGTAATTCCCTCGATCTTTCACATGGTATCAAAGCAACCCAGATTTTGTCTTGTTGGGTGTGCTTTATTTATTTATTACTTGCAGAATTTTTAAATATTATTACACCGCTACACACATCAAGATCTCGGTCCACAATTTGTTGAATCTTTGGCCCATTTAAATGAGCGCTCTACCTGCATGTGTACATTAGAATACAAGTGCAATTCAATCAAGTCTTCCTACAATTTTGAAGTTTTAGTCCAGTGGCAGTGTCTATCACAAACTCTATCCAACTAACAATTCAGTTATAAATATTACTTAACTTTATCCTATTAAATTTACGAATTAAATAGGGCAAACTTAAAATACGTAATATATGAAACCCCAAAATCCCCAAAAAAACAAAAAACAAAAAAACAAAAAACAAAAAACAAAAGATGAGATTTTTCACCTCCTCCTCGAATCAGCAGCGACCCTACGGAGTTCATCAATCGAAGCTTCCGGATTCGACGGAAGAATTCCGAGATCAATTCGCCATCGAACCCCTCTGAGATTCGAAAACCTCACAAAGGTGGAATCTTTATGAGATGATTCGGGCAATGGGAGCTCGATCGGAGCTTCGGCAATGGTCATGATCGTAATTTGGTGGAAAATGGGATTTGGGGTTTAAAGATTGGATCTTTTTGTTGAATTCATCATCAAAATTGGGAAATTTTTGGGTTCTTTTTCTCTCTGTTTTTTTTATAAAAAAAAATTTTAGAGGAGAGAGAAGACGGAAAGGGGAGAAAATAGAGAGGTGAAATTCTGTGAAATTGAGGGTCAAAATGGGAAGAAAATTTTTTAGGACTTTTTTATTGTTATTTCTTAAACAGGCCCCCAACAAAAAAAGAAATTCCATATTAGTTCTCTGACAAATTGTTAATTTCATATTAAACCCTCGACCAACTCCAAAATTAATCAATCATAGCATCAACTGCAACAACAGAAAAATTCTGATATGTTAAACATACTTCAAGAAAAATCTTAAGCATACCATTCTTGCAATTTTATTCTCTTCTAGACTATTCAACTTAAGATTTGTATCCAAAATTGGTTGAACATATTAGAAATTTTATAAAATTCCGCTTAGATCTCAAGTTGATTTTTTATAGCTCTCTGATGAATTAATGTGAAAATAGGGATATGTGGGAGACATAAGAAATTTCAAAATTTTCTCGGGGACCTGTGTGGAAAAATTCCTTATTATTTTTTCCACTTAAATGGTAAGATAAAGGAGATTTGTTGTCATAATTAATTAGTTTCTAAATGAAGATTAAGAATGTAGTTACTAGTTAGTGATAACAACTCAAGCATGGAACATGCGTTTGGTTTATTTGGAAGGTTCTTAATGCATTCTTCATCATTAAGCTCTCTCTTAATGTTTTGAAAAGGACTTGCATTAGAAGATAGGTTGAACTTTGGTATTTTTTTTGAATTAAAAATATATTTGGATATCTATAAATAATTTGGATTCAAAATCGAACAATGGCCACTACTTGTTCGGGGTTTGGTTGGCCAAATAGTAAAATTTCTACTATTATAAAGTACTAAATTTGCCCGTGGACACGTGCCTACTTCGAAACGATACCACATATGAAAGTCTTGTAAACAGTAAAACAATAATTATGTAGCACAAGTTTGAATAGTATAACAATAATTAGTTGTAAATAAAAGTCTATGTTTCCATTAGTATATGTTGAAAAATAAATATAAATGAGGGTGTAAAAATCAAACTTCTTAGAATTTTAAGTGTGGAAAATGATGAAATTTAACTGTTGGTGAGATATTTGCTATTTTCAATGTAACATGAGCAATAAAAAAATGCATAAAAAATCTGAAAATTTACAAACCTAAAATCTGAAAATATAAATTTCTAAGTAAATAGGGAGAAAATGAGTGAGAGAGAGAGAGAAATAAATAAACAAATAAATAAATAAAGGAGTTATTTTTGGATTTGAATTTGAGTTTTGGAAAAAAAAAATTGGACGGAAAAATATATTTTATGAGATTAGATTTGGACCATTGATAACCTTATTGAATGAGAGCCACTTGATAGCTTTCTTTGTATTTTATTATATAGATGTTAGAAATTCTTTTGATTATAGCATGTTCTGCATATATTTTTCATCTATAATTTTAAATTTCAATTAAACTCCGAAATTGATAATCATTGTTGTGCATTGAGTTTATGGCAATAATTTTTTGAAATTAAACATTGTGGATGATGGACCCGGTAACTTTTGGAGTTAAAATAACGAAAATTTCGCATTTGCTATGAATTGATTTTTGGTGTTATTTAGTTTAATGTAGTCGATAAGAACTATCGAGCAAATAAAATGATATACCATCAATTACGAACCACATGGTTTTTCTAAATGGAGAAAATGCAATTACAATAAACCAACTATAATCAAAGTTTAAAGAAGTGTTGTCTTAACTTAGAGTAAATCAATATACTCCAAAATAGAGAAGTGTTGTCTAATCTTAGAGTAATTAAGACATTAATGTTAAATTCAGTTTGTAATGAATCTGAGATTGTAAGCAAAACAATCTGAAGTTGCACTCTTCTGACCACTTCTCATATGTGAAAGAGTTTGGCGTGGAGAATCAGAGAAAACATGCCAGAAGAATCTTACAGAAAGTATGGACTTCCATTTCCTCCAATTGCTGAAAGGATACCAACCGCCGCAACCGACTACCCTTTTTGCACTATACTCAAGGAGACGATAAATCACCTCTTATTAGAGTGTCCTAGGTGTAGAGAATTTGATAGCACTTATAGTACTAATAGCGGAATACATCACAAGAAACAGAAATGTCTAAAAACTAGATACACTAATAACAAGTCACCAAAATAATCGCAAGATCTCACAAGAACACGAACACAAACATAATAATATATAGAGATAGCCAATATTCTTATTCCACAAAAATACAAAGATTACAAAGATATCACAACTCCTAATATCTCTCTCTCATCTTTAAAGCATACTCGGCACTCACATCTCTTGAAGTTGTACAATGATAACGGCTCACCCTTGATTATTCTCAGTTTTTCTTAACCCTAGAGTTTACAGCTATTGTTATATATATAGCCCCCAAGCAAACCCTAAAAGATATACACAAATACAGCTTATTGAACACGAAATCCGTCAGCCCAAATAACATACAACATAGTAGCGGCCAATTGCACTTTGTTGCGGTCGACTGCAATGAGTCTCGCCAACATCTGAGGATTGGACGGTAGATTGCACAGTCGACTGTCCCACTCTATGGAAAGACAACAACCCAAGTCGGTCGACAGCGCAGTCGACCACAACCCCTTCAGTTGCCTTCTTCTCTTGCTGCGTTGCTGCCTTCTCCTCACTGCTAAGTGTATTCTCTTCTTCTTCTCCAACTTCAACTGTGCCTATGTGTATTTGAGGCCACACTTCTTAACAATCTCCCACTTTGACCAAATACATAATGCTTCAAAGTTACTGTATCTTTACATCGCATTATCTTTGTCAGTTTCTCACAACTATGAAAGACTCAAATACTCCTCACTCTCATGAAAGGCACCTCCGCCACTCCACCACGTGGAGTTAAAGCTGGTATCGGGTCCTATCAGGTTGGGTTCTCAACTACCCGAACCCAGACCGGTACCTCACGGGCCAAAAATTGGACCCAGACCCGAACCCGAACTAGTGAGAATCGAGTCTGGGTCGGGGACCTTGTTTAAAAAACCTACCGTCGGGTCTGATAGGGGGAAATAAATATTTTCACTTTAAGTATTTTCGATAAATATTTGCACTTAAGTATTTTTGTGCCCGTTACCTTACGATTCCAACAAATTTTACACTTAAGTAGATGAATAAATATTATATTTACACATCTATCTTCAACAATCACAATTTACATGTATATCCCTATCACCCTATTATTCAAATTTCATATTTTTTGGGGATATTTTTTATGGGTCCAGGTCCGGGTAGGGTCGATTTTGAGCAAACCTGGACCCGGATCCGAAAGTGCATTGGTATTATTTTAAGACCCGAACCCGGACCCGAACCCATATAGATCGGGTCGGTTCCGGTTCGATGCCGGGTCTGGTCCGGGTATCGGGTCAAAATAACTCTACATGGAGTGCACCAACCACCCATCATTGGCACATGAAGGATGTGCCACACCAATCGCAAAAAGTACGAATAATGGAGAAACAACCTTCTGTGTCGGATTCCGTGTTACAAGATTCTCAAATTCGCAGAATCTCCATTAACGCCGGACATGGATCAAAGTCTCTCAATGCACCCTCTGTACTAGAAGTCTCTGTGGATGACACCTCCACAAAATCCGCAGACTGCTCAACCCTCACATCCTCATTTCGGTTACACTTATCGACATCACCCAGATATCAATACCAGTACTCTCTACCTCACGAGACCGACTTGAAACTTCTTTTGCCATATCACAAAGAACCCTTACCGCAACAATGTCTTGCTCTCCAAGATCCCTCTCATGGTTAGCAACTGCCACTAAATATGCAACCTCATCTGAATTTGCCCCACAACTGAAAGAACTCGATTGCAACCCACACGACCTACTACTCGATCCAGGCTGAGAGTCAACTACAAGAGAAACGCCCCTCACGTCTTTAAGCAAATACAATGTTACCTCACACTTCTCTCTTGCTATCACCTTTGAACCTGTACCTATACACCACTCCCCACTACCATATGTAGTTGACAAACCTTCTTTGTCTAGCCTTTCTATCGAGATAAGATTTTCCTTCAAGTCTGGAACATGTCTTGTCTCCTGTTCACTGGCTTTCACGCAAACAGTATAAATCCAACTTACAGGACACCTCAGACTGTTTCCTACTATCACATCTCCGAAAGAATCCCTTTTGTAGTCCTCAAACACCTCCCTCCTCGAAGTACAATGAAAATAAGCTCCCGAACCCCTCCCTAGCTGAGAAACATAACTCGTCGTTTTCAATAGACACCACATTGGCCTCCTTTGATTTTTTCTGTTTCTTCTTTATATAGGCCTTACAACTGCGCATCATGTGACTTTTCTTGTGACAATACCAACACTCAAGTCCATGTCCCTCATCGCTGTCATCAGACCCACTCTCATACGAACTACTCTGATCCTTTCTTCTTTGATTGCTCTTAGATCTCCCACGTCTCTTCTCAACTGACATTGCATTAGAAGATGATAATGAAAATCCTCCATTTCTCACCCTTCTCACCTCTTCGTTAAGAATGTGACCCACCACATTCTGTAGAGTCGTCGAATCTGTTATAGTACCTGTAGTAGTCTGTTCTATCGTACCATAATTATCGGGCAAAGTAGATAGAAGTAACAATGATTGTCCCCTTTCTAAAAATTTTAAACCTGCAACTTTCATCTAGTTGTAAACCATACAATAATTGTTCACATGTTCTGCTATTGAATCCCCTTCCTTTAACTTCATATTAACCAATTGCTTCAGATGAAGAGTTTGATTAGATGCTGACGGTTTCTCATACATATATGTGAGAATCTCTATAGCCTCCTTTGTAGTCTTTACCTTCGAGATATGAAACAACGACTTCCTGCTCAGTCTTAACTGAATCTGCCATAGCGCCTTCTGATCCAAATAATTCCAATCCACCAAGATCTTCGCATCCTTGTCTGCACCTTCCGACTTCTCATCAAATAACGAACAATTTAATTCTTTCTGACAAAGATACACTATAATCTGAATCTCTCGACTTTCGACTTGCTATCGGCCATCACGAAACCTATGCTCTAATACCACTTGTAGTGCTAATAGTGGAACACACATCATAAGAAACAGAAATGCCCAAGAACTAGATGCACCAAGAACAAGCCACTACAATAATCACAAGATCTCACAATAACATGAACATAATAATATACAGAGATAACTAACATTTTTTATTCCCCAAGAAATACAAATATTACAAAAAAAATCACAACTCTCAGTCTCTCTCTCTCTCTCACCTTTGAAGCACTCGACACTCACTTCTCTTGAAGTTGTACAATGAAAACGACTCATCCTTGATTATTCTCAGTTTTTCTTAACCCTAGAGTTCATATCTATTGTTATATATATAGCCCCAGCAAACCCTAAAAGTTTATAAAAATACAGCTTATTGGACCGAAAATTCGTCAGCCCAAATAACATACAACACCGCTGCGGTGACTGCGTCTGCCCCTATCTCAATGAGAAGAAACCTTTTTAATGAGTTTCGCCAACACCCGAGGACTGGAGGGTCGACTATCCCACTATCTGGAAAGGCAGCAACCCAAGTTAGTCGACTGCAACCCCTTCAACTACCTTATTCTCTTGTTGCATTGCTGCATTCTCCTCACTGCTTCGAGTCTTCTCTTCTTCTTCTTCTCCTTCTTCTCTAACTTCGACTTGTGCCTACGTGTATTTGAGGCCACACTTCCTAACACTAGGAGCAAAGCTGTGCTCATGGAAGTTTTGAGAGCCCTCGGAACTTCTACCTACCCACATTTGCATGATGACCCATAAATTTGTCCCCGTCTTGCTACCGAGAGAAATGAAATAAGGGAAGTATGGTATATCGCCATCACCGCAACGATCTAAATTTTATGGCTTAATAGCAACTTTTACTTTCGTGTAACTCGTAATAGTATTTTTGGTAATTTAACTCTTATTATGCATCCGATTTTAGTTTGAACTGCAACTGCGGCGACGGGCCCAAGGAGAAGGATTGCGAGGGCCTTCCATGTGGACGAGTACGACGACGAGAAAATCATGATCGGTCCTACTCTGGATTAAGGAGCACGCCGTGTACCACTTTCCCATCCTCCAGAGCTATCTTGGAGCCCCCCCTCTTTTTTTAAAAAATGTTGTCCTTTATATGTAATCTTTTTTTTTTTTTTTTAACCTCTATTTGCTTTAACTACTTGTCCCACCCTCCTATGGTAGGTGGATGTCTAACATTTTATTTTCTGTTCGTAGTTTTTATAGTTTTGTCGGTGCTGCGGATTTATTTTGTTAACTTTTTATTAATAAAAGATGGTTGTCATATTTCATTTTTATTAAATAAGAAAAACTAGAGACAGTTGTTGCGAAAGCAAGCTTGTGATTGTAAAATTACAAAAGGTTTAAAACCGAATGGAATCAGATTTATTCTTCTATATCTCATTCAAGATTTAAAATTAACTCATTAAATCATAAAATGTACAACACTGCATGATAACATATGCCACAATTATGTAATTAACTAATTAATTAATCATAGGATACTCGCTATAACTTAGAAAAGGGTACATTTTAATTATAAGATCAATAATACATGTGATCCAGATCAAAAGAAGATCATATAAATTATCAAGATCTAATCACTCGTGTGGGGAAACCCCTATTTTAAGATTCTGCATTTCCCTTCAAATAAACGCGGCTTTTCTGTAATTTTTCTCTTTGCGTGTTTGTAAAAATGTGAAAATGTAATATTTCAAAAAGTTCCATTGTTAGAAAGAAGGAAAACAATGAAAGAACATTGAAGCTACAATCTATTTGCATTTGTTTGCCGCCTCCTTTCTTTTCCTTAATTCTCCAACATCTTACATCGAAACAAATATGCAGATTCGTGCACAATCTAATCTGAAGTTGAAATTTTCTTTAATTTAATTATGCTCAGCAATAGGTGTTTATGAAAGTGAGGCAATGCCATATTTATCATAGGCTATGTATGAGAGAAAAAGTAATCAAAAAAAAAGGAAAAAAGAATAGTGTTTTTTTTTTTGGTAGTTCTTTTTTCTTTTCCTAAAAGGAAAAAAAAATATCTTGTTACATTAAAGAAAATGTTATTTATTTATTTATTTATTTATTTAGAAAAAGGTAGAATATGGCCACCCTGTTTCATTAATTAGAAATTAACCAAACAAACCCTAGAGTATTGGGTCAAATTATAAACTACAGACATGAAAATAGAACATGAAGCAATATAACCAGTATATATAATCAAGGCTCACTCTACCACCCTTAGAGGGTGGGCCACAAAAGCTAAAACTAAAACTAGGTCGAATTGTCCCCGACCTCTCCCAATAATGTACTGGACCCCATCTTGGACCCAGTCACAAAGCGAGGACCAATTAACTGTATGTACGTCACGTAAGCTTCGTGCACCGTCTCCACGGCACGCGCACACCCATCTGAAGCGAATCACGCGGGATTTGGATATTCGTCGCTCCCATCCTTCTCCTCCCCACCTCCCACACCCTCACCAACATACACACATTCTGCCCAGTCGAAGTCACAACCAAAGGAGATGTAACACCCCGAATTTCAAATAAGGATAAATTCGAGATTTCACAGGATCTTTACTTCACTTCGTACAATTTTACAAGGAAATTTAAAACTTTTCATTCACAGTACATCAGAGTTTCTTTACACCTGGTTTTACACAGCGGAAGAATGAAATTTACAATAAAACATTTACAACATCTTTAAAATAAAACAGCATCAGCATATCCACTTTATAGCTCCATGAATAGTCCTTTACGTGCATATCAATCTGTGGGCACGTCAGTTACTTACAACTGACGAAATGTTATACACGGCTATCCTCTCTATGCCGGGAATAGTATAACGATCTCATACTTTAACAAATCACAAAAATATTGAATGAACATATAAAGTGTCAAAAGTGATTATTCTAAATATAAGTGTATGTCATGCCTTAATGCCTAATGCACACAATTCTACACTAGAATGACACTAATGCACACTTGTTCGGATTCTATGCATCCCATACTACATAGGTCCGAGGGCAAGCGCCTACGTACTCCATATTGAAGGGTTCGATCCCTCGCCATGAGACTACCCAGTAATAAAATAAGTTTTAGAGTTATTTCACAGATACGGATCTCAGCCTCCCTGGCTATAATAACAGATCCCAGCCTCCCTGGCTATTATATCGTGAGAATAATCCCGTAAATACCTCTCTAGCCCCGGTATATACATATTCTTTGGAGTATGGTAAACATCCGTCGACTACCCTAAGTCCCGGATAAAATACAATCCATCTCCTATGGGGCAACCACAGTCCACCAACTGGGTCTATAGCCACGGAGATCCACCGCCGACTATATAGAAGCACCCATTTACGTTTGCACAAGTCTATTACATCTTCACCTAAGTGCCTAATTATTTTCTTAAGTTCAAGACATTAATGTACTATCATTTCTAGAATCAGTTTTACTTCCTACCGGACTTATTCACAAAATACGAGATCGCCCGACAGCATTATCTCAAAATCATATCAATTCTTTCTTTCAAAATTACCGGTAACCGAAGTCTTACTAATTCTTAATCATAATCTTTCATGTACAAGAAATATGGGTACACATACCCTTTAGTAATCATGTCTTAAACTTATATAATTTCTTCTTTCAACTTAATCACAAGTAATCATAGTCTCATCATTATTCATTATCTAGTCATCCGTTCACATTCTTTATAAGCAAAGGAATAATTTCTTTTAAGAACACAATTCTATCACATGAGATTTCATAATAAAATCAAGCCATTATAATGTCTCACTTTACTTAGAATATTCTTCGAACAAATAAGAGTAAAATTCTTTTCAAGAAAATCACTTCACAAAAGTAATACTTTACATTTCTTCTTAAAATATATAAACCTTGTAGTAATTATGAAGACTACATTATACAATGCACAAGTAGCCGAACAACTAGTTTGCTACAGTTTGCTTGGGTACATAGACCAAATATTTTCGAAAGTGGACCAGTTATGGACTAACTTTGGTAAATATTTTCAAAAGTGGACCAGTCGGGTAAATATTTTCCACGGTGGATCAGTTTCGGAAATTATTTTCTTTTTACCCTTTTCATTATCATGTCTTCACTTAGATATTTCCATGTCTCTAGCCATCCACAATTTGATCTATATCTCATTTGGCATCAATCATAATTCTCTTTTAGTCCATTCATGAATCAACAACAATAGCAATTTCATTTGCAAATTTTAAACTCATGAAGTCTCTCCAATTAATCAAATACAAATAATTCACAACTTAATCAATGTTCTATTCATAATTCACTTATTCTCAATTCTTTCCAACAAGAATTCTATTCATGCATTCATCTAATTTAAACTCATTAACAATTTGAGTACACATAGAAATCTAGAATTTCACATTCATCATAATTGCATAATCTCAACAAGAGAAACTAATTCTCACATCAAAGTCTTTTTTTTTATAAAAAAATTCATATTCTTAAAAATAATTAACTCAAGAACAAAATTTCATTCTATCTTCAAATATCTCTTTTACTTCTCAAATATACTTGAAAAATTCTACAACTATTTTTACTATATTCTATTTCATTTTATAAGAGTATTAGAATTTTTTCCAAATTTAATTTGCATTTAAACTCATTAAGAAGTCTCAACAATCTTCCTACAAATTATACATTTCGACATTTACAATCATGCGTACTAGTATGGTTTGTGACAGTAATTCATTTTATTATTTTTAACTATCATGATGGAAAATTGTTCTCTTAGTCATAACAATATTTCTACCATTCATAAACACAATATATTTATCCCATCACATTTTACTTTATTTATCAAAATTAGCATGTTTGTACTACAATATAAAAATCAACCACTAACACAATATTAATCTTTCTTTCTTATTCATTAATCAACATGACCCTAGAACATAAAACAACATTTTTCAACAAATTTCCCATACAAAAGAATACATTTTTAACATGCATAACATTTTACAAGCATTCTAACATGATCTATGGTATTAGCTCTTTAGTCAAAATCTCCTATTATTTGTTTAATCATAACAATATTGTTTTCATTCATAGCATGTAACACTAACATGAAATCTTAACTACATATCAAAACAAAATGCTCATATTTTGTCACTAGCATGCATAGTTCTAAATTAGAAAGTATGAGAACCCACCTTTTGTTTGAAGGTTGAAAACTACAAATGAATGGCTCCTTCTTGCTCCTAGCAACTCCTAGTCCTCTTCTCCTCCTAGCAAATGCTCCAAGCAAGAGATCCTCCAAGCACAATAACTCTCTTTCTTTTTCTTACACTCTTTTCTTTCTCTTTTCTTTCTCTTGTTTATTTTATTTTTGGTGTGAAAAAGAATGAGAAATGGGTTGCTATTTATACGACAATGCTAGGGACTATATTGCAAAATCTCCCACCTAATAACTTTTCATTTTAATTCTCTTTTTAATTCTCACCTCTTCATATTTTTAACTCCTAAAACTCCCAACCTCTCATCTCCTCACTCTCCATGAACTTAACCACTCCATTAATCCCCTCCCCTAGCCCACAAAATGGTCCAAATACATTTGTGTGTGCATGCATACATGCACAAACAAATATGAACACATTTCTATAACTCAAAAATGTGTACTAATATGTGTAACTTGTCATGTATAACTTAATTTGTGATTTTAATAATGGGCTTGCTACATGGGCTCATTTCTAATTAATTTATTTTGATTATCTAGTGGGCTCCTCTCCTAATGGGCAACATTTTAGTTTATAGGTCCATGGATCAAAAGAAAGGCTAAATAAAACTAATGCATGTTAAAAATAGTAAAATGAGAATAAAATTTGCACGTGCACCATACGTGCAGAAAGTCAAAAAATGCATTTTAGTCAAAACAAGGGAAAAATAAATTTTCATTTGATAAAATAGATTTAAATACATAAAAATAAATAATTTGAACATATAGAAAATATTATACGTAGTGGTGGAAACACGTGCATCAAAACACGTAAAAAGCACGTAAATCCCAGAGATTGAAATATTATATTTTAGTTGACTGAAATCAATACGAAAAATGTATAAATAGTACGAATCCAAAATATGTAGTGAAACACATTACAAAATATGCGTGCGTAACACCCAGGGGCAAAATTGTAATTTCCAATTTTGCGGGGTGTTACAGGAGAGCCGTGGAGAGGATACATTCACATCTCTCACGCTTTAGCTCTCGCAAGCGATTTCTCACCAAACAAAAACTCCCATTCACCCTAACCACAGACACAGTCAAAGAGAGCCATGAAGAGGGTACTCACCTCTCTCATGCTTATACTCTCTCAAGTGATTTCTCACAAACAAAAACAGAAACCTCCATAGAGCAGTGAGAAGCAATATCCTCACCTCTTTCTCACGTAAAACCCGAACCAAATCAGAACCAATCTGAAGATTCACCTTCACCTCTCGCCCCTGCGCGCGGTGGACGTTGTAGATTTCAGGATCAATGATGAGGGCGTAGTGGCGGTGCTGTTGCAAAGCCTGTGACCGTAGATTAAAGGAGGTTGAATTCAGGGTGTGACTTACACACTGACAACCAAAAATTCCTAACACCTTAAATACTACATTACCATTCAGCTCACCTCATGGGGGAACCCCATCTGCGGGCCCAAGCCCCACAACTGTGCTGCAATAAGTGGGCGCATCTGATGGGGGGACCCCGTCTTCAGGCTCAAGCCCCACTACCGTGCTGCACATCAATAATCTCCCATCTCATCTCACACCTGCCAAAACTAATCAAGACACTAATCAAATCTTCCATCTCATATCCAAACTCCAACACTCACCCAATCAAAACCCTCCCCCAAAGAATTCCTGAAACAGAACTACGTATACATGGTGGCAGTGGCGAGCCGAAGAGGGGGAGGAATGCGGGCGGGGGAGCGACGGCGTCGAAGAACACGACGACGATGAAGAAGATGTTGGCGATGACGACGATGGCTGATCGGTGGCGGTGTCGAGATCAAAGGTCACACGAGTTCTGGAGTGGCAGCACCTCACGAGTTCTGACACACCGCCCGCCGACGATGGCTGATCTGCGGCACTGCATCATCGTGAGCTCCCCACCATAGGGGCTCGCCAACTCCGACAGAACTGGGGACGACAAAGATGGAGACTTCGTCAGATCTAGGGCGACAGATGCCCAACAAATCTGTCGACGGGAAGGAGATTAACGAGAAGGAGGGGCGACGGGGACCAATGCGTCAGGGTGGTGGCAACGAGGCCTAGCCGCCGCCCCCAACCGAACTCAGATCTAGGGTTTCTTTTGGGGGTTTTACATTAAAGAGAATGTCATGAAATAAGTTATGAAGAGCAACAAAGAAAATCAGCCTTACATCCAGATATACGACAAGATAACCAATTGGAGGAAATGGAAGTCCATACTTTCTGTATCTTTTACTTCTTTTAGCTGCTAAAAATTTGACAATGAGGGTATCTCGTTTTCATGGAATAGATACTTTGTTTGGTGTCTGATCAATAGCCTGAACAACAACAGGAGTTACTGAACATAAATACAAATGAGAAGTTGATAGGATCTAGGTGGATGCTGCGTAATTGACCAGAAAAAATAAAGAAGAAAAGGATCTATCAGATTTTGCAGTGTATTAGTTAATGATTCAGCTCATGTACTAACGTATACACATTATGGCTGCCTCATAAGAGAATAAATTGAATTGAAAAAAATATAAATAAATATGGCCATATGCCTTGTATTATTTTCATTTGTGATCCATACATTGGGGATGATGATTCCCCATCTGCATTAAATGAATAACCTATATTTCATAAACAAGTGTACACAAAGTTGATGTTGTGTATGGTAAAATGAATAACCTATATTTCATATACAAGTGTACACAAAGATGTTGTGTATAGTAAAAGATGGAATCTACATTAGCAGGTTTGTTCTTCTTAGCAACCTCTGACCTCTGTTGATTCACTTACTTAATCTAATTAGTAGCTATATATGTTGCGAAATCTAACCGTGAAGCTCTTCACTTTAGAAAACACACCATAACCACCATTTTATGAAAATACCCGAAGAACAATACTTGTAATATTATTGTTAGATATTGTAATATATATTTAATCCCATATCTAGTTATGTATTAGTTTAGTATTTGGTTCCCTCCTATATATAGGAGTCATTGTACTTAGCTACAATCAAACCAATAATTCAGTATTCTTTTTCAAATCTCTGAGTTAACCTTATCATGGTATCAGAGCCTTAATCCTAAGTTTCTTTCTTCCTTACTAATCCCTAGCCCTAATCACACAAATTCTCTCATTCTCAACAACAACAACTTTGTCAACATCAACATCATCGACATCATCATCATCAGCTGTTGGATCCTGTAGGCGAGACAACAAACACTAGAGGGGGGTGAATAGTGTTAATTAAAATAAACTGCGGAATAAAAAATTTTTCTTCGGTGCAGTCGACTTAGGAGTGAACCAGTCGACTAAGATGACCAAATAAAAGAAAATACAAACAACTCTGTGCAGTCGACTTAAAGTTGAGACAGGCGACTGAAGATACAGTTAATATTTAAAGATACGAGACTGACCAGTCGACTGATAATGTGCTGAGTCGACTGTCCAGACAAGTTTCACAGAACTAAACAAACAGAAAAAGTAAATGCAAGTTAAAGAGAAACAATCACAGAGTACACACGATATATCCTGGTTCGGTCCTTCCGACCTACATCCAGTCCCCAAGCAACCCACTTGAGATTTTCACTATTCTTGAAAAACAAGTTTACAAGAATACCCTACGGCGTTCAGACAACAACCTTGTCTAACCCGTAGTCCTTTCTCTCAACCAGAGAAAGCAGACTCACTCTACCACCAAGAGTGAAACGACCGACTCTACACCCTAGAGTCTAACTCTCCAACCGAGAGCAAAAAGAAAACAATAAAAATTTACAGTCAACCTATAGCCTTGTTTGTGTTATGTGATGTGGAACGTGGCTAAAAGGAGGTCGACTTCTATACCCAGTCCAGAACGAATTCCGATGTTATACTGGACTGAGTGTAGAGAACCAGAAATTTAGAACTTGAAAGCTTTTTTTCTTTTCTGTTTAACACTTAGAAATGCTCAAAGATTGCTCGGAATTGTTAAAAATGTTGTTAGATCTTTTTCAGTGAGTTCTGAACTCTATTTATAGAGTTAGAATTCCTGGACGTTGGGAGACAGTTATTCCAACTGTCAACCAATGGATCTAAGAGCTTTTGAATTTGAAAAATCGATTTTGAAAACAGAAAACGGTCAAAAGCACTCGAACAGTCGACTGGGTTGCCATAATGAGTCGACTGGTCAGAGTTTGAATAATTTTAAACAGTTTTGTACTAACAGTCGACTGATAGAAATATCGGTCGATTGGTACTCAAAAGTTAAACCAATTCAAACTGTTTTGACCTTATTTTTGATGTTTTAAAAATACACATTGTAAAATAGTGAGTGTATGTGTGTGTGACAAGGCTTTACATCATACTAAGACTCAACAAAAATAAGATTACATTGTTTACAAAACATGACTATAATTGACACTTTTAAGCTTGAGACTTTGGCTTGAGTCTTGAGTCTTGAGTCTTGAGTCTTGAGTCTTGTCTAGAGTCTTGAGTCTTGAATGAAGCTTTAACCATTGTCTTTATCTGGAGCCTTTGTGCTTGTTCATTTGTTCAGCTGTATAATAGTGAGTCATTTGTGTAGCACCTGCAACTATAAAGTATAGCAAGGATACATGTGCAGTGTGTTGTGATCATCAAAATCAAGAATCAACATCAGCAGCAGCAGATCCCCTCTCCGACCACCCATCGACTCACCCTCCTCATCATCGTCATCAACATCATCATCGTCTCACCCCCCTCCCCCCTCCCCATCATCGAAACCCTAGCCGTCTCCTTGCCGACCACCAAATCCGAAACCCCAGCCACCTCCTTACCGACCTTCACCAACCCTAGCTGCCTCTCGCCTTCAACCCAAAACCCATAGACTCACTTCCTCTTGCCACCAACCCGAAACCCCATCCGCCTAGCTGCCTTCTTGCTGACCTTCACCAACCCTAGCCGCCTCCATCGACTAAAAAATTTCTCCAACCAAATCCAATAGACAAACCCATTACCCAAACCCAATATTTTTTTTAAAAAAACCAACATCCAAACCCGATATCCAAATCAACCAAACCCAATACCCAAACCTTGTTTGCTGCTATTTGCTAAAAAAACAACAAAAAAAAACGAACATCCAAACCCGATATCCACATCAGCCAAACCTAATACCCAAACCGTG
Organism: Hemerocallis citrina; assembly: GCA_017893485.1. NCBI lineage: Eukaryota > Viridiplantae > Streptophyta > Magnoliopsida > Asparagales > Asphodelaceae > Hemerocallis > Hemerocallis citrina. The sequence continues at coordinate 120,090,764 of CM030361.1, read as the reverse complement.
TTTTCTACTGTTTGCTACTGCTGTCACAGTTGCCGCAGCCGCTGCCAGTCGCCGTCGTCGCCGTCGCTGCCATTCGTAAAAAAATTTGCAGGTACTCTTTCTTCTCCAATGGAATCTCAATCTCACCGGCTTCCCCGCTGCTACATCTCTCTCTTCACTCTCCCGCACATCCCGATCTCCATCTAGATTCAGACAAATACAGTGTATTATCATCCTGATTTTGGCCTCCTCCCTTCTCCTCCCAACGTCATCCTCAATACTACCCCCCTCCTTCCTCAATTGGTAGCACCATCCAGCTCCCTATCCTGCTCCCGACACCAGCAGAAGTTCCATCTCATTTCGATCCTTGCCACAGTGACATCAGTCTCATTCCTCCTTCAGCACTTTTTTCCTTACATGCTCGGCCATGACCGTTACTCCAGCCTTGCCGACTCCTGCTGATTAGGCTAATCTCCAGCATCGCCTCGCTCAGCTGGAACTCTAGCTCTTGGATCAATTTATCACTATTGGCCGCTCTGTCCCTGCATTCTCTGTTGCTCCCGATATGAATTCTTCATGGATTTTAGATTCTAGTGCATCACATCATCTTACTAGTAATTATACACTGCTCACCCAGCACTACTGTAACCCCCGTTTCTGATTTTTCGGATTTTTCTTTCGTAATTCGCTCATCTTCTCATTTATGTGATCTTTTGTTTAAATAATAAATTCGATATTCATCTTCAACCCAATTGCATTCTTTCAACCAATTTTGTATCATTTGTTGAACCCTGTGATTCTAGTGCACTTTATTTCATTTTGTACCTTGGTTATTTTTTATTAAACCCTAGCTGATTTGATTTTTTGAGCCCAAATCCAATACCCAATTTTATTTATTTAAATTTAAACCCAACCCATCTCTTATTGGATCCTAACCCTATAAACATATAACTCTATAACCCAACATCCTAAAACACCTATATATATTAATTAAACCCTAATTAATCCCCACATAATCTCTAATCTTCTCCCTGTCGCTAATCATCTTCATCTTCCTCTGTTACTCCCGAAACCCAATTGCAGCACCGCCCTCCTTGACTCCCGCCACCTGCACCATCCACCTCGAATCCCGCCGTCTCTATCCCGCTCACCTCTTCTCCTCATCAATAGCCTCATCGACCACCACCGCATCCCACAATCCCCTGCCATCATCGCCATCTCCGATCATCCTCATACACAATACCGCCACTACTTCTCATCGACTCCACTGCTCGACTCATCCTGCCTCCGAAACCCCACAGACGCCCCCGTGCTGCTACTGCCACCATCTCGACCACTTACCTGTGCTATCTCCGCCACCGAGCGTACCCACCTCATGCAGCCAATGCCTCGCAGCAGCCCCGCACCCCATTACTGCCATTATTGCCATCGTCATTGCTGAACATTGCTGGTGCTCACTGCGGTTGCTGCTGCCATTGCTGTTCTTACCGTTGCCGTTGCTGTCCTTGCTGTTGTTGTTGTCTCTTACACGTGTGTTGCCCGTACATGTTTCGCACGTGTTGCCGCTATTTCGTTATTTATACGTGTATTGTTGCGTCGGGATTCTCGTCCCGTTATTCTTTCATTTTCAAAGTCTTCTTCTATAAGGCAAGTATCCTCTTGAACTATTTTATTTTTCTCTTGCAAGAATTCTTTGATCTTTGCAAATAGTTCCTCTTTCGTTATCATATTTTATTTGTTTGATACCCTTGAAAGAGACTTTTACGGATTCATCGGCGAAACCAAGTACTAGTCCTCTTTTTGTGCCATTCCTTGATTCGAACTCAAGCCTGTTATACATAGTCACATGCATACATGACACGAATACTTAGATTAGAAATATGTACATAGATATTAATGATTGAATGCTTTCCGTTTGAATGTGATGATCATACTTTGTTGATAATAATTTGTTTCATCAATAGTAGAATTTCACCCTAAAGATTAAGTATGATTTCCGTTAATTATTTCTTTGAAATTATATGCTTGCTTATCTATTTTGTTGTCTTTTAATAATAATCTACTTGCTAGCCTGTTGTTTGCTCCATGTTGCTTTGAGTTTTTGACCTGGTTTCTGGCAATACAACTTTGTAAACATCATCTGTGGCTTTTTGAATCTATTTTTCAGAACTTTTTAAAGAACTAGATTCCGATTTACGAACTGAAAGATATCATATTTTTAGTACTGCTATGTTTTCAATTTCCAGATTTCTGTCTAGAGTTACACCGACGTGATTAAATATTAAAATAAAAGGTTAACAGTAAAATTTGAACTTGAAATTTTATGTTGTTACCAGACAGGACTAGGAGTCACATTATTATTTTCATAACATTATTTGATAATTTTTCAGACCTTTTATAAATGTGAAAACTCGACTTTAGGTTGCTGTTAGAACACTAGTTCATTAAAAAAAATCCAAATTTTGACCTAACTACAGATAATATCATTTAAAACTTATTTAATAAAAGTTATAGCCATGTGTGTCTAAAATCCAGATCATTTTACGGTTTTGTAATCCGACCTACAGATTGCAAGATATTCATATTTTCGTACAGTGACGTCTGAATTCCAGAATGTAGTTTGACAATGCATTTCTATGCTTAATGAACTGAAACAGCTGATTAGTTTTAAGAATTAAAATCTAAGATTAATTATGTTTTTAATCAACATTGTTAGGAATTAAAATATAATTTTTATAAGATTTTTAAAGGATTTTACAATCTATTTTTATATACAAAAATTTTGACCCTAACATGCTTCCTGAACCTGTAACCAGTAAAAAATGAACTTATAGGCCTAGTTTCTGTATTTGTTATATGTCGTATGAATATTCTTTGGAACCGGCAGAAAGTCTACTTCCCAGAATCTCTGACGGAACCTAATTTTATTTCCTGCAGTAACGTGAAATTTGATTTTTGTACAGCAACACCTTGCTGTCCAGAATATGTGCTTTGTGTTTTGCTTATATATCTATGTTTGATTTTGCATCTAGGGAATAGAATTAGCTATATCATGCATTGCATAGCCTTGACATCTCTTTGACATCATTTTAAAACTTCTTCATCCATTGCATGTCCACATTTGAGTATAATAAAATATTAACAGGCCGGGGTAAATAAAGGTTAACTTGGTAGTGAACAATCGGAGACTGTACTCGGAAGGGTCCCTTATTCTAGATTGTTTATGGTCGTGATTGATTGGGTAATATAGATTGTTAATTATTGATTATTGTGCTGAGTATAGTTACTGTTGAGTTCACCATTATAGTCTAAACGATAATTGTTTGCATGCACCGAAACTTTAGTACGGGACGCAGTATTACGTGCATTAGCTTGGATAATAAAATATTAATTAACTAGGATTGAAACTTGCATTCTAGATCATGATTATTGTTATTGACCTTGAATCATGGATTTCAATCACTGTTAATTGCATCATAAATTCCAGACTTTGATTTTATTATCAACTATTATTATTTTCATTGATCTTTGATTTTGTTCTAGTTCATTATTTCTTGATATACCATATTTTTCTTGCTTATTTGCTTCTGCTACTTGCTGTTCGTAACTTGCTCTAACGGACAATTTTTCTCACCTCTAGTTAATGAATTTGCAGGTACAAATGAAAATTTGACTCAAGGACATGGTGAGCAAACTCTTTGAAGGATGGAGCCGATTCATAGACTGTTATAGTTATTTTCACGTTATTTGTTTACTTTATTACTTTTCATCGTACTTTGTATTCCGAGCTTGTATGACCTGAAGTTCACTTTTTCCCAGATGTTGGATATTATTTTGGTGAATTTATTTCATGGTTATTTTGGAGTTTTTTCATTGTTCATGTGGTTATTCTTTCTTGCGTATTTGTGATCTCTTGTATATTGTTGAGTTAATCTGTTACAGCTATGGATAATGTTCTCATCATTCGCTGGGCCTTTGTTACGTGCTTGTGTTCCCGTATCTTGGGAAGCGGGGCGTGACAACTACACTTCCCTCTCTGTCACGCCCCGCTTCCTACTATACGAAAATACATGCACGCAACTGAGGCCCAGCGAATGATATACATCATTCATAAGCTGTACAATTATAAGCTCAACAAGATTTGTATAACACATTCATGCAGGAAAATATAATGATCACATGAGCTGGAAATAGAATAACCATCATCTGGGTAATACATCAACATCGGGTCAAGATGCCCAGGAATATAAGGTGCCAGAATTAAAATAGTACGATAAGCAGTTCGCTATAACAACTAGATAAAATAGCGGCTGAAAGAAAAACAACATGAAGTAGTAATAATGCAGTAATGATCGTCTAGAAAGAATGTTCGTCAGGTCCATCAGTACCTGTATAATTATTAACTCACAAAAATGGATAAGTATCCGTTAGAGCAAGCTTCGGGCAGTAAGTAGCAAGAGACAAGGAAACAACAAAACATGATATAACAAGGAACAAGAAACATAAACAAGGAACCATATATCAAGTGCGATACAAGTAACAAATGTAAACTTGTAACTGAAACGAGAGACATGGAAACAGGACTTCAATGTAAACTTGTAAACAGGAATCATGCAAATTGGTAACTTGTAAATGGGAACATATAGACATATAAACGGGAATCATGTAACTTGTATACGTGAATCGTATAACTTGTAAACACGAATCATGTAATCGAGAATTGTGAATCGTGTAATCAAGAATTAAGAATCATGTAATCAAGAATCAAGGGTCATGTAATGAAGAGTCAAGGATTATGTAATCAAGAATCAAGGATCATGGAATCAAGGATCATGCTTAGTGTCAATCTAGAGTTTATCGGTTTTATTAACTTATCTAATGCACGCAATCCTGTGTCCCCATACCACAAATTCGGGTGCATATCAATCATGTGACGTTTAGACTTAAGTAGTGAATTCTATAGGATTATGTACTCGGGTCTTCCAGTGTTAGTATGAAGACATGTAATCATGAATCATGTAATTGAGAATTGTGTAATCAAGAATTGTGTAAACAAGAATCAAGAATCAAGAATCATTATTCCAGGAAACACGGGCTCCCTTCCGAGTACTTCCCTATATTGTCCACTACAAGCAGTACCCTTATAACCCCGACTTATTATTCTTTTATAATTAATTATGAACATGTAGTTGGTACGACTAGTGGAATTGTGAAATCAAGACAGTTAATTAAGAATCAAGGAAAATATCAAGAGCGGTAATCATGGGTATGAGATGTGAAATGGATACATGTATCGAGATTAGTTATCATGGAATTATCAAGTAGTATAAAATGCATTATATGAGAAAATCTATCAATCTGTTATATCGATGCAAGTTATTATTACAAGAACAACAACATACATAGTTCAGTTCATTAAATATGAAATAACGGATTTATATGCAAAAATGTCGAGATGAATTTCTAGACAACAGCACATATATGCGTTCAAATTCACTTTCCCGTTGCTACATAAAAGAAAATCCGATTCCGTCAGAGATTCTAGAAAGTAGACTATCTTCAGTTCCAATGCATATTCACACGATACATTCTAGAGACAGTAGCTACACATAAAAATTCATTATCGATGTTTTGTGCACATTCTGAAAATTTAAGAGTTACAGTACTAAAACATCAATAACTTACAATCTATACATCGGATTGAGAAACCGTAAGATGTTTTGAATTCTAGACTCGATGGGCTACAATTTTTATGCATAAAGTTCTTGGATCCAGTATCGGGAACATAGTCTAATTCTCAGTTCAAGAGACAGGGTAATGGTTTCGTGCAGGTTCTGAAATTTACAATATGACAGTACTAAAATCGTGATATCTCACAATCTATAAATTAGATTGTAAAACCGTAAGATGTTCTAGATTCTACACTCGATGGACTACGATTTTCTGTGTAAAGTTCTTCGATCCAGTATTGGGAACATGGTCTAATTCTCAGTACAAGAGACATGGAAGTGGTTTCGTGCAGGTTCTGGAATTTACAATATTACAGTACTAAAATCGTGATACCTCACAATCTATAAATCGGATTGTAAAACCGTAAGATATTCTGGATTCTACACTCTATAGACTACGATTTTTCTGTATAAAGTTCTTCAATCCAGTATCGGAAATATGGTCTAATTCTTAGTACAAGAGATCGGACAGTAGTTTCATGCAGGTTCTAGAATTTACAATATGACAGTACTAAAATCGTGATATCTCACAATATATAAATCGGATTGTGAAACCGTAATATGTTCTGGATTCTACACTGGATGGAATACGATTTTCATGTATAAAGTTCTTAATTTCAACGAAGAAAACTAGGTCAAATTCTTAGTGCAAGGTCAAGAAATTTAGAGATAGCAAAGTTGATTATTCGATATTCGATAACACGATTCAAAGTGTGTTAACGGTTCAAGATTTGAATCAATAGCATAGAATAAGTAACTAGATAAGAAAATATGACGATAACTAGGCTACTTGCTGAGAGTTCAAGAAAATGCTTGCCTTATAACGACGATTTTGCTTGCAACGAGAATCACGGGATGAAGATGGAGATTACACAAGCTCGATAAGGTGAAATGGAAGGCCAACAGTTTGAACTTACAACCGCAGCGATGGAGTTCGGCTTCAAGCGCAAGGCTGCAACTCAACGGTAGTAAGAGCAATGACGACTATGGCAGTGAGTGTAGGCAGTAACAACAACAACACGGTGAGTGGGGCGACACCTTCGATGAGCACCGATAGCAAGAGGAGTGCAGAAATGGAGTGGAGCTCGAAAAAGAAGAAGATGGTAGAGGGCTTCGGTGGTGGAGATGAGGAGCTTCCGATGAGGGATGAAGAAGAGGCAGTGGAGCTTGGGTCGGGTTGACGAACGAAGAAGAAGAAGAGAATGAGGTGGTGTGAGTTGAGTTAGAAAATGAAAGAGAGAGTTGGCTGATGAATGTGTGCATGCATATAGTTATATAGGAGAGAGAGAGAGAGATAGTATGCATGTGTGTGTGTGTGTGTGTGTGTGTGTGTGTGTGTATAAAGAGGGGTGGAGGCAGTAGTGTAGGAGTAGGAGTAGTAGGAGGAGGTGTGAATATATAGAGAGGGGTGGTAGTAGGGGGAGGCGTTTGAAAGCCGTAAAAAAAAGGGGGATTATGGAGTTAGCTGAGAAGGGGTTCGGGGTAGTGAATAGGGTTATGGATATTAATTAGGATTAAGATTAATCAGTGTTTAAATTTTAATGGAAAAATTTACAAAAATTTAGAATGGTTACGAAAAATATTTGAGTTCTAATAAGAATGAAATAATGCCCGATAAAGAGTCCAAAGAGAAGGAAAGAAATAAAAATTGATCTGAAAATTAAAATACAAAAATTCACGTAATAAAATACGTACAACTGAATTAGGGAGTTACACTCACTCTCCATCCTTACACACTGCCAATGGCTCACAACTTCTCACTACACACTCAGGGTCTATTAGTTGTCACTCTCTCACGTTGCCCTATGTTCTTTATGCTCCTTATTTATCCATGAACCTTATTTCCATTAGTGCATTGTGCTATAGTGGCCTTATTGTTACATTTGATTCTTTCGGTAGTTCTATTACTGATTCTCACACTGGTCAGGAGTTTGGGCGTGATAGTCGCCAGGATCGTCTATATCACCTAGATTTTCTTCATGCACATAAATCTCATCCTCATTTTGCTAGTGTTGTGCACTCTGATGCTGATCTATGGCACAGACATTTAGGACATATTAGCGAGACTCGACTCAAGACTTTAGCCCGTAGTGGTGCCCTTGGTCCTCTTTCTTTTACTCATTTGTCTGATTATTAGGGTTGTCATTTGGCCAAACACTCACTTTTAATCACAAAAGCCCTTCTCAAACCACCCATCCTTTTCTACTTATTCACTCTGACATATGGGGACCATCACCTACTCCTTCTCATAAATGTTATCTCTATTATGTTTGCTTCATAGATGACCATACTCGCTACACATGGGTGTTTCTTATGCGCCAACGCTCTGAGATACCTGATATTTACCAGTTTTTTACAAACATTGTTCACACTCAGTTTGGTGTGTGCATCAAAATCTTTCGCTCAGATGGTGCTCGTGAGTACACTTCCACTGCTATGAGACCAATCCTTCAATCTCATGGTACACTCTTTTAGCAATCATGCTCTCACACACATGAACAGAATGGTGTATCTGAATGCACGCATCGTCACATCCTTGAGACAACTCGCGCTCTTCCACTGTCCTCTTTTGTTCCTCATTCTTTCTGGGTTGAAGCTGTGAAGACGTATGTCAGTTTCAGTAACATCACTCCCTCGTCTGCCCTATCTCACACATCACCTCATGAGGCTCTTCGACACTCATTGCTGGACTATAGTATGCTATGTACTTTTGGGTGCATCTGTTATGTCCTTCTCCTTCACATTGAGCGCACAAAGCTCACCGCTCGAGCTACTAAGTGTGTTCATCTAGGTCTCATTCCAGAACATAAAGGATATCGTTGTTTTGATCCTGTGGCGGGTCGTGTTCGTATTTCCCGATATGTATCCTTTGTGGAAGACTCTCCCTGCTACTTGACCTCTCCTGAGGATGCTAGTTTTCTAGATTCCCCTGTAGTTGGACCTATCTCCCTGGCCCTACCTTCACGCATTCCATACGATCTCACTCCTTTGGCTCCTTTCCCACCTCGTACTGACGTTCCACCTATTATTCCTCTTATAGAGACATCACCTGCATTCCCACAACATCCTGCACTATCACCACTTGTATCCCCATATCTGCATACCCCCCTCCACCTATCTTACCCCACACACTGCCCATCCACCACCGGTCCGTCAGTCTAAACGCTCTACCTCAGGCATCCCACCGGCCTGTTACATACCTGATGCCACTGGTCCCTCTGATCAGTTTGGTTTTTCCACCCTTGCCTCGTACTCATCACAGTTTCATGCATATCTCACTGCTATACACTCCACATGTAATCCCAAAACCTATCAGGAAGCTATTCAATTTTCCGAGTGGCGGGAAGCTATTGCAGAGAAGTTTCGTACATTTGATCAGACTGGCATTTGGATGTTGTTCCACTGCCTGTGGGCGTTCAGCCTGTTAGCTGCAAATGAATCTTCAAGATCAAATATCGACCTGATGGCTCCATTGAGCGGCACAAGGCTCGTCTAGTTGCCCGACAATTTACTCAAGATCATGGCATTGATTATAATGAGACTTTTGCCCCAGTTGCATAGATGACTACAGTTCGTGCTCTCCTTGTTTTTGCCTCTGTTCATCAGTGGCCGTTAAACCAGATGGATGTGAAGAATGCATTTCTTCATGTCACATTATCTGAGACTTTTTATATGCATCCTCCTTCTGGCCTTACCACTCCTCCTCGTCATGTTTGCCATCTCTGTCGTGCTATATATGGCTTGAAACAGGCCCCTCTAGCATGTTTTAAGTGTTTTCTCTGTGTCATCACCTAGGCTAATTTCAGTCAGAGTTCACAGGACCACTCTATGTTTATGCGGTCATCACCGCAGGGGAGAGTACTTCTACTATTGTATGGTGATGATATGATTATTACTGGGTATGAATCCACAGATATTGCATCCACCCAACCCTACGTTCACCAAAAGTTCCATATGAAAGATTTTGGTAGACTATGCTACTTTCTGGGTCTAGAGATTGCCCATGGATCACGGGGCATACTCATTTCTCAACAAAAATACACATCAGATATTATCTCCGTTGCATGTCTCTCTGAGAGTCGATCAGCCGATACTCCCTTAGAGCTTCATGTGAAGCTTCGTCCCACAGATGGTGAGCTCCTTCCAGATCCTACTAGATACAGACAGATTTTTGGACAACCTGTCTACTTATGCATGACCATACCCGATATTGCTCATACAGTCAGTGTTGTTAATCAGTTTGTTTTTGCTCATACATCAGTTCGCAACAGTGCTCTTCTTCGGATCCTAAGATATCTTTAAAGCACTATCACTCGCTCATTCATGACTTTTACATCCAAACTGGAGCTCAGTGCATATTTTGATTCAGGCTGGACGGGTGATCCTACTACCAGACGGTCTACCACAGGTTTTTGTCTATTTCTTGGTGATTCGCTGATCTCATGGTGAAGCAAGAAACAGGCAGTTGTTGCATGTTCTTCCACCGAAGCTGAATATAGAGCAATGCCAGCTACTACTAGAGAGATTGTTCATGTTCTTTGGTTGTTATAAGATATGGGTGTCCCTCTTACAGGATTTATTCCTCTTCATTGTGATAATCGGAGTGCATTGAACATTGCAAACAACCCGGTCTTTCAGGAGCGAACGAAGCACGTAGAAATAGATTGCCACTATGTTCTTGAGCGCTTTGAAGCAGAGGTCATTTCCCTTCATTCTGTTACATCTTCACAGCAGATAGCAAACTTCTTCACCAATCCCATACTATTCAAAGATTTCGTTACTTGGTTGGAAAACTCATACTATTCGACCTACCGTGAGTTTGAGAGAGGGTGTAAGATATTGTAATATATATTTAGTCCCATATTGGGTTACTAGGTTTGCCCGTTGACACGTGCCTACGGCATGTCTTCGGAACGGTGCACCTTATTTAATCATATAAAATAGTTTTGAAGGTTCAACAAACTAATTGAAGTAGCAAACATATTATATGAGAAACTTTTGGGGGTCCAGCAAAAAACATATTATATGATTTTTAAATTTTTTTTTGAATTATTTTTGAAGTTTTTAAATTTTTAATTTTTTAGTTTTTTAGTTTTTTATTTTTTTTAATTTTTTAAAATTTTTATTTTCTTAATTTTTGAATAGAAGAGGGAGGGAGAGAGAGAGGGAAGAAAAATATATATATATATAGGAGTTGTTTTGGGTTGGGGATTTGAATTTGAGTTTTGGGGAAAAACTTTTGAGGGAAAAAATATGTTTTGTGAGGTCAGATCTGGGCCTTTAATTTTTAGGGGAATGAAGGGGAGCCACTTGATAGCTTTCTTTGTGTTTTATTATATAGATGTATCAGTTTAGTATTTGGTTCCCTCCTATATATAGGAGTCATTGTACTCAATTACAATCAATCCAATAATTCAGTAATCTTTTCCAAATCTCTCTGTTAACCTTATCAATTATATAGTCCTTTTCGGTTTTGGATAGGCCGTGAGGCCCGTGACTATGATGAAAGTGAAATTGGAATCTTAGGCCTCTTATTCGTTGCTAAGAGGCTTCACCGCTGTGCTACAACAGCACTTGTCAACAAAATTAACCGATGTTGTATTTAGATCTACTGATCAAAAGGCTTAGAAACAGATTTCCTAGTATACTACCATTGTACTTGTGAGGTATCTAATCACACATTACGACGCTTGAAAAAGGCCACATTCATGCCTCCTTTCAACATTGTTAATCACAAATCATGCATCACATGTCACTAATGTTGACCCTAAGTTTGGTGTGCACAAAACTAACTATTAAATTAATATTCCTCAGTTGATATTTACATGTTTCCAGAAAATCAAAATTCAAACAAAGAATAAAAAAGATTTGACATCAAGCAAAAGAGGAAAGAATAAAAGAAGAATGCAAAATAACAAAAGATGTGCTTCAAGAAACATGTGTTTCAAATCCTCAAGAAAGCCAGCCAATAGTTTTTATGTAATTCTGTTAATGTGAGAAATTATTATGTAAAGAATCGTTGATTGAATAATTAGTTATGGAAAAAATATAAAATTGGCTTCATCTCATAAAACTGCATCTGGCAGGAAAGGGTCGACCACACATATACACAGTCAACTATACCATACAGTCGACCGCAAATGTAGTGTAAAACATGCTGCAATTGACCGTCAATTCCTCTCGACTTCAGTTGAAGAAATTGACAGTTGAACGCACAAAAGTGTAGTCGACCGTTACCTACATAGAAACAGATACAAAAGTTTTTTTTTGTTTTTTTTATTTTTTTATTTTTTTTAACTTTTGGAAAGAAACTCTTCTTCACTCTATAAATAGAGGTGAATTCACTGAGTATTATTTATATTCGTTGTTATCATTATTCTGCTGGACTAATAATTCAATCATCGATCCGAGTGTGTGAGCTTTTATTGTTTACTTCGGTCATGATCATTATAGATCTTGAGAGTTTTTTCTTTTCTTCCACTTTGGTGAGTTTTATGAGGCTTATTCATATAAGTCCTGTGGGTGTAATAGGTCTCTCGGCCTGAATCCAAGAATCACTATACAAGGGTTTTAAAGTATAGTGGAACACTTGTGGCGGAGAATTGTTACAAGTAGGTGGTGTGGACGTAGAGCTGGAGGTCAAACCATGTTAGATCGCTGTATCTTGCTTGCTTTCTCTGTTTGCTTTTTCTAACTCTATCTCCTTACTTTACGCATTTTATTTAAGTTTTTTTAATTTCTCCACAATCACGCTATTTTACCACCACCCCCCTGTGGGGTGATTTACAGTGGTATCAGAGTGATGTGCTCATAAATAACTTAAAAGCTAGATCAAAATGTTCAATGGCCAAAATCCCTCCTCCCGAAAACTTGAACACATCAGAGCCATTCATCTCCAATAGAACAAGTCTAACATGTTCACCTTATTTTGCTGGAAAATGCTATAATGTTTGGAAAGTTCATATGTATCATTTTGTGCAGATAGTTGGAGAAGAAGTATGGAATGTTTTTATAAACCAAATAGATATCCCTATCAGTGATGGAAAGAGAACTTTTACAAAAGCTAAACTAGCATTGAAAACTGCAAATTCCAAGGCTATGACAGCACTTTATGCATGTCTGAATAATGAAGAGCTGATGCGATGTTGGCAAAGTTGCAAAACAGCGTATGAAATCTAGATTAACATGTTAGAACGTCATGAAGGAACCACATTTGAGGTAAAGGCAAAAGTCACTTTATTTTTTTTAAAAGTTTGATGTTTTACGCATGATTCCAGGAGAAAACGTAGATCAGATACTTGCTTGTTTTGATATTATTGCACATGAGCTTGAGAGCTTAGGTAAAGGGTTAGATGATGACCAAAAGGTTGGAAAACTCATACGGTGTCTCAAACCTGAATGAGACATAAAAGCTACTACAATGAGGGAGAACTTGAAAAGAAAGGTTTCAACTACTGCACTTTCCAAGAAAAATTGAAGACGTATGAGATGGAGATGGCAGAAACAAAGAGGCACTCGCAGAACATTGGAATTATTCCCAAGACTGAAGAAAAGAACATTGCTTTGAAAGCAGAAACTTCACGAGCATCAAAATCAGAATCAGATTATGAAGAATCAGATAAAGATATCGCACAACTAACTAAACAATTTTGTAAGTAACTCAAATGCAAAAAGTATGGCAGGTCTAAGGAGGAAGGGACAAAGAAAAAGAGGACATAAGTTACAAATGCAAGAAGTTAGGTTACATTTGCGCAAACTGTCCCCTCTCGCAGGATGGGAACAAATATTATCATCACTCCAACTCAGGATTCAGAAAGAAGGTCTTAAAGGCAACATGGATCGATTTAGATTCGAGTAATGAAGAGCAAGAATACAAAGAATTTGGATTTATGGCTCTTGGAGATGATGAGTTGCAATCACCACTCCAAGAAGAGGTAATCGAAAAACCCACCTATGATGATCTAGTAGACATGTGATGACCTAAAGATTATGCAAAGAAATTAAGTTGTGAGTTGAAACAATATAAGCAAATGTCAAATGAATCACATGACTCCTGCATTGCCAAAAATAAAAAAGCTAAAAGATGCAAATTCCTTGGTTATTGAAAATTTTGAGTTATTTAGGAAGGATCATGATGTATTGATAGAAGATAATAAATATTTGAAACAACATATTCAAAATCTGTGGCATTACATAATGAAATCCTAAAGGAAATTCATGAGAAATATGCTTATATCGCTAAACTCACTGATGATCTAAATGAATGCAAAAGAAAATTTGACGAGGTAGTGGAAGGTTGTAACACTCGAACAAAATATGATACTTGATGCTACTCTAGATACTCTTTATTTGAACACTGAAGACGATGAGCAAAGTAGAAAAAGACTTTGTAGTAAAATAATTGAGCTAAAAAAGATTGTTGAAAAATTTAAATGGCCCAATTATCTTATGACAAGGAATTCAAGATCATATCATGATAATCGATGACTTGGTTACAATGAACTACTACAACGTCAAAATACTAAGTAATCCTGTCATACACATATGTATAGCCACCAAAATAGTTACAAATTAGTACATAACTATGCAAATGTGCATGATCCAAGTCATAATCGAATTACCTATCACTACTGCTGTAAATTAGGAAATATATCATATAACTATTCATTAAAAAGGAATACAAATTTTGTTTGGGTGAAGAAAAATACAAGTGCAGGAATAGTACCTACATGGGTACCTACTAATCTTAATGTAGGTGCATCAATGCACTCAACCTAATAATCCGTGACACCTTGATAGTGGATGCTCAAATCACGTGATAATAAAATATTTTGCATCACTATCATGGAAAAAAGGAAAGGACATCGTTCTTCTTTGTGCACTAGCCAAATTGTTAAAGGTAAATGAATTGATGTTCAAAATTTTTTTTGTAATAATATAATTTTGGTAAAATAACTATAAGAAAATATGTACTTATGTTTACAACCTGCTAATAAACTTATAAACTCAAGTGAATTAGCATAAGAACAAATAAGGGATATTTTTTGTTTTATATTATACCTTGCTAGTAATGAAAGTATGTGCAAGGAGCTCTGTAAGCAAAAGCAGGTCGAGTTTGAGATAAATATGGTAAGGAAATTCATCCACTTCATTGGACTACAAGTACAACAATGCAAGGTATTATGAATGAATAACGTACTGGAAGACTATGAGGTAATCTTTTATTTATAGGCACACGAAACACATAGAAATTGCTACTACTTCATCAAAAATCATTTTCAAAAGGAGACATTGCTCTTGATTTTTTTTTTGTGATGTTATGCCTAATACATTTGATCAATTATGTGATTCTTTAAAAATCTCTTACATAAAATTCCTCAGAGAAAATTTATAGAAAATTGCGGCCAACTTCACAGTCGATCGTCACCATTGAGGGCAGAACGATCGACCATCCTAAGTATTGTCTCTACCTATTATAGGAACCTTCCCTTAAACTGTCATCTACTTACAGGCTTATTTGTCTTACTTTTTTGTTGCGGTCGACTGCTCCATGAACCAGTCGACTAGATCTATCGACAGATCAGATCCCAAATCCTTTCTTTCTCTCTATGACATGTGGAGCCCTCTCTATTTAAGTATGTTGTTGCCTCTTCTCCTCATCTCGAACCCTAGTTGTCTAACTCTAAAAACATCCTTTCCCAACTCAAATTCCTCCCAAATTGATCCAAATCAATCTCACAATCTTGTAGGGTTTCTCACCTCTTTGCTGATTCAGCCTGCATCCACTCTTCCTCCTCGGTCAAATCCTTCAAATCTAGGGGTAAGCAACCTGCCCCCTTTCTCAATATCTCCATGTTGATGGGATTGCATTTCGAAATCAACAATGTGCTAATCTCTATTTTTCAACCCTAGCTCCTATAGCCCTTGTACCTAGTAGACCCATCAACTTAGGCACCCTTGGTGGTCAATTTGGGGTCATGGTTCATATCTTCAGATCTTTTGAATGAGAAGTTTATTTGAGTACCCCCGGTATACACTCTGAATCTATCACCCGTAAATTCTATGCCAACCTTGTCGGGATACGAGACGATTCTCTCACCCTCTCCTTCGTCATTCTGGGCAAACTTGTTCAAATTTTCCCAACCTATCTTCGTTCTAAGTATTCCATTCCCGAAGGCAAGTTCGATGCATCCAATCTTGATTTTTGCACCCATAACTACAAACCTGGACATGATAAAAACACCGTCTATACTATGCTTCTTGAACCTCACGCTCGTTTAATTGCCAAACCCAAACCCACCGATTTTACCGACACTGCCAAAGTTCTAAATAAAATCGTTAATGTCAATATTTGGCCCAAGAGAAACGATAAAACCGAAATTTGTATGGAACAATTGTTTCTTCTCCTTCTCATTCTTGGCCAATATAAGTTTGATCTAGCTACATTCACTATTCGCACCATGCATTTTGCCACTTCCCGCAATCGTGCACTTCCGTTAAGCACTCTCGTTTACAATCTCACCATTAATTCTGTCATTTCCGTGAGTAAACTTCTTCTTAGCAAGCCCAATAAATCCATTCTTCCGTCCCAAATGGGTATTGGCATGCCTCAATCTACTCGTTCTCGCAAACGGGGCACTTGTTCCTGTTGGTGTATGCCCTAGAGGCCAGTTGTGTATTGACATTACTATTTACATTGTATCATGATATTTATTTCATGTATGAGGAATTTCATTTATTGTGTTTTTTATTGTGATTAAATGAACATAATAATGTCCTTAGAATAGTAGGTTCAATACCAGAGGATATCAAGTGCATGACTTGATTGTGAGATCCTATTGGTTGTAATCAAAACATTATTTTTAAATGTCCCTAGTCAAGTATTATTGTGAATTAGGACAATAATAATACATAGAGACTAATATGCGCATAAACCGATGACCATATCTCACGGGTCATGGATATGAGATATCAAGTCTTCACATGGGTACATATTAGAGTAATAATGTACTGGACTAACCCATCATGAGAATGCTGCATGGATCGTTACGTGAGTGTCATAAGTGGTTCTCACATTGACCATGGTGTATGTAGTCCTTTGACTTGTAGTCACTATGGTTCCCTACAAGAGTAGTTATATGTTTCAATGTCGTCAAACGTTGCATGTAATAAGGTGATTATAAAGTTGACTATTGAATATACTAAAAATCATGCGGAGGGATGTGAGTGACTTAGATAGGATTTGTCCCTCTTACATAATAGGAGCGATATCTATGTGCCCCTTGATTGAGTCAGACTGCAAAATGCATGGCCAAGCTCAAAAGAGTCAACATAAGATATTGAGCTCAGTTGTTATTGTAAGTCTACTCGGACATAAAAAAACTAAAGATTTAACTATACAAGGGTGACACGCTCTATGCCTTGTGGTCAATTAAGATCTGGACAACGGGACTAGACTAGATGGTAACATTGGTCATAGATAGATTATGTCTAATCACTGACATTCCCGTTACTTAAGTAGCAGTGATGTATTGCTAGATACCGGTCACTGTTTGTAATATTAGAATATAATTTTAGTATTACTGTCAACGTAACGGTAACCTATAGGGTCACACACTAAGAATAGATTGAAATTGGGATTTAAATCCAGAAGATGAATTTAATTGGGGATCCAAGTAAGACTTGGAACATTGACTGGACATTTAATTAGATTAGATTAGCTGACTAAAGTTCAAAGGCCCACACACGAATCTAAACCAGATCATATTGTGAGTCCAACAACCTCATTACTCTCTTAGGGTTGATTTTCTGCAGCTATACATAAGATACGTATCTGCGGAAAAATATCACATAAGAAACCCTAGCCTTCACATAAATTGTGTGAGAGAGAGATCGTGAGAAACATCCCCTTCCCGCAGCTAGTACCGCTGCGTGAGGAAAAGCTTGATTTGATCATTTCGTGTGGATACCGCAGAGGCACCACAATATTGTAGTGATGTGATCGGCATACTGTGGAGACAGCGGATCCATCTTCAAGGTATAACTCCTAAATATGATTTATGGTTTTTGCATGGATCCATGGCTAGGTTTCGATATTTCTTTGTAACTTTTTCGCTGTGTATTTAATTTGAAACTACCCTTGAAACCTAATAGTGGTATCAGAGCCACTTGCAAAACCATAATTCGGTTATGAAATGATATGTGACTATTTATGATATGTTCGCACTTTTGGTAGAAAGATTCATATGTGATATAATTTTTGCAACAGTTGCAATATAAGAATCGTTTATGTGTTGGTTGTTAACACACATGCCACACTAGGGTAGCCATCGGTTTGGAACCATAGAAAACCCGGGAAAGACGTGATACTCACCTAACTATCCAAGAGTTGTATATGATGTAATTGGAAAATGTTCCCTACCCAAATAACTGAATTTTGGGTGATCAGCCAAAGCTGACTCAAAACTATGTGAAATATGGATCTTGACCTACTAGAAAATCTTACGATGGAATTTTCCGAGTTAATAATGAGGGTCGTTGATTCAAATAAAATTGTAGCGCCCCGAATTTCCATTATAATATCTCAGAAAAACGTGGCACAATTCCTAGCATCAACCTCAATGTAATTGTAAACATATCCAAAACACAGATTAATTTTTCAACTTTTATTACAACAATTCTTTACAAAGCACAGCGAAAAATTATACACATTGAATTACAATTCTTTCTTTTACAATACAATCTTTTACAATTTACATAAGCCACATCGTCATTCTACCACATGCATCCAAATCCCAATACTAACAGTACCTACCTGTAAAACATGAGGCTATAGATAACCCTAACCCCCAAAATTACAAGGGTCAGCCATAACGGTGTGAGTGACATAAAAAAGAAATACAGTGTAAATAAAACATGAAGAATAAACAACACATACCAACCGTAATACGAATAGAATATGAGTTAACAATAAATGAAGCTTGAAAACATTAAGTGAAACTAAGTTAAGTGTCAAGTGTAGGAAAACAAGAAAACATCACGCATAGAACCAAGTCAAGAAAACACAAATGCAATATGATGACTCTCTAATGCATACTCGTCGGATACTATGCATTCCATACTACATAGGTTCGGTGCAAGTCCTTAACGTTCTCCACTTTATAGGGTTAGATCCCTCGTTATTCAAATAATCCTACTACGGTGTCGGAAACAAGATCCAGATTACTCCGCGAATAGGCATCACAACCCTCGACGAGCAAGCATCATGTAAGATTAGCTAAAAAAATCGGAGTCACCTCCCTGCCGTGTACCCCACCGCTTCCCCTTGACGTGCAAGTACATAGGCACATCCCATGAATAGGCCCGTGGCCCTCGACATGCGAATGTACCTGTATGCTCCGTGAATAGGCACTACAGACCCTCGACATGCGAACATACCAAATAGTCCTCTCGAGACAGAACACACACACAGTCCTGGAACGAATCCGTTGAACTGGACCTCAAGAGCATATTCTCACGTTTTCCACGTTCTATCACATATCTATTAGTGCCAGTCCTTAAGTAGATTATTATTAAAACACAAATTCCTCCTCTCTAGAGTTAGTATATACTGTCGGACTTAATTCCACAACAACAATCCCAAGACCCAACTGGTCATAATTCACAAAATCTCATCTACCAGTTCACAGGACTCCCACTCAACTCCTTGAGACTCACAAAACGAATATCCACATCAAAACTTTCAACAAAACTCTTAATTCCATTATTAAAATGTTTATACCAATGAATACTTCTTAAGTCAACGAAATCTACATCCGCGAAATGTACTCATAAATTTCAAAACTGAAACAAAGTATTAAGTCCATCGAATAACTAAGAATCATATTTTGAAGTCATAGAATATCACAAAACATCAATTACTTTGAAAACCATATATATCTCACTTTATAAAGCCGTAAGAATACAATGTAAATTCTTTTATAATAAAATATAACTCTCTACAAAATACTGTAATCTGTAGCAAAAACATCATCTAAAATAGTAGATCAATGATCCATAATATCGAAGAAACAATCGTTCAAGAAATCAACAGAAAACTCAACGAAAACAACACAGACAACAGGTGTCGGTCGACTGTCAAAACAGTTCAAAATAACGACGGTCGACTGCACAAGCCTAGAAAATCCAATTTTTAAAATGATGGTCGACCACACATTTTAGTTCAAAATGGATCCGGTCGATTGACATGTCAAGAAAACAGCTTGAATTTCGTACACATTTTTACTGATACTTCAATTCAATCTTTAAAAATCATAAATTTGTAAAACTAAATCCCTGAGATGATCAAATACAACTTGTATAACATATAGGAGTTTAGAAAACACATCAAAACCATATCAAGATCATAAAATTGCATGTTTTCATTTAAACTTCTCAAAACAGTATACACACACATATATGTTCATATAAGTGTTTTAGCATCAGTTAAAGCATCAAAAATTCATCAAATAGAAGTGCTATAATGTTTAGATCCAATCTCAGTAATAAAACAATTAAGATCCAATTGAAAACTTCACAAAATCACAAAATCCTTCAAAACAGTGGAGTGGTATGCATAAGTGTATATATGCACGTTGGTATCAGTCAAAGCATCAAGAATCCATCTAATGTGAGTAATATAATATCTTAATTCAACTTAGCATGAAAAAAATCAAAATCTAGTCAAAACATCATCAAAACACAAAAAAAAAAAAAAATCAAATTTCGGCTGTTCATCAACAGACCCAAAAACAGCAATCCCCCCCCCCCTCTTGTTTACTTCAAGAATTGATCTTTTTGATTCAATAAATTCTATACAACTTGTTATACACATCTCCCAACTAATCCCAATAGTTTATTCATTAATATAGGTGATTATAACATGTAAATAATCAAGTTACGCACATCAAAATATCTAACAGAGTGTATGTATGCATATTCAACAGTAAGGTTAGGGTTTTGTTCACTTTTTGCAATAATCATCATACAACTCAATCTACACGTTCAAATCTGCAACAATATGAAAGAGGACAACATACCCATGATTTCTGTTAGGCTCTTTAACAATCTCAAGTCATCTATTTAAGGTTTTAATCAACTATAGCATAGTTTTCATTAAAGATTAAATCTTAATTCATCCACTCATCAAAATTCATTATATCATCACACAATCCTATAACATGCTTTCTAATAAACAAATCATCACATACAACATGCATAGAACAATAAGAAAACAACATATGTCACTCACCTTTTTGAAGAATCAATCGAAGTAATAAAGAGAATAAGAAAAATCTATCATTTTGCATGAAAACAAAGATCGTCGCTTCGAAACTCCAAGAAAATAATAATAAAGAAAACCCTTTGTCTAGTACAGCAAAGAGACGGCTGCACCACCCCTTATATTAGGCCGGTAATGGGTAATTAGGGTTTGAATAGGTTTTGTAAAATATCCATTTTGAATATATCTTTACATATATAAATCCTATACTTGGAAATTAGATAAACTAATTCAATTTAAATTTAAAAACAAAAACAACCACCCTAATACTGGCCGGCACTGTTTGTAAACCTAGAAAACAAAATTTGTAATTTTACCCCTAAGTGGCAATTTTGTAAAAATACCCTTCTTTAAAAAATTTGCGAAATAAACTAAACATATTAATAAAAAAAGTAAATTTTTTTACCTCTGAGTTGACTAGGCATTATGCTTAGCCAAAAAATTCGAAAATCTGGAGTTTTCACTCCAAGTGGTGATTTTGCCCAAAAGCCTATCTTTTTATAATATTTGCAAATGGGTCAAATAAATATTAGAAAAAAATCCAGAAAATTAAAAAATAATACCTACTAATAAATAATAGGTTTCCCCAAAATAATTCCTGACTTTGAACTTCCCAAGAAAATATTTGCACGTGTTTTGCATGTATAAAAAGATAAATTTCAGAAAAATATTTATTAAATCACCAAAAAATCATTTTAATTCATTTATTAATCTTAAAAACATTATTTTAAAAGTCTAAGGTGTTATGTCACTCCCTGCTTAGAATAGTTCTGTCCTTAGAACTACTTCTAATAGGGACCAAACAGATTAAGCAAAAGAAAATGCAATCACATAAATGAAAATATAGTTTAAAGCATACAATCAAACAAGAGAATTTAAATTAACCAAAAGAAATACAATTTAATTAAAAGAATAAAATCATAAAAAAGAAATATAATCATAAAAAAAGCTCAGGAAAATCCTTCTGTATGCGATCCTCCGACTCCCAAGTAGCCTCCTCGAATTGCTGGCTCCTCCAGTATACCTTGACCATAGGTATCACCTTATTCCTTAACACCTTCTCCCTACAATCAACTATCTCTACAGGCTGCTCCTTGTAACTCAAGTTCACCTGTAGACCTTCAGGCACCTCCACCAACCGATGAATCTGATCCGGCACATACTTCCTCAACATCGATACATGGAACACATCATGCACCTTCGCCAATTCCTCCGGTAGCTCCAATCTATATGCGGTATTACCAATCTGCCCCAAAATCCTATATGGACCAATGTACCTTGGCACCAACTTGCCTCCCTTTCTGAACCTGATCACTCCTTTAGTTGGAGACACCTTGAGAAAAACTGCATCCCCAACCTCAAACTCCAAGTCCCTTCGTCGAGTGTCTGCATAACTCTTCTACTGACTCTGAGCCTCGACCAACCTCTTACGAATCAACTCGATCTTCTCTGATGTCTACTGCACAATCTTAGGCCCAAACATCTGCCTCTCACCAACCTCATACCAACAAACATGTATCCTGCACTTCCTTCCGTACAGAGCTTCATACTGAGCCATCCCAATACTTGCATGGTAACTGTT